>CM060988.1:213357945-214557945 GCA_030765065.1 Deroplatys truncata | reverse complement strand
TACAGAACATTTGATCTTATCATCACAAGAAGGGACACTTGCACCTCGACTCAGTACAGAACTTTTGTACTTATCATCCCAAGAGGGGACACTTGCACCTCGACTCAGTACAGAACATTTGATCTTATCATCCCAAGAGGGGACACTTGCACCTCGACTCAGTACAGAACTTTTGTACTTATCATCCCAAGAGGGGACACTTGCACCTCGACTCAGTACAGAACTTTTGTACTTATCATCCCAAGAAGGGACACTTGCACCTCGACTCAATACAGAACATTTGTACTTATCATCCCAAGAGGGGACACTTGCACCTCGACTCAGTACAGAACATTTGTACTTATCATCCCAAGAGGGGACACTTGCACCTCGACTCAGTACAGAACTTTTGTACTTATCATCCCAAGAAGGGACACTTGCACCTCGACTCAGTACAGAACATTTGTACTTATCATCCCAAGAGGGGACACTTGCACCTCGACTCAGTACAGAACATTTGATCTTATCATCCCAAGTAGGGACACTTGCACCTCGACTCAGTACAGAACATTTGATCTTATCATCCCAAGATGGGACACCTACACCTCGACTCAGTAAAGAACATTTGTACTTATCATCCCAAGAGGGGACACTTGCACCTCGACTCAGTACAGAACATTTGTACTTATCAACCCAAGAGTGGACACCTACACCTCGACTCAGTACAGAACTTTTGATCTTATCATCACAAGAAGGGACACCTACACCTCGACTCAGTACAGAACATTTGATCTTATCATCCCAAGAAGGGACACTTGCACCTCGACTCAGTACAGAACTTTTGTACTTATCATCCCAAGAGGGGACACTTGCACCTCGACTCAGTACAGAACATTTGATCTTATCATCCCAAGAAGGGACACTTGCACCTCGACTCAGTACAGAACTTTTGTACTTATCATCCCAAGAGGGGACACTTGCACCTCGACTCAGTACAGAACATTTGATCTTATCATCCCAAGAAGGGACACTTGCACCTCGACTCAGTACAGAACATTTGTACTTATCATCCCAAGAGGGGACACTTGCACCTCGACTCAGTACAGAACATTTGATCTTATCATCCCAAGAAGGGACACTTGCACCTCGACTCAGTACAGAAATTTTGTACTTATCATCCCAAGAGGGGACACTTGCACCTCGACTCAGTACAGAACATTTGATCTTATCATCCCAAGAGGGGACACTTGCACCTCGACTCAGTACAGTACTTTTGATCTTATCATCACAAGAAGGGACACCTACACCTCGACTCAGTACAGAACATTTGATCTTATCATCCCAAGAAGGGACACTTGCACCTCGACTCAGTACAGAACATTTGATCTTATCATCCCAAGAAGGGACACTTGCACCTCGACTCAGTACAGAACATTTGATCTTATCATCCCAAGAAGGGACACTTGCACCTCGACTCAGTACAGAACATTTGATCTTATTATCCCAAGAAGGGACACTTGCACCTCGACTCAGTACAGAACATTTGATCTTATCATCCCAAGAGGGGACACCTACACCTCGACTCAGTACAGAACATTTGATCTTATCATCCCAAGAGGGGACACCTACACCTCGACTCAGTACAGAACATTTGTACTTATCATCACAAGAGGGGACACTTGCACCTATACTCAGTACAGAACATTTGTACTTATCATCCCAAGAAGGGACACCTACACCTCGACTCAGTACAGAACATTTGTACTTATCATCACAAGAGGGGACACTTGCACCTCTACTCAGTACAGAACATTTGTACTTATCATCACAAGAAGGGACACCTACACCTCGACTCAGTACAGAACATTTGTACTTATCATCACAAGAAGGGACACCTACACCTCACTCAGTACAGAACATTTGTACTTATCATCACAAGAGTGGACACCTACACCTCGACTCAGTACAGAACATTTGTACTTATCATCCCAAGAGTGGACACCTACACCTCGACTCAGTACAGAACATTTGTACTTATCATCCCAAGAGTGGACACCTACACCTCGACTCAGTACAGAACATTTGTACTTATCATCACAAGAAGGGACACCTACACCTCGACTCAGTACAGAACATTTGTACTTATCATCCCAAGAAGGCACACTTGCACCTCTACTCAGTACAGAACATTTGATCTTATCATCACAAGAAGGGACACCTACACCTCGACTCAGTACAGAACATTTGTACTTATCATCACAAGAAGGGACACCTACACCTCGACTCAGTACAGAACATTTGATCTTATCATCCCAAGAGTGGACACCTACACCTCGACTCAGTACAGAACATTTGTACTAATCATCCCAAGAGGGGACTCTTGCACCTCGACTCAGTACAGAACATATGATCTTATCATCCCAAGAGGGGACACCTACACCTCGACTCAGTACAGAACATTTGTACTAATCATCCCAAGAGGGGACACTTGCACCGCGACTCAGTACAGAACATTTGATCTTATCATCCCAAGAAGGGACACCTACACCTCGACTCAGTACAGAACATTTGATCTTATCATCACAAGAGGGGACACCTACACCTCGACTCAGTACAGAGGTTTTGATCTTATCATCACAAGAGTGGACACCTACACCTCGACTCAGTACAGAGGTTTTGATCTTATCATCCCAAGAGTGGACACCTACACCTCGACTCAGTACAGAGGTTTTATCTTATCATCCCAAGAGTGGACACCTACACCTCGACTCAGTACAGAGGTTTTGATCTTATCATCACAAGAGGGGATACCTACACCTCGACTCAGTACAGAGGTTTTGATCTTATCATCCCAAGAGTGGACACCTACACCTCGACTCAGTACAGAACATTTGTACTTATCATCCCAAGAGGGGACACCTACACCTCGACTCAGTACAGAACTTTTGATCTTATCATCCCAAGAGGGCACACTTGCACCTCGACTCAGTACAGAACATTTGATCTTATCATCACAAGAGGGGACACTTACACCTCGACTCAGTACAGAACTTTTTGATCCTATCATCACAAGAGGGCACACTTGCACCTCGACTCAGTACAGAACATTTGATCTTATCATCACAAGAAGGGACACTTGCACCTTGACTCAGTACAGAACATTTGATCTTATCATCACAAGAGGGCACACTTGCACCTCGACTCAGTACAGAACATTTGTACTTATCAACCCAAGAGGGCACACTTGCACCTCGACTCAGTACAGTACTTTTGATCTGATAATCCCAAGAGGGCACACTTGCACCTCGACTCAGTACAGAACATTTGATCTTATCATCACAAGAGGGTACACATTGCACCTCGACTCCATACAGAACATTTGTACTTATCAACCCAAGAGGGTACACTTGCACCTCGACTCAGTACAGAACATTTGTACTTATCAACCCAAGAGGGTACACATTGCACCTCGACTCCATACAGAACATTTGTACTTATCAACCCAAGAGGGTACACTTGCACCTCAACTCAGTACAGAACATTTGTACTTATCAACCCAAGAGGGTACACATTGCACCTCGACTCCATACAGAACATTTGTACTTATCAACCCAAGAGGGCATACTTGCACCTCGACTCAGTACAGAAAATTTGATCTTATCATCACAAGAGGGCACACTTGCACCTCGACTCAGTACAGAACTTTTGATTTTATCATCACAAGAGGGGACACCTACACGTCGACTCAGTACAGAACATTTGATCTTATCATCACAAGAGGGGACACCTACACCTCGACTCAGTACAGAACATTTGATCTTATCATCACAAGAGGGGAAACTTGCACCTCGACTCAGTAGAGTACTTTTTATCTTATCATCACAAGAGGGGACACCTACACCTCGACTCAGTACAGAACTTTTGATCTTATCATCACAAGAGGGGACACTTGCACCTTGACTCAGTACAGAGCATTTGATCTTATCATCACAAGAAGGTACACATGCACCTCGACTCAGTACAGAACTTTTGATCTTATCATCACAAGAGGGGACACTTGCACCTCGACTCAGTAGAGACCTTTTGATATTATCATCACAAGAGGGGACACTTGCACCTCGACTCAGTACAGAACATTTGATCTTATCATCACAAAAGGGGACACTTGCACCTTGACTCAGTACAGAACATTTGATCCTATCATCACAAGAGGGGACACTTGCACCTCGACTCAGTACAGAACTCTTGATCTTATCATCACAAGAGGGGACACTTGCACCTCGACTCAGTACAGAAAATTTGATCTTATCATCACAAGAGGGCACACTTGCACCTCGACTCAGTACAGAACATTTGTACTTATCATCACAAGAGGGGACACTTGCACCTCGACTCAGTACAGAAAATTTGATCCTATCATCCCAAGAGGGGACACCTACACCTCGGCTCAGTACAGAACATTTGTACTTATCAACCCAAGAGGGCACACTTGCACCTCGAATCAGTACACAAGTTTTGATCTTATCATCCCAAGAGGGGACACCTACACCTTGACTCAGTACAGTACTTTTGATCTTATCATCCCAAGGGGGAACACCTGCATCTCGACTCAGTACAGAACATTTGATCTTATCATCACAAAAGGGGACACTTGCACCTCGACTCAGTACAGAACTTTTGATATTATCATCACAGGAAGGTACACTTGCACCTCGACTCAGTACAGAACTCTTGATATTATCATCACAGGAAGGTACACTTGCACCTCGACTCAGTACAGAACTTTTGATCTTATCATCACAAGAGGGGACACTTGCACCTCAACTCAGTACAGAACTTTTGATCTTATCATCACAAGAAGGTACACTTGCACCTCAACTCAGTACAGAACTTTTGATCTTATCATCACAAGAAGGTACACTTGGACCTCGACTCAGTACAGAACTTTCGATCTTATCATCACAAGAGGGGACACCTATAACTCGACTCAGTACAGAACATATGATATTATCATCACAAGAGGGGACACTTGCACCTCGACTCAGTACAGATCTTTTGATATTATCATTACAAGAGGGGACACTTGCACCTCGACTCAGTACAGAACATTTGATCTTATCATCACAAGAGGGGACACTTGCACCTCGACTCAGTAGAGTACTTTTGATCTTATCATCATAAGAGGGGACACTTGCACCTCGACTCAGTACAGAACATTATATATTATCATCACAAGAAGGTACACTTGCACCTCGACTCAGTACAGAACTTTTGATATTATCATCACAAGAGGGGACACTTGCACCTCGATTCAGTACAGAACTTTTTATCTTATCATCACAAGAGGGTACACTTGTACCTCGACGCAGTACAGAACTTTTGATCTTATCATCACAAGAGGGGACACTTGCACCTCGACTCAGTGCAGAACTTTTGATCTTATCATCACAAGAGGTACACTTGCACCTCGACTCAGAACAGAACTTTTGATCTTATCATCACAAGAGGGTACACTTGCACCTCGACTCAGTACAGAACTTTTGATTTTATCATCACAAGAGGGCACACTTGCACCTCGACTCAGTACAGAACATTTGATCTTATCATCACAAGAGGGGACACTTGCACCTCGACTCAGTACAGAACTTTTGATCTTATCATCACAAGAGGGGACACTTGCACCTCGACTCAGTACAGAACTTTTGATCTTATCATCACAAGAAGGCACACTTGCACCTCGACTCAGTACAGAACTTTTGATCTTATCATCACAAGAGGGGACACTTGCACCTCGACTCAGTACAGAACATTTGATATTATCATCACAAGAAGGTACACTTGCACCTCGACTGAGTACAGAAGTTTTGATATTATCATCCCAAGAAGGTACACTTGCACCTCGACTCAGTACAGAACATTTGATATTATCATCACAAGAAGATACACTTGCACCTCGACTGAGTACAGAAGTTTTGATCTTATCATCACAAGAAGGTACACTTGCTCCTCGACTGAGTACAGAAGTTTTGATATTATTATCCCAAGATGGTACACTTGCACCTCGACTCAGTACAGAACATTTGATCTTATCATCCCAAGAAGGGACACCTACACCTCGACTCAGTACAGAACATTTGATCTTAAAATCCCAAGAAGGTACACTTGCCCCTCGACTCAGTACAGAACTTTTGATCTTATCATCACAGGAGGGGACACTTGCACCTCGATTCAGTACAGAACTTTTGATATTATCATCACAAGAGGGGACACCTACACCTCGACTCAGTACAGAACTTTTGACCTTATCATCACAAGAGGGGACACTTGCACCTCGACTCAGTACAGAGCATTTGATCTTATCATCACAAGAAGGTACACATGCACCTCGACTCAGTACAGAACTTTTGATCTTATCATCACAAGAAGGTACACTTGCACCTCGACTCAGTACAGAACTTTTGATCTTATCATCACAAGAGGGGACACTTGCACCTCGACTCAGTAGAGAACTTTTGATATTATCATCACAAGAGGGGACACTTGCACCTCGACTCAGTACAGAACATTTGATCTTATCATCACAAAAGGGGACACTTGCACCTTGACTCAGTACAGAACATTTGATCTTATCATCACAAGAGGGGACACTTGCACCTCTACTCAGTACAGAACTCTTGATCTTATCATCACAAGAGGGGACACTTGCACCTCGACTCAGTACAGAAAATTTGATCTTATCATCACAAGAGGGCACACTTGCACCTCGACTCAGTACAGAACATTTGTACTTATCATCACAAGAGGGGACACTTGCACCTCGACTCAGTACAGAAAATTTGATCCTATCATCCCAAGAGGGGACACCTACACCTCGGCTCAGTACAGAACATTTGTACTTATCAACCCAAGAGGGCACACTTGCACCTCGACTCAGTACACAAGTTTTGATCTTATCATCCCAAGTGGGGACACCTACACCTTGACTCAGTACAGTACTTTTGATCTTATCATCCCAAGGGGGAACACCTGCATCTCGACTCAGTACAGAACATTTGATCTTATCATCACAAAAGGGGACACTTGCACCTCGACTCAGTACAGAACTTTTGATATTATCATCACAGGAAGGTACACTTGCACCTCGACTCAGTACAGAACTCTTGATATTATCATCACAGGAAGGTACACTTGCACCTCGACTCAGTACAGACTTTTGATCTTATCATCACAAGAGGGGACACTTGCACCTCAACTCAGTACAGAACTTTTGATCTTATCATCACAAGAAGGTACACTTGAACCTCAACTCAGTACAGAACTTTTGATCTTATCATCACAAGAAGGTACACTTGGACCTCGACTCAGTACAGAACTTTCGATCTTATCATCACAAGAGGGGACACCTATACCTCGACTCAGTACAGAACATATGATATTATCATCACAAGAGGGGACACTTGCACCTCGACTCAGTACAGATCTTTTGATATTATCATCACAAGAGGGGACACTTGCACCTCGACTCAGTACAGAACATTTGATCTTATCATCACAAGAGGGGACACTTGCACCTCGACTCAGTAGAGTACTTTTGATCTTATCATCACAAGAGGGGAGACTTGCACCTCGACTCAGTACAGAACATTATATATTATCATCACAAGAAGGTACACTTGCACCTCGACGCAGTACAGAACTTTCGATATTATCATCACAAGAGGGGACACTTGCACCTCGATTAGTATAGAACTTTTGATCTTATCATCACAAGAGGGTACACTTGCACCTGGACGCAGTACAGAACTTTTGATCTTATCATCACAAGAGGGGACACTTGCACCTCGACTCAGTGCAGAACTTTTGATCTTATCATCACAAGAGGGTACACTTGCACCTCGACTCAGAACAGAACTTTTGATCTTATCAGCACAAGAGGGTACACTTGCACCTCGACTCAGTACAGAACTTTTGATTTTATCATGACAAGAGGGCACACTTGCACCTCGACTCAGTACAGAACATTTGATATTATCATCACAAGAAGGTACACTTGCACCTCGACTGAGTACAGAAGTTTTGATATTATCATCCCAAGAAGGTACACTTGCACCTCGACTGAGTACAGAAGTTTTGATATTATCATCCCAAGAAGGTACACTTGCACCTCGACTCAGTACAGAACATTTGATATTATCATCACAAGAAGGTACACTTGCACCTCGACTGAGTACAGAAGTTTTGATCTTATCATCACAGGAGGGGACACTTGCACCTCGATTCAGTACAGAACTTTTGATATTATCATCACAAGAGGGGACACCTACACCTCGACTCAGTACAGAACTTTTGACCTTATCATCACAAGAGGGGACACTTGCACCTCGACTCAGTACAGAAGTTTTGATATTATCAGCCCAAGAAGGTACACTTGCACCTCGACTCACTACAGAACATTTGATCTTATCATCCAAACAGGGGACACTTGCACCTTGACTCAGTACAGAACATTTGATCTTAAAATCCCAAGAAGGTACACTTGCACCTCGACTCAGTACAGAGGTTTTGATCTTATCATCACAAGAGGGGACACTTGCACCTCGACTCAGTACAGAACTTTTGATCTTATCATCCCAAGAGGGGACACTTGCACCTCGGCTCAGTACAGAACATTTGATCTTATCATCCCAAGAGGGGACACTTGCACCTCGACTCAGTACAGAACTTTTGATCTTATCATCCCAAGAGGGGACACTTGCACCTCGACTCAGTACAGAACATTTGATCTTATCATCCCAAGAGGGGACACTTGCACCTCGACTCAGTACAGAACTTTTGATCTTATCATCCAAAGAGGGGACTCTTGCACCTTGACTCAGTACAGAACTTTTGATCTTATCATCCAAAGAGGGGACACTTGTACCTCGACTCAGTACAGTACTTTTGATATTATCATCACAAGCGGGGACACTTGCACCTCGACTCAGTACAGAACTTTTGATATTATCATCACAAGAGTAGACACTTGCACCTCAACTCAGTACAGAACATTTGATCTTATCATCACAAGAGGGGACACTTGCACCTCGACTCAGTACAGAACATTTGTACTTACTATCACAAGAGGGGACACTTGCACCTCGACTCAGTACAGAACATTTGTACTTATCATCACAAGAGGGGACACTTGCACCTCGACTCAGTACAGAACATTTGTACTTATCATCACAAGAAGGGACACTTGCACCTCGACTCCGTACAGAACATTTGATCTTATCATCACAAGAGGGGACACTTGCACCTCGACTCAGTACAGAAAATTTGTACTTATCATCACAAGAGGGGACACTTGCACCTCGACTCAGTACAGAATACTTGTACTTATCATCACAAGAGGGGACACTTGCACCTCGACTCAGTACAGAACATTTGATCTTATCATCACAAGAGGGGACACTTGCACCTCGACTCAGTACAGAACATTTGTACTTATCATCACAAGAAGGGACACCTGCACCTCGACTCAGTACAGAACTTTTGATCTTATCATGACAAGAGGGGACACCTACACCTCGACTCAGTACAGTACTTTTGATATTATCATCACAAGAGGGGACGCCTACAGCTCGACTCAGTACAGTACTTTTGATATTATCATCACAAGAGGGGACACTTGCACCTCAACTCAGTAAAGAACTTTTGATATTATCATGACAAGAGGGTACACTTGCACCTCTACTCAGTACATTACTTTTGACCTTATCATCCCAAGAAGGTACACTTGCACCTCTACTCAGTACAGTACTTTGACCTTATCATCCCAAGAAGGTACACTTGCACCTCGACTCAGTACAGAACTTCTGATCTTATCATCACAAGAGGGGACACTTGCTCCTCGACTCAGTACAGAACTTTTGATATTATCATCACAAGAGGGGACACTTGCACCTCGACTCAGTACAGAACATTTGATCTTATCATCACAAAAGGGGACACTTGCACCTTGACTCAGTACAGAACATTTGATCTTATCCTCACAAGAGGGGACACTTGCACCTCGACTCAGTACTGAACTTTTGATCTTATCATCACAAGAGGGGAGACTTGCACCTCGACTCAGTACAGAACATTTGATCTTATCATCACAAAAGGGGACATTTGCACCTTGACTCAGTACAGAACATTTGATCTTATCATCACAAGAGGGGTCACTTGCACCTCGACTCAGTACAGAACTTTTGATCTTATCATCACAAGAGGGGACACTTGCACCTCGACTCAGTACAGAACATTTGATCTTATCATCACAAGAGGGGACACTTGCACCTCGACTCAGTACAGAACATTTGTACTGATCATCACAAGAGGGGACACTTGCACCTCGACTCAGTATAGAAAATTTGTTCCTATCATCCCAAGAGGGGACACCTACAGCTCGACTCAGTACAGTACTTTTGATATTATCATCACAAGAGGGGACGCCTACAGCTCGACTCAGTACAGTACTTTTGATATTATCATCACAAGAGGGGACACTTGCACCTCAACTCAGTAAAGAACTTTTGATATTATCATGACAAGAAGGTACACTTGCACCTCTACTCAGTACAGTACTTTTGACCTTATCATCCCAAGAAGGTACACTTGCACCTCTACTCAGTACAGTACTTTGACCTTATCATCCCAAGAAGGTACACTTGCACCTCGACTCAGTACAGAACTTTTGATCTTATCATCACAAGAGGGCACACTTGCACCTCGACTCAGTACAGAACTTTTGATCTTATCATCCCAAGAGGGAACACCTGCATCTCGACTCAGTACAGAACATTTGATCTTATCATCACAAAAGGGGACACTTGCACCTCGACTCAGTACAGAACTTTTGATATTATCATCACAGGAAGGTACACTTGCACCTCGACTCAGTACAGAACTTTTGATATTATCATCACAAGAGGGGACACTCACACCTCGACTCAGTACAGAACTTTTGACCTTATCATCACAAGAGTGGACACTTGCACCTCGACTCAGTACAGAAGTTTTGATATTATCATCCCAAGAAGGTACACTTGCACGTCGACTCACTACAGAACATTTGATCTTATCATCCAAAGAGGGGACACTTGCACCTCAAATCAGTACAGAACTTTTGACCTTATCATCCCAAGAAGATACACTTGCACCTCGACTCAGTACAGAGGTTTTGATCTTATCATCACAAGAGGGGACACTTGCACCTCGACTCAGTACAGAACATTTGATCTTATCATTCCAAGAGGGGACACTTGCACCTCGGCTCAGTACAGAACATTTGATCTTATCATCCCAAGAGGGGACACTTGCACCTCGACTTAGTACAGAACTTTTGATCTTATCATCCCAAGAGGGGACACTTGCACCTCGACTCAGTACAGAACATTTGATCTTATCATCCCAAGAGGGGACACTTGCACCTCGACTCAGTACAGAACTTTTAATCTTATCATCCAAAGAGGGGACTCTTGCACCTTGACTCAGTACAGAACTTTTGATCTTATCATCCCAAGAGGGGACACTTGTACCTCGACTCAGTACAGTACTTTTGATATTATCATCACAAGAGGGGACACTCGCACCTCGACTCAGTACAGAACATTTGATATTATCATCACAAGAGGGGACACTTGCAGCTCGACTCAGTACAGAACATTTGATCTTATCATCACAAGAGGGGACACTTGCACCTCGACTCAGTACATAACATTTGTACTTATCATCACTAGAAGGGACACTTGCACCTCGACTCAGTACAGAATATTTGATCTTATCATCACAAGAGGGGACACTTGCACCTCGACTCAGTACAGAAAATTTGTACTTATCATCACAAGAGGGGACACTTGCACCTCGACTCAGTACAGAATACTTGTACTTATCATCACAAGAGGGAACACTTGCACCTCGACTCAGTAGAGAACATTTGATCTTATCATCACAAGAGGGGACACTTGCACCTCGACTAAGTACAGAACATTTGTACTTATCATCACAAGAGGGAACACTTGCACCTCGACTCAGTACAGAACATTTGTACTTATCATCACAAGAGGGGACACCTGCACCTCGACTCAGTACAGAGAATTTGATCCTATCATCCCAAGACGGGACACCTACACCTCGACCCAGTACAGAACATTTGTACTTATCAACCCAAGAGGGTACACTTGCACCTCGACTCAGTACAGAACATTTGTACTTATCAACCCAAGAGGGCACACTTGCACCTCGACTCAGTACAGAAAATTTGTACTTATCAACCCAAGAGGGCACACTTGCACCTCGACTCACTACAGAACATTTGTACTTATCAACCCAAGAGGGCACACTTGCACCTCGACTCAGTACAGAACTTTTGATCTTATCATCCCAAGAGGGCACACTTGCACCTCGACTCAGTACAGAACATTTGATCTTATCATCACAAGAGGGGACACTTGCACCTCGACTCAGTACAGAACTTTTTGATCTTATCATCACAAGAGGGCACACTTGCACCTCGACTCAGTACAGAACATTTGATCTTATCATCACAAGAAGGGACACTTGCACCTTGACTCAGTACAGAACATTTGATCTTATCATCACAAGAGGGCACACTTGCACCTCGACTCAGTACAGAACATTTGTACTTATCAACCCAAGAGGGCACACTTGCACCTCGACTCAGTACAGTACTTTTGATCTGATCATCCCAAGAGGGCACACTTGCACCTCGACTCAGTACAGAACATTTGATCTTATCATCACAAGAGGGTACACATTGCACCTCGACTCCATACAGAACATTTGTACTTATCAACCCAAGAGGGTACACTTGTACCTCGACTCAGTACAGAACTTTTGATCTTATCATCACAAGAGGGCATACTTGCACCTCGACTCAGTACAGAAAATTTGATCTTATCATCACAAGAGGGCACACTTGCACCTCGACTCAGTACAGAACTTTTGATTTTATCATCACAAGAGGGGACACCTACACCTCGACTCAGTACAGAACATTTGATCTTATCATCACAAGAGGGGACACCTACACCTCGACTCAGTACAGAACATTTGATCTTATCATCACAAGAGGGGAAACTTGCACCTCGACTCAGTAGAGTACTTTTTATCTTATCATCACAAGAGGGGACACCTACACCTCGACTCAGTACAGAACTTTTGATCTTATCATCACAAGAGGGGACACTTGCACCTCGACTCAGTACAGAGCATTTGATCTTATCATCACAAGAAGGTACACATGCACCTCGACTCAGTACAGAACTTTTGATCTTATCATCACAAGAGGGGACACTTGCACCTCGACTCAGTAGAGAACTTTTGATATTATCATCACAAGAGGGGACACTTGCACCTCGACTCAGTACAGAACATTTGATCTTATCATCACAAAAGGGGACACTTGCACCTTGATTCAGTACAGAACATTTGATCTTATCATCACAAGAGGGGAAACTTGCACCTCGACTCAGTACAGAACTTTTGATCTTATCATCACAAGAGGGGACACTTGCACCTCGACTCAGTACAGAAAATTTGATCTTATCATCACAAGAGGGCACACTTGCACCTCGACTCAGTACAGAACATTTGTACTTATCATCACAAGAGGGGACACTTGCACCTCGACTCAGTACAGAAAATTTGATCCTATCATCCCAAGAGGGGACACCTACACCTCGACTCAGTACAGAACATTTGTACTTATCAACCCAAGAGGGCACACTTGCACCTCGACTCAGTACACAAGTTTTGATCTTATCATCCCAAGAGGGGACACCTACACCTTGACTCAGTACAGTACTTTTGATCTTATCATCCCAAGGGGGAACACCTGCATCTCGACTCAGTACAGAACATTTGATCTTATCATCACAAAAGGGGACACTTGCACCTCGACTCAGTACAGAACTTTTGATATTATCATCACAGGAAGGTACACTTGCACCTCGACTCAGTACAGAACTCTTGATATTATCATCACAGGAAGGTACACTTGCACCTCGACTCAGTACAGAACTTTTGATCTTATCATCACAAGAGGGGACACTTGCACCTCAACTCAGTACAGAACTTTTGATCTTATCATCACAAGAAGGTACACTTGCACAACTCAGTACAGAACTTTTGATCTTATCATCACAAGAGGGTACACTTGGACCTCGACTCAGTACAGAACTTTCGATCTTATCATCACAAGAGGGGACACCTATACCTCGACTCAGTACAGAACATATGATATTATCATCACAAGAGGGGACACTTGCACCTCGACTCAGTACAGATCTTTTGATATTATCATCACAAGAGGGGACACTTGCACCTCGACTCAGTACAGAACATTTGATCTTATCATCACAAGAGGGGACACTTGCACCTCGACTCAGTAGATTACTTTTGATCTTATCATCACAAGAGGGGACACTTGCAACTCGACTCAGTACAGAACATTATATATTATCATCACAAGAAGGTACACTTGCACCTCGACTCAGTACAGAACTTTTGATATTATCATACAAGAGGGGACACTTGCACCTCGATTCAGTACAGAACTTTTGATCTTATCATCACAAGAGGGTACACTTGCACCTCGACGAAGTACAGAACTTTTGATCTTATCATCACAAGAGTGGACACTTGCACCTCGACTCAGTGCAGAACTTTTGATCTTATCATCACAAGAGGGTACACTTGCACCTCGACTCAGAACAGAACTTTTGATCTTATCATCACAAGAGGGTACACTTGCACCTCGACTCAGTACAGAACTTTTGATTTTATCATCACAAGAGGGCACACTTGCACCTCGACTCAGTACAGAACATTTGATCTTATCATCACAAGAGGGGACACTTGCACCTCGACTCAGTACAGAACTTTTGATCTTATCATCACAAGAGGGGACACTTGCACCTCGACTCAGTACAGAACTTTTGATCTTATCATCACAAGAAGGCACACTTGCACCTCGACTCAGTACAGAACTTTTGATCTTATCATCACAAGAGGGGACACTTGCACCTCGACTCAGTACAGAACATTTGATATTATCATCACAAGAAGGTACACTTGCACCTCGACTGAGTACAGAAGTTTTGATATTATCATCCCAAGAAGGTACACTTGCACCTCGACTGAGTACAGAAGTTTTGTAATTATCATCCCAAGAAGGTACACTTGCACCTCGACTGAGTACAAAAGTTTTGATATTATCATCCCAAGAAGGTACACTTGCACCTCGACTCAGTACAGAACATTTGATATTATCATCACAAGAAGGTACACTTGCACCTCGACTGAGTACAGAAGTTTTGATCTTATCATCACAAGAAGGTACACTTGCACCTCGACTGAGTACAGAAGTTTTGATATTATCCCAAGATGGTACACTTGCACCTCGACTCAGTACAGAACATTTGATCTTATCATCCCAAGAAGGGACACCTACACCTCGACTCAGTACAGAACATTTGATCTTAAAATCCCAAGAAGGTACACTTGCCACTCGACTCAGTACAGAACTTTTGATCTTATCATCACAAGACGGGACACCTACACCTCGACTCAGTACAGAACTTTTGATATTATCATCACAAGAGGGGACACCTACACCTCGACTCAGTACAGAACTTTTGGCCTTATCATCACAAGAGGGGACACTTGCACCTCGACTCAGTACAGAACTTTTGATATTATCATCACAAGAGGGGACACCTACACCTCGACTCAGTACAGAACTTTTGGCCTTATCATCACAAGAGGGGACACTTGTACCTCGACTCAGTACAGTACTTTTGATATTATCATCACAAGCGGGGACACTTGCACCTCGACTCAGTACAGAACTTTTGATATTATCATCACAAGAGTGGACACTTGCACCTCAACTCAGTACAGAACCTTTGATCTTATCATCACAAGAGGGGACACTTGCACCTCGACTCAGTACAGAACATTTGTACTTACTATCACAAGAGGGGACACTTGCACCGCGACTCAGTACAGAACATTTGTACTAATCATCACAAGAGGGGACACTTGCACCTCGACTCAGTACAGAACATTTGTACTTATCATCACAAGAAGGGACACTTGCACCTCGACTCAGTACAGAACATTTGATCTTATCATCACAAGAGGGGACACTTGCACCTCGACTCAGTACAGAAAATTTGTACTTATCATCACAAGAGGGGACACTTGCACCTCGACTCAGTACAGAATACTTGTACTTATCATAACAAGAGGGGACACTTGCACCTCGACTCAGTAGAGAACATTTGATCTTATCATCACAAGAGGGGACACTTGCACCTCGACTCAGTACAGAACATTTGTACTTATCATCACAAGAGGGGACACCCGCACCTCGACTCAGTACAGAACTTTTGATCTTATCATGACAAGAGGGGACACCTACACCTCGACTCAGTACAGTACTTTTGATATTATCATCACAATAGGGGACGCCTACAGCTCGACTCAGTACAGTACTTTTGATATTATCATCACAAGAGGGGACACTTGCACCTCAACTCAGTAAAGAACTTTTGATATTATCATGACAAGAGGGTACACTTGCACCTCTACTCAGTACAGTACTTTTGACCTTATCATCCCAAGAAGGTACACTTGCACCTCTACTCAGTACACTACTTTGACCTTATCATCCCAAGAAGGTACACTTGCACCTCGACTCAGTACAGAACTTTTGATCTTATCATCACAAGAGGGGACACTTGCTCCTCGACTCAGTACAGAACTTTTGATATTATCATCACAAGAGGGGACACTTGCACCTCGACTCAGTACAGAACATTTGATCTTATCATCACAAAAGGGGACACTTGCACCTTGACTCAGTACAGAACATTTGATCTTATCCTCACAAGAGGGGACACTTGCACCTCGACTCAGTACTGAACTTTTGATCTTATCATCACAAGAGGGGACACTTGCACCTCGACTCAGTACAGAACTTTTTGATCTTATCATCACAAGAGGGCACACTTGCACCTCGACTCAGTACAGAACATTTGATCTTATCATCACAAGAAGGGACACTTGCACCTTGACTCAGTACAGAACATTTGATCTTAACATCACAAGAGGGCACACTTGCACCTCGACTCAGTACAGAACATTTGTACTTATCAACCCAAGAGGGCACACTTGCACCTCGACTCAGTACAGTACTTTTGATCTGATCATCCCAAGAGGGCACACTTGCACCTCGACTCAGTACGGAACATTTGATCTTATCATCACAAGAGGGTACACATTGCACCTCGACTCCATACAGAACATTTGTACTTATCAACCCAAGAGGGTACACTTGTACCTCGACTCAGTACAGAACTTTTGATCTTATCATCACAAGAGGGCATACTTGCACCTCGACTCAGTACAGAATATTTGATCTTATCATCACAAGAGGGCACACTTGCACCTCGACTCAGTACAGAACTTTTGATTTTATCAACACAAGAGGGGACACCTACACCTCGACTCAGTACAGAACATTTGATATTATCATCACAAGAGGGGACACCTACACCTCGACTCAGTACATAACATTTGATCTTATCATCACAAGAGGGGAAACTTGCACCTCGACTCAGTAGAGTACTTTTTATCTTATCATCACAAGAGGGGACACATACACCTCGACTCAGTACAGAACTTTTGATCTTATCATCACAAGAGGGGACACTTGCACCTCGACTCAGTACAGAGCATTTGATCTTATCATCACAAGAAGGTACACATGCACCTCGACTCAGTACAGAACTTTTGATCTTATCATCAAGAGGGGACACTTGCACCTCGACTCAGTAGAGAACTTTTGATATTATCATCACAAGAGGGGACACTTGCACCTCGACTCAGTACAGAACATTTGATCTTATCATCACAAAAGGGGACACTTGCACCTTGACTCAGTACAGAACATTTGATCTTATCATCACAAGAGGGGACACTTGCACCTCGACTCTGTACAGAACTTTTGATCTTATCATCACAAGAGGGGACACTTGCACCTCGACTCAGTACAGAAAATTTGATCCTATCATCACAAGAGGGCACACTTGCACCTCGACTCAGTACAGAACATTTGTACTTATCATCACAAGAGGGGACACTTGCACCTCGACTCAGTACAGAAACTTTGATCCTATCATCCCAAGAGGGGACACCTACACCTCGACTCAGTACAGAACATTTGTACTTATCAACCCAAGAGGGCACACTTGCACCTCGACTCAGTACACAAGTTTTGATCTTATCATCCCAAGAGGGGACACCTACACCTTGACTCAGTACAGTACTTTTGATCTTATCATCCCAAGGGGGAACACCTGCATCTCGACTCAGTACAGAACATTTGATCTTATCATCACAAAAGGGGACACTTGCACCTCGACTCAGTACAGAACTTTTGATATTATCATCACAGGAAGGTACACTTGCACCTCGACTCAGTACAGAACTCTTGATATTATCATCACAGGAAGGTACACTTGCACCTCGACTCAGTACAGAACTTTTGATCTTATCATCACAAGAGGGGACACTTGCACCTCAACTCAGTACAGAACTTTTGATCTTATCATCACAGGAAGGTACACTTGCACCTCAACTCAGTACAGAACTTTTGATCTTATCATCACAAGAAGGTACACTTGGACCTCGACTCAGTACAGAACTTTCGATCTTATCATCACAAGAGGGGACACCTATACCTCGACTCAGTACAGAACATATGATATTATCATCACAAGAGGGGACACTTGCACCTCGACTCAGTACAGATCTTTTGATATTATCATCACAAGAGGGGACACTTGCACCTCGACTCAGTACAGAACATTTGATCTTATCATCACAAGAGGGGACACTTGCACCTCGACTCAGTAGAGTACTTTTGATCTTATCATCACAAGAGGGGACACTTGCACCTCGACTCAGTACAGAACATTATATATTATCATCACAAGAAGGTACACTTGCACCTCGACTCAGTACAGAACTTTTGATATTATCATCACAAGAGGGGACACTTGCACCTCGATTCAGTACAGAACTTTTGATCTTATCATCACAAGAGGGTACACTTGCACCTCGACGCAGTACAGAACTTTTGATCTTATCATCACAAGAGGGGACACTTGCACCTCGACTCAGTGCAGAACTTTTGATCTTATCATCACAAGAGGGTACACTTGCACCTCGACTCAGAACAGAACTTTTGATCTTATCATCACAAGAGGGTACACTTGCACCTCGACTCAGTACAGAACTTTTGATTTTATCATCACAAGAGGGCACACTTGCACCTCGACTCAGTACAGAACATTTGATCTTATCATCACAAGAGGGGACACTTGCACCTCGACACAGTACAGAACTTTTGATCTATCATCACAAGAAGGCACACTTGCACCTCGACTCAGTACAGAACTTTTGATCTTATCATCACAAGAGGGGACACTTGCACCTCGACTCAGTACAGAACATTTGATATTATCATCACAAGAAGGTACACTTGCACCTCGACTGAGTACAGAAGTTTTGATATTATCATCCCAAGAAGGTACACTTGCACCTCGACTCAGTACAGAACATTTGATATTATCATCACAAGAAGGTACACTTGCACCTCGACTGAGTACAGAAGTTTTGATCTTATCATCACAAGAAGGTACACTTGCACCTCGACTCAGTACAGAACATTTGATCTTATCATCCCAAGAAGGGACACCTACACCTCGACTCAGTACAGAACATTTGATCTTAAAATCCCAAGAAGGTACACTTGCCCCTCGACTCAGTACAGAACTTTTGATCTTATCATCACAGGAGGGGACACTTGCACCTCGATTCAGTACAGAACTTTTGATATTATCATCACAAGAGGGGACACCTACACCTCGACTCAGTACAGAACTTTTGACCTTATCATCACAAGAGGGGACACTTGCACCTCGACTCAGTACAGAAGTTTTGATATTATCAGCCCAAGAAGGTACACTTGCACCTCGACTCACTACAGAACATTTGATCTTATCATCCAAAGAGGGGACACTTGCACCTCGACTCAGTACAGAACATTTGATCTTAAAATCCCAAGAAGGTACACTTGCACCTCGACTCAGTACAGAGGTTTTGATCTTATCATCACAAGAGGGGACACTTGCACCTCAACTCAGTACAGAGGTTTTGATCTTATCATCACAAGAGGGGACACTTGCACCTCAACTCAGTACAGAACATTTGATCTTATCATCACAAGAGGGGACACTTGCACCTCAACTCAGTACAGAACATTTGATCTTATCATCACAAGAAGGTACACTTGCACCTCAACTCAGTACAGAGGTTTTGATCTTATCATCACAAGAAGGTACACTTGCACCTCGACTCAGTACAGAGGTTTTGATCTTATCATCACAAGAGGGGACACTTGCACCTCAACTCAGTACAGAACATTTGATCTTATCATCACAAGAGGGGACACTTGCACCTCGACTCAGTACAGAACATTTGATCTTATCATCCCAAGAGGGGACACTTGCACCTCAACTCAGTACAGAACATTTGATCTTATCATCCCAAGAGGGGACACTTGCACCTCGGCTCAGTACAGAACATTTGATCTTATCATCCCAAGAGGGGACACTTGCACCTCGACTCAGTACAGAACTTTTGATCTTATCATCCCAAGAGGGGACTCTTGCACCTCGACTCAGTACAGAACATTTGATCTTATCATCCCAAGAGGGGACACTTGCACCTCGACTCAGTACAGAACTTTTGATCTTATCATCAAAGAGGGGACTCTTGCACCTTGACTCAGTACAGAACTTTTGATCTTATCATCCAAAGAGGGGACACTTGTACCTCGACTCAGTACAGTACTTTTGATATTATCATCACAAGCGAGGACACTTGCACCTCGACTCAGTACAGAACTTTTGATATTATCATCACAAGAGTGGACACTTGCACCTCAACTCAGTACAGAACATTTGATCTTATCATCACAAGAGGGGACACTTGCACCTCGACTCAGTACAGAACATTTGTACTTACTATCACAAGAGGGGACACTTGCACCTCGACTCAGTACAGAACATTTGTACTTATCATCACAAGAGGGGACACTTGCACCTCGACTCAGTACAGAACATTTGTACTTATCATCACAAGAAGGGACACTTGCACCTCGACTCAGTACAGAACATTTGATCTTATCATCCCAAGAGGGGACACTTGCACCTCGACTCAGTACAGAACTTTTGATCTTATCATCCAAAGAGGGGACTCTTGCACCTTGACTCAGTACAGAACTTTTGATCTTATCATCCCAAGAGGGGACACTTGTACCTCGACTCAGTACAGTACTTTTGATATTATCATCACAAGAGGGGACACTCGCACCTCGACTCAGTACAGAACATTTGATATTATCATCACAAGAGGGGACACTTGCAGCTCGACTCAGTACAGAACATTTGATCTTATCATCACAAGAGGGGACACTTGCACCTCGACTCAGTACAGAACATTTGTACTTATCATCACAAGAAGGGACACTTGCACCTCGACTCAGTACAGAATATTTGATCTTATCATCACAAGAGGGGACACTTGCACCTCGACTCAGTACAGAAAATTTGTACTTATCATCACAAGAGGGGACACTTGCACCTCGACTCAGTACAGAATACTTGTACTTATCATCACAAGAGGGAACACTTGCACCTCGACTCAGTAGAGAACATTTGATCTTATCATCACAAGAGGGGACACTTGCACCTCGACTAAGTACAGAACATTTGTACTTATCATCACAAGAGGGAACACTTGCACCTCGACTCAGTACAGAACATTTGTACTTATCATCACAAGAGGGGACACCTGCACCTCGACTCAGTACAGAGAATTTGATCCTATCATCCCAAGACGGGACACCTACACCTCGACCCAGTACAGAACATTTGTACTTATCAACCCAAGAGGGTACACTTGCACCTCGACTCAGTACAGAACATTTGTACTTATCAACCCAAGAGGGCACACTTGCACCTCGACTCAGTACAGAAAATTTGTACTTATCAACCCAAGAGGGCACACTTGCACCTCGACTCACTACAGAACATTTGTACTTATCAACCCAAGAGGGCACACTTGCACCTCGACTCAGTACAGAACTTTTGATCTTATCATCCCAAGAGGGCACACTTGCACCTCGACTCAGTACAGAACATTTGATCTTATCATCACAAGAGGGGACACTTGCACCTCGACTCAGTACAGAACTTTTTGATCTTATCATCACAAGAGGGCACACTTGCACCTCGACTCAGTACAGAACATTTGATCTTATCATCACAAGAAGGGACACTTGCACCTTGACTCAGTACAGAACATTTGATCTTATCATCACAAGAGGGCACACTTGCACCTCGACTCAGTACAGAACATTTGTACTTATCAACCCAAGAGGGCACACTTGCACCTCGACTCAGTACAGTACTTTTGATCTGATCATCCCAAGAGGGCACACTTGCACCTCGACTCAGTACAGAACATTTGATCTTATCATCACAAGAGGGTACACATTGCACCTCGACTCCATACAGAACATTTGTACTTATCAACCCAAGAGGGTACACTTGTACCTCGACTCAGTACAGAACTTTTGATCTTATCATCACAAGAGGGCATACTTGCACCTCGACTCAGTACAGAAAATTTGATCTTATCATCACAAGAGGGCACACTTGCACCTCGACTCAGTACAGAACTTTTGATTTTATCATCACAAGAGGGGACACCTACACCTCGACTCAGTACAGAACATTTGATCTTATCATCACAAGAGGGGACACCTACACCTCGACTCAGTACAGAACATTTGATCTTATCATCACAAGAGGGGAAACTTGCACCTCGACTCAGTAGAGTACTTTTTATCTTATCATCACAAGAGGGGACACCTACACCTCGACTCAGTACAGAACTTTTGATCTTATCATCACAAGAGGGGACACTTGCACCTCGACTCAGTACAGAGCATTTGATCTTATCATCACAAGAAGGTACACATGCACCTCGACTCAGTACAGAACTTTTGATCTTATCATCACAAGAGGGGACACTTGCACCTCGACTCAGTAGAGAACTTTTGATATTATCATCACAAGAGGGGACACTTGCACCTCGACTCAGTACAGAACATTTGATCTTATCATCACAAAAGGGGACACTTGCACCTTGACTCAGTACAGAACATTTGATCTTATCATCACAAGAGGGGACACTTGCACCTCGACTCAGTACAGAACTTTTGATCTTATCATCACAAGAGGGGACACTTGCACCTCGACTCAGTACAGAAAATTTGATCTTATCATCACAAGAGGGCACACTTGCACCTCGACTCAGTACAGAACATTTGTACTTATCATCACAAGAGGGGACACTTGCACCTCGACTCAGTACAGAAAATTTGATCCTATCATCCCAAGAGGGGACACCTACACCTCGACTCAGTACAGAACATTTGTACTTATCAACCCAAGAGGGCACACTTGCACCTCGACTCAGTACACAAGTTTTGATCTTATCATCCCAAGAGGGGACACCTACACCTTGACTCAGTACAGTACTTTTGATCTTATCATCCCAAGGGGGAACACCTGCATCTCGACTCAGTACAGAACATTTGATCTTATCATCACAAAAGGGGACACTTGCACCTCGACTCAGTACAGAACTTTTGATATTATCATCACAGGAAGGTACACTTGCACCTCGACTCAGTACAGAACTCTTGATATTATCATCACAGGAAGGTACACTTGCACCTCGACTCAGTACAGAACTTTTGATCTTATCATCACAAGAGGGGACACTTGCACCTCAACTCAGTACAGAACTTTTGATCTTATCATCACAAGAAGGTACACTTGCACAACTCAGTACAGAACTTTTGATCTTATCATCACAAGAGGGTACACTTGGACCTCGACTCAGTACAGAACTTTCGATCTTATCATCACAAGAGGGGACACCTATACCTCGACTCAGTACAGAACATATGATATTATCATCACAAGAGGGGACACTTGCACCTCGACTCAGTACAGATCTTTTGATATTATCATCACAAGAGGGGACACTTGCACCTCGACTCAGTACAGAACATTTGATCTTATCATCACAAGAGGGGACACTTGCACCTTGACTCAGTAGATTACTTTTGATCTTATCATCACAAGAGGGGACACTTGCAACTCGACTCAGTACAGAACATAATATATTATCATCACAAGAAGGTACACTTGCACCTCGACTCAGTACAGAACTTTTGATATTATCATACAAGAGGGGACACTTGCACCTCGATTCAGTACAGAACTTTTGATCTTATCATCACAAGAGGGTACACTTGCACCTCGACGAAGTACAGAACTTTTGATCTTATCATCACAAGAGTGGACACTTGCACCTCGACTCAGTGCAGAACTTTTGATCTTATCATCACAAGAGGGTACACTTGCACCTCGACTCAGAACAGAACTTTTGATCTTATCATCACAAGAGGGTACACTTGCACCTCGACTCAGTACAGAACTTTTGATTTTATCATCACAAGAGGGCACACTTGCACCTCGACTCAGTACAGAACATTTGATCTTATCATCACAAGAGGGGACACTTGCACCTCGACTCAGTACAGAACTTTTGATCTTATCATCACAAGAGGGGACACTTGCACCTCGACTCAGTACAGAACTTTTGATCTTATCATCACAAGAAGGCACACTTGCACCTCGACTCAGTACAGAACTTTTGATCTTATCATCACAAGAGGGGACACTTGCACCTCGACTCAGTACAGAACATTTGATATTATCATCACAAGAAGGTACACTTGCACCTAGACTGAGTACAGAAGTTTTGATATTATCATCCCAAGAAGGTACACTTGCACCTCGACTGAGTACAGAAGTTTTGATATTATCATCCCAAGAAGGTACACTTGCACCTCGACTGAGTACAAAAGTTTTGATATTATCATCCCAAGAAGGTACACTTGCACCTCGACTCAGTACAGAACATTTGATATTATCATCACAAGAAGGTACACTTGCACCTCGACTGAGTACAGAAGTTTTGATCTTATCATCACAAGAAGGTACACTTGCACCTCGACTGAGTACAGAAGTTTTGATATTATCCCAAGATGGTACACTTGCACCTCGACTCAGTACAGAACATTTGATCTTATCATCCCAAGAAGGGACACCTACACCTCGACTCAGTACAGAACATTTGATCTTAAAATCCCAAGAAGGTACACTTGCCACTCGACTCAGTACAGAACTTTTGATCTTATCATCACAAGACGGGACACCTACACCTCGACTCAGTACAGAACTTTTGATATTATCATCACAAGAGGGGACACCTACACCTCGACTCAGTACAGAACTTTTGGCCTTATCATCACAAGAGGGGACACTTGCACCTCGACTCAGTACAGAACTTTTGATATTATCATCACAAGAGGGGACACCTACACCTCGACTCAGTACAGAACTTTTGGCCTTATCATCACAAGAGGGGACACTTGTACCTCGACTCAGTACAGTACTTTTGATATTATCATCACAAGCGGGGACACTTGCACCTCGACTCAGTACAGAACTTTTGATATTATCATCACAAGAGTGGACACTTGCACCTCAACTCAGTACAGAACCTTTGATCTTATCATCACAAGAGGGGACACTTGCACCTCGACTCAGTACAGAACATTTGTACTTACTATCACAAGAGGGGACACTTGCACCTCGACTCAGTACAGAACATTTGTACTTATCATCACAAGAGGGGACACTTGCACCTCGACTCAGTACAGAACATTTGTACTTATCATCACAAGAAGGGACACTTGCACCTCGACTCAGTACAGAACATTTGATCTTATCATCACAAGAGGGGACACTTGCACCTCGACTCAGTACAGAAAATTTGTACTTATCATCACAAGAGGGGACACTTGCACCTCGACTCAGTACAGAATACTTGTACTTATCATAACAAGAGGGGACACTTGCACCTCGACTCAGTAGAGAACATTTGATCTTATCATCACAAGAGGGGACACTTGCACCTCGACTCAGTACAGAACATTTGTACTTATCATCACAAGAGGGGACACCTGCACCTCGACTCAGTACAGAACTTTTGATCTTATCATGACAAGAGGGGACACCTACACCTCGACTCAGTACAGTACTTTTGATATTATCATCACAATAGGGGACGCCTACAGCTCGACTCAGTACAGTACTTTTGATATTATCATCACAAGAGGGGACACTTGCACCTCAACTCAGTAAAGAACTTTTGATATTATCATGACAAGAGGGTACACTTGCACCTCTACTCAGTACAGTACTTTTGACCTTATCATCCCAAGAAGGTACACTTGCACCTCTACTCAGTACACTACTTTGACCTTATCATCCCAAGAAGGTACACTTGCACCTCGACTCAGTACAGAACTTTTGATCTTATCATCACAAGAGGGGACACTTGCTCCTCGACTCAGTACAGAACTTTTGATATTATCATCACAAGAGGGGACACTTGCACCTCGACTCAGTACAGAACATTTGATCTTATCATCACAAAAGGGGACACTTGCACCTTGACTCAGTACAGAACATTTGATCTTATCCTCACAAGAGGGGACACTTGCACCTCGACTCAGTACTGAACTTTTGATCTTATCATCACAAGAGGGGACACTTGCACCTCGACTCAGTACAGAACTTTTTGATCTTATCATCACAAGAGGGCACACTTGCACCTCGACTCAGTACAGAACATTTGATCTTATCATCACAAGAAGGGACACTTGCACCTTGACTCAGTACAGAACATTTGATCTTAACATCACAAGAGGGCACACTTGCACCTCGACTCAGTACAGAACATTTGTACTTATCAACCCAAGAGGGCACACTTGCACCTCGACTCAGTACAGTACTTTTGATCTGATCATCCCAAGAGGGCACACTTGCACCTCGACTCAGTACGGAACATTTGATCTTATCATCACAAGAGGGTACACATTGCACCTCGACTCCATACAGAACATTTGTACTTATCAACCCAAGAGGGTACACTTGTACCTCGACTCAGTACAGAACTTTTGATCTTATCATCACAAGAGGGCATACTTGCACCTCGACTCAGTACAGAATATTTGATCTTATCATCACAAGAGGGCACACTTGCACCTCGACTCAGTACAGAACTTTTGATTTTATCAACACAAGAGGGGACACCTACACCTCGACTCAGTACAGAACATTTGATATTATCATCACAAGAGGGGACACCTACACCTCGACTCAGTACATAACATTTGATCTTATCATCACAAGAGGGGAAACTTGCACCTCGACTCAGTAGAGTACTTTTTATCTTATCATCACAAGAGGGGACACATACACCTCGACTCAGTACAGAACTTTTGATCTTATCATCACAAGAGGGGACACTTGCACCTCGACTCAGTACAGAGCATTTGATCTTATCATCACAAGAAGGTACACATGCACCTCGACTCAGTACAGAACTTTTGATCTTATCATCAAGAGGGGACACTTGCACCTCGACTCAGTAGAGAACTTTTGATATTATCATCACAAGAGGGGACACTTGCACCTCGACTCAGTACAGAACATTTGATCTTATCATCACAAAAGGGGACACTTGCACCTTGACTCAGTACAGAACATTTGATCTTATCATCACAAGAGGGGACACTTGCACCTCGACTCAGTACAGAACTTTTGATCTCATCATCACAAGAGGGGACACTTGCACCTCGACTCAATACAGAAAATTTGATCCTATCATCACAAGAGGGCACACTTGCACCTCGACTCAGTACAGAACATTTGTACTTATCATCACAAGAGGGGACACTTGCACCTCGACTCAGTACAGAAAATTTGATCCTATCATCCCAAGAGGGGACACCTACACCTCGACTCAGTACAGAACATTTGTACTTATCAACCCAAGAGGGCACACTTGCACCTCGACTCAGTACACAAGTTTTGATCTTATCATCCCAAGAGGGGACACCTACACCTTGACTCAGTACAGTACTTTTGATCTTATCATCCCAAGGGGGAACACCTGCATCTCGACTCAGTACAGAACATTTGATCTTATCATCACAAAAGGGGACACTTGCACCTCGACTCAGTACAGAACTTTTGATATTATCATCACAGGAAGGTACACTTGCACCTCGACTCAGTACAGAACTCTTGATATTATCATCACAGGAAGGTACACTTGCACCTCGACTCAGTACAGAACTTTTGATCTTATCATCACAAGAGGGGACACTTGCACCTCAACTCAGTACAGAACTTTTGATCTTATCATCACAGGAAGGTACACTTGCACCTCAACTCAGTACAGAACTTTTGATCTTATCATCACAAGAAGGTACACTTGGACCTCGACTCAGTACAGAACTTTCGATCTTATCATCACAAGAGGGGACACCTATACCTCGACTCAGTACAGAACATATGATATTATCATCACAAGAGGGGACACTTGCACCTCGACTCAGTACAGATCTTTTGATATTATCACAAGAGGGGACACTTGCACCTCGACTCAGTACAGAACATTTGATCTTATCATCACAAGAGGGGACACTTGCACCTCGACTCAGTAGAGTACTTTTGATCTTATCATCACAAGAGGGGACACTTGCACCTCGACTCAGTACAGAACATTATATATTATCATCACAAGAAGGTACACTTGCACCTCGACTCAGTACAGAACTTTTGATATTATCATCACAAGAGGGGACACTTGCACCTCGATTCAGTACAGAACTTTTGATCTTATCATCACAAGAGGGTACACTTGCACCTCGACGCAGTACAGAACTTTTGATCTTATCATCACAAGAGGGGACACTTGCACCTCGACTCAGTGCAGAACTTTTGATCTTATCATCACAAGAGGGTACACTTGCACCTCGACTCAGAACAGAACTTTTGATCTTATCATCACAAGAGGGTACACTTGCACCTCGACTCAGTACAGAACTTTTGATTTTATCATCACAAGAGGGCACACTTGCACCTCGACTCAGTACAGAACATTTGATCTTATCATCACAAGAGGGGACACTTGCACCTCGACTCAGTACAGAACTTTTGATCTATCATCACAAGAAGGCACACTTGCACCTCGACTCAGTACAGAACTTTTGATCTTATCATCACAAGAGGGGACACTTGCACCTCGACTCAGTACAGAACATTTGATATTATCATCACAAGAAGGTACACTTGCACCTCGACTGAGTACAGAAGTTTTGATATTATCATCCCAAGAAGGTACACTTGCACCTCGACTCAGTACAGAACATTTGATATTATCATCACAAGAAGGTACACTTGCACCTCGACTGAGTACAGAAGTTTTGATCTTATCATCACAAGAAGGTACACTTGCACCTCGACTCAGTACAGAACATTTGATCTTATCATCCCAAGAAGGGACACCTACACCTCGACTCAGTACAGAACATTTGATCTTAAAATCCCAAGAAGGTACACTTGCCCCTCGACTCAGTACAGAACTTTTGATCTTATCATCACAGGAGGGGACACTTGCACCTCGATTCAGTACAGAACTTTTGATATTATCATCACAAGAGGGGACACCTACACCTCGACTCAGTACAGAACTTTTGACCTTATCATCACAAGAGGGGACACTTGCACCTCGACTC
Source organism: Deroplatys truncata (assembly GCA_030765065.1). NCBI lineage: Eukaryota > Metazoa > Arthropoda > Insecta > Mantodea > Mantidae > Deroplatys > Deroplatys truncata. The sequence goes on along the minus strand of CM060988.1, from coordinate 214,528,052 downwards.
AGTACAGAAGTTTTGATATTATCAGCCCAAGAAGGTACACTTGCACCTCGACTCACTACAGAACATTTGATCTTATCATCCAAAGAGGGGACACTTGCACCTCGACTCAGTACAGAACATTTGATCTTAAAATCCCAAGAAGGTACACTTGCACCTCGACTCAGTACAGAGGTTTTGATCTTATCATCACAAGAGGGGACACTTGCACCTCAACTCAGTACAGAGGTTTTGATCTTATCATCACAAGAGGGGACACTTGCACCTCAACTCAGTACAGAACATTTGATCTTATCATCACAAGAGGGGACACTTGCACCTCAACTCAGTACAGAACATTTGATCTTATCATCACAAGAAGGTACACTTGCACCTCAACTCAGTACAGAGGTTTTGATCTTATCATGACAAGAAGGTACACTTGCACCTCGACTCAGTACAGAGGTTTTGATCTTATCATCACAAGAGGGGACACTTGCACCTCAACTCAGTACAGAACATTTGATCTTATCATCACAAGAGGGGACACTTGCACCTCGACTCAGTACAGAACATTTGATCTTATCATCCCAAGAGGGGACACTTGCACCTCAACTCAGTACAGAACATTTGATCTTATCATCCCAAGAGGGGACACTTGCACCTCGGCTCAGTACAGAACATTTGATCTTATCATCCCAAGAGGGGACACTTGCACCTCGACTCAGTACAGAACTTTTGATCTTATCATCCCAAGAGGGGACTCTTGCACCTCGACTCAGTACAGAACATTTGATCTTATCATCCCAAGAGGGGACACTTGCACCTCGACTCAGTACAGAACTTTTGATCTTATCATCAAAGAGGGGACTCTTGCACCTTGACTCAGTACAGAACTTTTGATCTTATCATCCAAAGAGGGGACACTTGTACCTCGACTCAGTACAGTACTTTTGATATTATCATCACAAGCGGGGACACTTGCACCTCGACTCAGTACAGAACTTTTGATATTATCATCACAAGAGTGGACACTTGCACCTCAACTCAGTACAGAACATTTGATCTTATCATCACAAGAGGGGACACTTGCACCTCGACTCAGTACAGAACATTTGTACTTACTATCACAAGAGGGGACACTTGCACCTCGACTCAGTACAGAACATTTGTACTTATCATCACAAGAGGGGACACTTGCACCTCGACTCAGTACAGAACATTTGTACTTATCATCACAAGAAGGGACACTTGCACCTCGACTCAGTACAGAACATTTGATCTTATCATCACAAGAGGGGACATTTGCACCTCGACTCAGTACAGAAAATTTGTACTTATCATCACAAGAGGGGACACTTGCACCTCGACTCAGTACAGAATACTTGTACTTATCATCACAAGAGGGGACACTTGCACCTCGACTCAGTAGAGAAGATTTGATCTTATCATCACAAGAGGGGACACTTGCACCTCGACTCAGTACAGAACATTTGTACTTATCATCACAAGAGGGGACACCTGCACCTCGACTCAGTACAGAACTTTTGATCTTATCATGACAAGAGGGGACACCTACACCTCGACACAGTACAGTACTTTTGATATTATCATCACAAGAGGGGACGCCTACAGCTCGTTTCAGTACAGTACTTTTGATATTATCATCACAAGAGGGGACACTTGCACCTCAACTCAGTAAAGAACTTTTGATATTATCATGACAAGAGGGTACACTTGCACCTCTACTCAGTACAGTACTTTTGACCTTATCATCCCAAGAAGGTACACTTGCACCTCTACTCAGTACAGTACTTTGACCTTATCATCCCAAGAAGGTACACTTGCACCTCGACTCAGTACAGAACTTTTGATCTTATCATCACAAGAGGGGACACTTGCTCCTCGACTCAGTCCAGAACTTTTGATATTATCATCACAAGAGGGGACACTTGCACCTCGACTCAGTACAGAACATTTGATCTTATCCTCACAAGAGGGGACACTTGCACCTCGACTCAGTACTGAACTTTTGATCTTATCATCACAAGAGGGGACACCTGCACCTCGACTCAGTACAGAACATTTGATCTTATCATCACAAAAGGGGACACTTGCACCTTGACTCAGTACAGAACATTTGATCTTATCATCACAAGAGGGGTCACTTGCACCTCGACTCAGTACAGAACTTTTGATCTTATCATCACAAGAGGGGACACTTGCACCTCGACTCAGTACAGAACATTTGATCTTATCATCACAAGAGGGGACACTTGCACCTCGACTCAGTACAGAACTTTTGATCTTATCATCACAAGAGGGGACACTTGCACCTCGACTCAGTACAGAACATTTGATCTTATCATCACAAGAGGGGACACTTGCACCTCGACTCAGTACAGAACATTTGTACTTATCATCACAAGAGGGGACACTTGCACCTCGACTCAGTATAGAAAATTTGTTCCTATCATCCCAAGAGGGGACACCTACACCTCGACTCAGTACAGTACTTTTGATATTATCATCACAAGAGGGGACGCCTACAGCTCGACTCAGTACAGTACTTTTGATATTATCATCACAAGAGGGAACACTTGCACCTCAACTCAGTAAAGAACTTTTGATATTATCATGACAAGAGGGTACACTTGCACCTCTACTCAGTACAGTACTTTTGACCTTATCATCCCAAGAAGGTACACTTGCACCTCTACTCAGTACAGTACTTTGACCTTATCATCCCAAGAAGGTACACTTGCACCTCGACTCAGTACAGAACTTTTGATCTTATCATCACAAGAGGGCACACTTGCACCTCGACTCAGTACAGAACTTTTGATCTTATCATCCCAAGAGGGAACACCTACATCTCGACTCAGTACAGAACATTTGATCTTATCATCACAAAAGGGGACACTTGCACCTCGACTCAGTACAGAACTTTTGATATTATCATCACAGGAAGGTACACTTGCACCTCGACTCAGTACAGAACTTTTGATATTATCATCACAAGAGGGGACACTCACACCTCGACTCAGTACAGAACTTTTGACCTTATCATCACAAGAGTGGACACTTGCACCTCGACTCAGTACAGAGGTTTTGATATTATCATCCCAAGAAGGTACACTTGCACCTCGACTCACTACAGAACATTTGATCTTATCATCCAAAGAGGGGACACTTGCACCTCGAATCAGTACAGAACTTTTGACCTTATCATCCCAAGAAAGTACACTTGCACCTCGACTCAGTACAGAGGTTTTGATCTTATCATCACAAGAGGGGACACTTGCACCTCGACTCAGTACAGAACATTTGATCTTATCATACCAAGAGGGGACACTTGCACCTCGGCTCAGTACAGAACATTTGATCTTATCATCCCAAGAGGGGACACTTGCACCTCGACTTAGTACAGAACTTCTGATCTTATCATCCCAAGAGGGGATACTTGCACCTCGAGTCAGTACAGAACATTTGATCTTATCATCCCAAGAGGGGACACTTGCACCTCGACTCAGTACAGAACTTTTGATCTTATCATCCAAAGAGGGGACTCTTGCACCTTGACTCAGTACAGAACTTTTGATCTTATCATCCCAAGAGGGGACACTTGTACCTCGACTCAGTACAGTACTTTTGATATTATCATCACAAGAGGGGACACTCGCACCTCGACTCAGTACAGAAGTTTTGATATTATCATCACAAGAGGGGACACTTGCACTTCGACTCAGTACAGAACATTTGTACTTATCATCACAAGAGGGGACACTTGCACCTCGACTCAGTACAGAACATTTGTACTTATCATCACAAGAAGGGACACTTGCACCTCGACTCAGTACAGAATATTTGATCTTATCATCACAAGAGGGGACACTTGCACCTCGACTCAGTACAGAAAATTTGTACTTATCATCACAAGAGGGGACACTTGCACCTCGACTCAGTACAGAATACTTGTACTTATCATCACAAGAGGGAACACTTGCACCTCGACTCAGTAGAGAACATTTGATCTTATCATCACAAGAGGGGACACTTGCACCTCGACTCAGTACAGAACATTTGTACTTATCATCACAAGAGGGAACACTTGCACCTCGACTCAGTACAGAACATTTGTACTTATCATCACAAGAGGGAACACCTGCACCTCGACTCAGTAGAGAATTTGATCCTATCATCCCAAGAGGGGACACCTACACCTCGACCCAGTACAGAACATTTGTACTTATCAACCCAAGAGGGTACACTTGCACCTCGACTCAGTACAGAACATTTGTACCTATCAACCCAAGAGGGCACACTTGCACCTCGACTCAGGACAGAACATTTGTACTTTTCAACCCAAGAGGGCACACTTGCACCTCGACTCACTACAGAACATTTGTACTTATCAACCCAAGAGGGCACACTTGCACCTCGACCCAGTACAGAACTTTTGATCTTATCATCCCAAGAGGGGACACTTGCACCTCGACTCAGTACAGAACTTTTTGATCTTATCATCACAAGAGGGCACACTTGCACCTCGACTCAGTACAGAACATTTGATCTTATCATCACAAGAAGGGACACTTGCACCTTGACTCAGTACAGAACATTTGATCTTATCATCACAAGAGGGCACACTTGCACCTCGACTCAGTACAGAACATTTGTACTTATCAACCCAAGAGGGCACACTTGCACCTCGACTCAGTACAGTACTTTTGATCTGATCATCCCAAGAGGGCACACTTGCACCTCGACTCAGTACAGAACATTTGATCTTATCATCACAAGAGGGGACACTTGCACCTCGACTCAGTACAGAACTTTTGATCTGATCATCCCAAGAGGGCACACGTGCACCTCGACTCAGTACAGAACATTTGATCTTATCATCACAAGAGGGTACACATTGAACCTCGACTCCATACAGAACATTTGTACTTATCAACCCAAGAGGGTACACTTGTACCTCGACTCAGTACAGAACTTTTGATCTTATCATCACAAGAGGGCATACTTGCACCTCGACTCAGTACAGAAAATTTGATCTTATCATCACAAGAGGGCACATTTGCACCTCGACTCAGTACAGAAATTTTCATTTTATCATCACAAGAGGGGACACCTACACCTCGACTCAGTACAGAACATTTGATCTTATCATCACAAGAGGGGAAACTTGCACCTCGACTCAGTAGAGTACTTTTTATCTTATCATCATAAGAGGGGACACCTACACCTCGACTCAGTACAGAACTTTTGATCTTATCATCACAAGAGGGGACACTTGCACCTCGACTCAGTACAGAGCATTTGATCTTATCATCACAAGAAGGTACACATGCACCTCGACTCAGTACAGAACTTTTGATCTTATCATCACAAGAGGGGACACTTGCACCTCGACTCAGTAGAGAACTTTTGATATTATCATCACAAGAGGGGACACTTGCACCTCGACTCAGTACAGAACATTTGATCTTATCATCACAAAAGGGGACACTTGCACCTTGACTCAGTACAGAACATTTGATCTTATCATCACAAGAGGGGACACTTGCACCTCGACTCAGTACAGAACTTTTGATCTTATCATCACAAGAGGGGACACTTGCACCTCGACTCAGTACAGAAAATTTGATCTTATCATCACAAGAGGGCACACTTGCACCTCGACTCAGTACAGAACATTTGTACTTATCATCACAAGAGGGGACACTTGCACCTCGACTCAGTACAGAAAATTTGATCCTATCATCCCAAGAGGGGACACCTACACCTCGACTCAGTACAGAACATTTGTACTTATCAACCCAAGAGGGCACACTTGCACCTCGACTCAGTACACAAGTTTTGATCTTATCATCCCAAGAGGGGACACCTACACCTTGACTCAGTACAGTACTTTTGATCTTATCATCCCAAGGGGGAACACCTGCATCTCGACTCAGTACAGAACATTTGATCTTATCATCACAAAAGGGGACACTTGCACCTCGACTCAGTACAGAACTTTTGATATTATCATCACAGGAAGGTACACTTGCACCTCGACTCAGTACAGAACTCTTGATATTATCATCACAGGAAGGTACACTTGCACCTCGACTCAGTACAGAACTTTTGATCTTATCATCACAAGAGGGGACACTTGCACCTCAACTCAGTACAGAACTTTTGATCTTATCATCACAAGAAGGTACACTTGCACCTATATTCAGTACAGAACTTTTGATCTTATCATCACAAGAAGGTACACTTGGACCTCGACTCAGTACAGAACTTTCGATCTTATCATCACAAGAGGGGACACCTATACCTCGACTCAGTACAGAACATATGATATTATCATCACAAGAGGGGACACTTGCACCTCGACTCAGTACAGATCTTTTGATATTATCATCACAAGAGGGGACACTTGCACCTCGACTCAGTACAGAACATTTGATCTTATCATCACAAGAGGGGACACTTGCACCTCGACTCAGTAGAGTACTTTTGATCTTATCATCACAAGAGGGGACACTTGCACCTCGACTCAGTACAGAACATTATATATTATCATCACAAGAAGGTACACTTGCACCTCGACTCAGTACAGAACTTTTGATATTATCATCACAAGAGGGGACACTTGCACCTCGATTCAGTACAGAACTTTTGATCTTATCATCACAAGAGGGTACACTTGCACCTCGACGCAGTACAGAACTTTTGATCTTATCATCACAAGAGGGGACACTTGCACCTCGACTCAGTGCAGAACTTTTGATCTTATCATCACAAGAGGGTACACTTGCACCTCGACTCAGAACAGAACTTTTGATTTTATCATCACAAGAGGGTACACTTGCACCTCGACTCAGTACAGAACTTTTGATTTTATCATCACAAGAGGGCACACTTGCACCTCGACTCAGTACAGAACATTTGATCTTATCATCACAAGAGGGAACACTTGCACCTCGACTCAGTACAGAACTTTTGATCTTATCATCACAAGAGGGGACACTTGCACCTCGACTCAGTACAGAACTTTTGATCTTATCATCACAAGAAGGCACACTTGCACCTCGACTCAGTACAGAACTTTTGATCTTATCATCACAAGAGGGGACACTTGCACCTCGACTCAGTACAGAATATTTGATATTATCATCACAAGAAGGTACACTTGCACCTCGACTCAGTACAGAATATTTGATATTATCATCACAAGAAGGTACACTTGCACCTCGACTCAGTACAGAATATTTGATATTATCATCACAAGAAGGTACACTTGCACCTCGACTCAGTACAGAATATTTGATATTATCATCACAAGAAGGTACACTTGCACCTCGACTCAGTACAGAACTTTTGATCTTATCATCACAAGAAGGTACACTGGCACCTCGACTCAGTACAGAATATTTGATATTATCATCACAAGAAGGTACACTTGCACCTCGACTGAGTACAGAAGTTTTGATATTTTCATCCCAAGAAGGTACACTTGCACCTCGACTCAGTACAGAACATTTGATATTATCATCACAAGAAGGTACACTTGCACCTCGACTGAGTACAGAAGTTTTGATCTTATCATCACAAGAAGGTACACTTGCACCTCGACTGAGTACAGAAGTTTTGATATTATTATCCCAAGAAGGTACACTTGCACCTCGACTCAGTACAGAACATTTGATCTTATCATCCCAAGAAGGGACACCTACACCTCGACTCAGTACAGAACATTTGATCTTAAAATCCCAAGAAGGTACACTTGCCCCTCGACTCAGTACAGAACTTTTGATCTTATCATCACAGGAGGGGACACTTGCACCTCGATTCAGTACAGAACTTTTGATATTATCATCACAAGAGGGGACACCTACACCTCGACTCAGTACAGAACTTTTGACCTTATCATCACAAGAGGGGACACTCGCACCTCGACTCAGTACAGAAGTTTTGATATTATCAGCCCAAGAAGGTACACTTGCACCTCGACTCACTACAGAACATTTGATCTTATCATCCAAAGAGGGGACACTTGCACCTCGACTCAGTACAGAACATTTGATCTAAAAATCCCAAGAAGGTACACTTGCACCTCGACTCAGTACAGAGGTTTTGATCTTATCATCACAAGAGGGGACACTTGCACCTCGACTCAGTACAGAACATTTGATCTTATCATCCCAAGAGGGGACACTTGCACCTCGGCTCAGTACAGAACATTTGATCTTATCATACCAAGAGGGGACACTTGCACCTCGACTCAGTACAGAACGTTTGATCTTATCATCCCAAGAGGGGACACTTGCACCTCGACTCAGTACAGAACATTTGATCTTATCATCCCAAGAGGGGACACTTGCACCTTGACTCAGTACAGAACTTTTGATCTTATCATCCAAAGACGGGACTCTTGCACCTTGACTCAGTACAGAACTTTTGATCTTATCATCCAAAGAGGGGACACTTGTACCTCGACTCAGTACAGTACTTTTGATATTATCATCACAAGCGGGGACACTTGCACCTCGACTCAGTACAGAACTTTTGATATTATCATCACAAGAGTGGACACTTGCACCTCAACTCAGTACAGAACATTTGATCTTATCATCACAAGAGGGGACACTTGCACCTCGACTCAGTACAGAACATTTGTACTTACTATCACAAGAGGGGACACTTGCAGCTCGACTCAGTACAGAACATTTGTACTTATCATCACAAGAGGGGACACTTGCACCTCGACTCAGTACAGAACATTTGTACTTATCATCACAAGAAGGGACACTTGCACCTCGACTCAGTACAGAACATTTGATCTTATCATCACAAGAGGGGACACTTGCACATCGACTCAGTACAGAAAATTTGTACTTATCATCACAAGAGGGGACACTTGCACCTCGACTCAGTACAGAATACTTCTACTTATCATCACAAGAGGGGACACTTGCACCTCGACTCAGTAGAGAACATTTGATCTTATCATCACAAGAGGGGACACTTGCACCTCGACTCAGTACAGAACATTTGTACTTATCATCACAAGAGGGGACACCTGCACCTCGACTCAGTACAGAAAATTTGATCCTATCATCCCAAGAGGGGACACCTACACCTCGACTCAGTACAGAACATTTGTACTTATCAACCCAAGAGGGTACACTTGCACCTCGACTCAGTACAGAACATTTGTACTTATCAACCCAAGAGGGCACACTTGCACCTCGACTCAGTACAGAACTTTTGATATTATCATCACAAGAGTGGACACTTGCACCTCAACTCAGTACAGAACATTTGATCTCATCATCACAAGAGGGGACACTTGCACCTCGACTCAGTACAGAACATTTGTACTTACTATCACAAGAGGGGACACTTGCACCTCGACTCAGTACAGAACATTTGTACTTATCATCACAAGAAGGAACACTTGCACCTCGACTCAGTACAGAACATTTGATCTTATCTTCACAAGAGGGGACACTTGCACCTCGACTCAGTACAGAAAATTTGTACTTATAATCACAAGAGGGGACACTTGCACCTCGACTCAGTACAGAATACTTGTACTTATCATCACAAGAGGGGACACTTGCACCTCGACTCAGTAGAGAACATTTGATCTTATCATCACAAGAGGGGACACTTGCACCTCGACTCAGTACAGAACATTTGTACTTATCATCACAAGAGGGGACACCTGCACCTCGACTCAGTACAGAACTTTTGATCTTATCATGACAAGAGGGGACACCTACACCTCGACTCAGTACAGTACTTTTGATATTATCATCACAAGAGGGGACGCCTACAGCTCGACTCAGTACAGTACTTTTGATATTATCATCACAAGAGGGGACACTTGCACCTCAACTCAGTAAAGAACTTTTGATATTATCATGACAAGAGGGTACACTTGCACCTCTACTCAGTACAGTACTTTTGACCTTATCATCCCAAGAAGGTACACTTGCACCTCTACTCAGTACAGTACTTTGACCTTATCATCCCAAGAAGGTACACTTGCACCTCGACTCAGTACAGAACTTTTGACCTTATCATCACAAGAGGGGACACTTGCACCTCGACTCAGTACAGTACTTTGACCTTATCATCCCAAGAAGGTACACTTTCACCTCGACTCAGTACAGAACTTTTGATCTTATCATCACAAGAGGGGACACTTGCACCTCGACTCAGTACTGAACTTTTGATATTATCATCACAAGAGGGGACACTTGCACCTCGACTCAGTACAGAACTTTTGATCTTATCATCACAAGAGGGGACACTTGCTCCTCGACTCAGTACAGAACTTTTGATATTATCATCACAAGAGGGGACACTTGCACCTCGACTCAGTACAGAACATTTGATCTTAACATCACAAGAGGGCACACTTGCACCTCGACTCAGTACAGAACATTTGTACTTATCAACCCAAGAGGGCACACTTGCACCTCGACTCAGTACAGTACTTTTGATCTGATCATCCCAAGAGGGCACACTTGCACCTCGACTCAGTACGGAACATTTGATCTTATCATCACAAGAGGGTACACATTGCACCTCGACTCCATACAGAACATTTGTACTTATCAACCCAAGAGGGTACACTTGTACCTCGACTCAGTACAGAACTTTTGATCTTATCATCACAAGAGGGCATACTTGCACCTCGACTCAGTACAGAATATTTGATCTTATCATCACAAGAGGGCACACTTGCACCTCGACTCAGTACAGAACTTTTGATTTTATCAACACAAGAGGGGACACCTACACCTCGACTCAGTACAGAACATTTGATATTATCATCACAAGAGGGGACACCTACACCTCGACTCAGTACATAACATTTGATCTTATCATCACAAGAGGGGAAACTTGCACCTCGACTCAGTAGAGTACTTTTTATCTTATCATCACAAGAGGGGACACATACACCTCGACTCAGTACAGAACTTTTGATCTTATCATCACAAGAGGGGACACTTGCACCTCGACTCAGTACAGAGCATTTGATCTTATCATCACAAGAAGGTACACATGCACCTCGACTCAGTACAGAACTTTTGATCTTATCATCAAGAGGGGACACTTGCACCTCGACTCAGTAGAGAACTTTTGATATTATCATCACAAGAGGGGACACTTGCACCTCGACTCAGTACAGAACATTTGATCTTATCATCACAAAAGGGGACACTTGCACCTTGACTCAGTACAGAACATTTGATCTTATCATCACAAGAGGGGACACTTGCACCTCGACTCAGTACAGAACTTTTGATCTCATCATCACAAGAGGGGACACTTGCACCTCGACTCAATACAGAAAATTTGATCCTATCATCACAAGAGGGCACACTTGCACCTCGACTCAGTACAGAACATTTGTACTTATCATCACAAGAGGGGACACTTGCACCTCGACTCAGTACAGAAAATTTGATCCTATCATCCCAAGAGGGGACACCTACACCTCGACTCAGTACAGAACATTTGTACTTATCAACCCAAGAGGGCACACTTGCACCTCGACTCAGTACACAAGTTTTGATCTTATCATCCCAAGAGGGGACACCTACACCTTGACTCAGTACAGTACTTTTGATCTTATCATCCCAAGGGGGAACACCTGCATCTCGACTCAGTACAGAACATTTGATCTTATCATCACAAAAGGGGACACTTGCACCTCGACTCAGTACAGAACTTTTGATATTATCATCACAGGAAGGTACACTTGCACCTCGACTCAGTACAGAACTCTTGATATTATCATCACAGGAAGGTACACTTGCACCTCGACTCAGTACAGAACTTTTGATCTTATCATCACAAGAGGGGACACTTGCACCTCAACTCAGTACAGAACTTTTGATCTTATCATCACAGGAAGGTACACTTGCACCTCAACTCAGTACAGAACTTTTGATCTTATCATCACAAGAAGGTACACTTGGACCTCGACTCAGTACAGAACTTTCGATCTTATCATCACAAGAGGGGACACCTATACCTCGACTCAGTACAGAACATATGATATTATCATCACAAGAGGGGACACTTGCACCTCGACTCAGTACAGATCTTTTGATATTATCATCACAAGAGGGGACACTTGCACCTCGACTCAGTACAGAACATTTGATCTTATCATCACAAGAGGGGACACTTGCACCTCGACTCAGTAGAGTACTTTTGATCTTATCATCACAAGAGGGGACACTTGCACCTCGACTCAGTACAGAACATTATATATTATCATCACAAGAAGGTACACTTGCACCTCGACTCAGTACAGAACTTTTGATATTATCATCACAAGAGGGGACACTTGCACCTCGATTCAGTACAGAACTTTTGATCTTATCATCACAAGAGGGTACACTTGCACCTCGACGCAGTACAGAACTTTTGATCTTATCATCACAAGAGGGGACACTTGCACCTCGACTCAGTGCAGAACTTTTGATCTTATCATCACAAGAGGGTACACTTGCACCTCGACTCAGAACAGAACTTTTGATCTTATCATCACAAGAGGGTACACTTGCACCTCGACTCAGTACAGAACTTTTCATTTTATCATCACAAGAGGGCACACTTGCACCTCGACTCAGTACAGAACATTTGATCTTATCATCACAAGAGGGGACACTTGCACCTCGACTCAGTACAGAACTTTTGATCTATCATCACAAGAAGGCACACTTGCACCTCGACTCAGTACAGAACTTTTGATCTTATCATCACAAGAGGGGACACTTGCACCTCGACTCAGTACAGAACATTTGATATTATCATCACAAGAAGGTACACTTGCACCTCGACTGAGTACAGAAGTTTTGATATTATCATCCCAAGAAGGTACACTTGCACCTCGACTCAGTACAGAACATTTGATATTATCATCACAAGAAGGTACACTTGCACCTCGACTGAGTACAGAATTTTTGATCTTATCATCACAAGAAGGTACACTTGCACCTCGACTCAGTACAGAACATTTGATCTTATCATCCCAAGAAGGGACACCTACACCTCGACTCAGTACAGAACATTTGATCTTAAAATCCCAAGAAGGTACACTTGCCCCTCGACTCAGTACAGAACTTTTGATCTTATCATCACAGGAGGGGACACTTGCACCTCGATTCAGTACAGAACTTTTGATATTATCATCACAAGAGGGGACACCTACACCTCGACTCAGTACAGAACTTTTGACCTTATCATCACAAGAGGGGACACTTGCACCTCGACTCAGTACAGAAGTTTTGATATTATCAGCCCAAGAAGGTACACTTGCACCTCGACTCACTACAGAACATTTGATCTTATCATCCAAAGAGGGGACACTTGCACCTCGACTCAGTACAGAACATTTGATCTTAAAATCCCAAGAAGGTACACTTGCACCTCGACTCAGTACAGAGGTTTTGATCTTATCATCACAAGAGGGGACACTTGCACCTCAACTCAGTACAGAGGTTTTGATCTTATCATCACAAGAGGGGACACTTGCACCTCAACTCAGTACAGAACATTTGATCTTATCATCACAAGAGGGGACACTTGCACCTCAACTCAGTACAGAACATTTGATCTTATCATCACAAGAAGGTACACTTGCACCTCAACTCAGTACAGAGGTTTTGATCTTATCATGACAAGAAGGTACACTTGCACCTCGACTCAGTACAGAGGTTTTGATCTTATCATCACAAGAGGGGACACTTGCACCTCAACTCAGTACAGAACATTTGATCTTATCATCACAAGAGGGGACACTTGCACCTCGACTCAGTACAGAACATTTGATCTTATCATCCCAAGAGGGGACACTTGCACCTCAACTCAGTACAGAACATTTGATCTTATCATCCCAAGAGGGGACACTTGCACCTCGGCTCAGTACAGAACATTTGATCTTATCATCCCAAGAGGGGACACTTGCACCTCGACTCAGTACAGAACTTTTGATCTTATCATCCCAAGAGGGGACTCTTGCACCTCGACTCAGTACAGAACATTTGATCTTATCATCCCAAGAGGGGACACTTGCACCTCGACTCAGTACAGAACTTTTGATCTTATCATCAAAGAGGGGACTCTTGCACCTTGACTCAGTACAGAACTTTTGATCTTATCATCCAAAGAGGGGACACTTGTACCTCGACTCAGTACAGTACTTTTGATATTATCATCACAAGCGGGGACACTTGCACCTCGACTCAGTACAGAACTTTTGATATTATCATCACAAGAGTGGACACTTGCACCTCAACTCAGTACAGAACATTTGATCTTATCATCACAAGAGGGGACACTTGCACCTCGACTCAGTACAGAACATTTGTACTTACTATCACAAGAGGGGACACTTGCACCTCGACTCAGTACAGAACATTTGTACTTATCATCACAAGAGGGGACACTTGCACCTCGACTCAGTACAGAACATTTGTACTTATCATCACAAGAAGGGACACTTGCACCTCGACTCAGTACAGAACATTTGATCTTATCATCACAAGAGGGGACATTTGCACCTCGACTCAGTATAGAAAATTTGTACTTATCATCACAAGAGGGGACACTTGCACCTCGACTCAGTACAGAATACTTGTACTTATCATCACAAGAGGGGACACTTGCACCTCGACTCAGTAGAGAACATTTGATCTTATCATCACAAGAGGGGACACTTGCACCTCGACTCAGTACAGAACATTTGTACTTATCATCACAAGAGGGGACACCTGCACCTCGACTCAGTACAGAACTTTTGATCTTATCATGACAAGAGGGGACACCTACACCTCGACACAGTACAGTACTTTTGATATTATCATCACAAGAGGGGACGCCTACAGCTCGTTTCAGTACAGTACTTTTGATATTATCATCACAAGAGGGGACACTTGCACCTCAACTCAGTAAAGAACTTTTGATATTATCATGACAAGAGGGTACACTTGCACCTCTACTCAGTACAGTACTTTTGACCTTATCATCCCAAGAAGGTACACTTGCACCTCTACTCAGTACAGTACTTTGACCTTATCATCCCAAGAAGGTACACTTGCACCTCGACTCAGTACAGAACTTTTGATCTTATCATCACAAGAGGGGACACTTGCTCCTCGACTCAGTCCAGAACTTTTGATATTATCATCACAAGAGGGGACACTTGCACCTCGACTCAGTACAGAACATTTGATTTTATCATCACAAAAGGGGACACTTGCACCTTGACTCAGTACAGAACATTTGATCTTATCCTCACAAGAGGGGACACTTGCACCTCGACTCAGTACTGAACTTTTGATCTTATCATCACAAGAGGGGACACCTGCACCTCGACTCAGTACAGAACATTTGATCTTATCATCACAAAAGGGGACACTTGCACCTTGACTCAGTACAGAACATTTGATCTTATCATCACAAGAGGGGTCACTTGCACCTCGACTCAGTACAGAACTTTTGATCTTATCATCACAAGAGGGGACACTTGCACCTCGACTCAGTACAGAACATTTGATCTTATCATCACAAGAGGGGACACTTGCACCTCGACTCAGTACAGAACTTTTGATCTTATCATCACAAGAGGGGACACTTGCACCTCGACTCAGTACAGAACATTTGATCTTATCATCACAAGAGGGGACACTTGCACCTCGACTCAGTACAGAACATTTGTACTTATCATCACAAGAGGGGACACTTGCACCTCGACTCAGTATAGAAAATTTGTTCCTATCCTCCCAAGAGGGGACACCTACACCTCGACTCAGTACAGTACTTTTGATATTATCATCACAAGAGGGGACGCCTACAGCTCGACTCAGTACAGTACTTTTGATATTATCATCACAAGAGGGAACACTTGCACCTCAACTCAGTAAAGAACTTTTGATATTATCATGACAAGAGGGTACACTTGCACCTCTACTCAGTACAGTACTTTTGACCTTATCATCCCAAGAAGGTACACTTGCACCTCTACTCAGTACAGTACTTTGACCTTATCATCCCAAGAAGGTACACTTGCACCTCGACTCAGTACAGAACTTTTGATCTTATCATCACAAGAGGGCACACTTGCACCTCGACTCAGTACAGAACTTTTGATCTTATCATCCCAAGAGGGAACACCTACATCTCGACTCAGTACAGAACATTTGATCTTATCATCACAAAAGGGGACACTTGCACCTCGACTCAGTACAGAACTTTTGATATTATCATCACAGGAAGGTACACTTGCACCTCGACTCAGTACAGAACTTTTGATATTATCATCACAAGAGGGGACACTCACACCTCGACTCAGTACAGAACTTTTGACCTTATCATCACAAGAGTGGACACTTGCACCTCGACTCAGTACAGAGGTTTTGATATTATCATCCCAAGAAGGTACACTTGCACCTCGACTCACTACAGAACATTTGATCTTATCATCCAAAGAGGGGACACTTGCACCTCGAATCAGTACAGAACTTTTGACCTTATCATCCCAAGAAAGTACACTTGCACCTCGACTCAGTACAGAGGTTTTGATCTTATCATCACAAGAGGGGACACTTGCACCTCGACTCAGTACAGAACATTTGATCTTATCATACCAAGAGGGGACACTTGCACCTCGGCTCAGTACAGAACATTTGATCTTATCATCCCAAGAGGGGACACTTGCACCTCGACTTAGTACAGAACTTCTGATCTTATCATCCCAAGAGGGGATACTTGCACCTCGAGTCAGTACAGAACATTTGATCTTATCATCCCAAGAGGGGACACTTGCACCTCGACTCAGTACAGAACTTTTGATCTTATCATCCAAAGAGGGGACTCTTGCACCTTGACTCAGTACAGAACTTTTGATCTTATCATCCCAAGAGGGGACACTTGTACCTCGACTCAGTACAGTACTTTTGATATTATCATCACAAGAGGGGACACTCGCACCTCGACTCAGTACAGAAGTTTTGATATTATCATCACAAGAGGGGACACTTGCACTTCGACTCAGTACAGAACATTTGTACTTATCATCACAAGAGGGGACACTTGCACCTCGACTCAGTACAGAACATTTGTACTTATCATCACAAGAAGGGACACTTGCACCTCGACTCAGTACAGAATATTTGATCTTATCATCACAAGAGGGGACACTTGCACCTCGACTCAGTACAGAAAATTTGTACTTATCATCACAAGAGGGGACACTTGCACCTCGACTCAGTACAGAATACTTGTACTTATCATCACAAGAGGGAACACTTGCACCTCGACTCAGTAGAGAACATTTGATCTTATCATCACAAGAGGGGACACTTGCACCTCGACTCAGTACAGAACATTTGTACTTATCATCACAAGAGGGAACACTTGCACCTCGACTCAGTACAGAACATTTGTACTTATCATCACAAGAGGGAACACCTGCACCTCGACTCAGTAGAGAATTTGATCCTATCATCCCAAGAGGGGACACCTACACCTCGACCCAGTACAGAACATTTGTACTTATCAACCCAAGAGGGTACACTTGCACCTCGACTCAGTACAGAACATTTGTACCTATCAACCCAAGAGGGCACACTTGCACCTCGACTCAGGACAGAACATTTGTACTTATCAACCCAAGAGGGCACACTTGCACCTCGACTCACTACAGAACATTTGTACTTATCAACCCAAGAGGGCACACTTGCACCTCGACCCAGTACAGAACTTTTGATCTTATCATCCCAAGAGGGCACACTTGCACCTCGACTCAGTACAGAACATTTGATCTTATCATCACAAGAGGGGACACTTGCACCTCGACTCAGTACAGAACTTTTTGATCTTATCATCACAAGAGGGCACACTTGCACCTCGACTCAGTACAGAACATTTGATCTTATCATCACAAGAAGGGACACTTGCACCTTGACTCAGTACAGAACATTTGATCTTATCATCACAAGAGGGCACACTTGCACCTCGACTCAGTACAGAACATTTGTACTCATCAACCCAAGAGGGCACACTTGCACCTCGACTCAGTACAGTACTTTTGATCTGATCATCCCAAGAGGGCAAACTTGCACCTCGACTCAGTACAGAACATTTGATCTTATCATCACAAGAGGGGACACTTGCACCTCGACTCAGTACAGAACTTTTGATCTGATCATCCCAAGAGGGCACACGTGCACCTCGACTCAGTACAGAACATTTGATCTTATCATCACAAGAGGGTACACATTGAACCTCGACTCCATACAGAACATTTGTACTTATCAACCCAAGAGGGTACACTTGTACCTCGACTCAGTACAGAACTTTTGATCTTATCATCACAAGAGGGCATACTTGCACCTCGACTCAGTACAGAAAATTTGATCTTATCATCACAAGAGGGCACATTTGCACCTCGACTCAGTACAGAAATTTTCATTTTATCATCACAAGAGGGGACACCTACACCTCGACTCAGTACAGAACATTTGATCTTATCATCACAAGAGGGGAAACTTGCACCTCGACTCAGTAGAGTACTTTTTATCTTATCATCATAAGAGGGGACACCTACACCTCGACTCAGTACAGAACTTTTGATCTTATCATCACAAGAAGGTACACATGCACCTCGACTCAGTACAGAACTTTTGATCTTATCATCACAAGAGGGGACACTTGCACCTCGACTCAGTAGAGAACTTTTGATATTATCATCACAAGAGGGGACACTTGCACCTCGACTCAGTACAGAACATTTGATCTTATCATCACAAAAGGGGACACTTGCACCTTGACTCAGTACAGAACATTTGATCTTATCATCACAAGAGGGGACACTTGCACCTCGACTCAGTACAGAACTTTTGATCTTATCATCACAAGAGGGGACACTTGCACCTCGACTCAGTACAGAAAATTTGATCTTATCATCACAAGAGGGCACACTTGCACCTCGACTCAGTACAGAACATTTGTACTTATCATCACAAGAGGGGACACTTGCACCTCGACTCAGTACAGAAAATTTGATCCTATCATCCCAAGAGGGGACACCTACACCTCGACTCAGTACAGAACATTTGTACTTATCAACCCAAGAGGGCACACTTGCACCTCGACTCAGTACACAAGTTTTGATCTTATCATCCCAAGAGGGGACACCTACACCTTGACTCAGTACAGTACTTTTGATCTTATCATCCCAAGGGGGAACACCTGCATCTCGACTCAGTACAGAACATTTGATCTTATCATCACAAAAGGGGACACTTGCACCTCGACTCAGTACAGAACTTTTGATATTATCATCACAGGAAGGTACACTTGCACCTCGACTCAGTACAGAACTCTTGATATTATCATCACAGGAAGGTACACTTGCACCTCGACTCAGTACAGAACTTTTGATCTTATCATCACAAGAGGGGACACTTGCACCTCAACTCAGTACAGAACTTTTGATCTTATCATCACAAGAAGGTACACTTGCACCTATATTCAGTACAGAACTTTTGATCTTATCATCACAAGAAGGTACACTTGGACCTCGACTCAGTACAGAACTTTCGATCTTATCATCACAAGAGGGGACACCTATACCTCGACTCAGTACAGAACATATGATATTATCATCACAAGAGGGGACACTTGCACCTCGACTCAGTACAGATCTTTTGATATTATCATCACAAGAGGGGACACTTGCACCTCGACTCAGTACAGAACATTTGATCTTATCATCACAAGAGGGGACACTTGCACCTCGACTCAGTAGAGTACTTTTGATCTTATCATCACAAGAGGGGACACTTGCACCTCGACTCAGTACAGAACATTATATATTATCATCACAAGAAGGTACACTTGCACCTCGACTCAGTACAGAACTTTTGATATTATCATCACAAGAGGGGACACTTGCACCTCGATTCAGTACAGAACTTTTGATCTTATCATCACAAGAGGGTACACTTGCACCTCGACGCAGTACAGAACTTTTGATCTTATCATCACAAGAGGGGACACTTGCACCTCGACTCAGTGCAGAACTTTTGATCTTATCATCACAAGAGGGTACACTTGCACCTCGACTCAGAACAGAACTTTTGATTTTATCATCACAAGAGGGTACACTTGCACCTCGACTCAGTACAGAACTTTTGATTTTATCATCACAAGAGGGCACACTTGCACCTCGACTCAGTACAGAACATTTGATCTTATCATCACAAGAGGGAACACTTGCACCTCGACTCAGTACAGAACTTTTGATCTTATCATCACAAGAGGGGACACTTGCACCTCGACTCAGTACAGAACTTTTGATCTTATCATCACAAGAAGGCACACTTGCACCTCGACTCAGTACAGAACTTTTGATCTTATCATCACAAGAGGGGACACTTGCACCTCGACTCAGTACAGAATATTTGATATTATCATCACAAGAAGGTACACTTGCACCTCGACTCAGTACAGAATATTTGATATTATCATCACAAGAAGGTACACTTGCACCTCGACTCAGTACAGAATATTTGATATTATCATCACAAGAAGGTACACTTGCACCTCGACTCAGTACAGAATATTTGATATTATCATCACAAGAAGGTACACTTGCACCTCGACTCAGTACAGAACTTTTGATCTTATCATCACAAGAAGGTACACTTGCACCTCGACTCAGTACAGAATATTTGATATTATCATCACAAGAAGGTACACTTGCACCTCGACTGAGTACAGAAGTTTTGATATTTTCATCCCAAGAAGGTACACTTGCACCTCGACTCAGTACAGAACATTTGATATTATCATCACAAGAAGGTACACTTGCACCTCGACTGAGTACAGAAGTTTTGATCTTATCATCACAAGAAGGTACACTTGCACCTCGACTGAGTACAGAAGTTTTGATATTATTATCCCAAGAAGGTACACTTGCACCTCGACTCAGTACAGAACATTTGATCTTATCATCCCAAGAAGGGACACCTACACCTCGACTCAGTACAGAACATTTGATCTTAAAATCCCAAGAAGGTACACTTGCCCCTCGACTCAGTACAGAACTTTTGATCTTATCATCACAGGAGGGGACACTTGCACCTCGATTCAGTACAGAACTTTTGATATTATCATCACAAGAGGGGACACCTACACCTCGACTCAGTACAGAACTTTTGACCTTATCATCACAAGAGGGGACACTCTCACCTCGACTCAGTACAGAAGTTTTGATATTATCAGCCCAAGAAGGTACACTTGCACCTCGACTCACTACAGAACATTTGATCTTATCATCCAAAGAGGGGACACTTGCACCTCGACTCAGTACAGAACATTTGATCTAAAAATCCCAAGAAGGTACACTTGCACCTCGACTCAGTACAGAGGTTTTGATCTTATCATCACAAGAGGGGACACTTGCACCTCGACTCAGTACAGAACATTTGATCTTATCATCCCAAGAGGGGACACTTGCACCTCGGCTCAGTACAGAACATTTGATCTTATCATACCAAGAGGGGACACTTGCACCTCGACTCAGTACAGAACGTTTGATCTTATCATCCCAAGAGGGGACACTTGCACCTCGACTCAGTACAGAACATTTGATCTTATCATCCCAAGAGGGGACACTTGCACCTTGACTCAGTACAGAACTTTTGATCTTATCATCCAAAGACGGGACTCTTGCACCTTGACTCAGTACAGAACTTTTGATCTTATCATCCAAAGAGGGGACACTTGTACCTCGACTCAGTACAGTACTTTTGATATTATCATCACAAGCGGGGACACTTGCACCTCGACTCAGTACAGAACTTTTGATATTATCATCACAAGAGTGGACACTTGCACCTCAACTCAGTACAGAACATTTGATCTTATCATCACAAGAGGGGACACTTGCACCTCGACTCAGTACAGAACATTTGTACTTACTATCACAAGAGGGGACACTTGCAGCTCGACTCAGTACAGAACATTTGTACTTATCATCACAAGAGGGGACACTTGCACCTCGACTCAGTACAGAACATTTGTACTTATCATCACAAGAAGGGACACTTGCACCTCGACTCAGTACAGAACATTTGATCTTATCATCACAAGAGGGGACACTTGCACATCGACTCAGTACAGAAAATTTGTACTTATCATCACAAGAGGGGACACTTGCACCTCGACTCAGTACAGAATACTTCTACTTATCATCACAAGAGGGGACACTTGCACCTCGACTCAGTAGAGAACATTTGATCTTATCATCACAAGAGGGGACACTTGCACCTCGACTCAGTACAGAACATTTGTACTTATCATCACAAGAGGGGACACCTGCACCTCGACTCAGTACAGAAAATTTGATCCTATCATCCCAAGAGGGGACACCTACACCTCGACTCAGTACAGAACATTTGTACTTATCAACCCAAGAGGGTACACTTGCACCTCGACTCAGTACAGAACATTTGTACTTATCAACCCAAGAGGGCACACTTGCACCTCGACTCAGTACAGAACTTTTGATATTATCATCACAAGAGTGGACACTTGCACCTCAACTCAGTACAGAACATTTGATCTCATCATCACAAGAGGGGACACTTGCACCTCGACTCAGTACAGAACATTTGTACTTACTATCACAAGAGGGGACACTTGCACCTCGACTCAGTACAGAACATTTGTACTTATCATCACAAGAAGGAACACTTGCACCTCGACTCAGTACAGAACATTTGATCTTATCTTCACAAGAGGGGACACTTGCACCTCGACTCAGTACAGAAAATTTGTACTTATAATCACAAGAGGGGACACTTGCACCTCGACTCAGTACAGAATACTTGTACTTATCATCACAAGAGGGGACACTTGCACCTCGACTCAGTAGAGAACATTTGATCTTATCATCACAAGAGGGGACACTTGCACCTCGACTCAGTACAGAACATTTGTACTTATCATCACAAGAGGGGACACCTGCACCTCGACTCAGTACAGAACTTTTGATCTTATCATGACAAGAGGGGACACCTACACCTCGACTCAGTACAGTACTTTTGATATTATCATCACAAGAGGGGACGCCTACAGCTCGACTCAGTACAGTACTTTTGATATTATCATCACAAGAGGGGACACTTGCACCTCAACTCAGTAAAGAACTTTTGATATTATCATGACAAGAGGGTACACTTGCACCTCTACTCAGTACAGTACTTTTGACCTTATCATCCCAAGAAGGTACACTTGCACCTCTACTCAGTACAGTACTTTGACCTTATCATCCCAAGAAGGTACACTTGCACCTCGACTCAGTACAGAACTTTTGACCTTATCATCACAAGAGGGGACACTTGCACCTCGACTCAGTACAGTACTTTGACCTTATCATCCCAAGAAGGTACACTTTCACCTCGACTCAGTACAGAACTTTTGATCTTATCATCACAAGAGGGGACACTTGCACCTCGACTCAGTACTGAACTTTTGATATTATCATCACAAGAGGGGACACATGCACCTCGACTCAGTACAGAACTTTTGATCTTATCATCACAAGAGGGGACACTTGCTCCTCGACTCAGTACAGAACTTTTGATATTATCATCACAAGAGGGGACACTTGCACCTCGACTCAGTACAGAACATTTGATCTTATCATCACAAAAGGGGACACTTGCACCTTGACTCAGTACAGAACATTTGATCTTATCCTCACAAGAGGGGACACTTGCACCTCGACTCAGTACTGAACTTTTGATCTTATCATCACAAGAGGGGACACCTGCACCTCGACTCAGTACAGAACATTTGATCTTATCATCACAAAAGGGGACACTTGCACCTTGACTCAGTACAGAACATTTGATCTTATCATCACAAGAGAGTTCACTTGCACCTCGACTCAGTACAGAACATTTGATCTTATAATCACAAGAGGGGACACTTGCACCTCGACTCAGTACAGAACATTTGTACTTATCATCACAAGAGGGGACACTTGCACCTCGACTCAGTATAGAAAATTTGTTCCTATCATCCCAAGAGGGGACACCTACACCTCGACTAAGTACAGTACTTTTGATATTATCATCACAAGAGGGGACGCCTACAGCTCGACTCAGTACAGTACTTTTGATATTATCATCACAAGAGGGGACACTTGCACCTCAACTCAGTAAAGAACTTTTGATATTATCATGACAAGAGGGTACACTTGCACCTCTACTCAGTACAGTACTTTTGACCTTATCATCCCAAGAAGGTACACTTGCACCTCTACTCAGTACAGTACTTTGACCTTATCATCCCAAGAAGGTACACTTGCACCTCGACTCAGTACAGAACTTTTGATCTTATCATCACAAGAGGGCACACTTGCACCTCGACTCAGTACAGAACTTTTGATCTTATCATCCCAAGAGGGAACACCTACATCTCGACTCAGTACAGAACATTTGATCTTATCATCACAAAAGGGGACACTTGCACCTCGACTCAGTACAGAACTTTTGATATTATCATCACAGGAAGGTACACTTGCACCTCGACTCAGTATAGAACTTTTGATATTATCATCACAAGAGGGGACACTCACACCTCGACTCAGTACAGAACTTTTGACCTTATCATCACAAGAGTGGACACTTGCACCTCGACTCAGTACAGAAGTTTTGATATTATCATCCCAAGAAGGTACACTTGCACCTCGACTCAGTACAGAGGTTTTGATCTTATCATCACAAGAGGGGACACTTGCACCTCGACTCAGTACAGAACATTTGATCTTATCATACCAAGAGGGGACACTTGCACCTCGGCTCAGTACAGAACTTTTGACCTTATCATCCCAAGAAGGTACACTTGCACCTCGACTCAGTACAGAACATTTGATCTTATCATCACAAGAGGGGACACTTGCACCTCGACTCAGTACAGAACTTTTGACCTTATCATCCCAAGAAGGTACACTTGCACCTCGACTCAGTACAGAACATTTGATCTTATCATCACAAGAGGGCACACTTGCACCTCGACTCAGTAGAGAACATTTGTACTTATCAACCCAAGAGGGCACACTTGCACCTCGACTCAGTACAGTACTTTTGATCTTATCATCCCAAGAGGGCACACATTGCACCTCGACTCCATACAGAACATTTGATCTTATCATCACAAGAGGGGACACCTACACCTCGACTCAGTACAGAACATTTGATCTTATCATCACAAGAGGGGAAACTTGCACCTCGACTCAGTAGAGTACTTTTTATCTTATCATCATAAGAGGGGACACCTACACCTCGACTCAGTACAGAACTTTTGATCTTATCATCACAAGAGGGGACACTTGCACCTCGACTCAGTACAGAGCATTTGATCTTATCATCACAAGAAGGTACACATGCACCTCGACTCAGTACAGAACTTTTGATCTTATCATCACAAGAGGGGACACTTGCACCTCGACTCAGTAGAGAACTTTTGATATTATCATCACAAGAGGGGACACTTGCACCTCGACTCAGTACATAACATTTGATCTTATCATCACAAAAGGGGACACTTGCACCTTGACTCAGTACAGAACATTTGATCTTATCATCTCAAGAGGGGACACTTGCACCTCGACTCAGTACAGAACTTTTGATCTTATCATCACAAGAGGGGACACTTGCACCTCGACTCAGTACAGAAAATTTCATCTTATCATCACAAGAGGGCACACTTGCACCTCGACTCAGTACAGAACATTTGTACTTATCATCACAAGAGGGGACACTTGCACCTCGACTCAGTACAGAAAATTTGATCCTATCATCCCAAGAGGGGACACCTACACCTCGACTCAGTACAGAACATTTGTACTTATCAACCCAAGAGGGCACACTTGCACCTCGACTCAGTACACAAGTTTTGATCTTATCATCCCAAGAGGGGACACCTACACCTTGACTCAGTACAGTACTTTTGATCTTATCATCCCAAGGGGGAACACCTGCATCTCGACTCAGTACAGAACATTTGATCTTATCATCACAAAAGGGGACACTTGCACCTCGACTCAGTACAGAACTTTTGATATTATCATCACAGGAAGGTACACTTGCACCTCGAATCAGTACAGAACTCTTGATATTATCATCACAGGAAGGTACACTTGCACCTCGACTCAGTACAGAACTTTTGATCTTATCATCACAAGAGGGGACACTTGCACCTCAACTCAGTACAGAACTTTTGATCTTATCATCACAAGAAGGTACACTTGCACCTATATTCAGTACAGAACTTTTGATCTTATCATCACAAGAAGGTACACTTGGACCTCGACTCAGTACAGAACTTTCGATCTTATCATCACAAGAGGGGACACCTATACCTCGACTCAGTACAGAACATATGATATTATCATCACAAGAGGGGACACTTGCACCTCGACTCAGTACAGATCTTTTGATATTATCATCACAAGAGGGGACACTTGCACCTCGACTCAGTACAGAACATTTGATCTTATCATCACAAGAGGGGACACTTGCACCTCGACTCAGTAGAGTACTTTTGATCTTATCATCACAAGAGGGGACACTTGCACCTCGACTCAGTACCGAACATTATATATTATCATCACAAGAAGGTACACTTGCACCTCGACTCAGTACAGAACTTTTGATATTATCATCACAAGAGGGGACACTTGCACCTCGATTCAGTACAGAACTTTTCATCTTATCATCACAAGAGGGTACACTTGCACCTCGACGCAGTACAGAACTTTTGATCTTATCATCACAAGAGGGGACACTTGCACCTCGACTCAGTGCAGAACTTTTGATCTTATCATCACAAGAGGGTACACTTGCACCTCGACTCAGAACAGAACTTTTGATTTTATCATCACAAGAGGGTACACTTGCACCTCGACTCAGTACAGAACTTTTGATTTTATCATCACAAGAGGGCACACTTGCACCTCGACTCAGTACAGAACATTTGATCTTATCATCACAAGAGGGAACACTTGCACCTCGACTCAGTACAGAACTTTTGATCTTATCATCACAAGAGGGGACACTTGCACCTCGACTCAGTACAGAACTTTTGATCTTATCATCACAAGAAGGCACACTTGCACCTCGACTCAGTACAGAACTTTTGATCTTATCATCACAAGAGGGGACACTTGCACCTCGACTCAGTACAGAATATTTGATATTATCATCACAAGAAGGTACACTTGCACCTCGACTCAGTACAGAATATTTGATATTATCATCACAAGAAGGTACACTTGCACCTCGACTCAGTACAGAATATTTGATATTATCATCACAAGAAGGTACACTTGCACCTCGATTCAGTACAGAATATTTGATATTATCATCACAAGAAGGTACACTTGCACCTCGACTCAGTACAGAACTTTTGATCTTATCATCACAAGAAGGTACACTTGCACCTCGACTCAGTACAGAATATTTGATATTATCATCACAAGAAGGTACACTTGCACCTCGACTGAGTACAGAAGTTTTGATATTTTCATCCCAAGAAGGTACACTTGCACCTCGACTCAGTACAGAACATTTGATATTATCATCACAAGAAGGTACACTTGCACCTCGACTGAGTACAGAAGTTTTGATCTTATCATCACAAGAAGGTACACTTGCACCTCGACTGAGTACAGAAGTTTTGATATTATTATCCCAAGAAGGTACACTTGCACATCGACTCAGTACAGAACATTTGATCTTATCATCCCAAGAAGGGACACCTACACCTCGACTCAGTACAGAACATTTGATCTTAAAATCCCAAGAAGGTACACTTGCCCCTCGACTCAGTACAGAACTTTTGATCTTATCATCACAGGAGGGGACACTTGCACATCGATTCAGTACAGAACTTTTGATATTATCATCACAAGAGGGGACAGCTACACCTCGACTCAGTACAGAACTTTTGACCTTATCATCACAAGAGGGGACACTCGCACCTCGACTCAGTACAGAAGTTTTGATATTATCAGCCCAAGAAGGTACACTTGCACCTCGACTCACTACAGAACATTTGATCTTATCATCCAAAGAGGGGACACTTGCACCTCGACTCAGTACAGAACATTTGATCTTAAAATCCCAAGAAGGTACACTTGCACCTCGACTCAGTACAGAGGTTTTGATCTTATCATCACAAGAGGGGACACTTGCACCTCGACTCAGTACAGAACATTTGATCTTATCATCCCAAGAGGGGACACTTGCACCTCGGCTCAGTACAGAACATTTGATCTTATCATCCCAAGAGGGGACACTTGCACCTCGACTCAGTACAGAACGTTTGATCTTATCATCCCAAGAGGGGACACTTGCACCTCGACTCAGTACAGAACATTTGATCTTATCATCCCAAGAGGGGACACTTGCACCTCGACTCAGTACAGAACTTTTGATCTTATCATCCAAAGAGGGGACTCTTGCACCTTGACTCAGTACAGAACTTTTGATCTTATCATCCAAAGAGGGGACACTTGTACCTCGACTCAGTACAGTAATTTTGATATTATCATCACAAGCGGGGACACTTGCACCTCGACTCAGTACAGAACTTTTGATATTATCATCACAAGAGTGGACACTTGCACCTCAACTCAGTACAGAACATTTGATCTTATCATCACAAGAGGGGACACTTGCACCTCGACTCAGTACAGAACATTTGTACTTACTATCACAAGAGGGGACACTTGCACCTCGACTCAGTACAGAACATTTGTACTTATCATCACAAGAGGGGACACTTGCACCTCGACTCAGTACAGAACATTTGTACTTATCATCACAAGAAGGGACACTTGCACCTCGACTCAGTACAGAACATTTGATCTTATCATCACAAGAGGGGACACTTGCACATCGACTCAGTACAGAAAATTTGTACTTATCATCACAAGAGGGGACACTTGCACCTCGACTCAGTACAGAATACTTCTACTTATCATCACAAGAGGGGACACTTGCACCTCGACTCAGTAGAGAACATTTGATCTTATCATCACAAGAGGGGACACTTGCACCTCGACTCAGTACAGAACATTTGTACTTATCATCACAAGAGGGGACACCTGCACCTCGACTCAGTACAGAAAATTTGATCCTATCATCCCAAGAGGGGACACCTACACCTCGACTCAGTACAGAACATTTGTACTTATCAACCCAAGTGGGTACACTTGCACCTCGACTCAGTACAGAACATTTGTACTTATCAACCCAAGAGGGCACACTTGCACCTCGACTCAGTACAGAACTTTTGATATTATCATCACAAGAGTGGACACTTGCACCTCAACTCAGTACAGAACATTTGATCTTATCATCACAAGAGGGGACACTTGCACCTCGACTCAGTACAGAACATTTGTACTTACTATCACAAGAGGGGACACTTGCACCTCGACTCAGTACAGAACATTTGTACTTATCATCACAAGAAGGAACACTTGCACCTCGACTCAGTACAGAACATTTGATTTTATCATCACAAGAGGGGACACTTGCACCTCGACTCAGTACAGAAAATTTGTACTTATCATCACAAGAGGGGACACTTGCACCTCGACTCAGTACAGAATACTTGTACTTATCATCACAAGAGGGGACACTTGCACCTCGACTCAGTAGAGAACATTTGATCTTATCATCACAAGAGGGGACACTTGCACCTCGACTCAGTACAGAACATTTGTACTTATCATCACAAGAGGGGACACCTGCACCTCGACTCAGTACAGAACTTTTGATCTTATCATGACAAGAGGGGACACCTACACCTCGACTCAGTACAGTACTTTTGATATTATCATCACAAGAGGGGACGCCTACAGCTCGACTCAGTACAGTACTTTTGATATTATCATCACAAGAGGGGACACTTGCACCTCAACTCAGTAAAGAACTTTTGATATTATCATGACAAGAGGGTACACTTGCACCTCTACTCAGTACAGTACTTTTGACCTTATCATCCCAAGAAGGTACACTTGCACCTCTACTCAGTACAGTACTTTGACCTTATCATCCCAAGAAGGTACACTTGCACCTCGACTCAGTACAGAACTTTTGACCTTATCATCACAAGAGGGGACACTTGCACCTCGACTCAGTACAGTACTTTGACCTTATCATCCCAAGAAGGTACACTTGCACCTCGACTCAGTACAGAACTTTTGATCTTATCATCACAAGAGGGGACACTTGCTCCTCGACTCAGTACAGAACTTTTGATATTATCATCACAAGAGGGGACACTTGCACCTCGACTCAGTACAGAACATTTGATCTTATCATCACAAAAGGGGACACTTGCACCTTGACTCAGTACAGAACAATTGATCTTATCCTCACAAGAGGGGACACTTGCACCTCGACTCAGTACTGAACTTTTGATCTTATCATCACAAGAGGGGACACCTGCACCTGACTCAGTACAGAACATTTGATCTTATCATCACAAAAGGGGACACTTGCACCTTGACTCAGTACAGAACATTTGATCTTATCATCACAAGAGAGTTCACTTGCACCTCGACTCAGTACAGAACTTTTGATCTTATCATCACAAGAGGGGACACTTGCACCTCGACTCAGTACAGAACATTTGATCTTATCATCACAAGAGGGGACACTTGCACCTCGACTCAGTACAGAACATTTGTACTTATCATCACAAGAGGGGACACTTGCACCTCGACTCAGTATAGAAAATTTGTTCCTATCATCCCAAGAGGGGACACCTACACCTCGACTCAGTACAGTACTTTTGATATTATCATCACAAGAGGGGACGCCTACAGCTCGACTCAGTACAGTACTTTTGATATTATCATCACAAGAGGGGACACTTGCACCTCAACTCAGTAAAGAACTTTTGATATTATCATGACAAGAGGGTACACTTGCACCTCTACTCAGTACAGTACTTTTGACCTTATCATCCCAAGAAGGTACACTTGCACCTCTACTCAGTACAGTACTTTGACCTTATCATCCCAAGAAGGTACACTTGCACCTCGACTCAGTACAGAACTTTTGATCTTATCATCACAAGAGGGCACACTTGCACCTCGACTCAGTACAGAACTTTTGATCTTATCATCCCAAGAGGGAACACCTACATCTCGACTCAGTACAGAACATTTGATCTTATCATCACAAAAGGGGACACTTGCACCTTGACTCAGTGCAGAACTTTTGATATTATCATCACAAGAAGGTACACTTGCACCTCGACTCAGTACAGAACTTTTGATATTATCATCACAGGAAGGTACACTTGCACCTCGACTCAGTACAGAACTTTTGATATTATCATCACAAGAGGGGACACTCACACCTCGACTCAGTACAGAACTTTTGACCTTATCATCACAAGAGTGGACACTTGCACCTCGACTCAGTACAGAAGTTTTGATATTATCATCCCAAGAAGGTACACTTGCACCTCGACTCAGTACAGAACATTTGATCTTATCATCACAAGAGGGGACACTTGCACCTCGACTCAGTACAGAACTTTTGACCTTATCATCCCAAGAAGGTACACTTGCACCTCGACTCAGTACAGAGGTTTTGATCTTATCATCACAAGAGGGGACACTTGCACCTCGACTCAGTACAGAACATTTGATCTTATCATACCAAGAGGGGACACTTGCACCTCGGCTCAGTACAGAACATTTGATCTTATCATCCCAAGAGGGGACACTTGCACCTCGACTTAGTACAGAACTTCTGATCTTATCATCCCAAGAGGGGACACTTGCACCTCGACTTAGTACAGAACATTTGATCTTATCATCACAAGAGGGGACACTTGCACCTCGACTTAGTACAGAACTTCTGATCTTATCATCCCAAGAGGGGACACTTGCACCTCGACTTAGTACAGAACATTTGATCTTATCATCCCAAGAGGGGACACTTGCACCTCGACTTAGTACAGAACTTCTGATCTTATCATCACAAGAGGGGACACTTGCACCTCGAGTCAGTACAGAACATTTGATCTTATCATCCCAAGAGGGGACACTTGCACCTCGACTCAGTACAGAACTTTTGATCTTATCATCCAAAGAGGGGACTCTTGCACCTTGACTCAGTACAGAACTTTTGATCTTATCATCCCAAGAGGGGACACTTGTACCTCGACTCAGTACAGTACTTTTGATATTATCATCACAAGAGGGGACACTCGCACCTCGACTCAGTACAGAACTTTTGATATTATCATCACAAGAGGGGACACTTGCAGCTCGACTCAGTACAGAACATTTGATCTTATCATCACAAGAGGGGACACTTGCACTTCGACTCAGCACAGAACATTTGTACTTATCATCACAAGAGGGGACACTTGCACCTCGACTCAGTACAGAACATTCATACTTATCATCACAAGAAGGGACACTTGCACCTCAACTCAGTACAGAATATTTGATCTTATCATCACAAGAGGGGACACTTGCACCTCGACTCAGTACAGAAAATTTGTACTTATCATCACAAGAGGGGACACTTGCACCTCGACTCAGTACAGAATACTTGTACTTATCATCACAAGAGGGAACACTTGCACCTCGACTCAGTAGAGAACATTTGATCTTATCATCACAAGAGGGGACACTTGCACCTCGACTCAGTACAGCACATTTGTACTTATCATCACAAGAGGGAACACTTGCAACTCGACTCAGTACAGAACATTTGTACTTATCATCACAAGAGGGGACACCTGCATCTCGACTCAGTACAGAGAATTTGATCCTATCATCCCAAGAGGGGACACCTACACCTCGACCCAGTACAGAACATTTGTACTTATCAACCCAAGAGGGTACACTTGCACCTCGACTCAGTACAGAACATTTGTACTTATCAACCCAAGAGGGCACACTTGCACCTCGACTCAGGACAGAACATTTGTACTTATCAACCCAAGAGGGCACACTTGCACCTCGACTCACTACAGAACATTTGTACTTATCAACCCAAGAGGGCACACTTGCACCTCTACCCAGTACAGAACTTTTGATCTTATCATCCCAAGAGGGCACACTTGCACCTCGACTCAGTACAGAACATTTGATCTTATCATCACAAGAGGGGACACTTGCACCTCGACTCAGTACAGAACTTTTTGATCTTATCATCACAAGAGGGCACACTTGCACCTCGACTCAGTACAGAACATTTGATCTTATCATCACAAGAAGGGACACTTGCACCTTGACTCAGTACAGAACATTTGATCTTATCATCACAAGAGGGCACACTTGCACCTCGACTCAGTACAGAACATTTGATCTTATCATCACAAGAGGGGACACTTGCACCTCGACTCAGTACAGAACTTTTTGATCTTATCATCACAAGAGGGCACACTTGCACCTCGACTCAGTACAGAACATTTGATCTTATCATCACAAGAAGGGACACTTGCACCTTGACGCAGTACAGAACATTTGATCTTATCATCACAAGAGGGCACACTTGCACCTCGACTCAGTAGAGAACATTTGTACTTATCAACCCAAGAGGGCACACTTGCACCTCGACTCAGTACAGTACTTTTGATCTTATCATCCCAAGAGGGCACACTTGCACCTCGACTCAGTACAGAACATTTGATCTTATCATCACAAGAGGGTACACATTGCACCTCGACTCCATACAGAACATTTGATCTTATCATCACAAGAGGGGACACCTACACCTCGACTCAGTACAGAACATTTGATCTTATCATCACAAGAGGGGAAACTTGCACCTCGACTCAGTAGAGTACTTTTTATCTTATCATCATAAGAGGGGACACCTACACCTCGACTCAGTACAGAACTTTTGATCTTATCATCACAAGAGGGGACACTTGCACCTCGACTCAGTACAGAGCATTTGATCTTATCATCACAAGAAGGTACACATGCACCTCGACTCAGTACAGAACTTTTGATCTTATCATCACAAGAGGGGACACTTGCACCTCGACTCAGTAGAGAACTTTTGATATTATCATCACAAGAGGGGACACTTGCACCTCGACTCAGTACATAACATTTGATCTTATCATCACAAAAGGGGACACTTGCACCTTGACTCAGTACAGAACATTTGATCTTATCATCTCAAGAGGGGACACTTGCACCTCGACTCAGTACAGAACTTTTGATCTTATCATCACAAGAGGGGACACTTGCACCTCGACTCAGTACAGAAAATTTCATCTTATCATCACAAGAGGGCACACTTGCACCTCGACTCAGTACAGAACATTTGTACTTATCATCACAAGAGGGGACACTTGCACCTCGACTCAGTACAGAAAATTTGATCCTATCATCCCAAGAGGGGACACCTACACCTCGACTCAGTACAGAACATTTGTACTTATCAACCCAAGAGGGCACACTTGCACCTCGACTCAGTACACAAGTTTTGATCTTATCATCCCAAGAGGGGACACCTACACCTTGACTCAGTACAGTACTTTTGATCTTATCATCCCAAGGGGGAACACCTGCATCTCGACTCAGTACAGAACATTTGATCTTATCATCACAAAAGGGGACACTTGCACCTCGACTCAGTACAGAACTTTTGATATTATCATCACAGGAAGGTACACTTGCACCTCGACTCAGTACAGAACTCTTGATATTATCATCACAGGAAGGTACACTTGCACCTCGACTCAGTACAGAACTTTTGATCTTATCATCACAAGAGGGGACACTTGCACCTCAACTCAGTACAGAACTTTTGATCTTATCATCACAAGAAGGTACACTTGCACCTCAATTCAGTACAGAACTTTTGATCTTATCATCACAAGAAGGTACACTTGGACCTCGACTCAGTACAGAACTTTCGATCTTATCATCACAAGAGGGGACACCTATACCTCGACTCAGTACAGAACATATGATATTATCATCACAAGAGGGGACACTTGCACCTCGACTCAGTACAGATCTTTTGATATTATCATCACAAGAGGGGACACTTGCACCTCGACTCAGTACAGAACATTTGATCTTATCATCACAAGAGGGGACACTTGCACCTCGACTCAGTAGAGTACTTTTGATCTTATCATCACAAGAGGGGACACTTGCACCTCGACTCAGTACAGAACATTATATATTATCATCACAAGAAGGTTCACTTGCACCTCGACTCAGTACAGAACTTTTGATATTATCATCACAAGAGGGGACACTTGCACCTCGATTCAGTACAGAACTTTTGATCTTATCATCACAAGAGGGTACACTTGCACCTCGACGCAGTACAGAACTTTTGATCTTATCATCACAAGAGGGGACACTTGCACCTCGACTCAGTGCAGAACTTTTGATCTTATCATCACAAGAGGGTACACTTGCACCTCGACTCAGAACAGAACTTTTGATTTTATCATCACAAGAGGGTACACTTGCACCTCGACTCAGTACAGAACTTTTGATTTTATCATCACAAGAGGGCACACTTGCACCTCGACTCAGTACAGAACATTTGATCTTATCATCACAAGAGGGGACACTTGCACCTCGACTCAGTACAGAACTTTTGATCTTATCATCACAAGAGGGGACACTTGCACCTCGACTCAGTACAGAACTTTTGATCTTATCATCACAAGAAGGCACACTTGCACCTCGACTCAGTACAGAACTTTTGATCTTATCATCACAAGAGGGGACACTTGCACCTCGACTCAGTACAGAATATTTGATATTATCATCACAAGAAGGTACACTTGCACCTCGACTGAGTACAGAAGTTTTGATATTTTCATCCCAAGAAGGTACACTTGCACCTCGACTCAGTACAGAACATTTGATATTATCATCACAAGAAGGTACACTTGCACCTCGACTGAGTACAGAAGTTTTGATCTTATCATCACAAGAAGGTACACTTGCACCTCGACTGAGTACAGAAGTTTTGATACTATTATCCCAAGAAGGTACACTTGCACCTCGACTGAGTACAGAACATTTGATCTTATCATCACAAGAAGGTACACTTGCACCTCGACTGAGTACAGAAGTTTTGATACTATTATCCCAAGAAGTTACACTTGCACCTCGACTCAGTACAGAACATTTGATATTATCATCACAAGAAGGTACACTTGCACCTCGACTCAGTACAGAATATTTGATATTATCATCACAAGAAGGTACACTTGCACCTCGACTCAGTACAGAACATTTGATATTATCATCACAAGAAGGTACACTTGCACCTCGACTGAGTACAGAAGTTTTGATCTTATCATCACAAGAAGGTACACTTGCACCTCGACTCAGTACAGAACATTTGATCTTATCATCCCAAGAAGGTACACTTGCACCTCGACTGAGTACAGAACATTTGATCTTATCATCACAAGAAGGTACACTTGCACCTCGACTGAGTACAGAACATTTGATCTTATTATCCCAAGAAGGTACACTTGCACCTCGACTGAGTACAGAACATTTGATCTTATCATCACAAGAAGGTACACTTGCACCTCGACTCAGTACAGAACATTTGATCTTATTATCCCAAGAAGGTACACTTGCACCTCGACTGAGTACAGAACATTTGATCTTATCATCACAAGAAGGTACACTTGCACCTCGACTCAGTACAGAACATTTGATATTATCATCACAAGAAGGTACACTTGCACCTCGACTGAGTACAGAAGTTTTGATATTATCATCACAAGAAGGTACACTTGCACCTCGACTCAGTACAGAACATTTGATCTTATCATCCCAAGAAGGGACACCTACACCTCGACTCAGTACAGAACATTTGATCTTAAAATCCCAAGAAGGTACACTTGCCCCTCGACTCAGTACAGAACTTTTGATCTTATCATCACAGGAGGGGACACTTGCACCTCGATTCAGTACAGAACTTTTGATATTATCATCACAAGAGGGGACACCTACACCTCGACTCAGTACAGAACTTTTGACCTTATCATCACAAGAGGGGACACTTGCACCTCGACTCAGTACAGAAGTTTTGATATTATCAGCCCAAGAAGGTACACTTGCACCTCGACTCACTACAGAACATTTGATCTTATCATCACAAGAGGGGACACTTGCACCTCGACTCACTACAGAACATTTGATCTTATCATCACAAGAGGGGACACTTGCACCTCGACTCACTACAGAACATTTGATCTTATCATCACAAGAGGGGACACTTGCACCTCGACTCAGTACAGAAGTTTTGATATTATCAGCCCAAGAAGGTACACTTGCACCTCGACTCACTACAGAACATTTGATCTTATCATCCAAAGAGGGGACACTTGCACCTCGACTCAGTACAGAACATTTGATCTTAAAATCCCAAGAAGGTACACTTGCACCTCGACTCAGTACAGAGGTTTTGATCTTATCATCACAAGAGGGGACACTTGCACCTCGACTCAGTACAGAACATTTGATCTTATCATCCCAAGAGGGGTCACTTGCACCTCGGCTCAGTACAGAACATTTGATCTTATCATCCCAAGAGGGGACACTTGCACCTAGACTCAGTACAGAACGTTTGATCTTATCATCCCAAGAGGGGACACTTGCACCTCGACTCAGTACAGAACATTTGATCTTATCATCCCAAGAGGGGACACTTGCACCTCGACTCAGTACAGAACTTTTGATCTTATCATCCAAAGAGGGGACTCTTGCACCTTGACTCAGTACAGAACTTTTGATCTTATTATCCAAAGAGGGGACTTTTGTACCTCGACTCAGTACAGTACTTTTGATCTTATCATCCCAAGAGGGGACACTTGTACCTCGACTCAGTACAGAACTTTTGATATTATCATCACAAGAGTGGACACTTGCACCTCGACTCAGTACAGAACATTTGATCTTATCATCACAAGCGGGGACACTTGCACCTCGACTCAGTACAGAACTTTTGATATTATCATCACAAGAGTGGACACTTGCACCTCAACTCAGTACAGAACATTTGATCTTATCATCACAAGAGGGGACACTTGCACCTCGACTCAGTACAGAACATTTGTACTTACTATCACAAGAGGGGACACTTGCACCTCGACTCAGTACAGAACATTTGTACTTATCATCACAAGAGGGGACACTTGCACCTCGACTCAGTACAGAACATTTGTACTTATCATCACAAGAAGGGACACTTGCACCTCGACTCAGTACAGAACATTTGATCTTATCATCACAAGAGGGGACACTTGCACCTCGACTCAGTACAGAAAATTTGTACTTATCATCACAAGAGGGGACACTTGCACCTCGACTCAGTACAGATTACTTCTACTTATCATCACAAGAGGGGACACTTGCACCTCGACTCAGTAGAGAACATTTGATCTTATCATCACAAGAGGGGACACTTGCACCTCGACTCAGTACAGAACATTTGTACTTATCATCACAAGAGGGGACACCTGCACCTCGACTCAGTACAGATCTTTTGATATTATCATCACAAGAGGGGACACTTGCACCTCGACTCAGTACAGAACATTTGATCTTATCATCACAAGAGGGGACACTTGCACCTCGACTCAGTAGAGTACTTTTGATCTTATCATCACAAGAGGGGACACTTGCACCTCGACTCAGTACAGAACATTATATATTATCATCACAAGAAGGTTCACTTGCACCTCGACTCAGTACAGAACTTTTGATATTATCATCACAAGAGGGGAAACTTGCACCTCGATTCAGTACAGAACTTTTGATCTTATCATCACAAGAGGATACACTTGCACCTCGACGCAGTACAGAACTTTTGATCTTATCATCACAAGAGGGGACACTTGCACCTCGACTCAGTGCAGAACTTTTGATCTTATCATCACAAGAGGGTACACTTGCACCTCGACTCAGAACAGAACTTTTGATTTTATCATCACAAGAGGGTACACTTGCACCTCGACTCAGTACAGAACTTTTGATTTTATCATCACAAGAGGGCACACTTGCACCTCGACTCAGTACAGAACATTTGATCTTATCATCACAAGAGGGGACACTTGCACCTCGACTCAGTACAGAACTTTTGATCTTATCATCACAAGAGGGGACACTTGCACCTCGACTCAGTACAGAACTTTTGATCTTATCATCACAAGAAGGCACACTTGCACCTCGACTCAGTACAGAACTTTTGATCTTATCATCCCAAGAGGGGACACCTACACCTTGACTCAGTACAGTACTTTTGATCTTATCATCCCAAGGGGGAACACCTGCATCTCGACTCAGTACAGAACATTTGATCTTATCATCACAAAAGGGGACACTTGCACCTCGACTCAGTACAGAACTTTTGATATTATCATCACAGGAAGGTACACTTGCACCTCGACTCAGTACAGAACTCTTGATATTATCATCACAGGAAGGTACACTTGCACCTCGACTCAGTACAGAACTTTTGATCTTATCATCACAAGAGGGGACACTTGCACCTCAACTCAGTACAGAACTTTTGATCTTATCATCACAAGAAGGTACACTTGCACCTCAATTCAGTACAGAACTTTTGATCTTATCATCACAAGAAGGTACACTTGGACCTCGACTCAGTACAGAACTTTCGATCTTATCATCACAAGAGGGGACACCTATACCTCGACTCAGTACAGAACATATGATATTATCATCACAAGAGGGGACACTTGCACCTCGACTCAGTACAGATCTTTTGATATTATCATCACAAGAGGGGACACTTGCACCTCGACTCAGTACAGAACATTTGATCTTATCATCACAAGAGGGGACACTTGCACCTCGACTCAGTAGAGTACTTTTGATCTTATCATCACAAGAGGGGACACTTGCACCTCGACTCAGTACAGAACATTATATATTATCATCACAAGAAGGTTCACTTGCACCTCGACTCAGTACAGAACTTTTGATATTATCATCACAAGAGGGGACACTTGCACCTCGATTCAGTACAGAACTTTTGATCTTATCATCACAAGAGGGTACACTTGCACCTCGACGCAG
This sequence comes from Deroplatys truncata, assembly GCA_030765065.1. Lineage (NCBI taxonomy): Eukaryota > Metazoa > Arthropoda > Insecta > Mantodea > Mantidae > Deroplatys > Deroplatys truncata. The sequence continues at coordinate 214,487,887 of CM060988.1, read as the reverse complement.
TACAGAACTTTTGATCTTATCATCACAAGAGGGGACACTTGCACCTCGACTCAGTGCAGAACTTTTGATCTTATCATCACAAGAGGGTACACTTGCACCTCGACTCAGAACAGAACTTTTGATTTTATCATCACAAGAGGGTACACTTGCACCTCGACTCAGTACAGAACTTTTGATTTTATCATCACAAGAGGGCACACTTGCACCTCGACTCAGTACAGAACATTTGATCTTATCATCACAAGAGGGGACACTTGCACCTCGACTCAGTACAGAACTTTTGATCTTATCATCACAAGAGGGGACACTTGCACCTCGACTCAGTACAGAACTTTTGATCTTATCATCACAAGAAGGCACACTTGCACCTCGACTCAGTACAGAACTTTTGATCTTATCATCACAAGAGGGGACACTTGCACCTCGACTCAGTACAGAATATTTGATATTATCATCACAAGAAGGTACACTTGAACCTCGACTGAGTACAGAAGTTTTGATATTTTCAACCCAAGAAGGTACACTTGCACCTCGACTCAGTACAGAACATTTGATATTATCATCACAAGAAGGTACACTTGCACCTCGACTGAGTACAGAAGTTTTGATCTTATCATCACAAGAAGGTACACTTGCACCTCGACTGAGTACAGAAGTTTCGATACTATTATCCCAAGAAGGTACACTTGCACCTCGACTGAGTACAGAACATTTGATCTTATCATCACAAGAAGGTACACTTGCACCTCGACTGAGTACAGAAGTTTTGATACTATTATCCCAAGAAGTTACACTTGCACCTCGACTCAGTACAGAACATTTGATATTATCATCACAAGAAGGTACACTTGCACCTCGACTCAGTACAGAATATTTGATATTATCATCACAAGAAGGTACACTTGCACCTCGACTCAGTACAGAACATTTGATATTATCATCACAAGAAGGTACACTTGCACCTCGACTGAGTACAGAAGTTTTGATCTTATCATCACAAGAAGGTACACGTGCACCTCGACTCAGTACAGAACATTTGATCTTATCATCCCAAGAAGGTACACTTGCACCTCGACTGAGTACAGAACATTTGATCTTATCATCACAAGAAGGTACACTTGCACCTCGACTGAGTACAGAACATTTGATCTTATTATCCCAAGAAGGTACACTTGCACCTCGACTGAGTACAGAACATTTGATCTTATCATCACAAGAAGGTACACTTGCACCTCGACTCAGTACAGAACATTTGATCTTATTATCCCAAGAAGGTACACTTGCACCTCGACTGAGTACAGAACATTTGATCTTATCATCACAAGAAGGTACACTTGCACCTCGACTCAGTACAGAACATTTGATATTATCATCACAAGAAGGTACACTTGCACCTCGACTGAGTACAGAAGTTTTGATATTATCATCACAAGAAGGTACACTTGCACCTCGACTCAGTACAGAACATTTGATCTTATCATCCCAAGAAGGGACACCTACACCTCGACTCAGTACAGAACATTTGATCTTAAAATCCCAAGAAGGTACACTTGCCCCTCGACTCAGTACAGAACTTTTGATCTTATCATCACAGGAGGGGACACTTGCACCTCGATTCAGTACAGAACTTTTGATATTATCATCACAAGAGGGGACACCTACACCTCGACTCAGTACAGAACTTTTGACCTTATCATCACAAGAGGGGACACTTGCACCTCGACTCAGTACAGAAGTTTTGATATTATCAGCCCAAGAAGGTACACTTGCACCTCGACTCACTACAGAACATTTGATCTTATCATCACAAGAGGGGACACTTGCACCTCGACTCACTACAGAACATTTGATCTTATCATCACAAGAGGGGACACTTGCACCTCGACTCACTACAGAACATTTGATCTTATCATCACAAGAGGGGACACTTGCACCTCGACTCAGTACAGAAGTTTTGATATTATCAGCCCAAGAAGGTACACTTGCACCTCGACTCACTACAGAACATTTGATCTTATCATCCAAAGAGGGGACACTTGCACCTCGACTCAGTACAGAACATTTGATCTTAAAATCCCAAGAAGGTACACTTGCACCTCGACTCAGTACAGAGGTTTTGATCTTATCATCACAAGAGGGGACACTTGCACCTCGACTCAGTACAGAACATTTGATCTTATCATCCCAAGAGGGGTCACTTGCACCTCGGCTCAGTACAGAACATTTGATCTTATCATCCCAAGAGGGGACACTTGCACCTAGACTCAGTACAGAACGTTTGATCTTATCATCCCAAGAGGGGACACTTGCACCTCGACTCAGTACAGAACATTTGATCTTATCATCCCAAGAGGGGACACTTGCACCTCGACTCAGTACAGAACTTTTGATCTTATCATCCAAAGAGGGGACTCTTGCACCTTGACTCAGTACAGAACTTTTGATCTTATTATCCAAAGAGGGGACTTTTGTACCTCGACTCAGTACAGTACTTTTGATCTTATCATCCCAAGAGGGGACACTTGTACCTCGACTCAGTACAGAACTTTTGATATTATCATCACAAGAGTGGACACTTGCACCTCGACTCAGTATAGAACATTTGATCTTATCATCACAAGCGGGGACACTTGCACCTCGACTCAGTACAGAACTTTTGATATTATCATCACAAGAGTGGACACTTGCACCTCAACTCAGTACAGAACATTTGATCTTATCATCACAAGAGGGGACACTTGCACCTCGACTCAGTACAGAACATTTGTACTTACTATCACAAGAGGGGACACTTGCACCTCGACTCAGTACAGAACATTTGTACTTATCATCACAAGAGGGGACACTTGCACCTCGACTCAGTACAGAACATTTGTACTTATCATCACAAGAAGGGACACTTGCACCTCGACTCAGTACAGAACATTTGATCTTATCATCACAAGAGGGGACACTTGCACCTCGACTCAGTACAGAAAATTTGTACTTATCATCACAAGAGGGGACACTTGCACCTCGACTCAGTACAGATTACTTCTACTTATCATCACAAGAGGGGACACTTGCACCTCGACTCAGTAGAGAACATTTGATCTTATCATCACAAGAGGGGACACTTGCACCTCGACTCAGTACAGAACATTTGTACTTATCATCACAAGAGGGGACACCTGCACCTCGACTCAGTACAGATCTTTTGATATTATCATCACAAGAGGGGACACTTGCACCTCGACTCAGTACAGAACATTTGATCTTATCATCACAAGAGGGGACACTTGCACCTCGACTCAGTAGAGTACTTTTGATCTTATCATCACAAGAGGGGACACTTGCACCTCGACTCAGTACAGAACATTATATATTATCATCACAAGAAGGTTCACTTGCACCTCGACTCAGTACAGAACTTTTGATATTATCATCACAAGAGGGGACACTTGCACCTCGATTCAGTACAGAACTTTTGATCTTATCATCACAAGAGGGTACACTTGCACCTCGACGCAGTACAGAACTTTTGATCTTATCATCACAAGAGGGGACACTTGCACCTCGACTCAGTGCAGAACTTTTGATCTTATCATCACAAGAGGGTACACTTGCACCTCGACTCAGAACAGAACTTTTGATTTTATCATCACAAGAGGGTACACTTGCACCTCGACTCAGTACAGAACTTTTGATTTTATCATCACAAGAGGGCACACTTGCACCTCGACTCAGTACAGAACATTTGATCTTATCATCACAAGAGGGGACACTTGCACCTCGACTCAGTACAGAACTTTTGATCTTATCATCACAAGAGGGGACACTTGCACCTCGACTCAGTACAGAACTTTTGATCTTATCATCACAAGAAGGCACACTTGCACCTCGACTCAGTACAGAACTTTTGATCTTATCATCACAAGAGGGGACACTTGCACCTCGACTCAGTACAGAATATTTGATATTATCATCACAAGAAGGTACACTTGCACCTCGACTGAGTACAGAAGTTTTGATATTTTCATCCCAAGAAGGTACACTTGCACCTCGACTCAGTACAGAACATTTGATATTATCATCACAAGAAGGTACACTTGCACCTCGACTGAGTACAGAAGTTTTGATCTTATCATCACAAGAAGGTACACTTGCACCTCGACTGAGTACAGAAGTTTTGATACTATTATCCCAAGAAGGTACACTTGCACCTCGACTGAGTACAGAACATTTGATCTTATCATCACAAGAAGGTACACTTGCACCTCGACTGAGTACAGAAGTTTTGATACTATTATCCCAAGAAGTTACACTTGCACCTCGACTCAGTACAGAACATTTGATATTATCATCACAAGAAGGTACACTTGCACCTCGACTCAGTACAGAATATTTGATATTATCATCACAAGAAGGTACACTTGCACCTCGACTCAGTACAGAACATTTGATATTATCATCACAAGAAGGTACACTTGCACCTCGACTGAGTACAGAAGTTTTGATCTTATCATCACAAGAAGGTACACTTGCACCTCGACTCAGTACAGAACATTTGATCTTATCATCCCAAGAAGGTACACTTGCACCTCGACTGAGTACAGAACATTTGATCTTATCATCACAAGAAGGTACACTTGCACCTCGACTGAGTACAGAACATTTGATCTTATTATCCCAAGAAGGTACACTTGCACCTCGACTGAGTACAGAACATTTGATCTTATCATCACAAGAAGGTACACTTGCACCTCGACTCAGTACAGAACATTTGATCTTATTATCCCAAGAAGGTACACTTGCACCTCGACTGAGTACAGAACATTTGATCTTATCATCACAAGAAGGTACACTTGCACCTCGACTCAGTACAGAACATTTGATATTATCATCACAAGAAGGTACACTTGCACCTCGACTGAGTACAGAAGTTTTGATATTATCATCACAAGAAGGTACACTTGCACCTCGACTCAGTACAGAACATTTGATCTTATCATCCCAAGAAGGGACACCTACACCTCGACTCAGTACAGAACATTTGATCTTAAAATCCCAAGAAGGTACACTTGCCCCTCGACTCAGTACAGAACTTTTGATCTTATCATCACAGGAGGGGACACTTGCACCTCGATTCAGTACAGAACTTTTGATATTATCATCACAAGAGGGGACACCTACACCTCGACTCAGTACAGAACTTTTGACCTTATCATCACAAGAGGGGACACTTGCACCTCGACTCAGTATAGAAAATTTGTTCCTATCATCCCAAGAGGGGACACCTACACCTCGACTCAGTACAGTACTTTTGATATTATCATCACAAGAGGGGACGCCTACAGCTCGACTCAGTACAGTACTTTTGATATTATCATCACAAGAGGGGACACTTGCACCTCAACTCAGTAAAGAACTTTTGATATTATCATGACAAGAGGGTACACTTGCACCTCTACTCAGTACAGTACTTTTGACCTTATCATCCCAAGAAGGTACACTTGCACCTCTACTCAGTACAGTACTTTGACCTTATCATCCCAAGAAGGTACACTTGCACCTCGACTCAGTACAGAACTTTTGATCTTATCATCACAAGAGGGCACACTTGCACCTCGACTCAGTACAGAACTTTTGATCTTATCATCCCAAGAGGGAACACCTACATCTCGACTCAGTACAGAACATTTGATCTTATCATCACAAAACGGGACACTTGCACCTTGACTCAGTGCAGAACTTTTGATATTATCATCACAAGAAGGTACACTTGCACCTCGACTCAGTACAGAACTTTTGATATTATCATCACAGGAAGGTACACTTGCACCTCGACTCAGTACAGAACTTTTGATATTATCATCACAAGAGGGGACACTCACACCTCGACTCAGTACAGAACTTTTGACCTTATCATCACAAGAGTGGACACTTGCACCTCGACTCAGTACAGAAGTTTTGATATTATCATCCCAAGAAGGTACACTTGCACCTCGACTCAGTACAGAACATTTGATCTTATCATCACAAGAGGGGACACTTGCACCTCGACTCAGTACAGAACTTTTGACCTTATCATCCCAAGAAGGTACACTTGCACCTCGACTCAGTACAGAGGTTTTGATCTTATCATCACAAGAGGGGACACTTGCACCTCGACTCAGTACAGAACATTTGATCTTATCATACCAAGAGGGGACACTTGCACCTCGGCTCAGTACAGAACATTTGATCTTATCATCCCAAGAGGGGACACTTGCACCTCGACTTAGTACAGAACTTCTGATCTTATCATCCCAAGAGGGGACACTTGCACCTCGACTTAGTACAGAACATTTGATCTTATCATCACAAGAGGGGACACTTGCACCTCGACTTAGTACAGAACTTCTGATCTTATCATCCCAAGAGGGGACACTTGCACCTCGACTTAGTACAGAACATTTGATCTTATCATCCCAAGAGGGGACACTTGCACCTCGACTTAGTACAGAACTTCTGATCTTATCATCACAAGAGGGGACACTTGCACCTCGAGTCAGTACAGAACATTTGATCTTATCATCCCAAGAGGGGACACTTGCACCTCGACTCAGTACAGAACTTTTGATCTTATCATCCAAAGAGGGGACTCTTGCACCTTGACTCAGTACAGAACTTTTGATCTTATCATCCCAAGAGGGGACACTTGTACCTCGACTCAGTACAGTACTTTTGATATTATCATCACAAGAGGGGACACTCGCACCTCGACTCAGTACAGAACTTTTGATATTATCATCACAAGAGGGGACACTTGCAGCTCGACTCAGTACAGAACATTTGATCTTATCATCACAAGAGGGGACACTTGCACTTCGACTCAGCACAGAACATTTGTACTTATCATCACAAGAGGGGACACTTGCACCTCGACTCAGTACAGAACATTCATACTTATCATCACAAGAAGGGACACTTGCACCTCGACTCAGTACAGAATATTTGATCTTATCATCACAAGAGGGGACACTTGCACCTCGACTCAGTACAGAAAATTTGTACTTATCATCACAAGAGGGGACACTTGCACCTCGACTCAGTACAGAATACTTGTACTTATCATCACAAGAGGGAACACTTGCACCTCGACTCAGTAGAGAACATTTGATCTTATCATCACAAGAGGGGACACTTGCACCTCGACTCAGTACAGCACATTTGTACTTATCATCACAAGAGGGAACACTTGCAACTCGACTCAGTACAGAACATTTGTACTTATCATCACAAGAGGGGACACCTGCACCTCGACTCAGTACAGAGAATTTGATCCTATCATCCCAAGAGGGGACACCTACACCTCGACCCAGTACAGAACATTTGTACTTATCAACCCAAGAGGGTACACTTGCACCTCGACTCAGTACAGAACATTTGTACTTATCAACCCAAGAGGGCACACTTGCACCTCGACTCAGGACAGAACATTTGTACTTATCAACCCAAGAGGGCACACTTGCACCTCGACTCACTACAGAACATTTGTACTTATCAACCCAAGAGGGCACACTTGCACCTCTACCCAGTACAGAACTTTTGATCTTATCATCCCAAGAGGGCACACTTGCACCTCGACTCAGTACAGAACATTTGATCTTATCATCACAAGAGGGGACACTTGCACCTCGACTCAGTACAGAACTTTTTGATCTTATCATCACAAGAGGGCACACTTGCACCTCGACTCAGTACAGAACATTTGATCTTATCATCACAAGAAGGGACACTTGCACCTTGACTCAGTACAGAACATTTGATCTTATCATCACAAGAGGGCACACTTGCACCTCGACTCAGTACAGAACATTTGATCTTATCATCACAAGAGGGGACACTTGCACCTCGACTCAGTACAGAACTTTTTGATCTTATCATCACAAGAGGGCACACTTGCACCTCGACTCAGTACAGAACATTTGATCTTATCATCACAAGAAGGGACACTTGCACCTTGACGCAGTACAGAACATTTGATCTTATCATCACAAGAGGGCACACTTGCACCTCGACTCAGTAGAGAACATTTGTACTTATCAACCCAAGAGGGCACACTTGCACCTCGACTCAGTACAGTACTTTTGATCTTATCATCCCAAGAGGGCACACTTGCACCTCGACTCAGTACAGAACATTTGATCTTATCATCACAAGAGGGTACACATTGCACCTCGACTCCATACAGAACATTTGATCTTATCATCACAAGAGGGGACACCTACACCTCGACTCAGTACAGAACATTTGATCTTATCATCACAAGAGGGGAAACTTGCACCTCGACTCAGTAGAGTACTTTTTATCTTATCATCATAAGAGGGGACACCTACACCTCGACTCAGTACAGAACTTTTGATCTTATCATCACAAGAGGGGACACTTGCACCTCGACTCAGTACAGAGCATTTGATCTTATCATCACAAGAAGGTACACATGCACCTCGACTCAGTACAGAACTTTTGATCTTATCATCACAAGAGGGGACACTTGCACCTCGACTCAGTAGAGAACTTTTGATATTATCATCACAAGAGGGGACACTTGCACCTCGACTCAGTACATAACATTTGATCTTATCATCACAAAAGGGGACACTTGCACCTTGACTCAGTACAGAACATTTGATCTTATCATCTCAAGAGGGGACACTTGCACCTCGACTCAGTACAGAACTTTTGATCTTATCATCACAAGAGGGGACACTTGCACCTCGACTCAGTACAGAAAATTTCATCTTATCATCACAAGAGGGCACACTTGCACCTCGACTCAGTACAGAACATTTGTACTTATCATCACAAGAGGGGACACTTGCACCTCGACTCAGTACAGAAAATTTGATCCTATCATCCCAAGAGGGGACACCTACACCTCGACTCAGTACAGAACATTTGTACTTATCAACCCAAGAGGGCACACTTGCACCTCGACTCAGTACACAAGTTTTGATCTTATCATCCCAAGAGGGGACACCTACACCTTGACTCAGTACAGTACTTTTGATCTTATCATCCCAAGGGGGAACACCTGCATCTCGACTCAGTACAGAACATTTGATCTTATCATCACAAAAGGGGACACTTGCACCTCGACTCAGTACAGAACTCTTGATATTATCATCACAGGAAGGTACACTTGCACCTCGACTCAGTACAGAACTCTTGATATTATCATCACAGGAAGGTACACTTGCACCTCGACTCAGTACAGAACTTTTGATCTTATCATCACAAGAGGGGACACTTGCACCTCAACTCAGTACAGAACTTTTGATCTTATCATCACAAGAAGGTACACTTGCACCTCAATTCAGTACAGAACTTTTGATCTTATCATCACAAGAAGGTACACTTGGACCTCGACTCAGTACAGAACTTTCGATCTTATCATCACAAGAGGGGACACCTATACCTCGACTCAGTACAGAACATATGATATTATCATCACAAGAGGGGACACTTGCACCTCGACTCAGTACAGATCTTTTGATATTATCATCACAAGAGGGGACACTTGCACCTCGACTCAGTACAGAACATTTGATCTTATCATCACAAGAGGGGACACTTGCACCTCGACTCAGTAGAGTACTTTTGATCTTATCATCACAAGAGGGGACACTTGCACCTCGACTCAGTACAGAACATTATATATTATCATCACAAGAAGGTTCACTTGCACCTCGACTCAGTACAGAACTTTTGATATTATCATCACAAGAGGGGACACTTGCACCTCGATTCAGTACAGAACTTTTGATCTTATCATCACAAGAGGGTACACTTGCACCTCGACGCAGTACAGAACTTTTGATCTTATCATCACAAGAGGGGACACTTGCACCTCGACTCAGTGCAGAACTTTTGATCTTATCATCACAAGAGGGTACACTTGCACCTCGACTCAGAACAGAACTTTTGATTTTATCATCACAAGAGGGTACACTTGCACCTCGACTCAGTACAGAACTTTTGATTTTATCATCACAAGAGGGCACACTTGCACCTCGACTCAGTACAGAACATTTGATCTTATCATCACAAGAGGGGACACTTGCACCTCGACTCAGTACAGAACTTTTGATCTTATCATCACAAGAGGGGACACTTGCACCTCGACTCAGTACAGAACTTTTGATCTTATCATCACAAGAAGGCACACTTGCACCTCGACTCAGTACAGAACTTTTGATCTTATCATCACAAGAGGGGACACTTGCACCTCGACTCAGTACAGAATATTTGATATTATCATCACAAGAAGGTACACTTGCACCTCGACTGAGTACAGAAGTTTTGATATTTTCATCCCAAGAAGGTACACTTGCACCTCGACTCAGTACAGAACATTTGATATTATCATCACAAGAAGGTACACTTGCACCTCGACTGAGTACAGAAGTTTTGATCTTATCATCACAAGAAGGTACACTTGCACCTCGACTGAGTACAGAAGTTTTGATACTATTATCCCAAGAAGGTACACTTGCACCTCGACTGAGTACAGAACATTTGATCTTATCATCACAAGAAGGTACACTTGCACCTCGACTGAGTACAGAAGTTTTGATACTATTATCCCAAGAAGTTACACTTGCACCTCGACTCAGTACAGAACATTTGATATTATCATCACAAGAAGGTACACTTGCACCTCGACTCAGTACAGAATATTTGATATTATCATCACAAGAAGGTACACTTGCACCTCGACTCAGTACAGAACATTTGATATTATCATCACAAGAAGGTACACTTGCACCTCGACTGAGTACAGAAGTTTTGATCTTATCATCACAAGAAGGTACACTTGCACCTCGACTCAGTACAGAACATTTGATCTTATCATCCCAAGAAGGTACACTTGCACCTCGACTGAGTACAGAACATTTGATCTTATCATCACAAGAAGGTACACTTGCACCTCGACTGAGTACAGAACATTTGATCTTATTATCCCAAGAAGGTACACTTGCACCTCGACTGAGTACAGAACATTTGATCTTATCATCACAAGAAGGTACACTTGCACCTCGACTCAGTACAGAACATTTGATCTTATTATCCCAAGAAGGTACACTTGCACCTCGACTGAGTACAGAACATTTGATCTTATCATCACAAGAAGGTACACTTGCACCTCGACTCAGTACAGAACATTTGATATTATCATCACAAGAAGGTACACTTGCACCTCGACTGAGTACAGAAGTTTTGATATTATCATCACAAGAAGGTACACTTGCACCTCGACTCAGTACAGAACATTTGATCTTATCATCCCAAGAAGGGACACCTACACCTCGACTCAGTACAGAACATTTGATCTTAAAATCCCAAGAAGGTACACTTGCCCCTCGACTCAGTACAGAACTTTTGATCTTATCATCACAGGAGGGGACACTTGCACCTCGATTCAGTACAGAACTTTTGATATTATCATCACAAGAGGGGACACCTACACCTCGACTCAGTACAGAACTTTTGACCTTATCATCACAAGAGGGGACACTTGCACCTCGACTCAGTACAGAAGTTTTGATATTATCAGCCCAAGAAGGTACACTTGCACCTCGACTCACTACAGAACATTTGATCTTATCATCACAAGAGGGGACACTTGCACCTCGACTCACTACAGAACATTTGATCTTATCATCACAAGAGGGGACACTTGCACCTCGACTCACTACAGAACATTTGATCTTATCATCACAAGAGGGGACACTTGCACCTCGACTCAGTACAGAAGTTTTGATATTATCAGCCCAAGAAGGTACACTTGCACCTCGACTCACTACAGAACATTTGATCTTATCATCCAAAGAGGGGACACTTGCACCTCGACTCAGTACAGAACATTTGATCTTAAAATCCCAAGAAGGTACACTTGCACCTCGACTCAGTACAGAGGTTTTGATCTTATCATCACAAGAGGGGACACTTGCACCTCGACTCAGTACAGAACATTTGATCTTATCATCCCAAGAGGGGTCACTTGCACCTCGGCTCAGTACAGAACATTTGATCTTATCATCCCAAGAGGGGACACTTGCACCTAGACTCAGTACAGAACGTTTGATCTTATCATCCCAAGAGGGGACACTTGCACCTCGACTCAGTACAGAACATTTGATCTTATCATCCCAAGAGGGGACACTTGCACCTCGACTCAGTACAGAACTTTTGATCTTATCATCCAAAGAGGGGACTCTTGCACCTTGACTCAGTACAGAACTTTTGATCTTATTATCCAAAGAGGGGACTTTTGTACCTCGACTCAGTACAGTACTTTTGATCTTATCATCCCAAGAGGGGATACTTGTACCTCGACTCAGTACAGAACTTTTGATATTATCATCACAAGAGTGGACACTTGCACCTCGACTCAGTACAGAACATTTGATCTTATCATCACAAGCGGGGACACTTGCACCTCGACTCAGTACAGAACTTTTGATATTATCATCACAAGAGTGGACACTTGCACCTCAACTCAGTACAGAACATTTGATCTTATCATCACAAGAGGGGACACTTGCACCTCGACTCAGTACAGAACATTTGTACTTACTATCACAAGAGGGGACACTTGCACCTCGACTCAGTACAGAACATTTGTACTTATCATCACAAGAGGGGACACTTGCACCTCGACTCAGTACAGAACATTTGTACTTATCATCACAAGAAGGGACACTTGCACCTCGACTCAGTACAGAACATTTGATCTTATCATCACAAGAGGGGACACTTGCACCTCGACTCAGTACAGAAAATTTGTACTTATCATCACAAGAGGGGACACTTGCACCTCGACTCAGTACAGATTACTTCTACTTATCATCACAAGAGGGGACACTTGCACCTCGACTCAGTAGAGAACATTTGATCTTATCATCACAAGAGGGGACACTTGCACCTCGACTCAGTACAGAACATTTGTACTTATCATTACAAGAGGGGACACCTGCACCTCGACTCAGTACAGATCTTTTGATATTATCATCACAAGAGGGGACACTTGCACCTCGACTCAGTACAGAACATTTGATCTTATCATCACAAGAGGGGACACTTGCACCTCGACTCAGTAGAGTACTTTTGATCTTATCATCACAAGAGGGGACACTTGCACCTCGACTCAGTACAGAACATTATATATTATCATCACAAGAAGGTTCACTTGCACCTCGACTCAGTACAGAACTTTTGATATTATCATCACAAGAGGGGACACTTGCACCTCGATTCAGTACAGAACTTTTGATCTTATCATCACAAGAGGGTACACTTGCACCTCGACGCAGTAGAGAACTTTTGATCTTATCATCACAAGAGGGGACACTTGCACCTCGACTCAGTGCAGAACTTTTGATCTTATCATCACAAGAGGGTACACTTGCACCTCGACTCAGAACAGAACTTTTGATTTTATCATCACAAGAGGGTACACTTGCACCTCGACTCAGTACAGAACTTTTGATTTTATCATCACAAGAGGGCACACTTGCACCTCGACTCAGTACAGAACATTTGATCTTATCATCACAAGAGGGGACACTTGCACCTCGACTCAGTACAGAACTTTTGATCTTATCATCACAAGAGGGGACACTTGCACCTCGACTCAGTACAGAACTTTTGATCTTATCATCACAAGAAGGCACACTTGCACCTCGACTCAGTACAGAACTTTTGATCTTATCATCACAAGAGGGGACACTTGCACCTCGACTCAGTACAGAATATTTGATATTATCATCACAAGAAGGTACACTTGCACCTCGACTGAGTACAGAAGTTTTGATATTTTCATCCCAAGAAGGTACACTTGCACCTCGACTCAGTACAGAACATTTGATATTATCATCACAAGAAGGTACACTTGCACCTCGACTGAGTACAGAAGTTTTGATCTTATCATCACAAGAAGGTACACTTGCACCTCGACTGAGTACAGAAGTTTTGATACTATTATCCCAAGAAGGTACACTTGCACCTCGACTGAGTACAGAACATTTGATCTTATCATCACAAGAAGGTACACTTGCACCTCGACTGAGTACAGAAGTTTTGATACTATTATCCCAAGAAGTTACACTTGCACCTCGACTCAGTACAGAACATTTGATATTATCATCACAAGAAGGTACACTTGCACCTCGACTCAGTACAGAATATTTGATATTATCATCACAAGAAGGTACACTTGCACCTCGACTCAGTACAGAACATTTGATATTATCATCACAAGAAGGTACACTTGCACCTCGACTGAGTACAGAAGTTTTGATCTTATCATCACAAGAAGGTACACTTGCACCTCGACTCAGTACAGAACATTTGATCTTATCATCCCAAGAAGGTACACTTGCACCTCGACTGAGTACAGAACATTTGATCTTATCATCACAAGAAGGTACACTTGCACCTCGACTGAGTACAGAACATTTGATCTTATTATCCCAAGAAGGTACACTTGCACCTCGACTGAGTACAGAACATTTGATCTTATCATCACAAGAAGGTACACTTGCACCTCGACTCAGTACAGAACATTTGATCTTATTATCCCAAGAAGGTACACTTGCACCTCGACTGAGTACAGAACATTTGATCTTATCATCACAAGAAGGTACACTTGCACCTCGACTCAGTACAGAACATTTGATATTATCATCACAAGAAGGTACACTTGCACCTCGACTGAGTACAGAAGTTTTGATATTATCATCACAAGAAGGTACACTTGCACCTCGACTCAGTACAGAACATTTGATCTTATCATCCCAAGAAGGGACACCTACACCTCGACTCAGTACAGAACATTTGATCTTAAAATCCCAAGAAGGTACACTTGCCCCTCGACTCAGTACAGAACTTTTGATCTTATCATCACAGGAGGGGACACTTGCACCTCGATTCAGTACAGAACTTTTGATATTATCATCACAAGAGGGGACACCTACACCTCGACTCAGTACAGAACTTTTGACCTTATCATCACAAGAGGGGACACTTGCACCTCGACTCAGTACAGAAGTTTTGATATTATCAGCCCAAGAAGGTACACTTGCACCTCGACTCACTACAGAACATTTGATCTTATCATCACAAGAGGGGACACTTGCACCTCGACTCACTACAGAACATTTGATCTTATCATCACAAGAGGGGACACTTGCACCTCGACTCACTACAGAACATTTGATCTTATCATCACAAGAGGGGACACTTGCACCTCGACTCAGTACAGAAGTTTTGATATTATCAGCCCAAGAAGGTACACTTGCACCTCGACTCACTACAGAACATTTGATCTTATCATCCAAAGAGGGGACACTTGCACCTCGACTCAGTACAGAACATTTGATCTTAAAATCCCAAGAAGGTACACTTGCACCTCGACTCAGTACAGAGGTTTTGATCTTATCATCACAAGAGGGGACACTTGCACCTCGACTCAGTGCAGAACATTTGATCTTATCATCCCAAGAGGGGTCACTTGCACCTCGGCTCAGTACAGAACATTTGATCTTATCATCCCAAGAGGGGACACTTGCACCTAGACTCAGTACAGAACGTTTGATCTTATCATCCCAAGAGGGGACACTTGCACCTCGACTCAGTACAGAACATTTGATCTTATCATCCCAAGAGGGGACACTTGCACCTCGACTCAGTACAGAACTTTTGATCTTATCATCCAAAGAGGGGACTCTTGCACCTTGACTCAGTACAGAACTTTTGATCTTATCATCCAAAGAGGGGACTTTTGTACCTCGACTCAGTACAGTACTTTTGATCTTATCATCCCAAGAGGGGACACTTGTACCTCGACTCAGTACAGAACTTTTGATATTATCATCACAAGAGAGGACACTTGCACCTCGACTCAGTACAGAACATTTGATCTTATCATCACAAGCGGGGACACTTGCACCTCGACTCAGTACAGAACTTTTGATATTATCATCACAAGAGTGGACACTTGCACCTCAACTCAGTACAGAACATTTGATCTTATCATCACAAGAGGGGACACTTGCACCTCGACTCAGTACAGAACATTTGTACTTACTATCACAAGAGGGGACACTTGCACCTCGACTCAGTACAGAACATTTGTACTTATCATCACAAGAGGGGACACTTGCACCTCGACTCAGTACAGAACATTTGTACTTATCATCACAAGAAGGGACACTTGCACCTCGACTCAGTACAGAACATTTGATCTTATCATCACAAGAGGGGACACTTGCACCTCGACTCAGTACAGAAAATTTGTACTTATCATCACAAGAGGGGACACTTGCACCTCGACTCAGTAGAGAACATTTGATCTTATCATCACAAGAGGGGACACTTGCACCTCGACTCAGTAGAGAACATTTGATCTTATCATCACAAGAGGGGACACTTGCACCTCGACTCAGTACAGAACATTTGTACTTATCATCACAAGAGGGGACACCTGCACCTCGACTCAGTACAGAAAATTTGATCCTATCATCCCAAGAGGGGACACCTACACCTCGACTCAGTACAGAACATTTGTACTTATCAACCCAAGAGGGTACACTTGCACCTCGACTCAGTACAGAACATTTGTACTTATCAACCCAAGAGGGCACACTTGCACCTCGACTCAGTACAGAACATTTGTACTTATCAACCCAAGAGGGCACACTTGCACCTCGACTCACTACAGAACATTTGTACTTATCAACCCAAGAGGGCACACTTGCACCTCGACTCAGTACAGAACTTTTGATCTTATCATCCCAAGAGGGCACACATGCACCTCGACTCAGTACAGAACATTTGATCTTATCATCACAAGAGGGGACACTTGCACCTCGACTCAGTACAGAACTTTTTGATCTTATCATCACAAGAGGGCACACTTGCACCTCGACTCAGTACAGAACATTTGATCTTATCATCACAAGAAGGGACACTTGCACCTTGACTCAGTACAGAACATTTGATCTTATCATCACAAGAGGGCACACTTGCACCTCGACTCAGTAGAGAACATTTGTACTTATCAACCCAAGAGGGCACACTTGCACCTCGACTCAGTACAGTACTTTTGATCTTATCATCCCAAGAGGGCACACTTGCACCTCGACTCAGTACAGAACATTTGATCTTATCATCACAAGAGGGTACACATTGCACCTCGACTCCATACAGAACATTTGTACTTATCAACCCAAGAGGGTACACTTGTACCTCGACTCAGTACAGAACTTTTGATCTTATCATCACAAGAGGGCATACTTGCACCTCGACTCAGTACAGAAAATTTGATCTTATCATCACAAGAGGGCACACTTGCACCTCGACTCAGTACAGAAAATTTGATCTTATCATCACAAGAGGGCACACTTGCACCTCGACTCAGTACAGAACATTTGATCTTATCATCACAAGAGGGGACACCTACACCTCGACTCAGTACAGTACTTTTGATATTATCATCACAAGAGGGGACGCCTACACCTCGACTCAGTACAGTACTTTTGATATTATCATCACAAGAGGGGACACTTGCACCTCGACTCAGTACAGAACTTTTGACCATATCATCCCAAGAAGGTACACTTGCACCTCGACTCAGTACAGAACTTTTGATGTTATCATCACAAGAGGGGACACTTGCACCTCGACTCAGTACAGAACTTTTGATGTTATCATCACAAGAGGGGACACTTGCACCTCGACTCAGTACAGAACATTTGATCTTATCATCAGAAGAGGGGACACTTGCACCTCGACTCAGTGTAGAACTTTTGATCTTATCATCACAAGAGGGGACACCTACACCTCGTCTCAGTACAGTACTTTTGATATTATCATCACAAGAGGGGACGCCTACACCTCGACTCAGTACAGTACTTTTGATATTATCATCACAAGAGGGGACACTTGCACCTCGACTCAGTACAGAACTTTTGACCTTATCATCCCAAGAAGGTACACTTGCACCTCGATTCAGTACAGAACTTTTGATATTATCATCACAAGAGGGGACACCTACACCTCGACTCAGTACAGAACATTTGATCTTATCATCCCAAGAGGGGACACTTGCAGCTCGACTCAGTACTGAACTTTTGATATTATCATCACAAGAGGGGACACTTGCACCTCGACTCAGTACAGAACATTTGATCTTATCATCACAAGAGGGGACAATGCATCTCGACTCAGTACAGTACTTTTGTGTTTAGCTTCCACAGGAGGTAAAGGAACTGCAGAAGGCTATAGAACTGATGGCAAACACCTGCAGAGATCTGTAATGATTGCAAGCTTGATGAGCCAGTCACACTAGTGGGCTTCCTTCTGGTGGAAGTGGGGAGTTCTCGTCACTGCAGAACCCTAATGCTAACTGAAACTTGAAAGGGGAGGCCTTGCAAAGCGTGAAACTCGAGGTCAGAGTAAACAGCCCCATATATCAAACCAAGGTCTGCTGAAGTGCATCTAGCTC
Organism: Deroplatys truncata; assembly: GCA_030765065.1. Taxonomy (NCBI): domain Eukaryota; kingdom Metazoa; phylum Arthropoda; class Insecta; order Mantodea; family Mantidae; genus Deroplatys; species Deroplatys truncata. The sequence continues at coordinate 214,469,355 of CM060988.1, read as the reverse complement.
GGTTGCAGTACCTAGGTAATAATTGCAGAATAACTTTCATTTCTATTTGTGTAAATTTTTAAAACCTAATGCATTTATAAAAATAACAAAAACGCAACACTGAAACTGAAACATTGGTTACCAACCCGATAAACTGATGAGCAGCTGGTATTCTGGAACAACTGCCAACTGCTGTATTGGCTTCTTGCTGAAGTTCTTGTTGTAACGGAGCAATTGAACTTCATGTTTCAGATCACCATAGCGACGAGCAACGCTGTACATCAACAAATGTCCCTGTCGTGTTCCCACCAGCAAGTTATCATCTGCAACATAGTTATATTCCTTTAATATCCTATCAGAACATAGTGACCAGCAACACTACACATCAATAAATATCCTTGTTATGTTCCAGCAGCAAGTTACCATCTTTAACATAGTTATATTCCTTTAATATCCTATCAGAACATAGTGACCAGCAACATTACACATCAATAAATATCTTTGTTATGTTCCAGCAGCAAGTTATCATCTGCAACATAGTTATATTCCTTTAATATCCTATCAGAACATAGTGACCAGCAACATTACACATCAATAAATATCTTTGTTATGTTCCAGCAGCAAGTTATCATCTGCAACATAGTTATATTCCTTTAATATCCTTCAGAACATAGTGACCAGCAACACTACACATCAATAAATATCCTTGTTGTGTTCCAGCAGCAAGTTATCATCTGCAACATAGTTATATTCCTTTAATATCCTATCAGAACATAGTGACCAGCAACACTACACATCAATAAATCTCCTTGTTATGTTCCACCAGCTAGTTATCATGTGCAACATAGTTATATTCCTTTAATATCCTATCAGAACATAGTGACCAGCAACACTACACATCAATAAATATCCTTGTTATGTTCCAGCAGCAAGTTATCACCTGCAACATAGTTATATTCGTTTAATATCCTATCAGAACATAGTGACCAGCAACACTACACATCAATAAATCTCCTTGTTATGTTCCACCAGCTAGTTATCAATTGCAACATAGTTATATTCCTTTAATATCCTATCAGAACATAGTCACCAGCAACACTACACATCAATAAATATCCTTGTTATGTTCCAACAGCAGGTTATCATCTGCAACATAGTTATATTTCTTTAATATCCTATCAGAACATAGTGACCAGCAACACTACACAACAATAAATATCCTTGTTATATTCCAGCAGCAAGTTATCATCTGCAACATAGTTATATTCCTTTAATATCCTATCAGAACATAGTGACCAGCAACACTACACATCAATAAATATCCTTGTTATGATCCACCAGCAAGTTATCATCTGCAACATAGTTATATTTCTTTGATATCCTATCAGAACATAGTGACCAGCAACACTACACATCAATAAATATCCGTCGTGATCCCAACACCAAGTTATCATCTGCAACATAGTTATATTTCTTTAATATCCTATCAGAACATAGTGACCAGCAACACTACACATCAATAAATATCCTTGTTATGTTCCACCAGCAAGTTATCATCTGCAACAGAGTTATGTTCCTTTAATATCGTATCAGAACATAGTGACCAGCAACACTACACATCAATAAATATCTTTGTTATGTTCCACCAGCTAGTTTTCATCTTCAACATAGTTATGTTCCTTTAATATCCTATCAGAACATAGTGACCAGCAACATTACACATCAATAAATATCCCTGTTATGTTCCAGCAGCAAGTTATCATCTGCAACATAATTATATTCCTTTAATATCCTATCAGAACATAGTGACCAGCAACACTACACATCAATAAATATCCTTGTTATGTTCCAGCAGCAAGTTATCATCTGCAACATAGTTATATTCCTTTAATATCCTATCAGAACATAGTGACCAGCAACACTACACATCATAAAATATCCTTGTTATGTTCCAGCAGCAAGTTATCATCTGCAACATAGTTATATTCCTTTAATATCCTATCAGAACATAGTGACCAGCAACACTACACATCAACAAATGTCCCTGTCGTGATCCCAACACCAAGTTATCATCTGCAACATAGTTATATTTCTATAATATCCTATCAGAACATAGTGACTAGCAACACTACACATCTATAAATATCCTTGTTATGTTCCAGCAGCAAGTTATCATCTGCAACATAGTTATATTCCTTTAATATCCTATCAGAACATAGTGACCAGCTACACTACAGATCAATAAATATCCTTGTTATGTTCCACCAGCAAGTTATCAGCTGCAACATAGTTATATTCCTTTAATATCCTATCAGAACATAGTGACCAGCAACATAGTTATATTCCTTTAATATCCTTTCAGAACATAGTGACCTGCAACACTACACATCAATAAATCTCCTTGTTATTTTCCACCAGCAAGTTATCAGCTGCAACATAGTTATATTCCTTTAATATCCTATCAGAACATAGTGACCAGCAACACTACTCATCATAAAATATCCTTGTTATCTTCCACCAGCAAGTTATCATCTGCAACATAGTTATATTCCTTTAATATCCTTTCAGAACATAGTGACCAGCAACATTACACATCAATAAATATTGTTGTTATGTTCCACCAGCAAGTTATCATCCGCAACATAGTTATATTCCTTTAATATCCTATCAGAACATAGTGACCAGCAACACTACACATCATAAAATAACCTTGTTATGTTCCACCAGCAAGGTATCATACGCAACATAGTTATATTCCTTTAATATCCTATCAGTACATAGTGACCAGCAACATTACACATCAATAAATATCCTTGTTATGTTCCAGCATCAAGTTATCATCTGCAACATAGTTATATTCCTTTAATATCCTATCAGAACATAGTGACCAGCAACATTACACATCAATAAATCTCCTTGTTATCTTCCACCAGCTAGTTATCATCTGCAACATAGTTATTTTCCTTTAATATCCTATCAGAACATAGCGATCAGCAACACTACACATCAATAAATATCCTTGTTATGTTCCAGCAGCTAGTTATCATCTGCAACATAGTTGTATTCCTTTAATATCCTATCAGAACATAGTGACCAGCAACACTACACATCATAAAATATCCTTGTTATGTTCCAGCAGCAAGTTACCATCTGCAACATAGTTATATTCCTTTAATATCCTATCAGAACATAGTGACCAGCAACACTACACATCAATAAATATCCTTGTTATGTTCCAGCAGCAAGTTATCATCTGCAACATAGTTATATTCCTTTAATATCCTATCAGAACATAGTGACCAGCAACACTACACATCAATAAATCTCCTTGTTATGTTCCACCAGCTAGTTATCATCTGCAACATAGTTATATTCCTTTAATATCCTATCAGAACATAGTGACCAGCAACACTACACATCATAAAATATCCTTGTTATGTTCCACCAGCAAGTTATCATCTGCAACATAGTTATATTCCTTTAATATCCTATCAGAACATAGTGACCAGCAACATAGTTATATTCCTTTAATATACTATCAGAACATAGTGACCAGCAACACTACACATCATAAAATATCCTTGTTATGTTCCACCAGCAAGTTATCATCTGCAACATAGTTATATTCCTTTAATATCCTATCAGAACATAGTGACCAGCAACATTACACATCAATAAATATCCCTGTCGTGATCCCAACACCAAGTTATCATCTGCAACATAGTTATATTCCTTTAATATCTTATCAGAACACAGTGACTAGCAACACTACACATCAATAAATCTCCTTGTTATGTTCCACCAGCAAGTTATCACCTGCAACATAGTTATATTTCTTTAATATCCTATCAGAACACAGTGACCAGCAACACTACACATCAATAAATATCCTTGTTATGTTCCAGCAGCAAGTTATCATCTGCAACACAGTTATATTCCTTTAATATCCTATCAGAACATAGTGACCAGCAACACTACACATCATAAAATATCCTTGTTATGTTCCACCAGCAAGTTATCATCTGCAACATAGTTATATTCCTTTAATATCCTATCAGAACATAGTGACCAGCAACACTACACATCATAAAATATCCTTGTTATGTTCCACCAGCAAGTTATCATCTGCAACATAGTTATATTCCTTTAATATCCTATCAGAACATAGTGACCAGCAACATAGTTATATTCCTTTAATATACTATCAGAACATAGTGACCAGCAACACTACACATCATAAAATATCCTTGTTATGTTCCACCAGCAAGTTATCATCTGCAACATAGTTATATTCCTTTAATATCCTATCAGAACATAGTGACCAGCAACATTACACATCAATAAATATCCTTGTTGTGTTCCAGCAGCAAGTTATCATCTGCAACATAGTTATATTCCTTTAATATCCTATCAGAACATAGTGACCTGCAACACTACACATCAATAAATATCCTTGTTATGTTCCACCAGCAAGTTATCATCTGCAACATAATTATATTCCTTTAATATCCTTTCAGAACATAGTGACCAGCAACATAGTTATATTCCTTTAATATCCTATCAGAACATAGTGACCAGCAACACTACACATCAATAAATATCCTTGTTATGTTCCAGCAGCAAGTTATCATCTGCAACATAGTTATATTCCTTTAATATCCCTCCAGAACATAGTGACCAGCAACATAGTTATATTCCTTTAATATCCTTTCAGAACATAGTGAGCAGCAACACTACACATCAATAAATATCCTTGTTATGTTCCAGCAGCAAGTTATCATCTGCAACATAGTTATATTCCTTTAATATCCCTTCAGAACATAGTGACCAGCAACATAGTTATATTCCTTTAATATCCTTTCAGAACATAGTGACCAGCAACATAGTTATATTCCTTTAATATCCCTTCAGAACATAGTGACCAGCAACACTACACATCAATAAATCTCCTTGTTATGTTCCAGCAGCAAGTTATCATCTGTAACATAATTATATTCCTTTAATATCCTATCAGAACTTAGTGACCAGCAACACTACACATCAATAAATATCCTTGTTGTGTTCCAGCAGCAAGTTATCATCTGCAACATAGTTATATTCCTTTAATATCCTATCAGAACATAGTGACCAGCAACACTACACATCAATAAATGTCCTTGTTATGTTCCACCAGCAAGTTATCATCTGCAACATAGTTATATTCCTTTAATATCCTATCAGAACATAGTGACCAGCAACACGACACATCAATAAATGTCCCTGTCGTGATCCCAACACCAAGTTATCATCTGCAACATAGTTATATTCCTTTAATATCCTATCAGAACATAGTGACCAGCAACATAGTTATATTCCTTTAATATCCTTTCAGAACATAGTGACCAGCAACACTACACATCATAAAATATCCTTGTTATGTTCCAGCAGCAAGTTATCATCTGCAACATAGTTATATTCCTTTAATATCCTATCAGAACATAGTGACCAGCAACACTACACATCAATAAATATCCTTGTTATGTTCCACCAGCAAGTTATCATCTGCAACATAGTTATATTCCTTTAATATCCTATCAGAACATAGTGACCAGCAACACTACACATCAATAAATATCCTTGTTATGTTCCACCAGCAAGTTATCATCTGCAACATAGTTATATTCCTTTAATATCCTATCAGAACATAGTGACCAGCAACACTACACATCAATAAATATCCTTGTTATGTTCCAGCAGCAAGTTATCATCTGCAACATAGTTATATTCCTTTAATATCCTATCAGAACATAGTGACCAGCAACACTACACATCAATAAATGTCCCTGTCGTGATCCCAACACCAAGTTATCATCTGCAACATAGTTATATTCCTTTAATATCTTATCAGAACACAGTGACTAGCAACACTACACATCAATAAATCTCCTTGTTATGTTCCAGCAGTAAGTTATCATCTGCAACATAGTTATATTTCTTTAATATCCTATCAGAACATAGTGACCAGCAACACTACACATCAATAAATCTCCTTGTTATGTTCCAGCAGCAAGTTATCATGTGCAACATAGTTATATTTCTTTAATATCCTATCAGAACATAGTGACCAGCAACACTACTCATCATAAAATATCCTTGTTATGTTCCAGCAGCAAGTTATCATCTGCAACATAATTATATTCCTTTAATATCCTATCAGAACATAGTGACCAGCAACACTACACATCAATAAATGTCCCTGTCATGATCCCAACACCAAGTTATCATCTGCAACATAGTTATATTTCTTTAATATCCTATCAGAACATAGTGACCAGCAACACTACACATCAATAAATCTCCTTGTTATGTTCCAGCAGCAAGTTATCATCTGCAACATAATTATTTTCCTTTAATATCCTATCAGAACATAGTGACCAGCAACATTACACATCAATAAATATCCTTGTTATGTTCCAGCAGCAAGTTATCACCTGCAACATAGTTATATTCCTTTAATATCCTATCAGAACATAGTGACCAGCAACACTACACATCAAAAATATCCTTGTTATGTTCCACCAGCTAGTTATCACCTGGAACATAGTTATATTCCTTTAATATCCTATCAGAACATAGTGACCAGCAACACTACACATCAATAAATATCCTTGTTATGTTCCACCAGCAAGTTATCATCTGCAACATAGTTATATTCCTTTAATATCCTATCAGAACATAGTGACCAGCAATACTACACATCAATAAATCTCCTTGTTATGTTCCACCAGCAAGTTATCAGCTGCAACATAGTTATATTCCTTTAATATCCTTTCAGAACATAGTGACCAGCAACACTACACATCAATAAATATCCTTGTTATGTTCCACCAGCAAGTTATCATCTGCAGCATAGTTATATTCCTTTAATATCCTATCAGAACATAGTGACCAGCAACACTACACATCAACAAATGTCCCTGTCGTGATCCCAACACCAAGTTATCATCTGCAACATAGTTATATTCCTTTAATATCCTATCAGAACATAGTGACCAGCAACATTACACATCAATAAATATCCTTGTTGTGATCCACCAGCAAGTTATCATCTGCAACATAGTTATATTCGTTTAATATCCTATCAGAACATAGTGACCAGCAACACTACACATCAATAAATATTCTTGTTATGATCCACCAGCAAGTTATCATCTGCAACATAGTTATGTTCCTTTAATATCCTATCAGAACATAGTGACCAGCAACACTACACATCAATAAATATCCTTGTTGTGTTCCAACACCAAGTTATCATCTGCAACATAGTTATATTCCTTTAATATCCTATCAGAACATAGTGACCAGCAACACTACACTTCAATAAATATCCTTGTTATGTTCCAGCAGCAAGTTATCATCTGCAACATAGTTATATTCCTTTAATATCCTATCAGAACATAGTGACCAGCAACACTACACATCAATAAATATCCTTGTTATGTTCCAGCAGCAAGTTATCATCTGCAACATAGTTATATTCCTTTAATATCCTATCAGAACATAGTGACCAGCAACACTACACATCAATAAATATCCTTGTTGTGTTCCAACACCAAGTTATCATCTGCAACATAGTTATATTCCTTTAATATCCTATCAGAACATAGTGACCAGCAACACTACACATCAATAAATATCTTTGTTATGTTCCAGCAAGAGACTGGAAGGAAATTACAGGTACAAGTGGATAATTCCCAACTTAAAAGAAGAAAACTGTGTAAATACAACCAAAAGAATGGAACAAGGAGGTGAAAAAGCGCTGGTGCTAGGTACCTTGATGATGTGGGTGTAAAGGTAAATTGAGAATGTGGCATTATGGCGCAGCATTTGTTAAATAAGTTAGGTAATATAAGCTGAACTGGAAATCCCGAAAACCTAAAGCTGGTAGTGTTGTATGCTAGAACAAATAGCTTAAAGCAGTCTCATACACACATTTCCAAATTCTATCAGAAGAGACGCTAGTTTTAGGTATATTAAGGAAGTAAATGAAAACATTAACTGGGCATGTGAGAATTTAAAAGCAATCTATGTAGATTTGAATAGAAAACTGAGCTATGCGTGCCTAGGAACTGATGGTTTGCATTTACACAGAAGGTGCTAAATTAGTATTACGGCCCTAAAACCATTCGTATAAAGAGAAAGCAACATCTTCATCTAATGTATATAAATAAAATTTCTTAGTTTGCTAATATACCAATCTTATAAATAGCATTGCATGTGTGTACTGTAGGGGGACTCTTGTAAAACATAACCTTTGCCATGGTATAAACCTTAAGTCTTGTGAAGACTATTCAATATAGCCACTAGTTCAAAAACCTGCTTTCTGGAAACATTATTCAGAAAATTGTACAAAGCAACATTCCAGCCCACTGTAACAAATGGGATAGCTACCTTAAACTCATTGCCCCTCTACCTGTATAGATAACATCAGAAATTGGTTTGTCAGATCATAAGGCATTGCCTTCCAGATGATAAAATGAATAAAAATTTTACAAAAAATCCAGCACGACTTTTGAACAAGGAAAACGTAAAAAGATTTAAGAACAATTTAGCAGAAAAAATTGGTTCTTTAATATTTACATCTCGGTAGATGAAAATTACAACAGTTTAATTTATTCTTACGCTTCACTGTCTTCAACTTCTGAATTACACTTTCTACTACAATACTTTTCTAAATCAGTATTTAAATTGCTATAATATGTTTTTCCCTAAAACCATCAGCTTAACTGGTGTACACAAAAGACAAAAACCTCCACTGTACATGATCGACAATTATGTAAAATTTATAAAAAGATAATTAAAGCAGCCAAAAAACTGGCATTTGATAAATACATAAACAAAGCAACGTGGTGGGTAATAGCCAAAGGTGAGTTGGGAATTGACGCAGTAATTTGTATCACAAATTATGTAAATGTAAAGAGTGATTGTAGTGTGAGTATGCATTATTGTGTGACATTGATTTGAGGTGTTTGTTGATTGTAATTATTGTCGAGAAGTGGGTTTATACGGCCTTACTGAAACTGACAATAATAGCGTGCAATAATGTAGCGAGGGGGTGAGCTGTTTATCATTATTAGAGACAAGCAAATGACGTAATATTGGCGCGTTTTTCTTAGAATTTGCTGGAACATTTTCCCTAGAGCATATGTTTTCATAATTTTTATTGGATATAAAAATAGACGCTAATGTTGGCGCGTTTTATTAACCAATAGCAGCTCAGTTATAATCTTTAGGCATATCGGGGTGTAGGAGTATAAAAAGGGCTAGGTCAGAGTCAAATTCGTTCAGTCTATCGGAAACATTTGTGCATTACACGTCGTCAAGTTCACAGAAAAGGTCATGGTGAATACATCACACAGTTTATCGATTCGCAGGTTACGCGTAGCAAAGTTATAAAAAAATCCCAAGTGTTGTAAAGTTAATTACACAAAAAGTTGAAGTACGCGAATTAATAATGTGCAGTAAATAAGTTATTATGACAGTTTCAGTTTGGGAGTGTCCAGATTAATATGTGAAAGTGCATAATATGTTACGACAATAAAAGTGTAAAACAAATTCTTCATCAGTGTTATCTTTGGATAAAAACTCCTTTCCATTTACACACCTTGATTAAGAGATTTGCTTGACCGAGAGATCATAGCTAGCCGGAGGACAGTGAACCCAAAAATATTAAATACAATAATAGGCGCTCAGTAAAAGATAACACGAAGTGACCGCGATAAATTGTATTCAATACGTGCGGCAGATAAACAGTAGCATTCTTTGAAACCTAACAAAGAATCACGTCGCAAATTGGCTCCCAAACGTGGGGCTAACCTAAAAATAAATACTGCCGCACATTTGGCTCACAAACGTGGAACTAACAAACTTAAATAAACATAAAAACCGCCGCATATTTTGCACCCAGAACGTGGGGCAGAATAACCAGGAAGGAGCAAAATAACCAGAAAAGAGCGAATGGAGCAGTGAACTGAACTACAAGACGCAGATTCCAGAAACAACTACAGGAAGGACAGACGACGCGGATGAGTGGACACAAAAACATCGAGACGACGTAGATTCATCATAATACGACGCAGAAGCAACATATAATCTAGGAGAGAGGGGCAGGAAGCTGGACATCAAAGCAACTTCAGCAGATAGCATCAGAAAGGTTAGAAAAGTGTGATTTTTTTTTATTTATTCTAAAAAAAAAAAATTGTAACAATCAAATGTACTTGAGGAGTGGCAGGATTAAGAGAATAATGGCTACTAATAATATTGAAGAAACAATGATGGAAGGGGATAGTGTAACAGTTAGCTGTAATTCAATACAGGTTACAGAAAATAGCTCAAACAATGTAGGATTTGAGGGAGGAAATGTTAGTGCAGAAAGTCAGAATAGAATAGCAGGAAATGTTAATTTTGATGCTAGTATGATTATGGAAATGTTGAGAAATTTTGGTGAAAAATTAGATCAGAATAATGAGAAATTAGAAAAGAAAATAGATCAAAACAGGGAAGTAATGAAAAAGACTAATGAGAAATTAGAAAAACTAACTCAGAGTTATGAGAAATTAGAGCAAACATTAGATCAAAGCAGGGAAGAAATTGAAAAGAATGTTATGAAGCTAGATAGTAATATGCCAAGAATGAGAAATGAAAATCAGGAAATAATAGCAAGTGAGATAGGGAAAGTTTCAAAGAAAATGTTAGACATGAGCAGGGAAATATCTAACAAAGAAAGTGAGGTTAATATTAAAAGTGAATATGTTGATGTAAAATGTACAGAGTTAGGAAGTTGAGTGAGTAGTATTTCAAGTGAGCTAAGAGAGATGAAAGAGGTTACAAATGCAGATTTAAATCAGGCGCAAGTTAATTTCAGAGGAGAGATATCAGAAATACAGAAGAAGTCAGTAACGCAAAGAAATAAATTGTATGAAGAAGTTACAGTTTTGTCTATAGATTTGAATCAAAAGCTAACTTCTGAAATTAACAAATACCAAGCTGTTCAGAATGAAAACTCCAATCCAGTACAGTTTATTACAAATTTGTCAGATTACTCTCAAATTACAAAGATACCGGGAGGATTGAACATGATAGTTGTTAAAAGACGTGTGGTTCAGAAAACTTTAGATTGGTTTCAAATTATATCTTGGGGTGAAATTGCATTTAAATCCTTTAAGAGGTTATCCATGAACAAATTTTGGAAGGTTAGGATACGGCTACGAGTAATGTTTAGCCACAGACAATTTGATCCAGGAGGGTGAATAGGAATGAGATGAAAAGTAGATGCTGGATAGTTAAAGATGAAATGCAGAGCAATGTATTGGAATGTAAGAGGGTTAACTATTTATATATGTCATAAGAAAGGAGAAATAAATTCAGGACAAAAATAAATGTGATAAAAAAAAAAATTAATGTCATATTAAAGTACAAAACAATAAAAAAAAGGGGGGTAAAGATAATTAAAACAAATACTTATGTAGCAAACAGATAATGTGAAACAGTGTCTAGATTTAAGAGATGTAAATATATTTGTGTAGAGGGTGAATATTTTTGGTAAATATGTGTAATAATTACAAAAATCTTAAATGTATAAATTTTGTCAAGAATATAAGAAAGTAAACCATTTTGTAACAGTAACTAAATAATTCAGGGTACAGTATTCGCTAAAAAAAAAAAAAAAAAAAATTGTAATGTCAGATTAATGTCTAAACACATTAAACCAGAGCCAGTAAATAGTGGCGAGATAAAGGCAAAACATATGTCGTGTGTTAAATACATGTGCAGTGTTAAGTGAAAGTGATAAATAGCGTGTGTTTCAAGATTTAGGAGACTAAAAACCCAATTATAAAATTTCCAAACAAGTTGTAAATATTTATAATTATGTTTCTAGTGGGGCATATGACGCAGTAATTTGTATCACAAATTATGTAAATGTAAAGAGTGATTGTAGTGTGAATATGCATTACTGTGTGACATTGGTTTGAGATGTTTGTTGATTGTAATTATTGTCGAGAAGTGGGTTTATACGGCCTTACTAAAACCGACAATAATAGCGTGCAATAATGTAGCGAGGGGGTGAGCTGTGTATCATTATTAGAGACAAGCAAATGACGTAATATTGGCGCGTTTTTCTTAGAATTTGCTGGAACATTTTCCCTAGAGCATATGTTTTCGTAATTTTTATTGGATATAAAAATAGATGCTAATGTTGGCGCGTTTTATTAACCAATAGCAGCTCAGTTATAATCTTTAGGCATATCGGGGTGTAGGAGTATAAAAAGGGCTAGGTCAGAGTCAAATTCGTTCAGTCTATCGGAAACATTTGTGCATTACACGTCGTCGAGTTCACAGAAAAGGTCATGGTGAATACATCGCACAGTTTATCGATTCGCAGGTTACGCGTAGCAAAGTTATAAAAAAATCCCAAGTGTTGTAAAGTTAATTACACAAAAAGTTGAAGTACGCGAATTAATAATGTGCAGTAAATAAGTTATTATAACAGTTTCAGTTTGGCGAGTGTCAAGATTAATATGTGAAAGTGCATAATATGTTACGACAATAAAAGTGTAAAACAAATTCTTCATCAGTGTTATCTTTGGATAAAAACTCCTTTCCGTTTACACACCTTGATTAAGAGATTTGCTTGACCGAGAGATCATAGCTAGCCGGAGGACAGTGAACCCAAAAATATTAAATACAATAATAGGCGCTCAGTAAAAGATAACACGAAGTGACCGCGATAAATTGTATTCAATACGTGCGGCAGATAAACAGTAGCATTCTTTGAAACCTAACAAAGAATCACGTCGCAAATTGGCTCCCAAACGTGGGGCTAACCTAAAAATAAATACTGCCGCATATTTGGCTCACAAACGTGGGGCTCAATAAATAAATAAACATAAAACCGTCGCAGAATTGACAATAATCACCTCATCAACTCTAAAGAGGGTCAATAGATAGAAGCTTTAAATCATTACTTTAGTAACATACCAGACAGATCCATGCAATTGATAATAAAACACTCCACCTTGGCTTTCTAACTCCCAATGACAAAGAACATTATTTCAACTGTGAAACCGTGCATGGGATGAAATAACTGCAACACTACTCAAAGAAATCACAAGTGAAATATTTAACCCATCTTTCAAAGACTTATTAAACAACTGTCAGTACGGTATCAACAAAAACGTTGTTAACTACTATGGTAAATGAAATAGCACAAAAATTAGATGAAAAAAGCAACACCAGCAGTTGCATGTGGTATTTATAAAGCTTTCAATCGTGTAACCATGAAATCCTTATTAAAAAATTAGAATATTATAAGAGCCGAGCCACCTCCCTTGGCTGGTTTCACAGTATCGCGGTACTCAACTCAGTCAACAACAGTCCCTGCTATATACTCTCTAGATAAGCTAGAAAGATGGATGAGCACCTCAAATGGAGCATGTTCAGTACACCTACGAAGCTACTTTCATTGAGTCATGGCATACGGAGTAATTCTGTGGGGAAATGCACCTGGGAGGGAAACAATGCTCAAAAACACCATCATTCAAATTATGGTGAAACCTCATTACCAGGAATCTTTAAAAAATTAAAAATACTGCCTTTACCATCTATGTACAATTAAATACATACAAAAAAAATTACACTTGCTTTTCAGATAACCCAAAAAAACACCAAAAAGAAAAACATTCAATTTCCAATGCACAGCCTAACATTACTGGAAAAACCTCCCCCTATATGGATATAAAGCTATACAATAAGCTACCCCAATGAGTAAGAGAAATTAAACACCTACTTGTAAATAAATGTTATTACTCAGTGAAACGCAGTATGAAGGTGTGGACTAATGATGATAAACATGCTGAATGTAACAAAACCTAAAAATGGTTACATGAATGTTATTATACCTTATCACTTTTATATAATCACCTATTGGAAGAGCTACTCGAGATGCCAGACAAAGAACCGTAAGTACAACCCATGCTGAAGGAGAGTGTTAAACGTGGCTTGCAGGTCTCTGCTCATAAATGCCCAGCTTCTCGTGGAAGCACATTAGTAAGCTCTCAGTAACATCAAACACTTCTCTTGATGAGAAGTTCCTTCAGACAGAGATCTGGCAAACTACAAGGCTATAAAACATCCTCCACATCAGCAATACGTTTAACAAAGAAGGAATAGACCTAGCGCTGATTTAGGAACCCTGGATAAATATGGACCAAATGTCAAGGCAAGCTGATATACTGCAGCAAGGGGTTGTATTCTTATTCAATGCTTACCACTTCTAGAATTTTGTTCTAGCGGTATCACCATATTAAAATTGAGTGCAATTTTCAAAGAAGTTGCCAAGAGGAAGTACTTGACACAGTATCTAAACCAACCATTGCATTCAGAACTTATAGGAAATCCACAATAACCTCTTGTTGAAGGTGACATCCATACCTAAACTTCTAATTGCCCCCTTTCATATAAATCTCTTAAATTCTTTTAAAAATAATTACTTCAAATTACTGTAATGTATTTGTGTTTACTTTGCAGCTACATAAATCATTTATAATGAAAGAAAAACTCAAATCAAGCAAAGTATATCTACATGACATTCTAGATTTTAACTCAATGTTTAATGTGCTTGGTTTTCCCTGCACATTACTTCTTGTCCCCATTCAAATCTTACTTGACACTATTAGACAAGCCTAATCAACATAAAGTCTTTCTTATATACTCACTCCCCATATACTATGGAGGAATTATGTCGTGCAACATATATAGGGCAGATGGCATACACTTATTTGTTATTGTCCTACTGTAACGCATCTTTACTCTTGGAATGGTGATTAGATAATGCATGGTGTGGAGGGAGGGAGAAATTTTCTTGGCGTTGTTCAGTAAGTTATTAGTTAAACAAGTTCTTGGTGCCAGATATCGTTATTAGTTATGCTGCATATTTCATAATTGTATGATGTGTTTAATGTCCCTGAGCGTTGCTCACAGTGGAATCTAAATGAACAAACAAATGACAGGAACCATGCAAAATTATCACATAACAAGCATAACTTATACTATGGCAAAATGAAAACACTTAGCTTCCTGATAATGCTAAATAACAATTTTGACTAAATAAGTTATAGTGCAACCCTCGATTATAACGCAATGTAAGCACACGATATGGGGAGGAGCAACAACAGAAAACCTAGCTAGGTGACACATGGTCTCCTAGAAGCACTCTTATATTAACAAATGTACTAACACCAACATATATTTTTATTTGACTACGTATCCACCTCACTTTTATGAACCACGGCGCACTTTTCGATTTAAATTAAGTCAAAATATTGCGTGTATGCAAACCTCCACTTAGGTTAAAGAAAATACTCGAAATGCTAAGTCGCTCAGTAATCCAACGGTTTCAGAAGTAGTAAAGCCATATCAGTTCATTAACAAAACAATAAACTTACCATAGGCAGCAATTGATTCTATTTGGACTGTTAGCTTAAGTAATTGAGCGAGTTCATACGCATCGTGCATTCTTGATTAACGTCGGAATTTACGCGAGTGGAACCTCTAAATTTCATTAGAAATGCCTATTATTAACAAATTGGATAATCAAGTTTAAGAATACTTCTTTGCCCATTCAAATGAATCCAAATTGAGCATAAATTAAACATGTTTAACCTCTACTGCCAGCCAAGATTCGCAACTGACAATGTGCACCAATATGCCTGCCATCTGGCGGGTGAACATCTATAAAGCGATTAAGTAATATGAGGAACAGGTGGGAATAAAAATGATTCACCAAAATGCAGATCATTACTCATCGCTTTAACATAATGTGTATCGTGTGATCAATATTCGCACATTTGCACACTTACGTAGACTATGATATTCCTCTCAAAACATCTAGCACTGTTTTTATTAGTTCATCTATAAATAATTAATTACTTATTTATTGTCAACAATTTAAGAGTCAACTGGAAATAATTCCACTGAATATACACGAATCGCGAGGCCTGTGACTATTGCTACCGATATCAAAGTGCAGCATTGCGCTCTTTAGCCTTCGATAGAACTCCAGGCCAGGGAATACATAAAAAATCCTTGCCCTCTTAATCGTGCTAATCTTTGTACAACATATCTAAAAAGATCATCGGGTTTATAAATTCAGACCAAAAGCTATCTGATACACTTTTGTTCTGGTCATAGGCGTTCTCAGCTTCTGGGGAAGGCCATGTCATCTTGTGGATTGTTGCCGACGTTTTGGTCATCATGTCTCGAGCTTCTTCTGGACTCTTGTCCCTTTGGGAAAGTATGGCATACTTCGATGATCTCATCGTTTCAGAAAAGCTAGTTGATACAGAGCAGACTTTTCATCTTTCGTAGCTTTGTGAATTGCATCTCTGTGTAGATTAGCTCCTTGAAGTTCGTCACGTCGGTATAAACCCTACATGCGGCCTTCTCCATATTCAGCGCAGCCCAACGCCGTTGGCCTTCATGCTTGAAGGCCACGCGCATCATCACGTCCCGGGGACCCACAACCTTCGTCCGCCTGGCACTGGCTGACCCGGCTGACCGTGAGGCTGCCTTACGGTCCGGCCTGCCCTTGTTAGGGCAGGTTCTTCGCGTGGAGGCTAGCCGAACGGAAGGTCACCAGCCATGCCGTAGATGCTGTTGCTTTGGCCACGACGCCTCAACGTGCGCTGCACCACCTAGGTGCCACTATTGTGGAGCACCGAGCTTGACCGCACAGTGCACTAGACACGACCTACGCCGCCGTCGCCGGTACTGCGCCTCATGCAACGGCTATGGTCACTACACCGGGCAGGCGCAGTGCCCACTATATCCAAGAACCCACAGACCGCCACCGCCTGAAACCACACACACAGCTCCCGCCGCTCCGACGTCAGCACCAGCCATCACCGACTCCACCATGCGAGATGCGGTCCAGGATCTCCACACGGAGGTCCTCAACATAGGATCTCGCATTTCACAACAAGCTGAACTGATCACATCAATCACCGCCGCCGCCAACTCCGAACATCATCTCCGCCAAAAAGCCGAAACCACAACTGGACTGCAAGATCTGAATGCCATCACCGCTGCCAACTCCAACACTGAGCACCAACTACGCCGTCTTGCCGCCCTGGAAGCCTCTATACAAGACCTCCATGCCATCACCACTGGCTTCTCAAACGCGTTCCAGTCCTTCACCACCTGCTGCCTGCAGCGTCTTGACCGCACCGACTCCGCCATCAATGGCATGGGAGCATCCATCGCCTCACTACCTCAGAAGACGACACCACCCGCTCCAACTGACTGCCAGGAGGAGCTCAAATTCGCAATCAACGAACTCTCAGAACTTGTGAAAGCCCTGATCACGACGACGGCCGACTGGACTCGTGTACTCTCGGACCTGAGGCATGGTCAGGAAAAATTACTTCAATCCATGACATCACTGCTCACAAATATGTTTTGTGGCACCAAACCAATGACCGCCCCTACAAGGGCCACTAGACAGCACCCAACTCATCATCAATAAAGACGAATAAAGTTCCTCACCCAATCCCGCCACTTCCCGGGGGGCAGTCAGGGCCTCGGTCATGTCTGTCTCCCGGTCCTTCCCGTCTCCCGCTGCCAGCGAAATAAGCTGGCAGCTAGCCTTCCGCACTATCGGGGGTGCTTAGCGGAACCCCACCACCTTTCCTCACTACTCCTTCTAAACACCTTCCTGAAATTCTCTCTCCCAACCCCGTCCACTACCCCCCAAAAAAAAAAACTCCGCAAGAGGTGGCTATCAGAAGAGCCCGACTAGCCTGAAGGCGTAAAAAGGGGTCCGAGCCAGCGAAAGGAAGAAAAGAAGAGCCCGACTAGCCGAAAGGCGAGAAGAAGGGATCCGAGCCAGCAACCCATAGGATACCAGCTCAGCCGTATAGCAGTGTAGAGCAACAAGGCCTAGCCAACAGCCGAAGCGACTGGCACTAAGGCGCCCCTTTTTGGGGGTTCGGCCCTCTGTTGTTCGGGCTTTTTAGCGCCCTCTGTCGGCTCTTTCTCTACGACTTCCTCTTCTTCCTTCCTCTCTTCTATTAGCACCTAAGGCCTTCCCTTTTTAATAAATTTCTTTTCACAGGTAGCCATTCGCCCTATCACATAAAAAGGAATCCCGAAGCTTCCATCAACCGCACGGACCTCCTGCTTTTACCCTATGGGGAAATACGGGAGGCCAATGATCCACTCTCCGCAGGAGACGGCGGCACCGGGCCGGATTGTGGCCAGGAACCTTATGGAGGAGGTCGGTGCCGCTAGACCTGTTACTCCTCCACCTGACCTTTCCTCCTCCTCTCTTTCCTCTCCTTCCACCCCCTCTGCTACCTTTTCCTCTTCCTCTGACTCCCTGGTCATTCTTCCTTCCCCCCAACGCACCACCCCCTCCTCTCTCCCTAATGCTCCTCTCCTGGATGAACCCTCAAATTCTGAGATTCCTCATTACGTTTCTG
Organism: Deroplatys truncata; assembly: GCA_030765065.1. Lineage (NCBI taxonomy): Eukaryota > Metazoa > Arthropoda > Insecta > Mantodea > Mantidae > Deroplatys > Deroplatys truncata. The sequence goes on along the minus strand of CM060988.1, from coordinate 214,450,861 downwards.
TTTCTCTCCCCCCTTCTGCTACTTCTCTTCCACCCTCACCCACCACCGCAACACCCAGTTCCTTTTTCCCTCCATCCATCTCTTCCATTCCAATCACTACCAAATCCTTGCTGTCCTCCACAACCATCACCACCTTTTCCATCACCACCCCAGTAACCTCCGCTCCTCTCTCTCTCCTCCATGCCTCCTTCAACCCTCCCTCCTCCGCTTCCTCAAACCCCCTCTCCTCCACCTCCTCCGACCCTCCTTTCATCACCTCCTCCAAACCTCCTTCCTCTACCTCCTCCGACCATCCTTCCTGCATCTCCGCTGATCCTTCTTCGTCCACTTTCCACAACGGTCCACCCTCAATCTCCCCCAACGTCTCTCCCTCCACACTCTCTAACCCTGCTCCCTCCACCTCCTCCAACCCTTCTCCTCCCACCTTCTCCAAACCTCCTTCCTCCCTCGCCAACCCTCCTCCTACCTTCTCCAACCCTCAGTCTTCCTCCCTCTCCAACCCTCCGTCTTCCTCCCTCTCCAACCCTCCGTCTTCCTCCCTCTCCAACCCTCCTTCCACCTCCTTCAAGCCTCCTTCCACCTCCTTCAATCCTCCCTCCACCTCCTCCAACCCTAGTGACCCCTCAATTCTGTCAACCTCCTCCACTCTCCAAAATCCTGCTCTCACATCCTCAAACCTCCATACCACACCCAACCCTACCGCCTCCTCTCTCGCCTCTGCGCCACAAACCTCCACTCCGTCACCTCACCCAACCCCTGTCTCCTCCACCAACCCTACCTCCTTTCTCCCGCCTCCCACAACCACACTCCCAAATCCTCCGCAAACCCATCCTAGCCCCACCTCGCTCCAATCCACCTCTCTTACCACCACTTCAACCTCCAACACCCCGACAATCCAACCCTCTACCTCCTCCGGAGCCCCTTCTTCCAACATAAACCCTTCCCAATCCTCTCAAACCAGAACCTATGCCCAAATGGCTGCGATGAGGGCGCCGATATACATCCACAGGGGGCAAGATAACCTTGGAACCCTGTTGATGGACTTCGATGCGCAATGCCGGCCATCAGAGTACCTCGTATCCACTGCGCCTGTATCGGGGGACGGCATGGTGCGCACCTCCTCGGCGGGGGACTACACAAATCTGTGTAGGTTCCTCGAGGAGCGGAGCGTGCCGTACTCTCTCACGAGGGGTCCCGACGACCGGTCCTATAGGCTGGTCGTCAAGCATCTCCAGCTCAACAGGGTTGGCGATGCACTCAAACGGGAGCTCGAGAGCGCCGGAATGCGCGTTACTGGGGTGACCCAGCTTAGGCGCTTTACACGCGGGCGTCCCCTACTCCCAATGTACCTAGTGGAGGTTCCTACAGAGGAAGATAGAAACCAGCTCCTTACTCAACGACACCTATGCCACTGCCGGATTAGGGTAGAGGATTATAGGCCTCCCGTCCAACTGCAGCAATGTGGCAGGTGCCAACGCCTCGGGCATTCCGAGCGCGGATGCACTGCCAACCAGCAGGTGTGCTCAAAGTGCACCCTGCACCATGATTCACACACCTGCGAAACCCCCCTGGCGGAGCGGAAATGTGCGCTGTGCGCTGGGATGGGACATGGGGCGCGATGGAGATCCTGTCCAGAATACAGGAGACAACTGGACCGGCTCCGGGCAGGTGTGGCCGCGAGGCGCACAGGCCAGGGGCCCGGTGCCGGCACCCGAAGTGCACGCGCTCCCCCTTCAAGGGCACAGCAAACAGCCACGCAAAGGCCAACGCAAGCGTCGGGGCAACAACCCCAAAGGCCACGAATGGACACGGGTCCCCCCGGGCCAACTCTGGCCCTCCTATTCCTGGTTCCATCGCACCTTCACAGCAAGTACACCTCCCTCCTCATCCTCAATCCCTTCCTACATCCCTAGTAGCACCGACTCCTACACCTAACCCTGACTCCCTCAATGTCCCTATTCCTGCACCCACAGTGAACACCGACCAACTCCAACAATCCCTTTTCTACCCCCGAATGACGTGGTACCAAGCCCGTCATGAAGCCCTACACATCTTCACCCTACTCCTCACACAACCTCAACTCACCCATAGCGTCCTTGCAACCTACTCCGGCTTCTTTGCCCTCTTCAGCGACCCCGAGAACAACCTATACGACCCGTAATGGCTCAGTTAATTTCAAATATAACGACCTGGAACGCCCATGGCATTATTAGACGAAAGACAGAAATCATTGACTTCTCCAACACACACAGCACCGACATACTACTCATACAGGAAACCCATCTAGCTCCAACCACCAGGTACAGTATACCAGGCTTCAAAATCTACAGGTCGGATCGCAACCGACGTGGCGGAGGCACAGCTATTCTTGTCAAACAAACCATAGAGCACGAACAAGCCTCCCTGCCTGCCCTCTGCAGGCTGGAGGCTACAGGAATATACGTCACAGTTAACCGCACACACACACACTGGTAGTCTCAGCCTATAACCCTCCCGGTCCACTAGTCACAGCCGATTTCGATGCATTACTTGCACTAAATCACGCCATCATAATAGCTGGAGACTTCAACGCGAAACATCAAATCTGGAACTCTCGTACCACGAACCCAGCAGGCCACTCACTATTGAGACACGAAAATGCTTCTGACTACATTATCTATGCACCAACGGAACACACCTTCGTCCCCAGTCACCCTACCCAGGCATCCGACGTTCTAGACATCGCTCTCACTCGCGGTCTAAACCATCGCCTTACCCTCACTACGATTAATGCACTTTCCTCAGACCACCTTCCAGTAATCCTTACAATCGAAGGGTCCCTGGCCCCTAAGGTGCTCCCCCCAAGACGAAACTACAACAATGCCGACTGGCAAACCTTTCGTAACACACTGACCACCGAAATCACTCGCGCACCACTGGAAACCATCGACGATTTAAACCAAGCCGTGCGAACACTCGAAACACAAATTAATTATGCAACTATGACTTCCGTACCATTACAAATACCCCAGAACAACGCCAAACACCTCCCCGCAGATATTAAAGAGCTAGCAACCCAAAGAAACCGTGCTCGCCGCAAGTGGGAGCAAACACGGCAACCAAAAGATCTTGAGGACCTCCAACGTATTCAACTTGCATTTCGCAAAAGCAACACCGAATACATATCAAATCAATGGTCACACACCCTTGCCAACCTGGACGCAAATCACGCCTCCGTCTGGCGTATCTCTCGGTACCTGATTCGAGAACAACACACCATCCCACCACTAACCCTAAACCACCGAGTGGCGTCTTCCGACCAGCAGAAAGCCGAAATGCTGGCAGATGCCTTGGAAGAAACACTAACACCCAACGCGATACCTTCGGACGACCAGTTCATCAGGGACACTAACAATCTTACCAAAGATATACACACAGCACGCACGCACAACAACATACGAAAAACCAGCACGCACGAAATAAAATGGCTTATCCGCCACCTGCCCAATAGAAAAGCCCCAGGTCCGGACGACATTCCGAACATAGTACTAAAAAATCTCCCGGACACGGCACTGGAAAGGCTTGCAGAAATTTTCAACTTCTCAATTGAGAACGGCTTTTTTCAAGATCCCTGGAAAGTAGCCAAAATTCTGCACTTTCCCAAAAAGAACACAAACCTCAGCAACCCCCCACAACTATCGCCCAATTAGTCTACTAAATACACTGAGCAAGCTCTTCGAGAAAATTATTCAGAAACGCCTGAACGCCTTCCTCATCAGGCACAACATACTCATAAACGAACAATTCGGATTTCGCGGGAAACATTCTACCACCCTCCAACTTCTAAGAAAAGCCGAAGAAATCACCCATGGTTTTAACACCAAAAAATCGACGGGCGCAGTCCTATTGGACATCGAAAGCGCCTTCGACAAAGTCTGGCACGAGGGACTACTTCGCAAACTGCAAAACATCCGCGTGCCAGACACTCTAGTCAAACTAATAGCAAATTACCTGCGCAACCGCATCTTTTACTCCTCGGTTGACAACGTAACATCCACCCCACCAGCCATCAGGGCGGGAGTACCCCAGGGCAGCATCCTCGGACCTACCCTCTTCAACATCTACATCAACGACATCCCAAAGTCGCCAAAAACAATTCTGTACTTATACGCTGACGACACCTCTATTACAGCACAATCCGGTAACATCACACTAATCAACACACGGCTCCAGCAAGCTTTGACCAGGTTGCAACCCTGGCTGACAAATTGGCGCATCAAAGTCAACGGCCGGAAATCACAAGCCATCATCTTCACAAAACGCCGCTTTCACCGACATCCTACTCATGATCTTCCACCGCTAAAATTATTCACAGAAAACATTCCGTGGAAAAATCAGGTTCAATACCTCGGTCTCACAATGGACCAGGGATTAACCTGGAAAGCCCACGTAGCAGCAACCCGCCACAAGGCACAGGGCCAACTCAGACGCTTATATCCGTTAATTAACCTACACAGCGCCCTCAGCCCAACGCTTGGGCTCACGCTATACAAAACACTAATCCGGCCTATACTCACATACGCTTCACCAGTGTGGGGATACGCTGCCCCCACTCACCTCAAAAATCTTACAGCACTACAAAACAAAATAATCAGAGTTATTGCCAAAGTTCCCACGTTTGCACCAGCGAACAAATTACACGCAGAACTAAAACTTCACACCATAGAGGAATTCATCAAGAAGCTAGCCTCCGACATGTATGACAAATCCGCGACAAATCACAACCCTCTTGTCCAAGCATTAGGCACCTACCACACAGACAATTTAAAATACAACCGCCCTCTGCAGCTATTTGACAGAACACTTACAGCCTCAACTACAGCCATTGACGTCGCAGTCCATTTATTTCACTGCTTAATCCGCCCTAAACTGCCTCTTTTTATAGGATGACACGCCGCACAACATCAAAACTCCTGTCCTCCATCTCCACAGCTGTCCCCAGTATTCCAGACTCCCAGAACTCCATGAACACCTACTTCACAGATGCCCTCCAAGTCCTTGTGCTAACACAGCCAAGGCGGCTCCGGGGGATGAGGGCCCCCCCGCGGGTGGCACGGGTCCGCACCTGCACCTTTGGAGGCAGCCAGCCGTGTGCGCACTCTTTGACGACCAGGCATGTATCCAGGCTCAACGAATTAACTACAGTAAGATCAACTCCACGCACCACAAATCAGTTACCTTACACCTCCAGCACAAACAACACTAAGGTAAGACACAATAAAACATCCTCACCCTCCACCTCATTTCAGGATTACACACTCCACCAACCGCATTATTCGTCTGTCCGTCCGTCACAGCCCTTCAGCTAGATACCAAACCGCACGCTATTTCAAGCATGACACAAAATCAACCCAGTCACCCGTCAGTCAGTCCGTCACACACGAACTAACACCACCCATAATCCACCTTCAACAAATTAACAACCCGCACTCCCTGGGTCCTGGTCAGACTTCGGTATGTCCAGTACCCAGAAACACTCGCAATGACGCTTGCGCGCGCTGCGCGCAGGCTAGCAATGTCTGTCCGTAACTAACCGGGGTGCTCAGCGGAACCCGAACACTAACGAATGCACTACACTAACATAGCACCCCTTGCTCTTGCATGTCAGCATGATATTAGCCTAACAGCATGTGCATGGGGAGACGATGTAGCCTCTGAGGATGATCGTCACCGGGGGCGGCGGGTGTGGGGCCGCCCCTTAAAAAAAAAAAAAAAAAAAAACTCCGCAAGATGGGGCGCTCACGTAGAAAGACTGCACGAGGGCCCGACAACGAACCTTTGCCGCCGCAACCTAGCAACGCAGAGTGCAGCACTGCCCCGCCGGGAGCGAGTCTGCCTGCCACGGTGGTGGTCGTCTGGAATGTACCACGGGATCTGCCAATACGCTTCGTGCTAGTTACAGCGAACAGCAGTGGAACTCGCCGATGAAGGCCACACGCATTATCCATGCCATTTGTCCGCTTGGAGCTGGCCAGCATACACGCCTGCTCTTCGCCGCCGTCGCTTCTGTGCCGCATCATACACTTCACCGGTCAAGCCCAGTGCCTTCACTATCCGAGGAGCAGGCAAACATCGCAGCATTCACATCCGCCTCAACCGGAATGGCGCTTCGGGACGCCGTTCAGGACTTCATGCGGAGGTTGGGGGAGACCCCTGCCGACTTCATCGCTGAGAAGCTCCAGGACCTGCAAGCTGCCATCTCTCGCCGTTCTGATGGCAAGGCTGTACAGCGTCACCGCGCATCTGGAGGAGAACTTCAGGAGCATTGCACACCCAGCTCCACAACAGTCACCTGAACGACCAGTACAGTTCGAGATTCCTCCAGAACAGCAGCGTTTCCTAGGAAATGCAGAGCCATCGTTCAGAAGCGCCAGCATGGCTTCACTCTTTGCGGTCAGGGTTGTAACCTAGCACCCACCCTCGCACTGCAACTTTCGTAGACTAAAGCGGTGCTATGTGGGACCACACTAGCTTTCCCACCAATTCCTTTCTTTATCCTTGTCCCATCCGTGGAGGAGTTTTTAGTGAATATGGTCAGGTACTGCCGAGTCTCAGTCTCCGAAAGGAAATGAGGTAAACACATAACTGTATTTCTCCTCCACTCAAAACAAAGATCTGGAACCTGAGAACACCCGCTGAGCCTCAGTCTCCGAAAGGAAATGAGGTAAACACATAACTGTATTTCTCCTCCACTCAAAACAATGATCCGGAAACTGGGAACACCCGCTGAGCCTCAGTCTCCGAAAGGAAATGAGGTAAACACATAACTGTATTTCTCCTCCACTCAAAACAAAGATCCGGAAACTGGGAACACCCACCGAGTCTCAGTCTCCGAAAGGAAATGAGGTAAACACATAACTGTATTTCTCCTCCACTCAAAACAATGATCCGGAAACTGGGAACACCCACCGAGTCTCAGTCTCCGAAAGGAAATGAGGTAAACACATAACTGTATTTCTCCTCCACTCAAAACAAAGATCCGGAACCTGAGAACACTCATGATACAAGTCATGGATGCTTATGCCGCTGTGCATTCAAATTCGCATAATTATCTTGTTGGTCATTTGCATGAAATCATAACAAAATTATTACACAAAATTCATCAAAAGCAAATGCAACCCAATAATTACAAAAACAATTCTGATGATTACTCTTATTAATATTTAATAACCTTTTACTTCAATTATTTTTTGTAGGTACTAATTTTAGGCCTTGTGGTAATGAACATGTTCTGTTGGTTAACTTGTGCACTTATCTATAGGCAGGGCCTACATTTAACAAAACTGTAACCAACATTTTTGTGGTGCTTTTTTCTGTTTTGGATGAATAATTGTATCACTGAAGCCAGAAACGTTATTTTTAAAATGTCTGTTGTATGTTGACACAAGAAGGGCCAAATTAGTTGTTATGAAACTTGATGGATATAAAACACTTGTTATGTCCCATTTGGAAAATAATCTTATGGCATCTTAATTACTTTTCCCAAACGAGAAGGGTTTTAAATCTAAATATCTTGCTTATCATTAAGGGGACATTCTAGTACCAAAATGGTAAAAAGTGGTTTTTTTTTCTTTCTTTCTTTCTTTCTTTCTTTCTTTCTTTCTTTCTTTCTTGCTTTCTTTCTTTCTTTCTTTCTTTCTTCTGAAAAACTGTTTTTAAAAGAAACAGCAGGTACCTATCTTCAACATGTCTAGAATACACCCAGTAAATATTACATTTGAAATCCATCTGGAAATTGGTGTAATCCAAAGTGACAAGTGAAGAGCAACAACTGCGTTCCCGAACTTTAAATAGCAATTTTTTTGTACCTTGTTGTTCGCAGTAAATATTATGAATGAGGCTGACATTTTCAGGACATGTAGAATATAACTTATTAAAGAAAACTGTGCACTGCTTTGTTGATTACTCTCTTACATACAAGTATATGCTTGTATTTTCTTTGTAATTATTAGTAATATATTTTTTTATTTTGTTCTAAATGTAAAAAAAAATCTTATTTCTAATAAATATTAATATTTTGGAAAACAAATGCACAAGTTTATTGCATAGAAATAGAACAACTAGCATACAAAATTTCAGATCTCTATTTTAATTCTAAATTGCAAAAAGCATATGTTTTATTACCAACCAATTATTTACGAAAAGCATAATAAGTAATTTTTAATTCCAAAACTATTCAATCTAGAGAAATGAAAGTTATACCAACAATATATCATGGCAGGTGCAATTTAACTTAAAACTTTCATTAAAATTGATTGATTTAGGGAAGAAAGTGCATTTGGTAGTCTTAACCTTTATTAGAAATTGTACTTCATAAGAGTTGCAAGTTAGTGATTCACCATTTGCAAGACTTCATCACAACAAAATATAAAAACTGTTTATGTATACATTTTAAGTGCATTAATACAAATTTATATATCGATTTGCTACTTTAGCTGTATGCATCAATGCTTACAATTATATACTTTACATTATTCAGACTGGCTACTATTGAAGTTACCTGCTTTATATTCGCCAATTGAGTAGAAAGCAGGTAAGTCTTTATTGTTTCAATTTTCTACATTTATTTCTTTAATGTGGTGAGGTAAATGATTGTATAAATCTTTTGCATTGCTTTCAATACATTTTGTATGTAGTGAGCCTCTTAGTCTGTTCCTAAAATAGTTCAGTTTTGTTCTTGTGTTATGTTTGTGTACATTTATATTTTTTTCTTCCCTATGCGTTCTTACTATATGCTTAAGGCATTCATATATATATATATATATATATATATATATATATATATATATATATATATATATATATATACACACAAACAAGGCACTGTGAGATTTCAAGTTTTTTTAAACTACTTTTGGATGAATTTCATATTGGAATTTTTTATAATTATTCTTATTGCTCATTTCTGTAATCTAAGTATTGTTAACCTGCTGCTCCCCATAGGATCATCCCATAATTTAGATGTGAGTGTACAAAGGCGTAATACACTTTTAGAGCAGTATCTTCATATTACCTGTTTAAGCACATATTTATTTTGTTACTGACCTTTTCTACATGTTTATTCCATTTTAAATTATTATCTATAACTAATCCTAAAAAATTTGTGTGTGTTACTTGGCGAATTTGTTCCTTTTGGATTGCTAGTGTTATGTTTGTCTGCATTTTATTATTTATTCCAATTTGCATCCGTTCCGTTTTATTTGTGTTTAGTAACATTCCTAGCTCTGATAAGTATGTTCTAGCTACCTCTAGTATTTTATTTGCTTTATTTTGTACCTCTGTTGCTGTTTTACCTGTTACCACTATAGTGGTATCATCCGCATACCCAATGGCTAATCCTCCCGCACCCTGAATTTTTTATACAGATAATTTATGTAGGGTATAAATAGATACGGTCCCAATTTGGACCCCTGTGTTATTCTATGTTTTATATGTTTAAAGTGAGATTTAATTTTTCTCAGATTTCCTTCTATGTTATGCATCATCTCTACACATTGCTCTCTATTTAACAGGTATGAACCCAACCATTCTAGTGGGGCGCCTCTTATCCCATAGTTTTCTAATTTCTCTAATAGATTTTTAATGTCCACATAGTCAAAAGCTTTGGAGAGATCAAGAAAAATTGCTACCACTATCTCTTTTCTGTCTATTGCTCAAACAATTATATCATTTCCTTTGCTAATTCCATGTATTGTAGATTTGTTTTTTTGAAAGCCAAACTGATTTTCAGAAATTATATTAAATTTATTACAAAAGCTCTGCAGATTTTCTAAGAAAAGGTCCTCCATGATTTTTTAAAATACTGAGCAGAGTGATATAGGGTGATAGTTTTCCACTAGTTGTTTGAAGCCTTCTTTTTGTAAATTGGTCTATTACTTGGGAAAGTTCCTGAGTTAAAGCTCTCATTTATTATGTGAGTAAAGGTATTCACTATCTCATCTTTACAATATTTTATCATCTGATTTGAACCCACTAGATTTTTTACATTTTAGTATGTTTATCTGTTTAATGACCTGTTCATTTTTAATTTCTCTCACTATCGTGGAGTTACATACATTTTTTCATTGGTGTTTTGTTCACTGATTTTCTTTATTCCCATATTTGATACAAAATTTATATAATAATCATTGAAAGCGTTACTTATATTTGTTGGGTCTAGGATTTGACAGTTAGTTTTACAATTCGTAAATTATCTACCCATTTTGATGTGTTTTCTTTGTGTACAGTTTTAATAATATTCCATGTCTTTTTTATTTTATTTTCAGCATTTTGTAACAGTCTTTTGTTGTGAAGCTTTTTTGCTTCATTGATCACTGTATTTAGCATACTCTTATAGTTTTCTATATGCATGTAAGACTCTTCATTTAGTTTGTAAGCTTTTAAACTATTTAAGAACTTCATTCCTTTTATGGATTTGTAGATCAATTTATCTGTTTATGCTTGTCACAGACTACTTTGTGCAATGGTGCTGGTTAAGGTATTCATAAAGAATTCAAATTTATCGTCTATTCTTTTAGTTTCATGCACATTTCTGAATACTGCCTGTTTAAGCTTGTCCTTTAATGATTTTAATGTAACTTTATTTATTATTCTTTTTAGTTCTGTTACCGATATTAATTTTACTGTCAGTGTGTTTAATGTTTCACTCTCCAGTAATTGCCCTCCCTTTGTTAGTGAGATGTTTATATCTTCTCTCTTTAAGTTGGTATAGACGTGATGTGTTACTCTGGTTGGCCCTGTTTCTATTACATCTTCCCATTAATTCTAACAATAACTTTTTCTTTTTACTTTCTGTTAACATATCTCCTATTACAATGATTTTGTTATTTTTTACAATGTCGCTTAGGCAAGTTTCAAGTTTCTGAAAGAAATTCCCACAATGTACAAAATTTGACAGGATGAATATTTAAGCAGTTGTAACAATATTTGTGTCCAGGAACACATAACTAGAATAAGGAAGACACTATAAAGAAGAAGAAGAAGAAGAAGAAGAAGAAGAAGAAGAAGAAGAAGAAGAAGAAGAAGAAAGAGAAGGGGATATTGAAGGGAAAGTCAAGGAAAGAGGGCAGAATGTCAGCATTCAGTGCTATAATTACAAGCTTTTAAATAAATGTTTTCAAAGCGACATTAGAACCCCATTTACTACAGAATGTGTAGTCTGCTAAGTTCCTGCTGGACATCTTAGGAACTTCATATTCTTTTAAGAATATCTTTTGCCATGTTTCAAGTTCTTTCGACACCATTTCTTATATTATGATTAAGACCCCCACACTACTTGTATATTTGTCTGAGATGGCCCTTGCCGTGTTTCTCCTACAGTGCTTCAAATAATCCTGTACTGAATATTTCTATATAGCCCAACTTTTTACTTCCTCTACTACGTATAGTAAGTAGGGGAAGTATTGTATTCCACCCAAAAATTCGATACTGAGATTTAACCGGAAATATATGTTTTGAGACCCCCTGAATCCAAAAAAAGCATTTTTGGAAACATGTCCTTGTGTGTGTCTGTCTGTCTGTGTGTCTGTCTGTCTGTGAACAGCATAACTCAGAAACGAACAGTCGGATAAACACCAAACTTGGTATTTAGGTTCAGTATCTTCCAGAGATGTGACACGAAGGTTTCCAAGAAAATCCCCCCACCCCAGATTACCCTTTACATGGAAGATTTTTCGAAAATTTTAATTTTCTCAAAAATGGCTCTAACGATTTTCAATAAAATATCATATGTTTAAGATATTTTCATGGCAAATAAAATGTGTATCTTGAATTTTCTGGGAATGTCTCCAAAAGTATTCTTCATTGTGAACGACTTTTGCATAACTGGTAAACCATAAGAGATAGACAAAAGTTTACTACACAAAAAATGTAGATCGCGTTAAAATACACAATTTATGTCATATACATTTTTGTTGTTGAGTGAACTGTTTTCAAGATATTGCTTGTTATTCTCTTAAATTTTTGAATACTTGTTTTCTCAAATGGGAATTCGTTATTCATTTTTTTTGTCTTGGATATGCAAAGAGTATTAATCTGTGGCAAAGGGAATGGTGCTGCACCTAGCAAGCAACCAGCTATTAAGAGATATGTATGTGCTTAAAGGCTACTATATTTCTATATTGCCCTTGTAAATATATATTCCCCTTACATCTACAAGAAAATTAGCAATAAGATAGAGTCTGCAAATGTTTGTCTGGAATAACATGAAGTAGATGGAGAATAAGCGTTTGTAAAAATAGTTTGTACAAGAGTAGAGACAGTCATGTGAGTGTAACACATCAGATTTTTACTTTACCACTTGCCTACAGTAGGTAGAATTTGAATTTATTTCCAACTAAATACAGTCTCAAAGGTATGATTACATAATACACAACCTCTAATACAAATTATTATTGTCACTAAATCTTATCTGATATTGCCTTTATAAAGTTTCTTGCCTAAATGTATTCAGTCCCAATTCACACAACTGAAGGTTATTTGTGTATTGGCGACCATCGCAATTATATTACATAATACACTACCTCTAATACAAATTATTATTGTCACTAAATCTTATCTGATATTGCCTTTATAAAGTTGCTTGCCTAAATGTATTCAGTCCCAATTACAACTGCAGGTTATTGTGTATTGGCGACCATTGCAATTATATTACATAATACACAACCTCTAATACAAATTATTATTGTCCCTAAATCTTATCTGATTTATCCTTTATAAAGTTGCTTGCCTAAATGTATTCAGTCCCAATACACACAACTGCAGGTTATTTGTGTATTGGCGCCCAACGCAATTATACTGCATTATACACAACCTCTAATACAAATTATTATTGTCACTAAATCTTATCTGATATTGCCTTTATAAAGTTTCTTGCCTAAATATATTCATTCCAAATACACACAACTGCAGGTTATTTGTGTATTGGCGCCCATCGCAATTATATGACATAATACACAACATCTAATACAAATTATTATTGTCACTAAATCTTATCCGATATTGCCTTTATAAAGTTGCTTGCCTAAATGTATTCAGTCCCAATACACACAACTGCAGGTAATTTGTGTATTGGCGCCCAACGCAATTATATTACATATTACACAACCTCTAATACAAATTATTATTGTCACTAAATCTTATCTGATTTATCCTTTATAAAGTTGCTTGCCTAAATGTATTCAGTCCCAATACACACAACTGCAGGTTATTTGTGCATTGGCGCCCATCACAATTATATTACATAATACACAACCTCTAATACAAATTATTGTTGTCACTAAATCTTATCTGTATTGCCTTTAGCAAATTGCTTGCCTAAATGTATTCAGTCCCAATACACACAACTGCAGGTTAATTGTGTATTGGTGACCATCGCAATTATATTACATAATACACAACCTCTAATACAAATTATTATTGTCACTAAATCTTATCTGATATTGCCTTTATAAAGTTGCTTGCCTAAATGTATTCAATCCCAATACACACAACAGCACGTTATTTGTGTATTGGCGACCATCGCAATTATATTACATAATACACAACCTCTAATACAAATTATTATTGTCACTAAATCTTATCTGATATTGCCTTTATAAAGTTACTTGCCTAAATATATTCATTCCCAATACACACAACTGCAGGTTATTTGTGTATTGGCGCCCATCGCAATTATATGACATAATACACAACATCTAATACAAATTATTATTGTCACTAAATCTTATCTGATATTGCCTTTATAAAGTTGCTTGCCTAAATGTATTCAGTCCCAATACACACAACTGCAGGTTATTTGTGTATTGGTGACCATCGCAATTATATTACATAATACACAACCTCTAATACAAATTATTATTGTTACTAAATCTTATCTGATATTGCCTTTATAAAGTTGCTTGCCTAAATGTATTCAGTCCCAGTACACTCAACTGAGGGTTATTTGTGTATTGGCGCCCATCGCAATTATATTACATAATACACAACCTCTAATACAAATTATTATTGTCACTAAATCTTATCTGATATTGCCTTTATCATCTGTTGTATATATTGGGATTACGTAACACTGTCGGTATCTTAGTCACATTACACTCATTAGGTTAACATGTGGCATGGGCTTGATTACTTATAGCTTCAGTGTCTCTAGCTGCTATACTCTGTTGTATACATTGGGACAACGTGACACTGTCAGTATCTCAGTCACATTGCACTCATTAGGTTAACATGTGGCATGGGCTAGATTACTTATAGCTTCCGTGTCTCTAGCTGCTGTACTCTGTTTTATACATTGGGACAACCTGACACTGTCAGTATCTCAGTCACATTGCACTCATTAGGTTAACATGTGGCATGGGCTAGATTACTTATAGCTTCAGTGCCTCTAGCTGCTGTACTCTTTTGTATACATGGGGACAACGTGACACTGTCTGTAACTCAGTCACATTGCACTCATTAGGTTAACATGTGGCATGGGCTAGATTACTTATAGCTTCAGTGTCTCTAGTTGGTGTACTCTGTTGTATATATTGGGACCACATGACACTGTCAGTATATCAGTCACATTACACTCATTAGTTTAAAGTGTGGCATGGGCTAGATTACTTATAGCTTCAGTGTCTCTAGCTGGTGCACTCTGTTGTATACATTGGGACAACATGACACTGTCTGTAACTCAGTCAGGTTGCACTGATTGGGTTAACATGTGGCATAGGTTTGATTACATTCAGCTTCAGTGTCTCTAGCTGGTGTACTCTGTTGTATACATTGGGACATTGTGACACTGTCTGTACCTCAGTCAGGTTGCACTGATTGGGTTAACATGTGGCATGGGCTAGATTACTTATAGCTTCAGTGTCTCTAGCTGCTGTACTCTGTTGTATACATTAGGACAACGTGACACTGTCAGTAACTCAGTCACATTGCACTCATTAGGTTAACATGTGGCATGGGCTTAATTACTTATAGCTTTAGTGTCTCTAGCTGCTGTACTCTGTTGTATACATTGGGACAACGTGACACTGTCTGTAACACATTCAAATTTTACTCATTAGGTTAACATGTGCAATGGGCTAGATTACTTATAGCTTCAGTGTCTCTAGCTGGTGTACTCTGTTGTATACATTGGGACAACGTGACACTGTCAGTAACTCAGTCACATTGCACTTATTAGATTAACATGTGGCATGGGCTAGATTACTTATACCTTCCGTGTCTCTAGCTGCTGTACTCTGTTGTATACATTAGGACAACGTGACACTGTCTGTACCTCAGTCAGGTTGCACTGATTGGGTTAACATGTGGCATGGGCTAGATTACTTATAGCTTCCGTGTCTCTAGCTGCTGTACTCTGTTGTATACATTGGGACAACGTGACACTGTCAGTATCTTAGTCACATTGCACTTATTAGGTTAACATGTGCCATGGGCTAGATTACTTATAGCTTCAGTATCTCTAGCTGGTGTACTCTGTAGTATACTTTGGGACAACGTGACACTGTCAGTATCTTAGTCACATTGCACTTATTAGGTTAACATGTGCCATGGGCTAGATTACTTATAGCTTCAGTGTCTCTAGCTGCTGTACTCTGTTGTATACATTGGGACAACGTGACACTGACTGTAACTCAGTCAGGTTGCACTGATTGGGTTAACATGTGGCATAGGTTTGATTACATTCAGCTTCAGTGTCTCTAGCTGGTGTACTCTGTTGTATACATTGGGACATTGTGACACTGTCTGTACCTCAGTCAGGTTGCACTGATTGGGTTAACATGTGGCATGGGCTAGATTACTTATAGCTTCAGTGTCTCTAGCTGCTGTACTCTGTTGTATACATTAGGACAACGTGACACTGTCAGTAACTCAGTCACATTGCACTCATTAGGTTAACATGTGGCATGGGCTTAATTACTTATAGCTTTAGTGTCTCTAGCTGCTGTACTCTGTTGTATACATTGGGACAACGTGACACTGTCTGTAACACATTCAAATTTTACTCATTAGGTTAACATGTGCAATGGGCTAGATTACTTATAGCTTCAGTGTCTCTAGCTGGTGTACTCTGTTGTATACATTGGGACAACGTGACACTGTCAGTAACTCAGTCACATTGCACTTATTAGATTAACATGTGGCATGGGCTAGATTACTTATACCTTCCGTGTCTCTAGCTGCTGTACTCTGTTGTATACATTGGGACAACGTGACACTGTCAGTATCTTAGTCACATTGCACTCATTAGGTTAACATGTGGCATGGGCTAGATTACTTATAGCTTCCGTGTCTCTAGCTGCTGTACTCTGTTGTATACATTGGGACAACGTGACACTGTCAGTATCTTAGTCACATTGCACTTATTAGGTTAACATGTGCCATGGGCTAGATTACTTATAGCTTCAGTATCTCTAGCTGGTGTACTCTGTAGTATACTTTGGGACAACGTGACACTGTCAGTATCTTAGTCACATTGCACTTATTAGGTTAACATGTGCCATGGGCTAGATTACTTATAGCTTCAAGGTCTCTAGCTGCTGTACTCTGTTGTATACATTGGGACAACGTGACACTGACTGTAACTCAGTCAGGTTGCACTGATTGGGTTAACATGTGGCATAGGCTAGATTACTTATAGCTTCAGTGTCTCTAGCTGGTGTACTCTGTTGTATACATTGGGACAACGTGACACTGTCTGTAACTCAGTCAGGTTTCACTGATTGGGTTAACATGTGGCATAGGTTTGATTATACACAGCTTCAGTGTCTCCTGTTCCTGTAGCTTTCTTTGCACTGGGACAACTTGACACTGTCGGTAACTCAGTCAGGTTGCACTCATTAGGCTAACATGTGGTATGGGCTAGATTACTTATAGCTTCAGTGTCTCTAGCTGCTGTACTCTGTTGTATACTTTGGGACAACGTGACACTGTCTGTAACTCAGTCACATTGCACTTATTAGGTTAACATGTGGCATGGGCTAGATTACTTGTAGCTTCAATGTCTCTAGCTGCTGTACTCTGTTGTATACATTGGGACAACGAGGCACTGTCTGTAACTCAGTCACATTGCACTTATTAGGTTAACATGTGGCATGGGCTAGGTTACTTATAGGTTCAGTGTCTCTAGCTGCAGTACTCTGTTGTATACATTGGGACAACGTGACACTGTCAGTATCTCAGTCACATTGCACTCATTAGGTTAACATGTGGCATGGGCTAGATTACTTATAGCTTCAGTGTCTCTAGCTGCTGTACTCTGTTGTATACATTGGGACAACGTGACACTGTCAGTATCTCAGTCACATTGCACTCATTAGGTTAACATTTGGCATGGGCTTAATTACTTATAACTTCAGTGTCTCTAGCTGCTGTACTCTGTTGTATACATTGGGACAACGTGACACTGTCTATAACTCAGACACATTGCACTCATTAGGTTAACATGTGGCATGGGCTAGATTACTTATAGCTTCAATGTCTCTAGCTTGTGTACTCTGTTGTATACATTGGGACAACGTGACACTGTCTGTAACTCAGTCACATTACACTCATTAGGTTAACATGTGGCATGGGCTAGATTACTTATAGCATCAGTGTCTCTAGCTACTGTACTCTGTTGTATACATTGGACAACGTGACACTGTCTGTAACTCAGTCAGGTTGCACTGATTGGGTTAACATGTGGCATAGGCTAGATTACTTATAGCTTTAGTGTCTCTAGCTGCTGTACTCCGTTGAATACACTGGGACAACGTGACACTGTCAGTAACTCAGTCACATTGCACTCATTAGGTTAACATGTGGCATGGGCTATATTACTTATAGCTTTAGTGTCTCTAGCTGCTGTACTCTGGTGTATACATTGGGACAACCTGACACTGTCTGTAACTCAGTCAGGTTGCACTGATTGGGTTAACATGTGGCATAGGCTAGATTACATACAGCTTCAGTGTCTCCAGCTGATGTACTCTGTTGTATACATTGGGACAACGTGACACTGTCTGTAACTCAGTCAGGTTGCACTGATTGGGTTAACATGTGGCATAGGTTTGATCACATACAGCTTCAGTGTCTCTAGCTGCTGTACTGTGTTGTATACATTGGGACAACGTGACACTGTCTGTAACTCAGTCAGGTTGCACTGATTGGGTTAACATGTGGCATAGGTTTGATTACATACAGCTTCAGTGTCTCTAGCTGCTGTACTCTGTTGTATACATTGGGACAACGTGACACTGTCTGTAACTCAGTCAGGTTGCACTGATTGAGTTAACATGTGGCATAGGTTTGATTACATACAGCTTTAGTGTCTCTAGCTGCTGTACTCTGTTGTATACATTGGGACAACGTGACACTGTCTGTAAATCAGTCAGGTTGCACTGATTGGGTTAACATGTGGCATAGGTTTGATTACATACAGCTTCAGTGTCTCTAGCTGCTGTACTCTGTTGTATACATTGGGACAACGTGACACTGTCTGTAACTCAGTCAGGTTGCACTGATTGGGTTAACATGTGGCATAGGTTTGATTACATACAGCTTCAGTGTCTCTAGCTGCTGTACTCTGTTGTATACATTGGGACAACGTGACACTGTCTGTAACTCAGTCAGGTTGCATTGATTGGGTTAACATGTGGCATAGGTTTGATTACATACAGCTTCAGTGTCTCTAGCTGCTGTACTCTGTTGTATACATTGGGACAACGTGACACTGTCTGTAACTCAGTCAGGTTGCACTGATTGGGTTAACATGTGGCATAGGTTTGATTACATACAGCTTCAGTGTCTCTAGCTGCAGTACTCTGTTGTATACATTGGGACAACGTGACACTGTCTGTAACTCAGTCAGGTTGCACTGATTGGGTTAACTTGTGGCATAGGTTTGATTACATACAGCTTCAGTGTCTCTAGCTGATGTACTCTGTTGTATACATTGGAACAATGTGAAACTGTCTGTAACTCAGTCAGGTTGCACTGATTGGGTTAACTTGTGGCATAGGTTTGATTACATACAGCTTCAGTGTCTCCTGCTGCTGTAGCTTTCTTTGCACTGGGACAACTTGACACTGTCTGTAACTCAGTCAGGTTGCACTGATTGGGTTAACTTGTGGCATAGGTTTGATTACATACAGCTTCAGTGTCTCCTGTTGCTGTAGCTTTCTTTGCACTGGGACAACTTTACACTGTCGGTAACTCAGTCAGGTTGCACTCATTAGGTTAACATGTGCCATGGGCTAGATTACTAATAGCTTCAGTGTCTCTAGCTGCTGTACTCTGTTGTATACATTGGGACAACGTGACACTGTCAGTATCTCAGTCACATTGCACTCATTAGGTTAACATGTGTCATGGGCTAGATTACTTATAGCTTCGGTGTCTATAGCTGCTGTACTCTGTTGTATACATTGGGACAACGTGACACTGTGTGTAACTCAGTCAGGTTGCACTCATTAGGTTAACATGTGTCATGGGGTAGATTACTTATAGCTTCAGTGTCTCTAGCGTCTGTACTGTGTTGTATACATTGGGACAACGTGACACTGTGTGTAACTCAGTCAGGTTGCACACATTAGGGTCACATGTGGCATGGGCTAGATTACTTATAGCTTCAGTGTCTCTAGCTGGTGTACTCTGTTGTATACATTGGGACAACATGACACTGTCAGTATATCAGTCACATTGCACTCATTAGGTTAACATGTGGCATGGTATAGATTACTTATAGCTTCAGTGTCTCTAGCTGGTGTACTCTGTTGTATACATTGGGACAACATGACACTGTCAGTATATCAGACACATTACACTCATTAGGTTAACATGTGGCATGGTATAGATTACTTATAGCTTCAGTGTCTCTAGCTGGTGTACTCTGTTGTATACATTGGGACAACATGACACTGTCAGTATATCAGTCACATTGCACTCATTAGTTTAACATGTGGCATGGGCTAGATTACTTATAGCTTCAGTGTCGCTAGCTGGTGTACTCTGTAGTATACATTGGGACAACGTGACGCTGTCTGTAACTCAGTCAGGTTGCACTGATTGGGTTAACTTGTGGCATAGGTTTGATTACATTCAGCTTCAGTGTCTCTAGCTGGTGTACTCTGTTGTATACATTGGGACATTGTGACACTGTATGTACCTCAGTCAGGTTGCACTGATTGGGTAAACATGTGGCATGGGCTAGATTACTTATAGCTTCAGTGTCTCTAGCTGCTGTACTCTGTTGCATACATTGGGACAACGTGACACTGTCTGTAACTCAGTCAGGTTGCACTGATTGGGTTAACATGTTGCATTGGTTTGATTACATACAGCTTCAGTGTCTCTAGCTGGTGTACTCTGTTGTATATATTGGGACAACGTGACACTTTCAGTAACTCAGTCACTTTGCACTCATTAGGTTAGCATGTAGCATGGGCTTAATTACTTATAGCTTCAGTGTCTCTAGCTGCTGTACTCTGTTGTATACATAGGGACAAGGTGACACTGTCGGTATCTTAGTCACATTGCACTCATTAGGTTAACATGTGGCATGGGCTTGATTGCTTATAGCTTCAGTGTCTCTAGCTGCTGTACTCTGTTGTATAATTTGGGACAACGTGACACTGTCAGTATCTCAGTCACATTGCACTCATTAGGTTAACATGTGGCATGGGCTAGATTACTTATAGCTTCCGTGTCTCTAGCTGCTGTACTCTGTTGTATACATTGGAACAACCTGACACTGTCAGTATCTCAGTCACATTGCGTTCATTAGGTTAATATGTGGCATGCGCTAGATTACTTATAGCTTCAGTGCCTCTAGCTGCTGTACTCTTTTGTATACATTGGGACAACGTGACACTGTGTGTAACTCAGTCACATTGCACTCATTAGGTTAACATGTGGCATGGGCTAGATAACTTATAGCTTCAGTGCCTCTAGCTGCTGTACTCTTTTGTATACATTGGGACAACGTGACACTGTGTGTAACTCAGTCACATTGCACTCATTAGGTTAACATGTGGCATGGGCTAGATAACTTATAGCTTCAGTGCCTCTAGCTGCTGTACTCTTTTGTATACATTGGGACAACGTGACACTGTCTATAACTCAGTCATATTGCACTCATTAGGTTAACATGTGGCATGGTCTAGATTACTTATAGCTTCAGTGTCTCTAGCTGGTGTACTCTGTTGTATACATTGGGACAACGTGACACTGTCAGTAACTCAGTCACATTGCACTTATTAGATTAACATGTGGCATGGGCTAGATTACTTATACCTTCCGTGTCTCTAGCTGCTGTACTCTGTTGTATACATTAGGACAACGTGACACTGTCTGTACCTCAGTCAGGTTGCACTGATTGGGTTAACATGTGGCATGGGCTAGATTACTTATAGCTTCCGTGTCTCTAGCTGCTGTACTCTGTTGTATACATTGGGACAACGTGACACTGTCAGTATCTTAGTCACATTGCACTTATTAGGTTAACATGTGCCATGGGCTAGATTACTTATAGCTTCAGTATCTCTAGCTGGTGTACTCTGTAGTATACTTTGGGACAACGTGACACTGTCAGTATCTTAGTCACATTGCACTTATTAGGTTAACATGTGCCATGGGCTAGATTACTTATAGCTTCAGTGTCTCTAGCTGCTGTACTCTGTTGTATACATTGGGACAACGTGACACTGACTGTAACTCAGTCAGGTTGCACTGATTGGGTTAACATGTGGCATAGGTTTGATTACATTCAGCTTCAGTGTCTCTAGCTGGTGTACTCTGTTGTATACATTGGGACATTGTGACACTGTCTGTACCTCAGTCAGGTTGCACTGATTGGGTTAACATGTGGCATGGGCTAGATTACTTATAGCTTCAGTGTCTCTAGCTGCTGTACTCTGTTGTATACATTAGGACAACGTGACACTGTCAGTAACTCAGTCACATTGCACTCATTAGGTTAACATGTGGCATGGGCTTAATTACTTATAGCTTTAGTGTCTCTAGCTGCTGTACTCTGTTGTATACATTGGGACAACATGACACTGTCTGTAACACATTCAAATTTTACTCATTAGGTTAACATGTGCAATGGGCTAGATTACTTATAGCTTCAGTGTCTCTAGCTGGTGTACTCTGTTGTATACATTGGGACAACGTGACACTGTCAGTAACTCAGTCACATTGCACTTATTAGATTAACATGTGGCATGGGCTAGATTACTTATACCTTCCGTGTCTCTAGCTGCTGTACTCTGTTGTATACATTGGGACAACGTGACACTGTCAGTATCTTAGTCACATTGCACTCATTAGGTTAACATGTGGCATGGGCTAGATTACTTATAGCTTCCGTGTCTCTAGCTGCTGTACTCTGTTGTATACATTAGGACAACGTGACACTGTCAGTATCTTAGTCACATTGCACTTATTAGGTTAACATGTGCCATGGGCTAGATTACTTATAGCTTCAGTATCTCTAGCTGGTGTACTCTGTAGTATACTTTGGGACAACGTGACACTGTCAGTATCTTAGTCACATTGCACTTATTAGGTTAACATGTGCCATGGGCTAGATTACTTATAGCTTCAAGGTCTCTAGCTGCTGTACTCTGTTGTATACATTGGGACAACGTGACACTGACTGTAACTCAGTCAGGTTGCACTGATTGGGTTAACATGTGGCATAGGCTAGATTACTTATAGCTTCAGTGTCTCTAGCTGGTGTACTCTGTTGTATACATTGGGACAACGTGACACTGTCTGTAACTCAGTCAGGTTTCACTGATTGGGTTAACATGTGGCATAGGTTTGATTATACACAGCTTCAGTGTCTCCTGTTCCTGTAGCTTTCTTTGCACTGGGACAACTTGACACTGTCGGTAACTCAGTCAGGTTGCACTCATTAGGCTAACATGTGGTATGGGCTAGATTACTTATAGCTTCAGTGTCTCTAGCTGCTGTACTCTGTTGTATACTTTGGGACAACGTGACACTGTCTGTAACTCAGTCACATTGCACTTATTAGGTTAACATGTGGCATGGGCTAGATTACTTGTAGCTTCAATGTCTCTAGCTGCTGTACTCTGTTGTATACATTGGGACAACGAGGCACTGTCTGTAACTCAGTCACATTGCACTTATTAGGTTAACATGTGGCATGGGCTAGGTTACTTATAGGTTCAGTGTCTCTAGCTGCAGTACTCTGTTGTATACATTGGGACAACGTGACACTGTCAGTATCTCAGTCACATTGCACTCATTAGGTTAACATGTGGCATGGGCTAGATTACTTATAGCTTCAGTGTCTCTAGCTGCTGTACTCTGTTGTATACATTGGGACAACGTGACACTGTCAGTATCTCAGTCACATTGCACTCATTAGGTTAACATTTGGCATGGGCTTAATTACTTATAACTTCAGTGTCTCTAGCTGCTGTACTCTGTTGTATACATTGGGACAACGTGACACTGTCTATAACTCAGACACATTGCACTCATTAGGTTAACATGTGGCATGGGCTAGATTACTTATAGCTTCAATGTCTCTAGCTTGTGTACTCTGTTGTATACATTGGGACAACGTGACACTGTCTGTAACTCAGTCACATTACACTCATTAGGTTAACATGTGGCATGGGCTAGATTACTTATAGCATCAGTGTCTCTAGCTACTGTACTCTGTTGTATACATTGGACAACGTGACACTGTCTGTAACTCAGTCAGGTTGCACTGATTGGGTTAACATGTGGCATAGGCTAGATTACTTATAGCTTTAGTGTCTCTAGCTGCTGTACTCCGTTGAATACACTGGGACAACGTGACACTGTCAGTAACTCAGTCACATTGCACTCATTAGGTTAACATGTGGCATGGGCTATATTACTTATAGCTTTAGTGTCTCTAGCTGCTGTACTCTGGTGTATACATTGGGACAACCTGACACTGTCTGTAACTCAGTCAGGTTGCACTGATTGGGTTAACATGTGGCATAGGCTAGATTACATACAGCTTCAGTGTCTCCAGCTGATGTACTCTGTTGTATACATTGGGACAACGTGACACTGTCTGTAACTCAGTCAGGTTGCACTGATTGGGTTAACATGTGGCATAGGTTTGATCACATACAGCTTCAGTGTCTCTAGCTGCTGTACTGTGTTGTATACATTGGGACAACGTGACACTGTCTGTAACTCAGTCAGGTTGCACTGATTGGGTTAACATGTGGCATAGGTTTGATTACATACAGCTTCAGTGTCTCTAGCTGCTGTACTCTGTTGTATACATTGGGACAACGTGACACTGTCTGTAACTCAGTCAGGTTGCACTGATTGAGTTAACATGTGGCATAGGTTTGATTACATACAGCTTTAGTGTCTCTAGCTGCTGTACTCTGTTGTATACATTGGGACAACGTGACACTGTCTGTAAATCAGTCAGGTTGCACTGATTGGGTTAACATGTGGCATAGGTTTGATTACATACAGCTTCAGTGTCTCTAGCTGCTGTACTCTGTTGTATACATTGGGACAACGTGACACTGTCTGTAACTCAGTCAGGTTGCACTGATTGGGTTAACATGTGGCATA
The DNA here is from genome assembly GCA_030765065.1 of Deroplatys truncata. Taxonomy (NCBI): domain Eukaryota; kingdom Metazoa; phylum Arthropoda; class Insecta; order Mantodea; family Mantidae; genus Deroplatys; species Deroplatys truncata. The sequence goes on along the minus strand of CM060988.1, from coordinate 214,426,243 downwards.
GGTTTGATTACATACAGCTTCAGTGTCTCTAGCTGCTGTACTCTGTTGTATACATTGGGACAACGTGACACTGTCTGTAACTCAGTCAGGTTGCATTGATTGGGTTAACATGTGGCATAGGTTTGATTACATACAGCTTCAGTGTCTCTAGCTGCTGTACTCTGTTGTATACATTGGGACAACGTGACACTGTCTGTAACTCAGTCAGGTTGCACTGATTGGGTTAACATGTGGCATAGGTTTGATTACATACAGCTTCAGTGTCTCTAGCTGCAGTACTCTGTTGTATACATTGGGACAACGTGACACTGTCTGTAACTCAGTCAGGTTGCACTGATTGGGTTAACTTGTGGCATAGGTTTGATTACATACAGCTTCAGTGTCTCTAGCTGATGTACTCTGTTGTATACATTGGAACAATGTGAAACTGTCTGTAACTCAGTCAGGTTGCACTGATTGGGTTAACTTGTGGCATAGGTTTGATTACATACAGCTTCAGTGTCTCCTGCTGCTGTAGCTTTCTTTGCACTGGGACAACTTGACACTGTCTGTAACTCAGTCAGGTTGCACTGATTGGGTTAACTTGTGGCATAGGTTTGATTACATACAGCTTCAGTGTCTCCTGTTGCTGTAGCTTTCTTTGCACTGGGACAACTTTACACTGTCGGTAACTCAGTCAGGTTGCACTCATTAGGTTAACATGTGCCATGGGCTAGATTACTAATAGCTTCAGTGTCTCTAGCTGCTGTACTCTGTTGTATACATTGGGACAACGTGACACTGTCAGTATCTCAGTCACATTGCACTCATTAGGTTAACATGTGTCATGGGCTAGATTACTTATAGCTTCGGTGTCTATAGCTGCTGTACTCTGTTGTATACATTGGGACAACGTGACACTGTGTGTAACTCAGTCAGGTTGCACTCATTAGGTTAACATGTGTCATGGGGTAGATTACTTATAGCTTCAGTGTCTCTAGCGTCTGTACTGTGTTGTATACATTGGGACAACGTGACACTGTGTGTAACTCAGTCAGGTTGCACACATTAGGGTCACATGTGGCATGGGCTAGATTACTTATAGCTTCAGTGTCTCTAGCTGGTGTACTCTGTTGTATACATTGGGACAACATGACACTGTCAGTATATCAGTCACATTGCACTCATTAGGTTAACATGTGGCATGGTATAGATTACTTATAGCTTCAGTGTCTCTAGCTGGTGTACTCTGTTGTATACATTGGGACAACATGACACTGTCAGTATATCAGACACATTACACTCATTAGGTTAACATGTGGCATGGTATAGATTACTTATAGCTTCAGTGTCTCTAGCTGGTGTACTCTGTTGTATACATTGGGACAACATGACACTGTCAGTATATCAGTCACATTGCACTCATTAGTTTAACATGTGGCATGGGCTAGATTACTTATAGCTTCAGTGTCGCTAGCTGGTGTACTCTGTAGTATACATTGGGACAACGTGACGCTGTCTGTAACTCAGTCAGGTTGCACTGATTGGGTTAACTTGTGGCATAGGTTTGATTACATTCAGCTTCAGTGTCTCTAGCTGGTGTACTCTGTTGTATACATTGGGACATTGTGACACTGTATGTACCTCAGTCAGGTTGCACTGATTGGGTAAACATGTGGCATGGGCTAGATTACTTATAGCTTCAGTGTCTCTAGCTGCTGTACTCTGTTGCATACATTGGGACAACGTGACACTGTCTGTAACTCAGTCAGGTTGCACTGATTGGGTTAACATGTTGCATTGGTTTGATTACATACAGCTTCAGTGTCTCTAGCTGGTGTACTCTGTTGTATATATTGGGACAACGTGACACTTTCAGTAACTCAGTCACTTTGCACTCATTAGGTTAGCATGTAGCATGGGCTTAATTACTTATAGCTTCAGTGTCTCTAGCTGCTGTACTCTGTTGTATACATAGGGACAAGGTGACACTGTCGGTATCTTAGTCACATTGCACTCATTAGGTTAACATGTGGCATGGGCTTGATTGCTTATAGCTTCAGTGTCTCTAGCTGCTGTACTCTGTTGTATAATTTGGGACAACGTGACACTGTCAGTATCTCAGTCACATTGCACTCATTAGGTTTACATGTGGCATGGGCTAGATTACTTATAGCTTCCGTGTCTCTAGCTGCTGTACTCTGTTGTATACATTGGAACAACCTGACACTGTCAGTATCTCAGTCACATTGCGTTCATTAGGTTAATATGTGGCATGCGCTAGATTACTTATAGCTTCAGTGCCTCTAGCTGCTGTACTCTTTTGTATACATTGGGACAACGTGACACTGTGTGTAACTCAGTCACATTGCACTCATTAGGTTAACATGTGGCATGGGCTAGATAACTTATAGCTTCAGTGCCTCTAGCTGCTGTACTCTTTTGTATACATTGGGACAACGTGACACTGTCTATAACTCAGTCATATTGCACTCATTAGGTTAACATGTGGCATGGTCTAGATTACTTATAGCTTCAGTGTCTCTAGCTGGTGTACTCTTCTGTATACATTGGGGCAACATGACACTGTCAGTATATCAGTCACATTACACTCATTAGTTTAACGTGTGGCATGGGCTAGATTACTTATAGCTTCAATGTCTCTAGCTGGTGTACTCTGTTGTATACATTGGGACAACATGACACTGTCTGTAACTCAGTCAGGTTGCACTGATTGGGTTAACATGTGGCATAGGTTTGATTACATTCAGCTTCAGTGTCTCTAGCTGCTGTACTCTGTTGTATACTTTGGGATGACGTGACACTGTCAGTAACTCAGTCACATTGCACTTATTAGGTTAACATGTGGCATGGGTTAGATTACTTATAGCTTCAGTGTCTCTAGCATTTGTACTCTGTTGTATACATTGGGACAACGTGACACTGTCTGTAACTCAGTAAGCTTGCACTGATTGGGTTAACATGTGACATAGGTTTGATAACATACAGCTTCAGTGTCTCCAGTTCCTGTAGCGTTCTTTGCACTGGGACAACTTGACACTGTCGGTAACTCAGTCAGGTTGCACTCATTAGGTTAACATGTGGTATGGGCTAGATTACTTATAGCTTCAGTGTCTCTATCTGCTGTACTCTGTTGTATACATTCGGACAACCTGACACAGTCAGTATCTCAGTCACCTTGCACTCATTAGGTTAACATGTGGCATGGGCTAGATTACTTATAGCTTCAGTGTCTCTAGCTGCTTTACTCTGTTGTATACATTGGGACAACGTGACACTGTCAGTATCTAGGTCACATTGCACTCATTAGGTTAACATGTGGCATGGGCTAGATTACTTATAGCTTCAGTGTCTCTAGCTGCTGTGTTCTGTTGTATACATTCGGACAACGTGACACTGACTGTAACTCAGTCAGGTTGCACTGATTGGGTTAACATGTGGCATAGGTTTGATTACATTCAGCTTCAGTTTTTCTAGCTGGTGTACTCTGTTGTATACATTGGGACATTGTGACACTTTCTGTACCTCAGTCAGGTTGCACTGATTGGGTAAACATGTGGCATGGGCTAGATTACTTATAGCTTCAGTGTCTCTAGCTGCTGTACTCTGTTGTATACATTGGGACAACGTGACACTGTCTGTAACTCAGTCAGGTTGCACTGATTGGGTTAACATGTGGCATAGGTTTGATTACATACAGCTTCAGTGTCTCTAGCTGGTGAACTCTGTTGTATATATTGGCACAACTTGACACTTTCAGTAACTCAGTCACTTTGCACTCATTAGGTTAACATGTGGCATGGGCTTAATTACTTATAGCTTCAGTGTCTCTAGCTGCTGTACTCTGTTGTATACATTCGGACAACCTGACACAGTCAGTATCTCAGTCACCTTGCACTCATTAGGTTAACCTGTGGCATGGGCTAGATTACTTATAGCTTCAGTGTCTCTAGCTGCTTTACTCTGTTGTATACATTGGGACAACGTGACACTGTCAGTATCTAGGTCACATTGCACTCATTAGGTTAACATGTGGCATGGGCTAGATTACTTATAGCTTCAGTATCTCTAGCTGCTGTACTCTGTTGTATACATTCGGACAACGTGACACTGACTGTAACTCAGTCAGGTTGCACTGATTGGGTTAACATGTGGCATAGGTTTGATTACATTCAGCTTCAGTTTTTCTAGCTGGTGTACTCTGTTGTATACATTGGGACATTGTGACACTTTCTGTACCTCAGTCAGTTTGCACTGATTGGGTAAACATGTGGCATGGGCTAGATTACTTATAGCTTCAGTGTCTCTAGCTGCTGTACTCTGTTGTATACATTGGGACAACGTGACACTGTCTGTAACTCAGTCAGGTTGCACTGATTGGGTTAACATGTGGCATAGGTTTGATTACATACAGCTTCAGTGTCTCTAGCTGGTGTACTCTGTTGTATATATTGGCACAACGTGACACTTTCAGTAACTCAGTCACTTTGCACTCATTAGGTTAACATGTGGCATGGGCTTAATTACTTATAGCTTCAGTGTCTCTAGCTGCTGTACTCTGTTGTATATATTGGGACAAGGTGACACTGTCGGTATCTTAGTCACATTGCACTGATTAGGTTAACATGTGGCATGGGCTTGATTGTTTATAGCTTCAGTGTCTCTAGCTGCTGTACTCTGTTGTATAATTTGGAACAACGTGACACTGTCAGTATCTCAGTCACATTGCACTCATTAGGTTAACATGTGGCATGGGCTAGATTACTTATAGCTTCCGTGTCTCTGGCTGCTGTACTCTGTTGTATACATTGGAACAACCTGACACTGTCAGTATCTCAGTCACATTGCGTTCATTAGGTTAACATGTGGCATGCGCTAGATTACTTATAGCTTCAGTGGCTCTAGCTGCTGTACTCTTTTGTATACATTGGGACAACGTGACACTGTCTGTAACTCAGTCACATTGCACTCATTAGGTTAACATGTGGCATGGGCTAGATTACTTATAGCTTCAGTGCTTCTAGCTGCTGTACTCTTTTGTATACATTGGGACAACGTGACACTGTCTGTAACTCAATCATATTGCACTCATTAGGTTAACATGTGGCATGGTATAGATTACTTATAGCTTCAGTGTCTCTAGCTGGTGTACTCTTTTGTATACATTGGGGCAACATGACACTGTCAGTATATCAGTCACATTACACTCATTAGTTTAACGTGTGGCATGGGCTAGATTACTTATAGCTTCAGTGTCTCTAGCTGGTGTACTCTGTTGTATACATTGGGACAACATGACACTGTCTGTAACACAGTCAGGTTGCACTGATTGGGTTAACTTGTGGCATAGGTTTGATTACATACAGCTTCAGTGTCTCTAGCTGATGTACTCTGTTGTATACATTGGGACAACGTGAAACTGTCTGTAACTCAGTCAGGTTGCACTGATTGGGTTAACTTGTGGCATAGGTTTGATTACATACAGCTTCAGTGTCTCCTGCTGCTGTATCTTTCTTTGCACTGGGACAACTTGACACTGTCTGTAACTCAGTCCGGTTGCACTGATTGGGTTAACTTGTGGCATAGGTTTGATTACATACAGCTTCAGTGTCTCCTGTTGCTGTAGCTTTCTTTGCACTGGGACAACTTTACACTGTCGGTAACTCAGTCAGGTTGCACTCATTAGGTTAACATGTGCCATTGGCTAGATTACTTATAGCTTCAGTGTCTCTAGCTGCTGTACTCTGTTGTATACATTGGGACAACGTGACACTGTCAGTATCTCAGTCACATTGCACTCATTAGGTTAACATGTGTCATGGGCTAGATTACTTATAGCTTCGGTGTCTATAGCTGCTGTACTCTGTTGTATACATTGGGACAACGTGACACTGTGTGTAACTCAGTCAGGTTGCACTCATTAGGTTAACATGTGTCATGGGCTAGATTACTTATAGCTTCAGTGTCTCAAGCGTCTGTACTCTGTTGTATACATTGGGACAACGTGACACTGTGTGTAACTCAGTCAGGTTGCACACATTAGGGTCACATGTGGCATGGGCTAGATTACTTATAGCTTCAGTGTCTCTAGCTGGTGTACTCCGTTGTATATATTGGGAAAACATGACACTGTCAGTATATCAGACACATTAAACTCATTAGTTTAACGTGTGGCATGGGCTAGATTACTTATAGCTTCAGTGTCTCTAGCTGGTGTACTCTGTTGTATACATTGGGACAACATGACACTGTCAGTATATCAGTCACATTGCACTCATTAGTTTAACATGTGGCATGGGCTAGATTACTTATAGCTTCAGTGTCGCTAGCTGGTGTACTCTGTAGTATACATTGGGACAACGTGACACTGTCTGTAACTCAGTCAGGTTGCACTGATTGGGTTAACATGTGGCATAGGTTTGATTACATTCAGCTTCAGTGTCTCTAGCTGGTGTACTCTGTTGTATACATTGGGGCATTGTGACACTGTCTGTACCTCAGTCAGGTTGCACTGATTGGGTAAACATGTGGCATGGGCTAGATTACTTATAGCTTCAGTGTCTCTAGCTGCTGTACTCTGTTGTATACATTGGGACAACGTGACACTGTCTGTAACTCAGTCAGGTTGCACTGATTGGGTTAACATGTTGCATTGGTTTGATTACATACAGCTTCAGTGTCTCTAGCTGGTGTACTCTGTTGTATATATTGGGACAACGTGACACTTTCAGTAACTCAGTCACTTTGCACTCATTAGGTTAGCATGTGGCATGGGCTTAATTACTTATAGCTTCAGTGTCTCTAGCTGCTGTACTCTGTTGTATATATTGGGACAAGGAGACAGTGTCGGTATCTTAGTCACATTGCACTCATTAGGTTAACATGTGGCATGGGCTTGATTGCTTATAGCTTCAGTGTCTCTAGCTGCTGTACTCTGTTGTATAATTTGGGACAACGTGACACTGTCAGTATCTCAGTCACATTGCACTCATTAGGTTAACATGTGGCATGGGCTAGATTACTTATAGCTTCCGTGTCTCTAGCTGCTGTACTCTGTTGTATACATTGGAACAACCTGACACTGTCAGTATCTCAGTCACATTGCGTTCATTAGGTTAACATGTGGCATGCGCTAGTTTACTTATAGCTTCAGTGCCTCTAGCTGCTGTACTCTTTTGTATACATTGGGACAACGTGACACTGTCTGTAACTCAGTCACATTGCACTCATTAGGTTAACATGTGGCATGGGCTAGATAACTTATAGCTTCAGTGCCTCTAGCTGCTGTACTCTTTTGTATACATTGGGACAACGTGACACTGTCTATAACTCAGTCATATTGCACTCATTAGGTTAACATGTGGCATGGTCTAGATTACTTATAGCTTCAGTGTCTCTAGCTGGTGTACTCTTCTGTATACATTGGGGCAACATGACACTGTCAGTATATCAGTCACATTACACTCATTAGTTTAACGTGTGGCATGGGCTAGATTACTTATAGCTTCAATGTCTCTAGCTGGTGTACTCTGTTGTATACATTGGGACAACATGACACTGTCTGTAACTCAGTCAGGTTGCACTGATTGGGTTAACATGTGGCATAGGTTTGATTACATTCAGCTTCAGTGTCTCTAGCTGCTGTACTCTGTTGTATACTTTGGGATGACGTGACACTGTCAGTAACTCAGTCACATTGCACTTATTAGGTTAACATGTGGCATGGGTTAGATTACTTATAGCTTCAGTGTCTCTAGCATTTGTACTCTGTTGTATACATTGGGACAACGTGACACTGTCTGTAACTCAGTAAGGTTGCACTGATTGGGTTAACATGTGACATAGGTTTGATAACATACAGCTTCAGTGTCTCCAGTTCCTGTAGCGTTCTTTGCACTGGGACAACTTGACACTGTCGGTAACTCAGTCAGGTTGCACTCATTAGGTTAACATGTGGTATGGGCTAGATTACTTATAGCTTCAGTGTCTCTAGCTGCTGTACTCTGTTGTATACATTGGGACAACGTGACACAGTCAGTATCTCAGTCACCTTGCACTCATTAGGTTAACATGTGGCATGGGCTTGATTACTTATAGCTTCAGTGTCTCTAGCTGCTTTACTCAGTTGTATACATTGGGACAACGTGACACTGTCAGTATCTCAGTCACATTGCACTCATTAGGTTAACATGTGGCATGGGCTAGATTACTTATAGCTTCAGTGTCTCTAGCTGCTGTACTCTGTTGTATACATTCGGACAACGTGACACTGACTGTAACTCAGTCAGGTTGCACTGATTGGGTTAGCATGTGGCATAGGTTTAATTACATTCAGCTTCAGTTTTTCTAGCTGGTGTACTCTGTTGTATACATTGGGACATTGTGACACTTTCTGTACCTCAGTCAGGTTGCACTGATTGGGTAAACATGTGGCATGGGCTAGATTACTTATAGCTTCAGTGTCTCTAGCTGCTGTACTCTGTTGTATACATTGGGACAACGTGACACTGTCTGTAGTTCAGTCAGGTTGCACTGATAGGGTTAACATGTGGCATAGGTTTGATTACATACAGCTTCAGTGTCTCTAGCTGGTGTACTCTGTTGTATATATTGGGACAACGTGACACTTTCAGTAACTCAGTCACTTTGCACTCATTAGGTTAACATGTGGCATGGGCTTAAATACTTATAGCTTCAGTGTCTCTAGCTGCTGTACTCTGTTGTATATATTGGGACAAGGTGACACTGTCGGTATCTTAGTCACATTGCACTGATTAGGTTAACATGTGGCATGGGCTTGATTGTTTATAGCTTCAGTGTCTCTAGCTGCTGTACTCTGTTGTATAATTTGGGACAACGTGACACTGTCAGTATCTCAGTCACATTGCACTCATTAGGTTAACATGTGGCATGGGCTAGATTACTTATAGCTTCCGTGCCTCTAGCTGCTGTACTCTGTTGTATACATTGGAACAACCTGAAACTGTCAGTATCTCAGTCACATTGCGTTCATTAGGTTAACATGTGGCATGCGCTAGATTACTTATAGCTTCAGTGGCTCTAGCTGCTGTACTCTTTTGTATACATTGGGACAACGTGACACTGTCTGTAACTCAGTCACATTGCACTCATTAGGTTAACATGTGGCATGGTCTAGATTACTTATAGCTTCAGTGTCTCTAGCTGGTGTACTCTTTTGTATACATTGGGGCAACATGACACTCTCAGTATATCAGTCACATTACACTCATTAGTTTAACGTGTGGCATGGGCTAGATTACTTATAGCTTCAGTGTCTTTAGCTGGTGTACTCTGTTGTATAGATTGGGACAACATGACACTGTCTGTACCTCAGTCAGGTTGCACTGATTGGGTTAACATGTGGCATGGGCTAGATTAATTATAACTTCAGTGTCTCTAGCTGTTGTACTCTGTTGTATACTTTGGGATGACGTGACACTGTCAGTAACTCAGTCACATTGCACTTATTAGGTTAACATGTGGCATGGGTTAGATTACTTATAGCTTCCGTGTCTCTAGCTGTTGTACTCTGTTGTATAAATTGGGACAACGTGACACTGTCAGTAACTCAGTCACATTGCACTTATTAGGTTAACATGTGGCATGGGCTAGATTACTTATAGCTTCCGTGTCTCTAGCTGCTGTACTCTGTTGTATACATTGGGACAACGTGACACTGTCTGTAACTCAGTCAGGTTGCACTGATTGGGTTAACATGTGGCATAGGTTTGATCACATACAGCTTCAGTGTCTCTAGCTGCTGTACTCTGTTGTATACATTGGGACAACGTGACACTGTCTGTAACTCAGTCAGGTTGCACTGATTGGGTTAACATGTGGCATAGGTTTGATTACATACAGCTTCAGTGTCTCTAGCTGCTGTACTCTGTTGTATACATTGGGACAACGTGACACTGTCTGTAACTCAGTCAGGTTGCACTGATTGGGTTAACATGTGGCATAGGTTTGATTACATACAGCTTCAGTGTCTCTAGCTGCTGTACTCTGTTGTATACATTGGGACAACGTGACACTGTCTGTAACTCAGTCAGGTTGCACTGATTGGGTTAACATGTGGCATAGGTTTGATTACATACAGCTTCAGTGTCTCTAGCTGCTGTACTCTGTTGTATACATTGGGACAACGTGACACTGTCTGTAACTCAGTCAGGTTGCACTGATTGGGTTAACATATGGCATAGGTTTGATTACATTGAGCTTCAGTGTCTCTAGCTGCTGTACTCTATTGTATACTTTGGGATGACGTGACACTGTCAGTAACACAGTCACATTGCACTTATTAGGTTAACATGTGGCATGGGTTAGATTACTTATAGCTTCAGTGTCTCTAGCTGTTGTACTCTGTTGTATACATTGGGACAACGTGACACTGTCAGTAACTCAGTCACATTGCACTTATTACGTTAACATGTGGCATGGGCTAGATTACTTATAGCTTCCGTGTCTCTAGCTGCTGTACTCTGTTGTATACATTGGGACAACGTGACACTGTCAGTATCTTAGTCACATTGCACTCATTAGGTTAACATGTGGCATGGGCTAGATTACTTATAGCTTCAGTCTCTCTAGCTGCTGTACTCTTTTGTATACATTGGGACAACGTGACACTGTCTGTAACTCAGTCAGGTTGCACTGATTGGGTTAACATGTGGCATAGGTTTGATTACATACAGCTTCAGTGTCTCTAGCTGGTGTACTCTGTTGTATATATTGGGACAACGTGACACTTTCAGTAACTCAATCACTTTGCACTCATTAGGTTAACATGTGGCATGGGCTTAATTACTTATAGCTTCAGTGTCTCTAGCTGCTGTACTCTGTTGTATATATTGGGACAAGGTGACACTGTCGGTATCTTAGTCACATTGCACTGATTAGGTTAACATGTGGCATGGGCTTGATTGTTTATAGCTTCAGTGTCTCTAGCTGCTGTACTCTGTTGTATAATTTGGGACAACGTGACACTGTCAGTATCTCAGTCACATTGCACTCATTAGGTTAACATGTGGCATGGGCTAGATTACTTATAGCTTCCGTGCCTCTAGCTGCTGTACTCTGTTGTATACATTGGAACAACCTGACACTGTCAGTATCTCAGTCACATTGCGTTCATTAGGTTAACATGTGGCATGCGCTAGATTACTTATAGCTTCAGTTGCTCTAGCTGCTGTACTCTTTTGTATACATTGGGACAACGTGACACTGTCTGTAACTCAGTCACATTGCACTCATTAGGTTAACATGTGGCATGGGCTAGATTACTTATAGCTTCAGTGCCTCTAGCTGCTGTACTCTTTTGTATACATTGGGACAACGTGACACTGTCTGTAACTCAGTCATATTGCACTCATTAGGTTAACATGTGGCATGGTCTAGATTACTTATAGCTTCAGTGTCTCTAGCTGGTGTACTCTTTTGTATACATTGGGGCAACATGACACTCTCAGTATATCAGTCACATTACACTCATTAGTTTAACGTGTGGCATGGGCTAGATTACTTATAGCTTCAGTGTCTCTAGCTGGTGTACTCTGTTGTATACATTGGGACAACATGACACTGTCTGTAACTCAGTCAGGTTGCACTGATTGGGTTAACATGTGGCATAGGTTTGATTACATTCAGCTTCAATGTCTCTAGCTGGTGTACTCTGTTGTATACATTGGGACATTGTGACACTGTCTGTACCTCAGTCAGGTTGCACTGATTGGGTTAACATGTGGCATGGGCTAGATTACTTATAACTTCAGTGTCTCTAGCTGTTGTACTCTGTTGTATACTTTGGGATGACGTGACACTGTCAGTAACTCAGTCACATTGCACTTATTAGGTTAACATGTGGCATGGGTTAGATTACTTATAGCTTCAGTGTCTCTAGCTGTTGTACTCTGTTGTATACATTGGGACAACGTGACACTGTCAGTAACTCAGTCACATTGCACTTATTAGGTTAACATGTGGCATGGGCTAGATTACTTATAGCTTCCGTGTCTCTAGCTGCTGTACTCTGTTGTATACATTGGGACAACGTGACACTGTCTGTAACTCAGTCAGGTTGCACTGATTGGGTTAACATGTGGCATAGGTTTGATCACATACAGCTTCAGTGTCTCTAGCTGCTGTACTCTGTTGTATACATTGGGACATCGTGACACTGTCTGTAACTCAGTCAGGTTGCACTGATTGGGTTAACATGTGGCATAGGTTTGATTACATACAGCTTCAGTGTCTCTAGCTGCTGTACTCTGTTGTATACATTGGGACAACGTGACACTGTCTGTAACTCAGTCAGGTTGCACTGATTGGGTTAACATGTGGCATAGTTTTGAATACATACAGCTTCAGTGTCTCTAGCTGCTGTACTCTGTTGTATACATTGGGACAACGTGACACTGTCTGTAACTCAGTCAGGTTGCACTGATTGGGTTAACATGTGGCATAGGTTTGATTACATACAGCTTCAGTGTCTCTAGCTGCTGTACTCTGTTGTATACATTGGGACAACGTGACACTGTCTGTAACTCAGTCAGGTTGCACTGATTGGGTTAACATATGGCATAGGTTTGATTACATTCAGCTTCAGTGTCTCTAGCTGCTGTACTCTGTTGTATACTTTGGGATGACGTGACACTGTCAGTAACACAGTCACATTGCACTTATTAGGTTAACATGTGGCATGGGTTAGATTACTTATAGCTTCAGTGTCTCTAGCTGTTGTACTCTGTTGTATACATTGGGACAACGTGACACTGTCAGTAACTCAGTCACATTGCACTTATTAGGTTAACATGTGGCATGGGCTAGATTACTTATAGCTTCCGTGTCTCTAGCTGCTGTACTCTGTTGTATACATTGGGATAACGTGACACTGTCAGTATCTTAGTCACATTGCACTCATTAGGTTAACATGTGGCATGGGCTAGATTACTTATAGCTTCCGTGTCTCTAGCTGCTGTACTCTGTTGTATACATTGGGACAACGTGACACTGTCTGTAACTCAGTCAGGTTGCACTGATTCGGTTAACATGTGGCATAGGTTTGATTACATACAGCTTCAGTGTCTCTAGCTGCTGTACTCTGTTGTATACATTGGGACAACGTGACACTGTCTGTAACTCAGTCAGGTTGCACTGATTGGGTTAACTTGTGGCATAGGTTTGATTACATACAGCTTCAGTGTCTCTAGCTGATGTACTCTGTTGTATACATTGGGACAACGTGACACTGTCTGTAACTCAGTCAGGTTGCACTGATTGGGTTAACTTGTGGCATAGGTTTGATTACATACAGCTTCAGTGTCTCCTGCTGCTGTAGCTTTCTTTGCACTGGGACAACTTGACACTGTCTGTAACTCAGTCAGGTTGCACTGATTGGGTTAACTTGTGGCATAGGTTTGATTACATACAGCTTCAGTGTCTCCTGTTGCTGTAGCTTTCTTTGCACTGGGACAACTTTACACTGTCGGTAACTCAGTCAGGTTGCACTTATTAGGTTAACATGTGCCATGGGCTAGATTACTTATAGCTTCCGTGTCTCTAGCTGCTGTACTCTGTTGTATACATTGGGACAACGTGACACTGTCAGTATCTCAGTCACATTGCACTCATTAGGTTAACATGTGTCATGGGCTAGATTACTTATAGCTTCGGTGTCTATAGCTGCTGTACTCTGTTGTATACATTGGGACAACGTGACACTGTGTGTAACTCAGTCAGGTTGCACTCATTAGGTTAACATGTGTCATGGGCTAGATTACTTATAGCTTCAGTGTCTCTAGCGTCTGTACTCTGTTGTATACATTGGGACAACGTGATACTGTGTGTAACTCAGTCAGGTGTCCACATTAGGGTCACATGTGGCATGGGCTAGATTACTTATAGCTTCAGTGTCTCTAGCTGGTGTACTCCGTTGTATATATTGGGAAAACATGACACTGTCAGTATATCAGACACATTACACTCATTAGTTTAACGTGTGGCATGGGCTAGATTACTTATAGCTTCAGTGTCGCTAGCTGGTGTACTCTGTTGTATACATTGGGACAACGTGACACTGTCTGTAACTCAGTCAGGTTGCACTGATTGGGTTAACATGTGGCATAGGTTTGATTACATTCAGCTTCAGTGTCTCTAGCTGGTGTACTCTGTTGTATACATTGGGACATTGTGACACTGTCTGTACCTCAGTCAGGTTGCACTGATTGGGTAAAAATGTGGCATGGGCTAGATTACTTATAGCTTCAGTGTCTCTAGCTGCTGTACTCTGTTGTATACATTGGGACAACGAGACACTGTCTGTAACTCAGTCAGGTTGCACTGATTGGGTTAACATGTTGCATTGGTTTGATTACATACAGCTTCAGTGTCTCTAGCTGGTGTACTCTGTTGTATATATTGGGACAACGTGACACTTTCAGTAACTCAGTCACTTTGCACTCATTAGGTTAGCATGTGGCATGGGCTTAATTACTTATAGCTTCAGTGTCTCTAGCTGCTGTACTCTGTTGTATATATTGGGACAAGGTGACACTGTCGGTATCTTAGTCACATTGCACTCATTAGGTTAACATGTGGCATGGGCTTGATTGCTTATAGCTTCAGTGTCTTTAGCTGCTGTACTCTGTTGTATAATTTGGGACAACGTGACACTGTCAGTATCTCAGTCACATTGCACTCATTAGGTTAACATGTGGCATGGGCTAGATTACTTATAGCTTCCGTGTCTCTAGCTGCTGTACTCTGTTGTATACATTGGAACAACCTGACACTGTCAGTATCTCAGTCACATTGCGTTCATTAGGTTAACATGTGGCATGCGCTAGATTACTTATAGCTTCAGTGCCTCTAGCTGCTGTTCTCTTTTGTATACATTGGAACAACGTGACACTGTCTGTAACTCAGTCACATTGCACTCATTAGGTTAACATGTGGCATGGGCTAGATAACTTATAGCTTCAGTGCCTCTAGCTGCTGTACTCTCTTGTATACATTGGGGCAACATGACACTGTCAGTATATCAGTCACATTACACTCTTTAGTTTAACGTGTGGCATGGGCTAGATTACTTATAGCTTCAATGTCTCTAGCTGGTGTACTCTGTTGTATACATTGGGACAACATGACACTGTCTGTAACTCAGTCAGGTTGCACTGATTGGGTTAACATGTGGCATAGTTTTGATTACATACAGGTTCAGTGTCTCCTGGTGCTGTAGCTTTCTTTGCACTGGGACAACTTGACACTGTCGGTAACTCAGTCAGGTTGCACTCATTAGGTTAACATGTGTCATGGGCTAGATTACTTATAGCTTCAGTGTCTCTAGCGTCTGTACTCTGTTGTATACATTGGTACAACGTGACACAGTCAGTATCTCAGTCACATTGCACTCATTAGGTTAACATGTGGCATGGGCTAGATTACTTATAGCTTCAGTGTCTCTAGCTGCTTTACTCTGTTGTATACATTGGGACAACGTGACACTGTCAGTATCTCAGTCACATTGCACTCATTAGGTTAACATGTGGCATGGGCTAGATTACTTATAGCTTCAGTGTCTCTAGCTGCTGTACTCTGTTGTATACATTCGGACAACCTGAAACTGTCAGTATCTCAGTCAGGTTGCACTGATTGGGTTAACATGTGGCATAGGTTTGATTACATACAGCTTCAGTGTCTCTAGCTGGTGTACTCTGTTGTATATATTGGGACAACGTGACACTTTCAGTACCTCAGTCACTTTGCACTCATTAGGTTAACATGTGGCATGGGCTAGATTACTTATAGCTTCCATGCCTCTAGCTGCTGTACTCTGTTGTATACATTGGAACAACCTGACACTGTCAGTATCTCAGTCACATTGCGTTCATTAGGTTAACATGTGGCATGCGCTAGATTACTTATAGCTTCAGTGGCTCTAGCTGCTGTACTCTTTTGTATACATTGGGACAACGTGACACTGTCTGTAACTCAGTCACATTGCACTCATTAGGTTAACATGTGGCATGGGCTAGATTACTTATAGCTTCAGTGCCTCTAGCTGCTGTACTCTTTTGTATACATTGGGACAACGTGACACTGTCTGTAACTCAGTCATATTGCACTCATTAGGTTAACATGTGGCATGGTCTAGATTACTTATAGCTTCAGTGTCTCTAGCTGGTGTACTCTTTTGTATACATTGGGGCAACATGACACTCTCAGTATATCAGTCACATTACACTCATTAGTTTAACGTGTGGCATGGGCTAGATTACTTATAGCTTCAGTGTCTCTAGCTGGTGTACTCTGTTGTATACATTGGGACAAATGACACTGTCTGTAACTCAGTCAGGTTGCACTGATTGGGTTAACATGTGGCATAGGTTTGATTACATTCAGCTTCAATGTCTCTAGCTGGTGTACTCTGTTGTATACATTGGGACATTGTGACACTGTCTGTACCTCAGTCAGGTTGCACTGATTGGGTTAACATGTGGCATGGGCTAGATTACTTATAACTTCAGTGTCTCTAGCTGTTGTACTCTGTTGTATACTTTGGGATGACGTGACACTGTCAGTAACTCAGTCACATTGCACTTATTAGGTTAACATGTGGCATGGGTTGGATTACTTATAGCTTCAGTGTCTCTAGCTGTTGTACTCTGTTGTATACATTGGGACAACGTGACACTGTCAGTAACTCAGTCACATTGCACTTATTAGGTTAACATGTGGCATGGGCTAGATTACTTATAGCTTCCGTGTCTCTAGCTGCTGTACTCTGTTGTATACATTGGGACAACGTGACACTGTCTGTAACTCAGTCAGGTTGCACTGATTGGGTTAACATGTGGCATAGGTTTGGTCACATACAGCTTCAGTGTCTCTAGCTGCTGTACTCTGTTGTATACATTGGGACAACGTGACACTGTCTGTAACTCAGTCAAGTTGCACTGATTGGGTTAACATGTGGCATAGGTTTGATTACATACAGCTTCAGTGTCTCTAGCTGCTGTACTCTGTTGTATACATTGGGACAACGTGACACTGTCTGTAACTCAGTCAGGTTGCACTGATTGGGTTAACATGTGGCATAGGTTTGATTACATACAGCTTCAGTGTCTCTAGCTGCTGTACTCTGTTGTATACATTGGGACAACGTGACACTGTCTGTAACTCAGTCAGGTTGCACTGATTGGGTTAACATGTGGCATAGGTTTGATTACATACAGCTTCAGTGTCTCTAGCTGCTGTACTCTGTTGTATACTTTGGGACAACGTGACACTGTCTGTAACTCAGTCAGGTTGCACTGATTGGGTTAACATATGGCATAGGTTTGATTACATTGAGCTTCAGTGTCTCTAGCTGCTGTACTCTGTTGTATACTTTGGGATGACGTGACACTGTCAGTAACACAGTCACATTGCACTTATTAGGTTAACATGTGGCATGGGTTAGATTACTTATAGCTTCAGTGTCTCTAGCTGTTGTACTCTGTTGTATACATTGGGACAACGTGACACTGTCAGTAACTCAGTCACATTGCACTTATTAGGTTAACATGTGGCATGGGCTAGATTACTTATAGCTTCCGTGTCTCTAGCTGCTGTACTCTGTTGTATACATTGGGACTACGTGACACTGTCAGTATCTTAGTCACATTGCACTCATTAGGTTAACATGTGGCATGGGCTAGATTACTTATAGCTTCCGTGTCTCTAGCTGCTGTACTCTGTTGTATACATTGGGACAACGTGACACTGTCTGTAACTCAGTCAGGTTGCACTGATTGGGTTAACTTGTGGCATAGGTTTGATTACATACAGCTTCAGTGTCTCTAGCTGATGTACTCTGTTGTATACATTGGGACAACGTGACACTGTCTGTAACTCAGTCAGGTTGCACTGATTGGGTTAACTTGTGGCATAGGTTTGATTACATACAGCTTCAGTGTCTCCTGCTGCTGTAGCTTTCTTTGCACTGGGACAACTTGACACTGTCTGTAACTCAGTCAGGTTGCACTGATTGGGTTAACTTGTGGCATAGGTTTGATTACATACAGCTTCAGTGTCTCCTGTTGCTGTAGCTTTCTTTGCACTGGGACAACTTTACACTGTCGGTAACTCAGTCAGGTTGCACTCATTAGGTTAACATGTGCCATGGGCTAGATTACATATAGCTTCAGTGTCTCTAGCTGCTGTACTCTGTTGTATACATTGGGACAACGTGACACTGTCAGTATCTCAGTCACATTGCACTCATTAGGTTAACATGTGTCATGGGCTAGATTACTTATAGCTTCGGTGTCTATAGCTGCTGTACTCTGTTGTATACATTGGGACAACGTGACACTGTGTGTAACTCAGTCAGGTTGCACTCATTAGGTTAACATGTGTCATGGGCTAGATTACTTATAGCTTCAGTGTCTCTAGCGTCTGTACTCTGTTGTATACATTGGGACAACGTGACACTGTGTGTAACTCAGTTAGGTTGCACACATTAGGGTCACATGTGGCATGGGCTAGATTACTTATAGCTTCAGTGTCTCTAGCTGGTGTACTCCGTTGTATATATTGGGAAAACATGACACTGTCAGTATATCAGAGACATTACACTCATTAGTTTAACGTGTGGCATGGGCTAGATTACTTATAGCTTCAGTGTCTCTAGCTGGTGTACTCTGTTGTATATATTGGGACAAGGTGACACTGTCGGTATCTTAATCACATTGCACTGATTAGGTTAACATGTGGCATGGGCTTGATTGTTTATAGCTTCAGTGTCTCTAGCTGCTGTACTCTGTTGTATAATTTGGGACAACGTGACACTGTCAGTATCTCAGTCACATTGCGTTCATTCGGTTAACATGTGGCATGCCCTAGATTACTTATAGCTTCAGTGCCTCTAGCTGCTGTACTCTTTTGTATACATTGGGACAACGTGACACTGTCTGTAACTCAGTCATATTGCAGTCATTAGGTTAACATGTGGCATGGTCTAGATTACTTATAGCTTCAGTGTCTCTAGCTGGTGTACTCTTTTGTATACATTGGGGCAACATGACACTCTCAGTATATCAGTCACATTACACTCATTAGTTTAACGTGTGGCATGGGCTAGATTACTTATAGCTTCAGTGTCTCTAGCTGGTGTACTCTGTTGTATACATTGGGACAACATGACACTGTCTGTAACTCAGTCATGTTGCACTGATTGGGTTAACATGTGGCATAGGTTTGATTACATTCAGCTTCAATGTCTCTAGCTGGTGTACTCTGTTGTATACATTGGGACATTGTGACACTGTCTGTACCTCAGTCAGGTTGCACTGATTGGGTTAACATGTGGCATGGGCTAGATTACTTATAACTTCAGTGTCTCTAGCTGTTGTACTCTGTTGTATACTTTGGGATGACGTGACACTGTCAGTAACTCAGTCACATTGCACTTATTAGGTTAACATGTGGCATGGGTTAGATTACTTATAGCTTCAGTGTCTCTAGCTGTTGTACTCTGTTGTATACATTGGGACAACGTGACACTGTCAGTAACTCAGTCACATTGCACTTATTAGGTTAACATGTGGCATGGGCAAGATTACTTATAGCTTCAATGTCTCTAGCTGGTGTACTCTGTTGTATACATTGGGACAACGTGACACTGTCTGTAACTCAGTCAGGTTGCACTGATTGGGTTAACATGTGGCATAGGTTTGATTACATTCAGCTTCAGTGTCTCTAGCTGGTGTACTCTGTTGTATACATTGGGACATTGTGACACTGTCTGTACCTCAGTCAGGTTGCACTGATTGGGTAAACATGTGGCATGGGCTAGATTACTTATAGCTTCAGTGTCTCTAGCTGCTGTACTCTGTTGTATACATTGGGACAACGTGACACTGTCTGTAACTCAGTCAGGTTGCACTGATTGGGTTAACATGTTGCATTGGTTTGATTACATACAGCTTCAGTGTCTCTAGCTGGTGTACTCTGTTGTATATATTGGGACAACGTGACACTTTGAGTAAGTCAGTCACTTTGCACTCATTAGGTTAGCATGTGGCATGGGCTTAATTACTTATAGCTTCAGTGTCTCTAGCTGCTGTACTCTGTTGTATATATTGGGACAAGGTGACACTGTCGGTATCTTAGTCACATTGCACTCATTAGGTTAACATGTGGCATGGGCTTGATTGCTTATAGCTTCAGTGTCTCTAGCTGCTGTACTCTGTTGTATAATTTGGGACAACGTGACACTGTCAGTATCTCAGTCACATTGCACTCATTAGGTTAACATGTGGCATGGGCTAGATTACTTATAGCTTCCGTGTCTCTAGCTGCTGTACTCTGTTGTATACATTGGAACAACCTGACACTGTCAGTATCTCAGTCACATTGCGTTCATTAGGTTAACATGTGGCATGCGCTAGATTACTTATAGCTTCAGTGCCTCTAGCTGCTGTACTCTTTTGTATACATTGGGACAACGTGACACTGTCTGTAACTCAGTCACATTGCACTCATTAGGTTAACATGTGGCATGGGCTAGATAACTTATAGCTTCAGTGCCTCTAGCTGCTGTACTCTTTTGTATACATTGGGACAACGTGACACTGTCTATAACTCAGTCATATTGCACTCATTAGGTTAACATGTGGCATGGTCTAGATTACTTATAGCTTCAGTGTCTCTAGCTGGTGTACTCTTCTGTATACATTGGGGCAACATGACACTGTCAGTATATCAGTCACATTACACTCATTAGTTTAACGTGTGGCATGGGCTAGATTACTTATAGCTTCAATGTCTCTAGCTGGTGTACTCTGTTGTATACATTGGGACAACATGACACTGTCTGTAACTCAGTCAGGTTGCACTGATTGGGTTAACATGTGGCATAGGTTTGATTACATTCAGCTTCAGTGTCTCTAGCTGCTGTACTCTGTTGTATACTTTGGGATGACGTGACACTGTCAGTAACTCAGTCACATTGCACTTATTAGGTTAACATGTGGCATGGGTTAGATTACTTATAGCTTCAGTGTCTCTAGCATTTGTACTCTGTTGTATACATTGGGACAACGTGACACTGTCTGTAACTCAGTAAGGTTGCACTGATTGGGTTAACATGTGACATAGGTTTAATAACATACAGCTTCAGTGTCTCCAGTTCCTGTAGCGTTCTTTGCACTGGGACAACTTGACACTGTCGGTAACTCAGTCAGGTTGCACTCATTAGGTTAACATGTGGTATGGGCTAGATTACTTATAGCTTCAGTGTCTCTAGCTGCTGTACTCTGTTGTATACATTGGGACAACGTGACACAGTCAGTATCTCAGGCACCTTGCACTCATTAGGTTAACATGTGGCATGGGCTAGATTACTTATAGCTTCAGTGTCTCTAGCTGCTTTACTCTGTTGTATACATTGGGACAACGTGACACTGTCAGTATCTCAGTCACATTGCACTCATTAGGTTAACATGTGGCATGGGCTAGATTACTTATAGCTTCAGTGTCTCTAGCTGCTGTACTCTGTTGTATACATTCGGACAACGCGACACTGACTGTAACTCAGTCAGGTTGCACTGATTGGGTTAACATGTGGCATAGGTTTGATTACATTCAGCTTCAGTTTTTCTAGCTGGTGTACTCTGTTGTATACATTGGGATATTGTGACACTTTCTGTACCTCAGTCAGGTTGCACTGATTGGGTAAACATGTGGCATGGGCTAGATTACTTATAGCTTCAGTGTCTCTAGCTGCTGTACTCTGTTGTATACCTTGGGACAACGTGACACTGTCTGTAACTCAGTCAGGTTGTACTGATTGGGTTAACATGTGGCATAGGTTTGATTACATACAGCTTCAGTGTCTCTAGCTGGTGTACTCTGTTGTATATATTGGGACAACGTGACACTTTCAGTAACTCAGTCACTTTGCACTCATTAGGTTAACATGTGGCATGGGCTTAATTACTTATAGCTTCAGTGTCTCTAGCTGCTGTACTCTGTTGTATATATTGGGACAAGGTGACACTGTCGGTATCTTAGTCACATTGCACTGATTAGGTTAACATGTGGCATGGGCTTGATTGTTTATAGCTTCAGTGTCTCTAGCTGCTGTACTCTGTTGTATAATTTGGGACAACGTGACACTGTCAGTATCTCAGTCACATTGCGTTCATTAGGTTAACATGTGGCATGCCCTAGATTACTTATAGCTTCAGTGGCTCTAGCTGCTGTACTCTTTTGTATACATTGGGACAACGTCACACTGTCTGTAACTCAGTCACATTGCACTCATTAGGTTAACATGTGGCATGGGCTAGATTACTTATAGCTTCAGTGCCTCTAGCTGCTGTACTCTTTTGTATACATTGGGACAACGTGACACTGTCTGTAACTCAGTCATATTGCACTCATTAGGTTAACATGTGGCATGGTCTAGATTACTTATAGCTTCAGTGTCTCTAGCTGGTGTACTCTTTTGTATACATTGGGGCAACATGACACTCTCAGTATATCAGTCACATTACACTCATTAGTTTAACGTGTGGCATGGGCTAGATTACTTATAGCTTCAGTGTCTCTAGCTGGTGTACTCTGTTGTATACATTGGGACAACATGACACTGTCTGTAACTCAGTCATGTTGCACTGATTGGGTTAACATGTGGCATAGGTTTGATTACATTCAGCTTCAATGTCTCTAGCTGGTGTACTCTGTTGTATACATTGGGACATTGTGACACTGTCTGTACCTCAGTCAGGTTGCACTGATTGGGTTAACATGTGGCATGGGCTAGATTACTTATAACTTCAGTGTCTCTAGCTGTTGTACTCTGTTGTATACTTTGGGATGACGTGACACTGTCAGTAACTCAGTCACATTGCACTTATTAGGTTAACATGTGGCATGGGTTAGATTACTTATAGCTTCAGTGTCTCTAGCTGTTGTACTCTGTTGTATACATTGGGACAACGTGACACTGTCAGTAACTCAGTCACATTGCACTTATTAGGTTAACATGTGGCATGGGCTAGATTACTTATAGCTTCCGTGTCTCTAGCTGCTATACTCTGTTGTATACATTGGTACAACGTGACACTGTCTGTAACTCAGTCAGGTTGCACTGATTGGGTTAACATGTGGCATAGGTTTGATCACATACAGCTTCAGTGTCTCTAGCTGCTGTACTCTGTTGTATACATTGGGACAACGTGACACTGTCTGTAACTCAGTCAGGTTGCACTGATTGGGTTAACATGTGGCATAGGTTTGATTACATACAGCTTCAGTGTCTCTAGCTGCTGTACTCTGTTGTATACATTGGGACAATGTGACACTGTCTGTAACTCAGTCAGGTTGCACTGATTGGGTTAACATGTGGCATAGGTTTGATTACATACAGCTTCAGTGTCTCTAGCTGCTGTACTCTGTTGTATACATTGGGACAACGTGACACTGTCTGTAACTCAGTCAGGTTGCACTGATTGGGTTAACATGTGGCATAGGTTTGATTACATACAGCTTCAGTGTCTCTAGCTGCTGTACTCTGTTGTATACATTGGGACGTGACACTGTCTGTAACTCAGTCAGGTTGCACTGATTGGGTTAACATATGGCATAGGTTTGATTACATTCAGCTTCAGTGTCTCTAGCTGCTGTACTCTGTTGTATACTTTGGGATGACGTGACACTGTCAGTAACACAGTCACATTGCACTTATTAGGTTAACATGTGGCATGGGTTAGATTACTTATAGCTTCAGTGTCTCTAGCTGTTGTACTCTGTTGTATACATTGGGACAACGTGACACTGTCAGTAAGTCAGTCACATTGCACTTATTAGGTTAACATGTGGCATGGGCTAGATTACTTATAGCTTCCGTGTCTCTAGCTGCTGTACTCTGTTGTATACATTGGGACAACGTGACACTGTCAGTATCTTAGTCACATTGCACTCATTAGGTTAACATGTGGCATGGGCTAGATTACTTATAGCTTATGTGTCTCTAGCTGCTGTACTCTGTTGTATACATTGGGACAACGTGACACTGTCTGTAACTCAGTCAGGTTGCACTGATTGGGTTAACATGTGGCATAGGTTTGATTACATACAGCTTCAGTGTCTCTAGCTGCTGTACTCTGTTGTATACATTGGGACAACGTGACACTGTCTGTAACTCAGTCAGGTTGCACTGATTGGGTTAACTTGTGGCATAGGTTTGATTACATACAGCTTCAGTGTCTCTAGCTGATGTACTCTGTTGTATACATTGGGACAACGTGACACTGTCTGTAACTCAGTCAGGTTGCACTGATTGGGTTAACTTGTGGCATAGGTTTGATTACATACAGCTTCAGTGTCTCCTGCTGCTGTAGCTTTCTTTGCACTGGGACAACTTGACACTGTCTGTAACTCAGTCAGGTTGCACTGATTGGGTTAACTTGTGGCATAGGTTTGATTACAAACAGCTTCAGTGTCTCCTGTTGCTGTAGCTTTCTTTGCACTGGGACAACTTTACACTGTCGGTAACTCAGTCAGGTTGCACTTATTAGGTTAACATGTGCCATGGGCTAGATTACTTATAGCTTCAGTGTCTCTAGCTGCTGTACTCTGTTGTATACATTGGGACAACGTGACACTGTCAGTATCTCAGTCACATTGCACTCATTAGGTTAACATGTGTCATGGGCTAGATTACTTATAGCTTCGGTGTCTATAGCTGCTGTACTCTGTTGTATACATTGGGACAACGTGACACTGTGTGTAACTCAGTCAGGTTGCACTCATTAGGTTAACATGTGTCATGGGCTAGATTACTTATAGCTTCAGTGTCTCTAGCGTGTGTACTCTGTTGTATACATTGGGACAACGTGATACTGTGTGTAACTCAGTCAGGTTGCACACATTAGGGTCACATGTAGCATGGGCTAGATTACTTATAGCTTCAGTGTCTCTAGCTGGTGTACTCCGTTGTATATATTGGGAAAACATGACATTGTCAGTATATCAGACACATTACACTCATTAGTTTAACGTGTGGCATGGGCTAGATTACTTATAGCTTCAGTGTCGCTAGCTGGTGTACTCTGTAGTATACATTGGGACAACGTCACACTGTCTGTAACTCAGTCAGGTTGCACTGATTGGGTTAACATGTTGCATTGGTTTGATTACATACAGCTTCAGTGTCTCTAGCTGGTGTACTCTGTTGTATATATTGGGACAACGTGACACTTTCAGTAACTCAGTCACTTTGCACTCATTAGGTTAGCATGTGGCATGGGCTTAATTACTTATAGCTTCAGTGTCTCCAGCTGCTGTACTCTGTTGTATAATTTGGGACAACGTGACACTGTCAGTATCTCAGTCACATTGCACTCATTAGGTTAACATGTGGCATGGGCTAGATTACTTATAGCTTCCGTGTCTCTAGCTGCTGTACTCTGTTGTATACATTGGAACAACCTGACACTGTCAGTATCTCAGTCACATTGCGTTCATTAGGTTAACATGTGGCATGCGCTAGATTACTTATAGCTTCAGTGCCTCTAGCTGCTGTACTCTTTTGTATACATTGGGACAACGTGACACTGTCTGTAACTCAGTCACATTGCACTCATTAGGTTAACATGTGGCATGGGCTAGATAACTTATAGCTTCAGTGCCTCTAGCTGCTGTACTCTTTTGTATACATTGGGACAACGTGACACTGTCTATAACTCAGTCATATTGCACTCATTAGGTTAACATGTGGCATGGTCTAGATTACTTATAGCTTCAGTGTCTCTAGCTGGTGTACTCTTCTGTATACATTGGGGCAACATGACACTGTCAGTATATCAGTCACATTACACTCATTAGTTTAACGTGTGGCATGGGCTAGATTACTTATAGCTTCAATGTCTCTAGCTGGTGTACTCTGTTGTATACATTGGGACAACATGACACTGTCTGTAACTCAGTCAGGTTGCACTGATTCGGTTAACATGTGGCATAGGTTTGATTACATTCAGATTCAGTGTCTCTAGCTGCTGTACTCTGTTGTATACTTTGGGATGATGTGACACTGTCAGTAACTCAGTCACATTGCACTTATTAGGTTAACATGTGGCATGGGTTAGATTACTTATAGCTTCAGTGTCTCTAGCATTTGTACTGTGTTGTATACATTGGGACAACGTGACAATGTCTGTAACTCAGTAAGGTTGCACTGATTGGGTTAACATGTGACATAGGTTTGATAACATACAGCTTCAGTGTCTCCAGTTCCTGTAGCGTTCTTTGCACTGGGACAACTTGACACTGTCGGTAACTCAGTCAGGTTGCACTCATTAGGTTAACATGTGGTATGGGCTAGATTACTTATAGCTTCAGTGTCTCTAGCTGCTGTACTCTGTTGTATACATTGGGACAACGTGACACAGTCAGTATCTCAGTCACATTGCACTCATTAGGTTAACATGTGGCATGGGCTAGATTACTTATAGCTTCAGTGTCTCTAGCTGCTTTACTCTGTTGTATACATTGGGACAACGTGACACTGTCAGTATCTCAGTCACATTGCACTCATTAGGTTAACATGTGGCATGGGCTAGATTACTTATAGCTTCAGTGTCTCTAGCTGCTGTACTCTGTTGTATACATTCGGACAACGTGACACTGACTGTAACTCAGTCAGGTTGCACTGATTGGGTTAACATGTGGCATAGGTTTGATTACATTCAGCTTCAGTTTTTCTAGCTGGTGTACTCTGTTGTATACATTGGGACATTGTGACACTTTCTGTACCTCAGTCAGGTTGCACTGATTGGGTAAACATGTGGCATGGGCTAGATTACTTATAGCTTCAGTGTCTCTAGCTGCTGTACTCTGTTGTATACATTGGGACAACGTGACACTGTCTGTAACTCAGTCAGGTTGCACTGATTGGGTTAACATGTGGCATAGGTTTGATTACATACAGCTTCAGTGTCTCTAGCTGGTGTACTCTGTTGTATATATTGGGACAACGTGACACTTTCAGTAACTAAGTCACTTTGCACTCATTAGGTTAACATGTGGCATGGGCTTAATTACTTATAGCTTCAGTGTCTCTAGCTGCTGTACTCTGTTGTATATATTGGGACAAGGTGACACTGTCGGTATCTTAGTCACATTGCACTGATTAGGTTAACATGTGGCATGGGCTTGATTGTTTATAGCTTCAGTGTCTCTAGCTGCTGTACTCTGTTGTATAATTTGGGACAACGTGACACTGTCAGTATCTCAGTCACATTGCACTCATTAGGTTAACATGTGGCATGGGCTAGATTACTTATAGCTTCCGTGCCTCTAGCTGCTGTACTCTGTTGTATACATTGGAACAACCTGACACTGTCAGTATCTCAGTCACATTGCGTTCATTAGGTTAACATGTGGCATGCGCTAGATTACTTATAGCTACAGTGGCTCTAGCTGCTGTACTCTTTTGTATATATTGGGACAACGTGACACTGTCTGTAACTCAGTCACATTGCACTCATTAGGTTAACATGTGGCATGGGCTAGATTACTTATAGCTTCAGTGCCTCTAGCTGCTGTACTCTTTTGTATACATTGGGACAACGTGACACTGTCTGTAACTCAGTCATATTGCACTCATTAGGTTAACATGTGGCATGGTCTAGATTACTTATAGCTTCAGTGTCTCTAGCTGGTGTACTCTTTTGTATACATTGGGGCAACATGACACTCTCAGTATATCAGTCACATTACACTCATTAGTTTAACGTGTGGCATGGGCTAGATTACTTATAGCTTCAGTGTCTCTAGCTGGTGTACTCTGTTGTATACATTGGGACAACATGACACTGTCTGTAAGTCAGTCAGGTTGCACTGATTGGGTTAACATGTGGCATAGATTTGACTACATTCAGCTTCAATGTCTCTAGCTGGTGTACTCTGTTGTATACATTGGGACATTGTGACACTGTCTGTACCTCAGTCAGGTTGCACTGATTGGGTTAACATGTGGCATGGGCTAGATTACTTATAACTTCAGTGTCTCTAGCTGTTGTACTCTGTTGTATACTTTGGGATGACGTGACACTGTCAGTAACTCAGTCACATTGCACTTATTAGGTTAACATGTGGCATGGGTTAGATTACTTATAGCTTCAGTGTCTCTAGCTGTTGTACTCTGTTGTATACATTGGGACAACGTGACACTGTCTGTAACTCAGTCAGGTTGCACTGATTGGGTTAACATGTGGCATAGGTTTGATTACATACAGCTTCAGTGTCTCTAGCTGCTGTACTCTGTTGTATACATTGGGACAACGTGACACTGTCTGTAACTCAGTCAGGTTGCACTGATTGGGTTAACATGTGGCATAGGTTTGATTACATACAGCTTCAGTGTCTCTAGCTGCTGTACTCTGTTGTATACATTGGGACAACGTGACACTGTCTGTAACTCAGTCAGGTTGCACTGATTGGGTTAACATATGGCATAGGTTTGATTACATTCAGCTTCAGTGTCTCTAGCTGCTGTACTCTGTTGTATACTTTGGGATGACGTGACACTGTCAGTAACACAGTCACATTGCACTTATTAGGTTAACATGTGGCATGGGTTAGATTACTTATAGCTTCAGTGTCTCTAGCTGTTGTACTCTGTTGTATACATTGGGACAACGTGACACTGTCAGTAAGTCAGTCACATTGCACTTATTAGGTTAACATGTGGCATGGGCTAGATTACTTATAGCTTCCGTGTCTCTAGCTGCTGTTCTCTGTTGTATACATTGGGACAACGTGACACTGTCAGTATCTTAGTCACATTGCACTCATTAGGTTAACATGTGGCATGGGCTAGATTACTTATAGCTTCCGTGTCTCTAGCTGCTGTACTCTGTTGTATACATTGGGACAACGTGACACTGTCTGTAACTCAGTCAGGTTGCACTGATTGGGTTAACATGTGGCATAGGTTTGATTACATACAGCTTCAGTGTCTCTAGCTGCTGTACTCTGTTGTATACATTGGGACAACGTGACACTGTCTGTAACTCAGTCAGGTTGCACTGATTGGGTTAACTTGTGGCATAGGTTTGATTACATACAGCTTCAGTGTCTCTAGCTGATGTACTCTGTTGTATACATTGGGACAACGTGACACTGTCTGTAACTCAGTCAGGTTGCACTGATTGGGTTAACTTGTGGCATGGGTTTGATTACATACAGCTTCAGTGTCTCCTGCTGCTGTAGCTTTCTTTGCACTGGGACAACTTGACACTGTCTGTAACTCAGTCAGGTTGCACTGATTGGGTTAACTTGTGGCATAGGTTTGATTACATACAGCTTCAGTGTCTCCTGTTGCTGTAGCTTTCTTTGCACTGGGACAACTTTACACTGTCGGTAACTCAGTCAGGTTGCACTTATTAGGTTAACATGTGCCATGGGCTAGATTACTTATAGCTTCAGTGTCTCTAGCTGCTGTACTCTGTTGTATACATTGGGACAACGTGACACTGTCAGTATCTCAGTCACATTGCACTCATTAGGTTAACATGTGTCATGGGCTAGATTACTTATAGCTTCGGTGTCTATAGCTGCTGTACTCTGTTGTATACATTGGGACAACGTGACACTGTCTGTAACTCAGTCAGGTTGCACTCATTAGGTTAACATGTGTCATGGGCTAGATTACTTATAGCTTCAGTGTCTCTAGCGTCTGTACTCTGTTGTATACATTGGGACAACGTGATACTGTGTGTAACTCAGTCAGGTTGCACACATTAGGGTCACATGTGGCATGGGCTAGATTACTTATAGCTTTAGTGTCTCTAGCTGGTGTACTCCGTTGTATATATTGGGAAAACATGACACTGTCAGTATATCAGACACATTACACTCATTAGTTTAACGTGTGGCATATGCTAGATTACTTATAGCTTCAGTGTCGCTAGCTGGTGTACTCTGTAGTATACATTGGGACAACGTGACACTGTCTGTAACTCAGTCAGGTTGCACTGATTGGGTTAACATGTGGCATAGGTTTGATTACATTCAGCTTCAGTGTCTCTAGCTGCTGTACTCTGTTGTATACATTGGGACAACGTGACACTGTCTGTAACTCAGTCAGGTTGCACTGATTGGGTTAACATGTTGCATTGGTTTGATTACATACAGCTTCAGTGTCTCTAGCTGGTGTACTCTGTTGTATATATTGGGACAACGTGACACTTTCAGTAACTCAGTCACTTTGCACTCATTAGGTTAGCATGTGGCATGGGCTTAATTACTTATAGCTTCAGTGTCTCTAGCTGCTGTACTCTGTTGTATATATTGGGACAAGGTGACACTGTCGGTATCTTAGTCACATTGCACTCATTAGGTTAACATGTGGCATGGGCTTGATTGCTTATAGCTTCAGTGTCTCTAGCTGCTGTAATCTGTTGTATAATTTGGGACAACGAGACACTGTCAGTATCTCAGTCACATTGCACTCATTAGGTTAACATGTGGCATGGGCTAGATTACTTATAGCTTCCGTGTCTCTAGCTGCTGTACTCTGTTGTATACATTGGAACAACCTGACACTGTCAGTATCTCAGTCACATTGCGTTCATTAGGTTAACATGTGGCATGCGCTAGATTACTTATAGCTTCAGTGCCTCTAGCTGCTGTACTCTTTTGTATACATTGGGACAACGTGACACTGTCTGTAACTCAGTCACATTGCACTCATTAGGTTAACATGTGGCATGGGCTAGATAACTTATAGCTTCAGTGCCTCTAGCTGCTGTACTCTCTTGTATACATTGGGACAACGTGACACTGTCTATAACTCAGTCATATTGCACTCATTAGGTTAACATGTGGCATGGTCTAGATTACTTATAGCTTCAGTGTCTCTAGCTGGTGTACTCTTCTGTATACATTGGGGCAACATGACACTGTCAGTATATCAGTCACATTACACTCATTAGTTTAACGTGTGGCATGGGCTAGATTACTTATAGCTTCAATGTCTCTAGCTGGTGTACTCTGTTGTATACATTGGGACAACATGACACTGTCTGTAACTCAGTCAGGTTGCACTGATTGGGTTAACATGTGGCATAGGTTTGATTACATTCAGCTTCAGTGTCTTTAGCTGCTGTACTCTGTTGTATACTTTGGGATGACGTGACACTGTCAGTAACTCAGTCACATTGCACTTATTAGGTTAACATGTGGCATGGGTTAGATTACTTATAGCTTCAGTGTCTCTAGCTGCTGTACTCTGTTGTATACATTGGGACAAAGTGACACTGTCTGTAACTCAGTCAGGTTGCACTGATTGGGTTAACATGTGTCATAGTTTTGATTACATACAGGTTCAGTGTCTCCTGGTGCTGTAGCTTTCTTTGCACTGGGACAACTTGACACTGTCGGTAACTCAGTCAGGTTGCACTCATTAGGTTAACATGTGTCATGGGCTAGATTACTTATAGCTTCAGTGTCTCTAGCGTCTGTACTCTGTTGTATACATTGGGACAACGTGACAAAGTCAGTATCTCAGTCACATTGCACTCATTAGGTTAACATGTGGCATGGGCTAGATTACTTATAGCTTCAGTGTCTCTAGCTGCTTTACTCTGTTGTATACATTGGGACAACGTGACACTGTCAGTATCTCAGTCACATTGCACTCATTAGTTTAACATGTGGCATGGGCTAGATTACTTATAGCTTCAGTGTCTCTAGCTGCTGTACTCTGTTGTATACATTCGGACAACGTGAAACTGTCAGTATCTCAGTCAGGTTGCACTGATTGGGTTAACATGTGGCATAGGTTTGATTACATACAGCTTCAGTGTCTCTAGCTGGTGTACTCTGTTGTATATATTGGGACAACGTGACACTTTCAGTACCTCAGTCACTTTGCACTCATTAGGTTAACATGTGGCATGGGCTTAATTACTTATAGCTTCAGTGTCTCTAGCTGCTGTATTCTGTTGTATATATTGGGACAAGGTGACACTGTCGGTATCTTAGTCACATTGCACTGATGAGGTTAACATGTGGCATGGGCTTGATTGTTTATAGCTTCAGTGTCTCTAGCTGCTGTACTCTGTTGTATAATTTGGGACAACGTGACACTGTCAGTATCTCAGTCACATTGCACTCATTAGGTTAACATGTGGCATGGGCTAGATTACTTATAGCTTCCGTGCCTCTAGCTGCTGTACTCTGTTGTATACATTGGAACAACCTGACACTGTCAGTATCTCAGTCACATTGCGTTCATTAGGTTAACATGTGGCATGCGCTAGATTACATATAGCTTCAGTGGCTCTAGCTGCTGTACTCTTTTGTATACATTGGGACAACGTGACACTGTCTGTAACTCAATAACATTGCACTCATTAGGTTAACATGTGGCATGGGCTAGATTACTTATAGCTTCAGTGCCTCTAGCTGCTGTACTCTTTTGTATACATTGGGACAACGTGACACTGTCTGTAACTTAGTCATATTGCACTCATTAGGTTAACATGTGGCATGGTCTAGATTACTTATAGCTTAAGTGTCTCTAGCTGGTGTACTCTTTTGTATACATTGGGGCAACATGACACTCTCAGTATATCAGTCACATTACACTCATTAGTTTAACGTGTGGCATGGGCTAGATTACTTATAGCTTCAGTGTCTCTAGCTGGTGTACTCTGTTGTATACATTGGGACAAATGACACTGTCTGTAACTCAGTCAGGTTGCACTGATTGGGTTAACATGTGGCATAGTTTTGATTACATTCAGCTTCAATGTCTCTAGCTGGTGTACTCTGTTGTATACATTGGGACATTGTGACACTGTCTGTACCTCAGTCAGGTTGCACTGATTGGGTTAACATGTGGCATGGGCTAGATTACTTATAACTTCAGTGTCTCTAGCTGTTGTACTCTGTTGTATACTTTGGGATGACGTGACACTGTCAGTAACTCAGTCACATTGCACTTATTAGGTTAACATGTGGCATGGGTTGGATTACTTATAGCTTCAGTGTCTCTAGCTGTTGTACTCTGTTGTATACATTGGGACAACGTGACACTGTCAGTCACTCAGTCACATTGCACTTATTAGGTTAACATGTGGCATGGGCTAGATTACTTATAGCTTCCGTGTCTCTAGCTGCTGTACTCTGTTGTATACATTGGGACAACGTGACACTGTCTGTAACTCAGTCAGGTTGCACTGATTGGGTTAACATGTGGCATAGGTTTGATCACATACAGCTTCAGTGTCTCTAGCTGCTGTACTCTGTTGTATACATTGGGACAACGTGACACTGTCTGTAATTCAGTCAAGTTGCACTGATTGGGTTAACATGTGGCATAGGTTTGATTACATACAGCTTCAGTGTCTCTAGCTGCTGTACTCTGTTGTATACATTGGGATAACGTGACACTGTCTGTAACTCAGTCAGGTTGCACTGATTGGGTTAACATGTGGCATAGGTTTGATTACATACAGCTTCAGTGTCTCTAGCTGCTGTACTCTGTTGTATACATTGGGACAACGTGACACTGTCTGTAACTCAGTCAGGTTGCACTGATTGGGTTAACATGTGGCATAGGTTTCATTACATACAGCTTCAGTGTCTCTAGCTGCTGTACTCTGTTGTATACTTTGGGACAACGTGACACTGTCTGTAACTCAGTCAGGTTGCACTGATTGGGTTAACATATGGCATAGGTTTGATTACATTCAGCTTCAGTGTCTCTAGCTGCTGTACTCTGTTGTATACTTTGGGATGACGTGACACTGTCAGTAACACAGTCACATTGCACTTATTAGGTTAACATGTGGCATGGGTTAGATTACTTATAGCTTCAGTGTCTCTAGCTGTTGTACTCTGTTGTATACATTGGGACAACGTGACACTGTCAGTAACTCAGTCACATTGCACTTATTAGGTTAACATGTGGCATGGGCTAGATTACTTATAGCTTCCGTGTCTCTAGCTGCTGTACTCTGTTGTATACATTGGGACAACGTGACACTGTCAGTATCTTAGTCACATTGCACTCATTAGGTTAACATGTGGCATGGGCTAGATTACTTATAGCTTCCGTGTCTCTAGCTGCTGTACTCTGTTGTATACATTGGGACAACGTGACACAGTCTGTAACTCAGTCAGGTTGCACTGATTGGGTTAACATGTGGCATAGGTTTGATTACATACAGCTTCAGTGTCTCTTGCTGCTGTACTCTGTTGTATACATTGGGACAACGTGACACTGTCTGTAACTCAGTCAGGTTGCACTGATTGGGTTAACTTGTGGCATAGGTTTGATTACATACAGCTTCAGTGTCTCTAGCTGATGTACTCTGTTGTATACATTGGGACAACGTGACACTGTCTGTAACTCAGTCAGGTTGCACTGATTGGGTTAACTTGTGGCATAGGTTTGATTACATACAGCTTCAGTGTCTCTAGCTGATGTACTCTGTTGTATACATTGGGACAACGTGACACTGTCTGTAACTCAGTCAGGTTGCACTAATTGGGTTAACTTGTGGCATAGGTTTGATTACATACAGCTTCAGTGTCTCCTGCTGCTGTAGCTTTCTTTGCACTGGGACAACTTGACACTGTCTGTAACTCAGTCAGGTTGCACTGATTGGGTTAACATGTGGCATAGGTTTGATTACATTCAGCTTCAGTGTCTTTAGCTGCTGTACTCTGTTGTATACTTTGGGATGACGTGACACTGTCAGTAACTCAGTCACATTGCACTTATTAGGTTAACATGTGGCATGGGTTAGATTACTTATAGCTTCAGTGTCTCTAGCTGCTGTACTCTGTTGTATACATTGGGACAAAGTGACACTGTCTGTAACTCAGTCAGGTTGCACTGATTGGGTTAACATGTGTCATAGTTTTGATTACATACAGGTTCAGTGTCTCCTGGTGCTGTAGCTTTCTTTGCACTGGGACAACTTGACACTGTCGGTAACTCAGTCAGGTTGCACTCATTAGGTTAACATGTGTCATGGGCTAGATTACTTATAGCTTCAGTGTCTCTAGCGTCTGTACTCTGTTGTATACATTGGGACAACGTGACAAAGTCAGTATCTCAGTCACATTGCACTCATTAGGTTAACATGTGGCATGGGCTAGATTACTTATAGCTTCAGTGTCTCTAGCTGCTTTACTCTGTTGTATACATTGGGACAACGTGACACTGTCAGTATCTCAGTCACATTGCACTCATTAGTTTAACATGTGGCATGGGCTAGATTACTTATAGCTTCAGTGTCTCTAGCTGCTGTACTCTGTTGTATACATTCGGACAACGTGAAACTGTCAGTATCTCAGTCAGGTTGCACTGATTGGGTTAACATGTGGCATAGGTTTGATTACATACAGCTTCAGTGTCTCTAGCTGGTGTACTCTGTTGTATATATTGGGACAACGTGACACTTTCAGTACCTCAGTCACTTTGCACTCATTAGGTTAACATGTGGCATGGGCTTAATTACTTATAGCTTCAGTGTCTCTAGCTGCTGTATTCTGTTGTATATATTGGGACAAGGTGACACTGTCGGTATCTTAGTCACATTGCACTGATGAGGTTAACATGTGGCATGGGCTTGATTGTTTATAGCTTCAGTGTCTCTAGCTGCTGTACTCTGTTGTATAATTTGGGACAACGTGACACTGTCAGTATCTCAGTCACATTGCACTCATTAGGTTAACATGTGGCATGGGCTAGATTACTTATAGCTTCCGTGCCTCTAGCTGCTGTACTCTGTTGTATACATTGGAACAACCTGACACTGTCAGTATCTCAGTCACATTGCGTTCATTAGGTTAACATGTGGCATGCGCTAGATTACATATAGCTTCAGTGGCTCTAGCTGCTGTACTCTTTTGTATACATTGGGACAACGTGACACTGTCTGTAACTCAATAACATTGCACTCATTAGGTTAACATGTGGCATGGGCTAGATTACTTATAGCTTCAGTGCCTCTAGATGCTGTACTCTTTTGTATACATTGGGACAACGTGACACTGTCTGTAACTCAGTCATATTGCACTCATTAGGTTAACATGTGGCATGGTCTAGATTACTTATAGCTTAAGTGTCTCTAGCTGGTGTACTCTTTTGTATACATTGGGGCAACATGACACTCTCAGTATATCAGTCACATTACACTCATTAGTTTAACGTGTGGCATGGGCTAGATTACTTATAGCTTCAGTGTCTCTAGCTGGTGTACTCTGTTGTATACATTGGGACAAATGACACTGTCTGTAACTCAGTCAGGTTGCACTGATTGGGTTAACATGTGGCATAGTTTTGATTACATTCAGCTTCAATGTCTCTAGCTGGTGTACTCTGTTGTATACATTGGGACATTGTGACACTGTCTGTACCTCAGTCAGGTTGCACTGATTGGGTTAACATGTGGCATGGGCTAGATTACTTATAACTTCAGTGTCTCTAGCTGTTGTACTCTGTTGTATACTTTGGGATGACGTGACACTGTCAGTAACTCAGTCACATTGCACTTATTAGGTTAACATGTGGCATGGGTTGGATTACTTATAGCTTCAGTGTCTCTAGCTGTTGTACTCTGTTGTATACATTGGGACAACGTGACACTGTCAGTCACTCAGTCACATTGCACTTATTAGGTTAACATGTGGCATGGGCTAGATTACTTATAGCTTCCGTGTCTCTAGCTGCTGTACTCTGTTGTATACATTGGGACAACGTGACACTGTCTGTAACTCAGTCAGGTTGCACTGATTGGGTTAACATGTGGCATAGGTTTGATCACATACAGCTTCAGTGTCTCTAGCTGCTGTACTCTGTTGTATACATTGGGACAACGTGACACTGTCTGTAATTCAGTCAAGTTGCACTGATTGGGTTAACATGTGGCATAGGTTTGATTACATACAGCTTCAGTGTCTCTAGCTGCTGTACTCTGTTGTATACATTGGGATAACGTGACACTGTCTGTAACTCAGTCAGGTTGCACTGATTGGGTTAACATGTGGCATAGGTTTGATTACATACAGCTTCAGTGTCTCTAGCTGCTGTACTCTGTTGTATACATTGGGACAACGTGACACTGTCTGTAACTCAGTCAGGTTGCACTGATTGGGTTAACATGTGGCATAGGTTTCATTACATACAGCTTCAGTGTCTCTAGCTGCTGTACTCTGTTGTATACTTTGGGACAACGTGACACTGTCTGTAACTCAGTCAGGTTGCACTGATTGGGTTAACATATGGCATAGGTTTGATTACATTCAGCTTCAGTGTCTCTAGCTGCTGTACTCTGTTGTATACTTTGGGATGACGTGACACTGTCAGTAACACAGTCACATTGCACTTATTAGGTTAACATGTGGCATGGGTTAGATTACTTATAGCTTCAGTGTCTCTAGCTGTTGTACTCTGTTGTATACATTGGGACAACGTGACACTGTCAGTAACTCAGTCACATTGCACTTATTAGGTTAACATGTGGCATGGGCTAGATTACTTATAGCTTCCGTGTCTCTAGCTGCTGTACTCTGTTGTATACATTGGGACAACGTGACACTGTCAGTATCTTAGTCACATTGCACTCATTAGGTTAACATGTGGCATGGGCTAGATTACTTATAGCTTCCGTGTCTCTAGCTGCTGTACTCTGTTGTATACATTGGGACAACGTGACACAGTCTGTAACTCAGTCAGGTTGCACTGATTGGGTTAACATGTGGCATAGGTTTGATTACATACAGCTTCAGTGTCTCTTGCTGCTGTACTCTGTTGTATACATTGGGACAACGTGACACTGTCTGTAACTCAGTCAGGTTGCACTGATTGGGTTAACTTGTGGCATAGGTTTGATTACATACAGCTTCAGTGTCTCTAGCTGATGTACTCTGTTGTATACATTGGGACAACGTGACACTGTCTGTAACTCAGTCAGGTTGCACTGATTGGGTTAACTTGTGGCATAGGTTTGATTACATACAGCTTCAGTGTCTCTAGCTGATGTACTCTGTTGTATACATTGGGACAACGTGACACTGTCTGTAACTCAGTCAGGTTGCACTAATTGGGTTAACTTGTGGCATAGGTTTGATTACATACAGCTTCAGTGTCTCCTGCTGCTGTAGCTTTCTTTGCACTGGGACAACTTGACACTGTCTGTAACTCAGTCAGGTTGCACTGATTGGGTTAACATGTGGCATAGGTTTGATTACATTCAGCTTCAGTGTCTTTAGCTGCTGTACTCTGTTGTATACTTTGGGATGACGTGACACTGTCAGTAACTCAGTCACATTGCACTTATTAGGTTAACATGTGGCATGGGTTAGATTACTTATAGCTTCAGTGTCTCTAGCTGCTGTACTCTGTTGTATACATTGGGACAAAGTGACACTGTCTGTAACTCAGTCAGGTTGCACTGATTGGGTTAACATGTGTCATAGTTTTGATTACATACAGGTTCAGTGTCTCCTGGTGCTGTAGCTTTCTTTGCACTGGGACAACTTGACACTGTCGGTAACTCAGTCAGGTTGCACTCATTAGGTTAACATGTGTCATGGGCTAGATTACTTATAGCTTCAGTGTCTCTAGCGTCTGTACTCTGTTGTATACATTGGGACAACGTGACAAAGTCAGTATCTCAGTCACATTGCACTCATTAGGTTAACATGTGGCATGGGCTAGATTACTTATAGCTTCAGTGTCTCTAGCTTATTTACTCTGTTGTATACATTGGGACAACGTGACACTGTCAGTATCTCAGTCACATTGCACTCATTAGTTTAACATGTGGCATGGGCTAGATTACTTATAGCTTCAGTGTCTCTAGCTGCTGTACTCTGTTGTATACATTCGGACAACGTGAAACTGTCAGTATCTCAGTCAGGTTGCACTGATTGGGTTAACATGTGGCATAGGTTTGATTACATACAGCTTCAGTGTCTCTAGCTGGTGTACTCTGTTGTATATATTGGGACAACGTGACACTTTCAGTACCTCAGTCACTTTGCACTCATTAGGTTAACATGTGGCATGGGCTTAATTACTTATAGCTTCAGTGTCTCTAGCTGCTGTATTCTGTTGTATATATTGGGACAAGGTGACACTGTCGGTATCTTAGTCACATTGCACTGATGAGGTTAACATGTGGCATGGGCTTGATTGTTTATAGCTTCAGTGTCTCTAGCTGCTGTACTCTGTTGTATAATTTGGGACAACGTGACACTGTCAGTATCTCAGTCACATTGCACTCATTAGGTTAACATGTGGCATGGGCTAGATTACTTATAGCTTCCGTGCCTCTAGCTGCTGTACTCTGTTGTATACATTGGAACAACCTGACACTGTCAGTATCTCAGTCACATTGCGTTCATTAGGTTAACATGTGGCATGCGCTAGATTACATATAGCTTCAGTGGCTCTAGCTGCTGTACTCTTTTGTATACATTGGGACAACGTGACACTGTCTGTAACTCAATAACATTGCACTCATTAGGTTAACATGTGGCATGGGCTAGATTACTTATAGCTTCAGTGCCTCTAGCTGCTGTACT
Source organism: Deroplatys truncata (assembly GCA_030765065.1). NCBI lineage: Eukaryota > Metazoa > Arthropoda > Insecta > Mantodea > Mantidae > Deroplatys > Deroplatys truncata. The sequence goes on along the minus strand of CM060988.1, from coordinate 214,386,625 downwards.
CTTTTGTATACATTGGGACAACGTGACACTGTCTGTAACTCAGTCATATTGCACTCATTAGGTTAACATGTGGCATGGTCTAGATTACTTATAGCTTAAGTGTCTCTAGCTGGTGTACTCTTTTGTATACATTGGGGCAACATGACACTCTCAGTATATCAGTCACATTACACTCATTAGTTTAACGTGTGGCATGGGCTAGATTACTTATAGCTTCAGTGTCTCTAGCTGGTGTACTCTGTTGTATACATTGGGACAAATGACACTGTCTGTAACTCAGTCAGGTTGCACTGATTGGGTTAACATGTGGCATAGTTTTGATTACATTCAGCTTCAATGTCTCTAGCTGGTGTACTCTGTTGTATACATTGGGACATTGTGACACTGTCTGTACCTCAGTCAGGTTGCACTGATTGGGTTAACATGTGGCATGGGCTAGATTACTTATAACTTCAGTGTCTCTAGCTGTTGTACTCTGTTGTATACTTTGGGATGACGTGACACTGTCAGTAACTCAGTCACATTGCACTTATTAGGTTAACATGTGGCATGGGTTGGATTACTTATAGCTTCAGTGTCTCTAGCTGTTGTACTCTGTTGTATACATTGGGACAACGTGACACTGTCAGTCACTCAGTCACATTGCACTTATTAGGTTAACATGTGGCATGGGCTAGATTACTTATAGCTTCCGTGTCTCTAGCTGCTGTACTCTGTTGTAAACATTGGGACAACGTGACACTGTCTGTAACTCAGTCAGGTTGCACTGATTGGGTTAACATGTGGCATAGGTTTGATCACATACAGCTTCAGTGTCTCTAGCTGCTGTACTCTGTTGTATACATTGGGACAACGTGACACTGTCTGTAATTCAGTCAAGTTGCACTGATTGGGTTAACATGTGGCATAGGTTTGATTACATACAGCTTCAGTGTCTCTAGCTGCTGTACTCTGTTGTATACATTGGGATAACGTGACACTGTCTGTAACTCAGTCAGGTTGCACTGATTGGGTTAACATGTGGCATAGGTTTGATTACATACAGCTTCAGTGTCTCTAGCTGCTGTACTCTGTTGTATACATTGGGACAACGTGACACTGTCTGTAACTCAGTCAGGTTGCACTGATTGGGTTAACATGTGGCATAGGTTTCATTACATACAGCTTCAGTGTCTCTAGCTGCTGTACTCTGTTGTATACTTTGGGACAACGTGACACTGTCTGTAACTCAGTCAGGTTGCACTGATTGGGTTAACATATGGCATAGGTTTGATTACATTCAGCTTCAGTGTCTCTAGCTGCTGTACTCTGTTGTATACTTTGGGATGACGTGACACTGTCAGTAACACAGTCACATTGCACTTATTAGGTTAACATGTGGCATGGGTTAGATTACTTATAGCTTCAGTGTCTCTAGCTGTTGTACTCTGTTGTATACATTGGGACAACGTGACACTGTCAGTAACTCAGTCACATTGCACTTATTAGGTTAACATGTGGCATGGGCTAGATTACTTATAGCTTCCGTGTCTCTAGATGCTGTACTCTGTTGTATACATTGGGACAACGTGACACTGTCAGTATCTTAGTCACATTGCACTCATTAGGTTAACATGTGGCATGGGCTAGATTACTTATAGCTTCCGTGTCTCTAGCTGCTGTACTCTGTTGTATACATTGGGACAACGTGACACAGTCTGTAACTCAGTCAGGTTGCACTGATTGGGTTAACATGTGGCATAGGTTTGATTACATACAGCTTCAGTGTCTCTTGCTGCTGTACTCTGTTGTATACATTGGGACAACGTGACACTGTCTGTAACTCAGTCAGGTTGCACTGATTGGGTTAACTTGTGGCATAGGTTTGATTACATACAGCTTCAGTGTCTCTAGCTGATGTACTCTGTTGTATACATTGGGACAACGTGACACTGTCTGTAACTCAGTCAGGTTGCACTGATTGGGTTAACTTGTGGCATAGGTTTGATTACATACAGCTTCAGTGTCTCTAGCTGATGTACTCTGTTGTATACATTGGGACAACGTGACACTGTCTGTAACTCAGTCAGGTTGCACTAATTGGGTTAACTTGTGGCATAGGTTTGATTACATACAGCTTCAGTGTCTCCTGCTGCTGTAGCTTTCTTTGCACTGGGACAACTTGACACTGTCTGTAACTCAGTCAGGTTGCACTGATTGGGTTAACTTGTGGCATAGGTTTGATTACATACAGCTTCAGTGTCTCCTGTTGCTGTAGCTTTCTTTGCACTGGGACAACTTTACACTGTCGGTAACTCAGTCAGGTTGCACTCATTAGGTTAACATGTGTCATGGGCTAGATTACTTATAGCTTCAGTGTCTCTAGCGTCTGTACTCTGTTGTATACATTGGGACAATGTGACACTGTGTGTAACTCAGTCAGGTTGCACACATTAGGGTCACATGTGGCATGGGCTAGATTACTTATAGCTTCAGTGTCTCTAGCTGGTGTACTCCGTTGTATATATTGGGAAAACATGACACTGTCAGTATATCAGACACATTACACTCATTAGTTTAACGTGTGGCATAGGCTAGATTACTTATAGCTTCAGTGTCGCTAGCTGGTGTACTCTGTAGTATACATTGGGACAACGTGACACTGTCTGTAACTCAGTCAGGTTGCACTGATTGGGTTAACTTGTGGCATAGGTTTGATTACATTCAGCTTCAGTGTCTCTAGCTGGTGTACTCTGTTGTATACATTGGGACATTGTGACACTGTCTTTACCTCAGTCAGGTTGCTCTGATTGGGTAAACATGTGGCATGGGCTAGATTACTTATAGCTTCAGTGTCTCTAGCTGCTGTACTCTGTTGTATACATTGGGACAACGTGACACTGTCTGTAACTCAGTCAGGTTGCACTGATTGGGTTAACATGTTGCATTGGTTTGATTACATACAGCTTCAGTGTCTCTAGCTGGTGTACTCTGTTGTATATATTGGGACAACGTGACACTTTCAGTAACTCAGTCACTTTGCACTCATTAGGTTAGCATGTGGCATGGGCTTAATTACTTATAGCTTCAGTGTCTCTAGCTGCTGTACTCTGTTGTATATATTGGGACAAGGTGACACTGTCGGTATCTTAGTCACATTGCACTCATTGGGTTAACATGTGGCATGGGCTTGATTGCTTATAGCTTCAGTGTCTCTAGCTGCTGTACTCTGTTGTATAATTTGGGACAACGTGACACTGTCAGTATCTCAGTCACATTGCACTCATTAGGTTAACATGTGGCATGGGCTAGATTACTTATAGCTTCCGTGTCTCTAGCTGCTGTACTCTTTTGTATACATTGGAACAACCTGACACTGTCAGTATCTCAGTCACATTGCGTTCATTAGGTTAACATGTGGCATGCGCTAGATTACTTATAGCTTCAGTGCCTCTAGCTGCTGTACTCTCTTCTATACATTAGGACAACGTGACACTGTCTATAACTCAGTAATATTGCACTCATTAGGTTAACATGTGGCATGGTCTAGATTACTTATAGCTTCAGTGTCTCTAGCGTCTGTACTCTGTTGTATACATTGGGACAACGTGACAAAGTCAGTATCTCAGTCACATTGCACTCATTAGGTTAACATGTGGCATGGGCTAGATTACTTATAGCTTCAGTGTCTCTAGCTGCTTTACTCTGTTGTATACATTGGGACAACGTGACACTGTCAGTATCTCAGTCACATTGCACTCATTAGGTTAACATGTGGCATGGGCTAGATTACTTATAGCTTCAGTGTCTCTAGCTGCTGTACTCTGTTGTATACATTCGGACAACGTGAAACTGTCAGTATCTCAGTCAGGTTGCACTGATTGGGTTAACATGTGGCATAGGTTTGATTACATACAGCTTCAGTGTCTCTAGCTGGTGTACTCTGTTGTATATATTGGGACAACGTGACACTTTCAGTACCTCAGTCACTTTGCACTCATTAGGTTAACATGTGGCATGGGCTTAATTACTTATAGCTTCAGTGTCTCTAGCTGCTGTACTCTGTTGTATATATTGGGACAAGGTGACACTGTCGGTATCTTAGTCACATTGCACTGATTAGGTTAACATGTGGCATGGGCTTGATTGTTTATAGCTTCAGTGTCTCTAGCTGCTGTACTCTGTTGTATAATTTGGGACAACGTGACACTGTCAGTATCTCAGTCACATTGCACTCATTAGGTTAACATGTGGCATGGGCTAGATTACTTATAGCTTCCGTGCCTCTAGCTGCTGTACTCTGTTGTATACATTGGAACAACCTGACATTGTCAGTATCTCAGTCACATTGCGTTCATTAGGTTAACATGTGGCATGCGCTAGATTACATATAGCTTCAGTGGCTCTAGCTGCTGTACTCTTTTGTATACATTGGGACAACGTGACACTGTCTGTAACTCAGTCACATTGCACTCATTAGGTTAACATGTGGCATGGGCTAGATTACTTATAGCTTCAGTGCCTCTAGCTGCTGTACTCTTTTGTATACATTGGGACAACGTGACACTGTCTGTAACTCAGTCATATTGCACTCATTAGGTTAACATGTGGCATGGTCTAGATTACTTATAGCTTCAGTGTCTCTAGATGGTGTACTCTTTTGTATACATTGGGGCAACATGACACTCTCAGTATATCAGTCACATTACACTCATTAGTTTAACGTGTGGCATGGGCTAGATTACTTATAGCTTCAGTGTCTCTAGCTGGTGTACTCTGTTGTATACATTGGGACAAATGACACTGTCTGTAACTCAGTCAGGTTGCACTGATTGGGTTAACATGTGGCATAGGTTTGATTACATTCAGCTTCAATGTCTCTAGCTGGTGTACTCTGTTGTATACATTGGGACATTGTGACACTGTCTGTACCTCAGTCAGGTTGCACTGATTGGGTTAACATGTGGCATGGGCTTAATTACTTATAGCTTCAGTGTCTCCAGCTGCTGTACTCTGTTGTATAATTTGGGACAACGTGACACTGTCAGTATCTCAGTCACATTGCACTCATTAGGTTAACATGTGGCATGGGCTAGATTACTTATAGCTTCCGTGTCTCTAGCTGCTGTACTCTGTTGTATACATTGGAACAACCTGACACTGTCAGTATCTCAGTCACATTGCGTTCATTAGGTTAACATGTGGCATGCGCTAGATTACTTATAGCTTCAGTGCCTCTAGCTGCTGTACAATTTTGTATACATTGGGACAACGTGACACTGTCTGTAACTCAGTCACATTGCACTCATTAGGTTAACATGTGGCATGGGCTAGATAACTTATAGCTTCAGTGCCTCTAGCTGCTGTACTCTTTTGTATACATTGGGACAACGTGACACTGTCTATAACTCAGTCATATTGCACTCATTAGGTTAACATGTGGCATGGTCTAGATTACTTATAGCTTCAGTGTCTCTAGCTGGTGTACTCTTCTGTATACATTGGGGCAACATGACACTGTCAGTATATCAGTCACATTACACTCATTAGTTTAACGTGTGGCATGGGCTAGATTACTTATAGCTTCAATGTCTCTAGCTGGTGTACTCTGTTGTATACATTGGGACAACATGACACTGTCTGTAACTCAGTCAGGTTGCACTGATTCGGTTAACATGTGGCATAGGTTTGATTACATTCAGATTCAGTGTCTCTAGCTGCTGTACTCTGTTGTATACTTTGGGATGACGTGACACTGTCAGTAACTCAGTCACATTGCACTTATTAGGTTAACATGTGGCATGGGTTAGATTACTTATAGCTTCAGTGTCTCTAGCATTTGTACTCTGTTGTATACATTGGGACAACGTGACACTCTCAGTATATCAGTCACATTACACTCATTAGTTTAACGTGTGGCATGGGCTAGATTACTTATAGCTTCAGTGTCTCTAGCTGGTGTACTCTGTTGTATACATTGGGACAACATGACACTGTCTGTAACTCAGTCAGGTTGCACTGATTGGGTTAACATGTGGCATAGGTTTGATTACATACAGCTTCAGTTTCTCTAGCTGGTGTACTCTGTTGTATATATTTGGACAACGTGACACTTTCAGTAACTCAGTCACTTTGCACTCATTAGGTTAACATGTGGCATGGGCTTAATTACTTATAGCTTCAGTGTCTCTAGCTGCTGTACTCTGTTGTATATATTGGGACAAGGTGACACTGTCGGTATCTTAGTCACATTGCACTGATTAGGTTAACATGTGGCATGGGCTTGATTGTTTATAGCTTCAGTGTCTCTAGCTGCTGTACTCTATTGTATAATTTGGGACAACGTGACACTGTCAGTATCTCAGTCACATTGCACTCATTAGGTTAACATGTGGCATGGGCTAGATTACTTATAGCTTCCGTGCCTCTAGCTGCTGTACTCTGTTGTATACATTGGAACAACCTGACACTGTCAGTATCTCAGTCACATTGCGTTCATTAGGTTAACATGTGGCATGCGCTAGATTACTTATAGCTTCAGTGGCTCTAGCTGCTGTACTCTTTTGTATACATTGGGACAACGTGACACATTCTGTAACTCAGTCACATTGCACTCATTAGGTTAACATGTGGCATGGGCTAGATTACTTATAGCTTCAGTGCCTCTAGCTGCTGTACTCTTTTGTATACATTGGGACAACGTGACACTGTCTGTAACTCAGTCATATTGCACTCATTATGTTAACATGTGGCATGGTCTAGATTACTTATAGCTTCAGTGTCTCTAGCTGGTGTACTCTTTTGTATACATTGGGGCAACATGACACTCTCAGTATATCAGTCACATTACACTCATTAGTTTAACGTGTGGCATGGGCTAGATTACTTATAGCTTCAGTGTCTCTAGCTGGTGTACTCTGTTGTATACATTGGGACAACATGACACTGTCTGTAACTCAGTCAGGTTGCACTGATGGGGTTAACATGTGGCATAGATTTGATTACATTCAGCTTCAATGTCTCTAGCTGGTGTACTCTGTTGTATACATTGGGACATTGTGACACTGTCTGTACCTCAGTCAGGTTGCACTGATTGGGTTAACATGTGGCATGGGCTAGATTAGTTATAACTTCAGTGTCTCTAGCTGTTGTACTCTGTTGTATACTTTGGGATGACGTGACACTGTCAGTAACTCAGTCACATTGCACTTATTAGGTTAACATGTGGCATGGGTTAGATTACTTATAGCTTCAGTGTCTCTAGCTGTTGTACTCTGTTGTATACATTGGGACAACGTGACACTGTCTGTAACTCAGTCAGGTTGCACTGATTGGGTTAACATGTGGCATAGGTTTGATTACATACAGCTTCAGTGTCTCTAGCTGCTGTACTCTGTTGTATACATTGGGACAACGTGACACTGTCTGTAACTCAGTCAGGTTGCACTGATTGGGTTAACATGTGGCATAGGTTTGATTACATACAGCTTCAGTGTCTCTAGCTGCTGTACTCTGTTGTATACATTGGGACAACGTGACACTGTCTGTAACTCAGTCAGGTTGCACTGATTGGGTTAACATATGGCATAGGTTTGATTACATTCAGCTTCAGTGTCTCTAGCTGCTGTACTCTGTTGTATACTTTGGGATGACGTGACACTGTCAGTAACACAGTCACATTGCACTTATTAGGTTAACATGTGGCATGGGTTAGATTACTTATAGCTTCAGCGTCTCTAGCTGTTGTACTCTGTTGTATACATTGGGACAACGTGACACTGTCAGTAACTCAGTCACATTGCACTTATTAGGTTAACATGTGGCATGGGCTAGATTACTTATAGCTTCCGTGTCTCTAGCTGCTGTTCTCTGTTGTATACATTGGGACAACGTGACACTGTCAGTATCTTAGTCACATTGCACTCATTAGGTTAACATGTGGCATGGGCTAGATTACTTATAGCTTCCGTGTCTCTAGCTGCTGTACTCTGTTGTATACATTGGGACAACGTGACACTGTCTGTAACTCAGTCAGGTTGCACTGATTGGGTTAACATGTGGCATAGGTTTGATTACATACAGCTTCAGTGTCTCTAGCTGCTGTACTCTGTTGTATACATTGGGACAACGTGACACTGTCTGTAACTCAGTCAGGTTGCACTGATTGGGTTAACTTGTGGCATAGGTTTGATTACATACAGCTTCAGTGTCTCTAGCTGATGTACTCTGTTGTATACATTGGGACAACGTGACACTGTCTGTAACTCAGTCAGGTTGCACTGATTGGGTTAACTTGTGGCATAGGTTTGATTACATACAGCTTCAGTGTCTCCTGCTGCTGTAGCTTTCTTTGCACTGGGACAACTTGACACTGTCTGTAACTCAGTCAGGTTGCACTTATTAGGTTAACATGTGCCATGGGCTAGATTACTTATAGCTTCAGTGTCTCTAGGTGCTGTACTCTGTTGTATACATTGGGACAACGTGACACTGTCAGTATCTCAGTCACATTGCACTCATTAGGTTAACATGTGTCATGGGCTAGATTACTTATAGCTTCGGTGTCTATAGCTGCTGTACTCTGTTGTATACATTGGGACAACGTGACACTGTGTGTAACTCAGTCAGGTTGCACTCATTAGGTTAACATGTGTCATGGGCTAGATTACTTATAGCTTCAGTGTCTCTAGCATCTGTACTCTGTTGTATACATTGGGACAACGTGATACTGTGTGTAACTCAGTCAGGTTGCACACATTAGGGTCACATGTGGCATGGGCTAGATTACTTATAGCTTCAGTGTCTCTAGCTGGTGTACTCCGTTGTATATATTGGGAAAACATGACACTGTCAGTATATCAGACACATTACACTCATTAGTTTAACGTGTGGCATGGGCTAGATTACTTATAGCTTCAGTGTCGCTAGCTGGTGTACTCTGTAGTATACATTGGGACAACGTGACACTGTCTGTAACTCAGTCAGGTTGCACTGATTGGGTTAACATGTTGCATTGGTTTGATTACATACAGCTTCAGTGTCTCTAGCTGGTGTACTCTGTTGTATATATTGGGACAACGTGACACTTTCAGTAACTCAGTCACTTTGCACTCATTAGGTTAGCATGTGGCATGGGCTTAATTACTTATAGCTTCAGTGTCTCCAGCTGCTGTACTCTGTTGTATATATTGGGACAAGGTGACACTGTCGGTATCTTAGTCACATTGCACTCATTAGGTTAACATGTGGCATGGGCTTGATTGCTTATAGCTTCAGTGTCTCTAGCTGCTGTACTCTGTTGTATAATTTGGGACAACGTGACACTGTCAGTATCTCAGTCACATTGCACTCATTAGGTTAACATGTGGCATGGGCTAGATTACTTATAGCTTCCGTGTCTCTAGCTGCTGTACTCTGTTGTATACATTGGAACAACCTGACACTGTCAGTATCTCAGTCACATTGCGTTCATTAGGTTAACATGTGGCATGCGCTAGATTACTTATAGCTTCAGTGCCTCTAGCTGCTGTACTCTTTTGTATACATTGGGACAACGTGACACTGTCTGCAACTCAGTCACATTGCACTCATTAGGTTAACATGTGGCATGGGCTAGATAACTTATAGCTTCAGTGCCTCTAGCTGCTGTACTCTTTTGTATACATTGGGACTTCGTGACACTGTCTATAACTCAGTCATATTGCACTCATTAGGTTAACATGTGGCATGGTCTAGATTACTTATAGCTTCAGTGTCTCTAGCTGGTGTACTCTTCTGTATACATTGGGGCAACATGACACTGTCAGTATATCAGTCACATTACACTCATTAGTTCAACGTGTGGCATGGGCTAGATTACTTATAGCTTCAATGTCTCTAGCTGGTGTACTCTGTTGTATACATTGGGACAACATGACACTGTCTGTAACTCAGTCAGGTTGCACTGATTCGGTTAACATGTGGCATAGGTTTGATTACATTCAGATTCAGTGTCTCTAGCTGCTGTACTCTGTTGTATACTTTGGGATGATGTGACACTGTCAGTAACTCAGTCACATTGCACTTATTAGGTTAACATGTGGCATGGGTTAGATTACTTATAGCTTCAGTGTCTCTAGCATTTGTACTGTGTTGTATACATTGGGACAACGTGACAATGTCTGTAACTCAGTAAGGTTGCACTGATTGGGTTAACATGTGACATAGGTTTGATAACATACAGCTTCAGTGTCTCCAGTTCCTGTAGCGTTCTTTGCACTGGGACAACTTGACACTGTCGGTAACTCAGTCAGGTTGCACTCATTAGGTTAACATGTGGTATGGGCTAGATTACTTATAGCTTCAGTGTCTCTAGCTGCTGTACTCTGTTGTATACATTGGGACAACGTGACACAGTCAGTATCTCAGTCACATTGCACTCATTAGGTTAACATGTGGCATGGGCTAGATTACTTATAGCTTCAGTGTCTCTAGCTGCTTTACTCTGTTGTATACATTGGGACAACGTGACACTGTCAGTATCTCAGTCACATTGCACTCATTAGGTTAACATGTGGCATGGGCTAGATTACTTATAGCTTCAGTGTCTCTAGCTGCTGTACTCTGTTGTATACATTCGGACAACGTGACACTGACTGTAACTCAGTCAGGTTGCACTGATTGGGTTAACATGTGGCATAGGTTTGATTACATTCAGCTTCAGTTTTTCTAGCTGGTGTACTCTGTTGTATACATTGGGACATTGTGACACTTTCTGTACCTCAGTCAGGTTGCACTGATTGGGTAAACATGTGGCATGGGCTAGATTACTTATAGCTTCAGTGTCTCTAGCTGCTGTACTCTGTTGTATACATTGGGACAACGTGACACTGTCTGTAACTCAGTCAGGTTGCACTGATTGGGTTAACATGTGGCATAGGTTTGATTACATACAGCTTCAGTGTCTCTAGCTGGTGTACTCTGTTGTATATATTGGGACAACGTGACACTTTCAGTAACTAAGTCACTTTGCACTCATTAGGTTAACATGTGTCATGGGCTTAATTACTTATAGCTTCAGTGTCTCTAGCTGCTGTACTCTGTTGTATATATTGGGACAAGGTGACACTGTCGGTATCTTAGTCACATTGCACTGATTAGGTTAACATGTGGCATGGGCTTGATTGTTTATAGCTTCAGTGTCTCTAGCTGCTGTACTCTGTTGTATAATTTGGGACAACGTGACACTGTCAGTATCTCAGTCACATTGCACTCATTAGGTTAACATGTGGCATGGGCTAGATTACTTATAGCTTCCGTGCCTCTAGCTGCTGTACTCTGTTGCATACATTGGAACAACCTGACACTGTCAGTATCTCAGTCACATTGCGTTCATTAGGTTAACATGTGGCATGCGCTAGATTACTTATAGCTACAGTGGCTCTAGCTGCTGTACTCTTTTGTATACATTGGGACAACGTGACACTGTCTGTAACTCAGTCACATTGCACTCATTAGGTTAACATGTGGCATGGGCTAGATTACTTATAGCTTCAGTGCCTCTAGCTGCTGTACTCTTTTGTATACATTGGGACAACGTGACACTGTCTGTAACTCAGTCATATTGCACTCATTAGGTTAACATGTGGCATGGTCTAGATTACTTATAGCTTCAGTGTCTCTAGCTGGTGTACTCTTTTGTATACATTGGGGCAACATGACACTCTCAGTATATCAGTCACATTACACTCATTGGTTTAACGTGTGGCATGGGCTAGATTACTTATAGCTTCAGTGTCTCTAGCTGGTGTACTCTGTTGTATACATTGGGACAACATGACACTGTCTGTAACTCAGTCAGGTTGCACTGATTGGGTTAACATGTGGCATAGATTTGATTACATTCAGCTTCAATGTCTCTAGCTGGTGTACTCTGTTGTATACATTGGGACATTGTGACACTGTCTGTACCTCAGTCAGGTTGCACTGATTGGGTTAACATGTGGCATGGGCTAGATTACTTATAACTTCAGTGTCTCTAGCTGTTGTACTCTGTTGTATACTTTGGGATGACGTGACACTGTCAGTAACTCAGTCACATTGCACTTATTAGGTTAGCATGTGGCATGGGTTAGATTACTTATAGCTTCAGTGTCTCTAGCTGTTGTACTCTGTTGTATACATTGGGACAACGTGACACTGTCTGTAACTCAGTCAGGTTGCACTGATTGGGTTAACATATGGCATAGGTTTGATTACATTCAGCTTCAGTGTCTCTAGCTGCTGTACTCTGTTGTATACTTTGGGATGACGTGACACTGTCAGTAACACAGTCACATTGCACTTATTAGGTTAACATGTGGCATGGGTTAGATTACTTATAGCTTCAGTGTCTCTAGCTGTTGTACTCTGTTGTATACATTGGGACAACGTGACACTGTCAGTAAGTCAGTCACATTGCACTTATTAGGTTAACATGTGGCATGGGCTAGATTACTTATAGCTTCCGTGTCTCTAGCTGCTGTTCTCTGTTGTATACATTGGGACAACGTGACACTGTCAGTATCTTACTCACATTGCACTCATTAGGTTAACATGTGGCATGGGCTAGATTACTTATAGCTTCAGTGCCTCTAGCTGCTGTACTCTTTTGTATACATTGGGACAACGTGACACTGTCTGTAACTCAGTCATATTGCACTCATTAGGTTAACATGTGGCATGGTCTAGATTACTTATAGCTTAAGTGTCTCTAGCTGGTGTACTCTTTTGTATACATTGGGGCAACATGACACTCTCAGTATATCAGTCACATTACACTCATTAGTTTAACGTGTGGCATGGGCTAGATTACTTATAGCTTCAGTGTCTCTAGCTGGTGTACTCTGTTGTATACATTGGGACAAATGACACTGTCTGTAACTCAGTCAGGTTGCACTGATTGGGTTAACATGTGGCATAGTTTTGATTACATTCAGCTTCAATGTCTCTAGCTGGTGTACTCTGTTGTATACATTGGGACATTGTGACACTGTCTGTACCTCAGTCAGGTTGCACTGATTGGGTTAACATGTGGCATGGGCTAGATTACTTATAACTTCAGTGTCTCTAGCTGTTGTACTCTGTTGTATACTTTGGGATGACGTGACACTGTCAGTAACTCAGTCACATTGCACTTATTAGGTTAACATGTGGCATGGGTTGGATTACTTATAGCTTCAGTGTCTCTAGCTGTTGTACTCTGTTGTATACATTGGGACAACGTGACACTGTCAGTCACTCAGTCACATTGCACTTATTAGGTTAACATGTGGCATGGGCTAGATTACTTATAGCTTCCGTGTCTCTAGCTGCTGTACTCTGTTGTATACATTGGGACAACGTGACACTGTCTGTAACTCAGTCAGGTTGCACTGATTGGGTTAACATGTGGCATAGGTTTGATCACATACAGCTTCAGTGTCTCTAGCTGCTGTACTCTGTTGTATACATTGGGACAACGTGACACTGTCTGTAATTCAGTCAAGTTGCACTGATTGGGTTAACATGTGGCATAGGTTTGATTACATACAGCTTCAGTGTCTCTAGCTGCTGTACTCTGTTGTATACATTGGGATAACGTGACACTGTCTGTAACTCAGTCAGGTTGCACTGATTGGGTTAACATGTGGCATAGGTTTGATTACATACAGCTTCAGTGTCTCTAGCTGCTGTACTCTGTTGTATACATTGGGACAACGTGACACTGTCTGTAACTCAGTCAGGTTGCACTGATTGGGTTAACATGTGGCATAGGTTTCATTACATACAGCTTCAGTGTCTCTAGCTGCTGTACTCTGTTGTATACTTTGGGACAACGTGACACTGTCTGTAACTCAGTCAGGTTGCACTGATTGGGTTAACATATGGCATAGGTTTGATTACATTCAGCTTCAGTGTCTCTAGCTGCTGTACTCTGTTGTATACTTTGGGATGACGTGACACTGTCAGTAACACAGTCACATTGCACTTATTAGGTTAACATGTGGCATGGGTTAGATTACTTATAGCTTCAGTGTCTCTAGCTGTTGTACTCTGTTGTATACATTGGGACAACGTGACACTGTCAGTAACTCAGTCACATTGCACTTATTAGGTTAACATGTGGCATGGGCTAGATTACTTATAGCTTCCGTGTCTCTAGCTGCTGTACTCTGTTGTATACATTGGGACAACGTGACACTGTCAGTATCTTAGTCACATTGCACTCATTAGGTTAACATGTGGCATGGGCTAGATTACTTATAGCTTCCGTGTCTCTAGCTGCTGTACTCTGTTGTATACATTGGGACAACGTGACACAGTCTGTAACTCAGTCAGGTTGCACTGATTGGGTTAACATGTGGCATAGGTTTGATTACATACAGCTTCAGTGTCTCTTGCTGCTGTACTCTGTTGTATACATTGGGACAACGTGACACTGTCTGTAACTCAGTCAGGTTGCACTGATTGGGTTAACTTGTGGCATAGGTTTGATTACATACAGCTTCAGTGTCTCTAGCTGATGTACTCTGTTGTATACATTGGGACAACGTGACACTGTCTGTAACTCAGTCAGGTTGCACTGATTGGGTTAACTTGTGGCATAGGTTTGATTACATACAGCTTCAGTGTCTCTAGCTGATGTACTCTGTTGTATACATTGGGACAACGTGACACTGTCTGTAACTCAGTCAGGTTGCACTAATTGGGTTAACTTGTGGCATAGGTTTGATTACATACAGCTTCAGTGTCTCCTGCTGCTGTAGCTTTCTTTGCACTGAGACAACTTGACACTGTCTGTAACTCAGTCAGGTTGCACTGATTGGGTTAACTTGTGGCATAGGTTTGATTACATACAGCTTCAGTGTCTCCTGTTGCTGTAGCTTTCTTTGCACTGGGACAACTTTACACTGTCGGTAACTCAGTCAGGTTGCACTCATTAGGTTAACATGTGTCATGGGCTAGATTACTTATAGCTTCAGTGTCTCTAGCGTCTGTACTCTGTTGTATACATTGGGACAATGTGACACTGTGTGTAACTCAGTCAGGTTGCACACATTAGGGTCACATGTGGCATGGGCTAGATTACTTATAGCTTCAGTGTCTCTAGCTGGTGTACTCCGTTGTATATATTGGGAAAACATGACACTGTCAGTATATCAGACACATTACACTCATTAGTTTAACGTGTGGCATGGGCTAGATTACTTATAGCTTCAGTGTCGCTAGCTGGTGTACTCTGTAGTATACATTGGGACAACGTGACACTGTCTGTAACTCAGTCAGGTTGCACTGATTGGGTTAACTTGTGGCATAGGTTTGATTACATTCAGCTTCAGTGTCTCTAGCTGGTGTACTCTGTTGTATACATTGGGACATTGTGACACTGTCTTTACCTCAGTCAGGTTGCTCTGATTGGGTAAACATGTGGCATGGGCTAGATTACTTATAGCTTCAGTGTCTCTAGCTGCTGTACTCTGTTGTATACATTGGGACAACGTGACACTGTCTGTAACTCAGTCAGGTTGCACTGATTGGGTTAACATGTTGCATTGGTTTGATTACATACAGCTTCAGTGTCTCTAGCTGGTGTACTCTGTTGTATATATTGGGACAACGTGACACTTTCAGTAACTCAGTCACTTTGCACTCATTAGGTTAGCATGTGGCATGGGCTTAATTACTTATAGCTTCAGTGTCTCTAGCTGCTGTACTCTGTTGTATATATTGGGACAAGGTGACACTGTCGGTATCTTAGTCACATTGCACTCATTGGGTTAACATGTGGCATGGGCTTGATTGCTTATAGCTTCAGTGTCTCTAGCTGCTGTACTCTGTTGTATAATTTGGGACAACGTGACACTGTCAGTATCTCAGTCACATTGCACTCATTAGGTTAACATGTGGCATGGGCTAGATTACTTATAGCTTCCGTGTCTCTAGCTGCTGTACTCTTTTGTATACATTGGAACAACCTGACACTGTCAGTATCTCAGTCACATTGCGTTCATTAGGTTAACATGTGGCATGCGCTAGATTACTTATAGCTTCAGTGCCTCTAGCTGCTGTACTCTTTTGTATACATTGGGACAACGTGACACTGTCTGTAACTCAGTCACATTGCACTCATTAGGTTAACATGTGGCATGGGCTAGATAACTTATAGCTTCAGTGCCTCTAGCTGCTGTACTCTCTTGTATACATTAGGACAACGTGACACTGTCTATAACTCAGTAATATTGCACTCATTAGGTTAACATGTGGCATGGTCTAGATTACTTATAGCTTCAGTGTCTCTAGCGTCTGTACTCTGTTGTATACATTGGGACAACGTGACAAAGTCAGTATCTCAGTCACATTTCACTCATTAGGTTAACATGTGGCATGGGCTAGATTACTTATAGCTTCAGTGTCTCTAGCTGCTTTACTCTGTTGTATACATTGGGACAACGTGACACTGTCAGTATCTCAGTCACATTGCACTCATTAGGTTAACATGTGGCATGGGCTAGATTACTTATAGCTTCAGTGTCTCTAGCTGCTGTACTCTGTTGTATACATTCGGACATCGTGAAACTGTCAGTATCTCAGTCAGGTTGCACTGATTGGGTTAACATGTGGCATAGGTTTGATTACATACAGCTTCAGTGTCTCTAGCTGGTGTACTCTGTTGTATATATTGGGACAACGTGACACTTTCAGTACCTCAGTCACTTTGCACTCATTAGGTTAACATGTGGCATGGGCTTAATTACTTATAGCTTCAGTGTCTCTAGCTGCTGTACTCTGTTGTATATATTGGGACAAGGTGACACTGTCGGTATCTTAGTCACATTGCACTGATTAGGTTAACATGTGGCATGGGCTTGATTGTTTATAGCTTCAGTGTCTCTAGCTGCTGTACTCTGTTGTATAATTTGGGACAACGTGACACTGTCAGTATCTCAGTCACATTGCACTCATTAGGTTAACATGTGGCATGGGCTAGATTACTTATAGCTTCCGTGCCTCTAGCTGCTGTACTCTGTTGTATACATTGGAACAACCTGACATTGTCAGTATCTCAGTCACATTGCGTTCATTAGGTTAACATGTGGCATGCGCTAGATTACATATAGCTTCAGTGGCTCTAGCTGCTGTACTCTTTTGTATACATTGGGACAACGTGACACTGTCTGTAACTCAGTCACATTGCACTCATTAGGTTAACATGTGGCATGGGCTAGATTACTTATAGCTTCAGTGCCTCTAGCTGCTGTACTCTTTTGTATACATTGGGACAACGTGACACTGTCTGTAACTCAGTCATATTGCACTCATTAGGTTAACATGTGGCATGGTCTAGATTACTTATAGCTTCAGTGTCTCTAGATGGTGTACTCTTTTGTATACATTGGGGCAACATGACACTCTCAGTATATCAGTCACATTACACTCATTAGTTTAACGTGTGGCATGGGCTAGATTACTTATAGCTTCAGTGTCTCTAGCTGGTGTACTCTGTTGTATACATTGGGACAAATGACACTGTCTGTAACTCAGTCAGGTTGCACTGATTGGGTTAACATGTGGCATAGGTTTGATTACATTCAGCTTCAATGTCTCTAGCTGGTGTACTCTGTTGTATACATTGGGACATTGTGACACTGTCTGTACCTCAGTCAGGTTGCACTGATTGGGTTAACATGTGGCATGGGCTTAATTACTTATAGCTTCAGTGTCTCCAGCTGCTGTACTCTGTTGTATAATTTGGGACAACGTGACACTGTCAGTATCTCAGTCACATTGCACTCATTAGGTTAACATGTGGCATGGGCTAGATTACTTATAGCTTCCGTGTCTCTAGCTGCTGTACTCTGTTGTATACATTGGAACAACCTGACACTGTCAGTATCTCAGTCACATTGCGTTCATTAGGTTAACATGTGGCATGCGCTAGATTACTTATAGCTTCAGTGCCTCTAGCTGCTGTACAATTTTGTATACATTGGGACAACGTGACACTGTCTGTAACTCAGTCACATTGCACTCATTAGGTTAACATGTGGCATGGGCTAGATAACTTATAGCTTCAGTGCCTCTAGCTGCTGTACTCTTTTGTATACATTGGGACAACGTGACACTGTCTATAACTCAGTCATATTGCACTCATTAGGTTAACATGTGGCATGGTCTAGATTACTTATAGCTTCAGTGTCTCTAGCTGGTGTACTCTTCTGTATACATTGGGGCAACATGACACTGTCAGTATATCAGTCACATTACACTCATTAGTTTAACGTGTGGCATGGGCTAGATTACTTATAGCTTCAATGTCTCTAGCTGGTGTACTCTGTTGTATACATTGGGACAACATGACACTGTCTGTAACTCAGTCAGGTTGCACTGATTCGGTTAACATGTGGCATAGGTTTGATTACATTCAGATTCAGTGTCTCTAGCTGCTGTACTCTGTTGTATACTTTGGGATGATGTGACACTGTCAGTAACTCAGTCACATTGCACTTATTAGGTTAACATGTGGCATGGGTTAGATTACTTATAGCTTCAGTGTCTCTAGCATTTGTACTCTGTTGTATACATTGGGACAACGTGACACTCTCAGTATATCAGTCACATTACACTCATTAGTTTAACGTGTGGCATGGGCTAGATTACTTATAGCTTCAGTGTCTCTAGCTGGTGTACTCTGTTGTATACATTGGGACAACATGACACTGTCTGTAACTCAGTCAGGTTGCACTGATTGGGTTAACATGTGGCATAGGTTTGATTACATACAGCTTCAGTTTCTCTAGCTGGTGTACTCTGTTGTATATATTTGGACAACGTGACACTTTCAGTAACTCAGTCACTTTGCACTCATTAGGTTAACATGTGGCATGGGCTTAATTACTTATAGCTTCAGTGTCTCTAGCTGCTGTACTCTGTTGTATATATTGGGACAAGGTGACACTGTCGGTATCTTAGTCACATTGCACTGATTAGGTTAACATGTGGCATGGGCTTGATTGTTTATAGCTTCAGTGTCTCTAGCTGCTGTACTCTATTGTATAATTTGGGACAACGTGACACTGTCAGTATCTCAGTCACATTGCACTCATTAGGTTAACATGTGGCATGGGCTAGATTACTTATAGCTTCCGTGCCTCTAGCTGCTGTACTCTGTTGTATACATTGGAACAACCTGACACTGTCAGTATCTCAGTCACATTGCGTTCATTAGGTTAACATGTGGCATGCGCTAGATTACTTATAGCTTCAGTGGCTCTAGCTGCTGTACTCTTTTGTATACATTGGGACAACGTGACACATTCTGTAACTCAGTCACATTGCACTCATTAGGTTAACATGTGGCATGGGCTAGATTACTTATAGCTTCAGTGCCTCTAGCTGCTGTACTCTTTTGTATACATTGGGACAACGTGACACTGTCTGTAACTCAGTCATATTGCACTCATTATGTTAACATGTGGCATGGTCTAGATTACTTATAGCTTCAGTGTCTCTAGCTGGTGTACTCTTTTGTATACATTGGGGCAACATGACACTCTCAGTATATCAGTCACATTACACTCATTAGTTTAACGTGTGGCATGGGCTAGATTACTTATAGCTTCAGTGTCTCTAGCTGGTGTACTCTGTTGTATACATTGGGACAACATGACACTGTCTGTAACTCAGTCAGGTTGCACTGATGGGGTTAACATGTGGCATAGATTTGATTACATTCAGCTTCAATGTCTCTAGCTGGTGTACTCTGTTGTATACATTGGGACATTGTGACACTGTCTGTACCTCAGTCAGGTTGCACTGATTGGGTTAACATGTGGCATGGGCTAGATTAGTTATAACTTCAGTGTCTCTAGCTGTTGTACTCTGTTGTATACTTTGGGATGACGTGACACTGTCAGTAACTCAGTCACATTGCACTTATTAGGTTAACATGTGGCATGGGTTAGATTACTTATAGCTTCAGTGTCTCTAGCTGTTGTACTCTGTTGTATACATTGGGACAACGTGACACTGTCTGTAACTCAGTCAGGTTGCACTGATTGGGTTAACATGTGGCATAGGTTTGATTACATACAGCTTCAGTGTCTCTAGCTGCTGTACTCTGTTGTATACATTGGGACAACGTGACACTGTCTGTAACTCAGTCAGGTTGCACTGATTGGGTTAACATGTGGCATAGGTTTGATTACATACAGCTTCAGTGTCTCTAGCTGCTGTACTCTGTTGTATACATTGGGACAACGTGACACTGTCTGTAACTCAGTCAGGTTGCACTGATTGGGTTAACATATGGCATAGGTTTGATTACATTCAGCTTCAGTGTCTCTAGCTGCTGTACTCTGTTGTATACTTTGGGATGACGTGACACTGTCAGTAACACAGTCACATTGCACTTATTAGGTTAACATGTGGCATGGGTTAGATTACTTATAGCTTCAGCGTCTCTAGCTGTTGTACTCTGTTGTATACATTGGGACAACGTGACACTGTCAGTAACTCAGTCACATTGCACTTATTAGGTTAACATGTGGCATGGGCTAGATTACTTATAGCTTCCGTGTCTCTAGCTGCTGTTCTCTGTTGTATACATTGGGACAACGTGACACTGTCAGTATCTTAGTCACATTGCACTCATTAGGTTAACATGTGGCATGGGCTAGATTACTTATAGCTTCCGTGTCTCTAGCTGCTGTACTCTGTTGTATACATTGGGACAACGTGACACTGTCTGTAACTCAGTCAGGTTGCACTGATTGGGTTAACATGTGGCATAGGTTTGATTACATACAGCTTCAGTGTCTCTAGCTGCTGTACTCTGTTGTATACATTGGGACAACGTGACACTGTCTGTAACTCAGTCAGGTTGCACTGATTGGGTTAACTTGTGGCATAGGTTTGATTACATACAGCTTCAGTGTCTCTAGCTGATGTACTCTGTTGTATACATTGGGACAACGTGACACTGTCTGTAACTCAGTCAGGTTGCACTGATTGGGTTAACTGGTGGCATAGGTTTGATTACATACAGCTTCAGTGTCTCCTGCTGCTGTAGCTTTCTTTGCACTGGGACAACTTGACACTGTCTGTAACTCAGTCAGGTTGCACTTATTAGGTTAACATGTGCCATGGGCTAGATTACTTATAGCTTCAGTGTCTCTAGCTGCTGTACTCTGTTGTATACATTGGGACAACGTGACACTGTCAGTATCTCAGTCACATTGCACTCATTAGGTTAACATGTGTCATGGGCTAGATTACTTATAGCTTCGGTGTCTATAGCTGCTGTACTCTGTTGTATACATTGGGACAACGTGACACTGTGTGTAACTCAGTCAGGTTGCACACATTAGGGTCACATGTGGCATGGGCTAGATTACTTATAGCTTCAGTGTCTCTAGCTGGTGTACTCCGTTGTATATATTGGGAAAACATGACACTGTCAGTATATCAGACACATTACACTCATTAGTTTAACGTGTGGCATGGGCTAGATTACTTATAGCTTCAGTGTCGCTAGCTGGTGTACTCTGTAGTATACATTGGGACAACGTGACACTGTCTGTAACTCAGTCAGGTTGCACTGATTGGGTTAACATGTTGCATTGGTTTGATTACATACAGCTTCAGTGTCTCTAGCTGGTGTACTCTGTTGTATATATTGGGACAACGTGACACTTTCAGTAACTCAGTCACTTTGCACTCATTAGGTTAGCATGTGGCATGGGCTTAATTACTTATAGCTTCAGTGTCTCCAGCTGCTGTACTCTGTTGTATATATTGGGACAAGGTGACACTGTCGGTATCTTAGTCACATTGCACTCATTAGGTTAACATGTGGCATGGGCTTGATTGCTTATAGCTTCAGTGTCTCTAGCTGCTGTACTCTGTTGTATAATTTGGGACAACGTGACACTGTCAGTATCTCAGTCACATTGCACTCATTAGGTTAACATGTGGCATGGGCTAGATTACTTATAGCTTCCGTGTCTCTAGCTGCTGTACTCTGTTGTATACATTGGAACAACCTGACACTGTCAGTATCTCAGTCACATTGCGTTCATTAGGTTAACATGTGGCATGCGCTAGATTACTTATAGCTTCAGTGCCTCTAGCTGCTGTACTCTTTTGTATACATTGGGACAACGTGACACTGTCTGTAACTCAGTCACATTGCACTCATTAGGTTAACATGTGGCATGGGCTAGATAACTTATAGCTTCAGTGCCTCTAGCTGCTGTACTCTTTTGTATACATTGGGACTTCGTGACACTGTCTATAACTCAGTCATATTGCACTCATTAGGTTAACATGTGGCATGGTCTAGATTACTTATAGCTTCAGTGTCTCTAGCTGGTGTACTCTTCTGTATACATTGGGGCAACATGACACTGTCAGTATATCAGTCACATTACACTCATTAGTTTAACGTGTGGCATGGGCTAGATTACTTATAGCTTCAATGTCTCTAGCTGGTGTACTCTGTTGTATACATTGGGACAACATGACACTGTCTGTAACTCAGTCAGGTTGCACTGATTCGGTTAACATGTGGCATAGGTTTGATTACATTCAGATTCAGTGTCTCTAGCTGCTGTACTCTGTTGTATACTTTGGGATGATGTGACACTGTCAGTAACTCAGTCACATTGCACTTATTAGGTTAACATGTGGCATGGGTTAGATTACTTATAGCTTCAGTGTCTCTAGCATTTGTACTGTGTTGTATACATTGGGACAACGTGACAATGTCTGTAACTCAGTAAGGTTGCACTGATTGGGTTAACATGTGACATAGGTTTGATAACATACAGCTTCAGTGTCTCCAGTTCCTGTAGCGTTCTTTGCACTGGGACAACTTGACACTGTCGGTAACTCAGTCAGGTTGCACTCATTAGGTTAACATGTGGTATGGGCTAGATTACTTATAGCTTCAGTGTCTCTAGCTGCTGTACTCTGTTGTATACATTGGGACAACGTGACACAGTCAGTATCTCAGTCACATTGCACTCATTAGGTTAACATGTGGCATGGGCTAGATTACTTATAGCTTCAGTGTCTCTAGCTGCTTTACTCTGTTGTATACATTGGGACAACGTGACACTGTCAGTATCTCAGTCACATTGCACTCATTAGGTTAACATGTGGCATGGGCTAGATTACTTATAGCTTCAGTGTCTCTAGCTGCTGTACTCTGTTGTATACATTCGGACAACGTGACACTGACTGTAACTCAGTCAGGTTGCACTGATTGGGTTAACATGTGGCATAGGTTTGATTACATTCAGCTTCAGTTTTTCTAGCTGGTGTACTCTGTTGTATACATTGGGACATTGTGACACTTTCTGTACCTCAGTCAGGTTGCACTGATTGGGTAAACATGTGGCATGGGCTAGATTACTTATAGCTTCAGTGTCTCTAGCTGCTGTACTCTGTTGTATACATTGGGACAACGTGACACTGTCTGTAACTCAGTCAGGTTGCACTGATTGGGTTAACATGTGGCATAGGTTTGATTACATACAGCTTCAGTGTCTCTAGCTGGTGTACTCTGTTGTATATATTGGGACAACGTGACACTTTCAGTAACTAAGTCACTTTGCACTCATTAGGTTAACATGTGTCATGGGCTTAATTACTTATAGCTTCAGTGTCTCTAGCTGCTGTACTCTGTTGTATATATTGGGACAAGGTGACACTGTCGGTATCTTAGTCACATTGCACTGATTAGGTTAACATGTGGCATGGGCTTGATTGTTTATAGCTTCAGTGTCTCTAGCTGCTGTACTCTGTTGTATAATTTGGGACAACGTGACACTGTCAGTATCTCAGTCACATTGCACTCATTAGGTTAACATGTGGCATGGGCTAGATTACTTATAGCTTCCGTGCCTCTAGCTGCTGTACTCTGTTGTATACATTGGAACAACCTGACACTGTCAGTATCTCAGTCACATTGCGTTCATTAGGTTAACATGTGGCATGCGCTAGATTACTTATAGCTACAGTGGCTCTAGCTGCTGTACTCTTTTGTATACATTGGGACAACGTGACACTGTCTGTAACTCAGTCACATTGCACTCATTAGGTTAACATGTGGCATGGGCTAGATTACTTATAGCTTCAGTGCCTCTAGCTGCTGTACTCTTTTGTATACATTGGGACAACGTGACACTGTCTGTAACTCAGTCATATTGCACTCATTAGGTTAACATGTGGCATGGTCTAGATTACTTATAGCTTCAGTGTCTCTAGCTGGTGTACTCTTTTGTATACATTGGGGCAACATGACACTCTCAGTATATCAGTCACATTACACTCATTGGTTTAACGTGTGGCATGGGCTAGATTACTTATAGCTTCAGTGTCTCTAGCTGGTGTACTCTGTTGTATACATTGGGACAACATGACACTGTCTGTAACTCAGTCAGGTTGCACTGATTGGGTTAACATGTGGCATAGATTTGATTACATTCAGCTTCAATGTCTCTAGCTGGTGTACTCTGTTGTATACATTGGGACATTGTGACACTGTCTGTACCTCAGTCAGGTTGCACTGATTGGGTTAACATGTGGCATGGGCTAGATTACTTATAACTTCAGTGTCTCTAGCTGTTGTACTCTGTTGTATACTTTGGGATGACGTGACACTGTCAGTAACTCAGTCACATTGCACTTATTAGGTTAGCATGTGGCATGGGTTAGATTACTTATAGCTTCAGTGTCTCTAGCTGTTGTACTCTGTTGTATACATTGGGACAACGTGACACTGTCTGTAACTCAGTCAGGTTGCACTGATTGGGTTAACATATGGCATAGGTTTGATTACATTCAGCTTCAGTGTCTCTAGCTGCTGTACTCTGTTGTATACTTTGGGATGACGTGACACTGTCAGTAACACAGTCACATTGCACTTATTAGGTTAACATGTGGCATGGGTTAGATTACTTATAGCTTCAGTGTCTCTAGCTGTTGTACTCTGTTGTATACATTGGGACAACGTGACACTGTCAGTAAGTCAGTCACATTGCACTTATTAGGTTAACATGTGGCATGGGCTAGATTACTTATAGCTTCCGTGTCTCTAGCTGCTGTTCTCTGTTGTATACATTGGGACAACGTGACACTGTCAGTATCTTAGTCACATTGCACTCATTAGGTTAACATGTGGCATGGGCTAGATTACTTATAGCTTCCGTGTCTCTAGCTGCTGTACTCTGTTGTATACATTGGGACAACGTGACACTGTCTGTAACTCAGTCAGGTTGCACTGATTGGGTTAACATGTGGCATAGGTTTGATTACATACAGCTTCAGTGTCTCTAGCTGCTGTACTCTGTTGTATACATTGGGACAACGTGACACTGTCTGTAACTCAGTCAGGTTGCACTGATTGGGTTAACTTGTGGCATAGGTTTGATTACATACAGCTTCAGTGTCTCTAGCTGATGTACTCTGTTGTATACATTGGGACAACGTGACACTGTCTGTAACTCAGTCAGGTTGCACTGATTGGGTTAACTTGTGGCATAGGTTTGATTACATACAGCTTCAGTGTCTCCTGCTGCTGTAGCTTTCTTTGCACTGGGACAACTTGACACTGTCTGTAACTCAGTCAGGTTGCACTGATTGGGTTAACTTGTGGCATAGGTTTGATTACATACAGCTTCAGTGTCTCCTGTTGCTGTAGCTTTCTTTGCACTGGGACAACTTTACACTGTCGGTAACTCAGTCAGGTTGCACTTATTAGGTTAACATGTGCCATGGGCTAGATTACTTATAGCTTCAGTGTCTCTAGCTGCTGTACTCTGTTGTATACATTGGGACAACGTGACACTGTCAGTATCTCAGTCACATTGCACTCATTAGGTTAACATGTGTCATGGGCTAGATTACTTATAGCTTCGGTGTCTATAGCTGCTGTACTCTGTTGTATACATTGGGACAACGTGACACTGTGTGTAACTCAGTCAGGTTGCACTCATTAGGTTAACATGTGTCATGGGCTAGATTACTTATAGCTTCAGTGTCTCTAGCGTCTGTACTCTGTTGTATACATTGGGACAACGTGATACTGTGTGTAACTCAGTCAGGTTGCACACATTAGGGTCACATGTGGCATGGGCTAGATTACTTATAGCTTCAGTGTCTCTAGCTGGTGTACTCCGTTGTATATATTGGGAAAACATGACACTGTCAGTATATCAGACACATTACACTCATTAGTTTAACGTGTGGCATATGCTAGATTACTTATAGCTTCAGTGTCGCTAGCTGGTGTACTCTGTAGTATACATTGGGACAACGTGACACTGTCTGTAACTCAGTCAGGTTGCACTGATTGGGTTAACATGTGGCATAGGTTTGATTACATTCAGCTTCAGTGTCTCTAGCTGCTGTACTCTGTTGTATACATTGGGACAACGTGACACTGTCTGTAACTCAGTCAGGTTGCACTGATTGGGTTAACATGTTGCATTGGTTTGATTACATACAGCTTCAGTGTCTCTAGCTGGTGTACTCTGTTGTATATATTGGGACAACGTGACACTTTCAGTAACTCAGTCACTTTGCACTCATTAGGTTAGCATGTGGCATGGGCTTAATTACTTATAGCTTCAGTGTCTCTAGCTGCTGTACTCTGTTGTATATATTGGGACAAGGTGACACTGTCGGTATCTTAGTCACATTGCACTCATTAGGTTAACATGTGGCATGGGCTTGATTGCTTATAGCTTCAGTGTCTCTAGCTGCTGTACTCTGTTGTATAATTTGGGACAACGTGACACTGTCAGTATCTCAGTCACATTGCACTCATTAGGTTAACATGTGGCATGGGCTAGATTACTTATAGCTTCCGTGTCTCTAGCTGCTGTACTCTGTTGTATACATTGGAACAACCTGACACTGTCAGTATCTCAGTCACATTGCGTTCATTAGGTTAACATGTGGCATGCGCTAGATTACTTATAGCTTCAGTGCCTCTAGCTGCTGTACTCTTTTGTATACATTGGGACAACGTGACACTGTCTGTAACTCAGTCACATTGCACTCATTAGGTTAACATGTGGCATGGGCTAGATTACTTATAGCTTCAGTGTCTCCAGCTGCTGTACTCTGTTGTATATATTGGGACAACGTGACAGAGTCTGTAACTCAGTCACATTGCACTCATTAGGTTATCATGTGGCATGGGCTAGATTACTTATAGCTTCAGTGTCTCCAGCTGCTGTACTCTGTTGTATATATTGGGACAACGTGACAGAGTCTGTAACTCAGTCACATTGCACTCATTAGGTTAACTTGTGGCATGGGCTAGATTACTTATAGCTTCAGTGTCTCCAGCTGCTGTACTCTGTTGTATATATTGGGACAACGTGACAGAGTCTGTAACTCAGTCACATTGCACTCATTGGGTTAACATGTGGCATGGGCTAGATTACTTATAACTTCAGTGTCTATAGCTGCTGTACTCCGTTGAATACACTGCGACAACGTGACACTGTCAGTAACTCAGTCACATTGCACTCATTAGGTGAACATGTGGCATGGGCTAGATTACTTATAGCTTCAGTGTCTCTAGCTGCCGTACTCTGTTTTATACTTTGGGACAACGTGACACTGTCTGTAACTAAGTCACATTGCACTCCTTAGGCTAACATGTGGCATGGGCTAGATTAATTATAGCTTCAGTGTCTCTAGCTGCTGTACTCTGTTGTATACATTGGGACAACGTGACAGTGTCAGTATGTCAGTCACATTGCACTCATTAGGCTAACATGTGGCATGGGAGAGATTACTTATAGCTTCAGTGTCTCTAGCTGCTGTACTCTGTTGTATACATTGGGACAACGTGACACTGTCAGTTTCTCAGTCACATTGCACTCATTAGGTTAACATGTGGCATGGGCTAGATTACTTATAGTTTCAGTGTCTCTAGCTGCTGTACTCTGTTGTATACATTGGGACGTGACACTGTCAGTATCTCAGTCACATGCACTGATTGGGTTAACATGTGGCATAGGCTAGATTACGTATAGCTTAAGTGTCTCTAGCTTCTGTACTCCGTTGAATACACTGGGACAACGTGACACTGGCAGTATCTCCGTCACATTGCACTGATTGGGTTAACATGTGGCATAGGTTTGATTATATACAACTTCAGTGTCTCTAGCTGCTGTACTCTGTTGTATACATTGGGACAACGTGATACTGTCAGTAACTCAGTCACATTGCACTCATTAGGTTAACATGTGGCATGGGCTAGATTACTTATGGCTTCAGTGTCTCTAGCTGCTGTTCTCTCATGTATACTTTGGGACAACGTGACACTGTCAGTATCTGAGTCACATTGCACTCATTAGTTTAACATGTGGCATGGGCTAGATTACTTATAGCTTCAGTGTCTCTAGCTGCTGTACTCTGTTGTATACATTGGGACAGCGTGACACTGTCAGTATCTCAGTCACATTGCACTCATTAGGTTAACATGTGGCATGGAGTAGATTACTTATAGCTTCAGTGTCTCTAGCTGGTGTACTCTGTTGTATACATTGGCACAACGTAACACTGTCTGTAACTCAGTCAGGTTGCCCTGATTGGGTTAACATGTGGTATAGGTTTGATTACATTCAGCTTAGTGTCTCTAGCTGGTGTACTCCGTTGAATACACTGGGACAACGTGATACCGTCAGTAACTGAGTCACATTGCAATCATTAGGTTAACATGTGGCCTAGTTTTGATTACATACAACTTCAGTGTCTATAGCTGCTGTACTCTGTTTTATACATTGGGACAACGTGACACTGTTAGTACCTCAGTCACATTGCACTCATTATGTTAACATGTGGCATGGGTTAGATTACTTATAGCTTCAGTGTCTATAGCTGCTGTACTCTGTTGTATACATTGGGACACCGTGATACTGTGAGTATCTCAGTCAGGTTGCACTATTTGGGTTAACATGTGGCATAGGTTTTATTACATACCACTTCAATGTCTCTAGCTGCTGTACTCTGTTGTATACATTGGGACAACGTGACACTGTCAGTAACTCAGTCACATTGCACTCATTAGGTTAACATGTGGTATGGGCTAGATTACTTATAGCTTCAGTGTCTCTAGCTGCTGTACTCTGTTTTATACATTGGGAAAAGGTGACACTGTCAGTATCTCAGTCACATTGCACTCATTAGGTTAACATGTGGCATGGGCTAGATTTCTTATAGCTTCAGTGTCTCTAGCTTCTGTACTCTGTTGTATAAATTGGCACAACGTGACACTGTCAGTATCTAAGTCACATTGCACTCATTAGGTTAACATGTGGCATGGGCTAGATTACTTATAGCTTCAGTGTCTCTAGCTGCTGTACTCTGTTGTATACATTGGGACAACGTGACACAGTCTGTAACTCAGTCAGGTTGCACTGAATGGGTTAACATGTGGCATGGGCTAGATTACTTATAGCTTCAGTGTCTCTAGCTGGTGTACTGTGTTGTATACATTGGGACCACGTGACACTGTCTGTAACTCAGTCACATTGCACTCATTAGGATAACATGTGGCATGGGCTAGATTACTTATAGCTTCAGTGTCTCTAGCTGGTGTACTCTGTTGTATATATTGGGACAACGTGACACAGTCTGTATCTCAGTCACATTGCACTCATTAGGTTAACATGTGGCATGGGCTAGATTACTTATAGCTTCAGTGTCTCTAGCTGGTGTACTCTGTTGTATATATTGGGACAACGTGACACAGTCTGTAACTCAGTCACATTGCAATCATTAGGTTAACATGTGGCATGGGCTAGATTACTTATAGCTTCAGTGTCTCTAGCTGCTGTACTCTTTTGTATACATTGGGACAGCGTGACACTGTCTGTAACTCAGTCACATTGCAATCATTAGGTTAAAATGTGGCATGGGCTAGATTACTTATAGCTTCAGTATCTCTAGCTGCTGTACTCTTTTGTATACATTGGGACAATGTGACACTGTCTGTAACTCATCACATTGCAATCATTAGGTTAACATGTGCCATGGACTAGATTACTTATAGCTTCAGTGTCTCTAGCTGGTGTACTCTGTTGTATACATTGGGACAACATGACACTGTCAGTATATCAGTCACATTACACTCATTAGTTTAACATGTGGCATGTGCTAGATTGCTTATAGCTTCAGTGTCTCTAGCTGCTGTACTCTGTTGTATACATTGGGTCAACGTGACACTGTCAGTATCTCAGTCACATTGCACTCATTAGGTTAACATGTGGCATGGGCAAATTACTTATTGCTTCAGTGTCTCTAGCTGGTGTAGTCTGTTGTATATATTGGGACAACGTGACACTGTCGGTATCTCAGTCACATTGCACTCATTAGGTTAACATGTGGCATGGGCAAATTACTTGTAGCTTCAGTGTCTCTAGCTGGTGTACTCTGTTGTATACATTGGGACAACGTGACACTGTCTGTAACTCAGTCAGGTTGCACTGATTGGGGTAACATGTGGCATGGGCTAGATTACTTATAGCTTCAGTGTCTCTAGCTGCTGTACTCTGTTGTATACATTGGGACAACGTGACACTGTCAGTATCTCAGTCACATTGCACACATTAGTTTAACATGTGGCATGGGCTAGATTACTCATAGCTTCAATGTCTCGAGCTGGTGTACTCTGTTGTATACATTGGGACAACGTGACACTGTCTGTAACTCAGTCACATTGCACTCATTAGGTTAACATGTGGCATGGCTTAGATTACTTATAGCTTCAGTGTCTCTAGCTGGTGTACTCTGTTTTATATATTGGGACAACGTCACACTGTCTGTAACTCAGTCAGGTTGCACGCATTGGGTTAACATGTGGCTTGGGCTAGATTACTTATAGCTTCAGTGTCTCTAGCTGGTGTACTCTGTTGTATACATTGGGACAACGTGACACTGTCAGTATATCAGTCACATTACACTCATTAGTTTAACATGTGGCTTGGGCTAGATTACTTATAGCTTCAGTGTCTCTAGCTGGTGTACTCTGTTGTATACATTGGGACAACGTGACACTGTCAGTATATCAGTCACATTACACTCATTAGGTTAGCATGTGTCTTGGGCTAGATTACTTATAGCTTCGGTGTCTCTAGCTGGTGTACTCTGTTGTATATATTGGGACAACGTGACACTGTCTGTAACTCAGTCAGGTTGCACTGATTGGGTTAACATGTGGCATAGTTTTGATTACATTAGGGCTTCAGTGTCTCCTCGTGCTGTAGTCTGTTGTATACATTGGGACAACGTGACGCTGTCTGTAACTCAGTCAGGTTGCACTGATTGGGTTAACATGTGGCATAGTTTTGATTACATACAGCTTCAGTTTCTCTAGCTGGTGTACTCTGTTGTATACATTGGGACAACATGACACTGTCTGTAACTCAGTCAGGTTGCACTGATTGGGTTAACATGTGGCATAGTTTTGATTACATACAGCTTCAGTGTCTCCTGGTGCTGTACTCTGTTGTATACATTGGGACAACGTGACGCTGTCTGTAACTCAGTCAGGTTGCACTGATTGGGTTAACATGTGGCATAGTTTTGATTACATACAGCTTCAGTGTCTCTAGCTGCTGTACTCTGTTGTAAACATTGGGACAACGTGACGCTGTCTGTAACTCAGTCAGGTTGCACTGATTGAGTTAACATGTGGCATAGGTTTGACTACATTCAGCTTCAGTGTCTCTAGCTGGTGTACTATGTTGTATACATTGGGACATTGTGACACTCTCTGTACCTCAGTCAGGTTGCACTGATTGGGTTAACATGTGGCATAGGCTAGATTACTTATAGCTTCAGTGTCTCTAGCTGCTGTACTCTGTTGTATACATTAGGACAACGTGACACTGACAGTAACCGAGTCACATTGCACTCATTAGGTTAACATGTGGCATGGGCTTAATTACTTATATCTTTAGTGTCTCTAGCTGCAGTACTCTGTTGTATACATTGGTACAACGTGACACTGTCTGTAACACAGTCACATTGTACTCATTAGGCTAACATGTGCCATGGGCTAGATTACTTATAGCTTCAGTGTCTCTAGCTGGTGTACTCTGTTGTATACATTGGGACAACGTGACACTGTCAGTAACTCAGTCACATTGCACTTATTAGGTTAACATGTGGTATGGGTTAGATTACTTATAGCTTCCGTGTCTCTAGCTGCTGTACTCTGTTGTAAAGACTGGGACAACGTGACACTGTCTGTAACTCAGTCAGGTTCCACTGATTGGGTAAACATGTGGCATAGGTTTTATTACATACATCTTCGGTGTCTCCTTTTCGGGTAGCTTTCTTTGCACTGGGACAACTTGACACTGTCGGTAACACAGTCAGGTTGCACTCATTAGGGTAACATGTGGCATGGGCTAGATTACTTATAGCTTCAGTGTCTCTAGCTGCTGTATTCTGTTGAATACATTGCGACAACCTGACACTGTCAGTATCTCAGTCACATTCCACTCATTAGGTTAACATGTGGCATGGGCTAGATTACTTATAGCTTCAGTGTCTCTAGCTGCTGTACTCTATTGTATACATTGGGACAACGTGACACTGTCAGTATCTCAGTCACATTGCACTCATTAGGTTAACATGTGGCATGGGCTAGATTACTCATAGCTTCAATGTCTCTAGCTGGTGTACTCTGTTGTATACATTGGGACAACGTGACACTGTCTGTAACTCAGTCACATTGCACTCATTAGGTTAACATGTGGCATGGCTTAGATTACTTATAGCTTCAGTGTCTCTAGCTGGTGTACTCTGTTGTATACATTGGGACAACGTGACACTGTCAGTAACTTAGTCACATTGCACTCCTTAGGTTAACATGTGGCATGGGCTAGATTACTTATAGCTTCAGTGTCTCTAGCTGCTGTACTCTGTTGTATACATTGGGACAACGTGACACTGTCTGTAACTCAGTCAGGTTGCACTGATTGGGTTAACATGTGGCATAGGTTTGATTACATACAGCTTCAGTGTCTCCTTGTGCTGTAGCTTTCTTTGCACTGGGACAACTTGACACTGTCGGTAACTCAGTCAGGTTGCACTCATTAGGTTAACATGTGGCATGGGCTAGATTACTTATAGCTTCAGTGTCTCTAGCTGCAGTACTCTGTTGTATACATTGGGACAACGTGACACTGTCAGTATCTCAGTCACATTGCACTCATTAGGTTAACATGTGGCATGGGCTACATTACTTATAGCTTCAGTGTCTCTCGCTGCTGTACTCTGTTGTATACATTGGGACAACGTGACACTGTCAGTACCTCAGTCACATTGCACTCATTAAGTTAACATGTGGCATGGGCTAGATTACTTATAGCTTCAGTGTCTCCAGCTGCTGTACTCTGTTGTATACATTGGGACAACGTGACACTGTCAGTTTCTCAGTCACATTGCGCTCATTAGGTTAACATGTGGGATGGGCTAGATTACTTATAGTTTCAGTGTCTCTAGCTGCTGTACTCTGTTGTATACATTGGGAGAACGTGACACTGTCTGTAACTCAGTCACATTGCACTCATTAGGTTAACATGTGGCATGGGCTAAATTGCTTATAGCTTCAGTGTCTCTAGCTTCTGTACTCCGTTGAATACACTGGGACAACGTGACACTGGCAGTATCTCAGTCATATTGCACTGATTGCGTTAACATGTGGCATAGGTTTGATTACATACAGCTTCAGTGACTCTAGCTGATGTACTCTGTTGTATACATTGGGACAACGTGACACTGTCAGTAACTCAGTCATATTGCACTCATTAGGTTAACATGTGGCATGGGCTAGATTACACATAGCTTCAGTGTCTCTAGCTGGTGTACTCTGTTGTATACATTGGGACCACGTGACACTGTCTGTAACTCAGTCACATTGCACTCTTTAGGTTAACATGTGGCATGGGCTAGATTACTTATAGCTTCAGTGTCTCTAGCTGGTGTACTCTGTTGTATACATTGGGACAACGTGACACTGTCTGTAACTCAGTCACATTGCACTCATTAGGTTAACATGTGGCATGGGCTAGATTACTTATACCTTCAGTGTCCATGGCTGCTGTACTCTGTTGTATACATTGGGACAACGTGACACTGTCTGTAACTCAGTCAGGTTGCACTGATTGGGTTAACATGTGGCATAGTTTTGATAACATATAGCTTCAGTGTCTCCTGGTGCTGTAGCCTTCTGTGCACTGGGACAACTTGACACTGTCGGTAACTCAGTCAGGTTGCACTCATTAGGGTCACATGTGGAAAGGGCTAGATTACTTATAGCTTCAGTATTTCTAGCTGCTGTACTCTGTTGTATACATTGGGACAACGTGACACTGTCGGTAACTCAGTCAGGTTGCACTGATTGGGTTAACATGTGGCATGGGCTAGATTACTTATAGCTTCAGTGTCTCTAGCTGCTGTACTCTGTTGTATACATTGGGACAACGTGACACTGTCTGTAACTCAGTCAGGTTGCACTGATTGGGTTAACATGCGGCATGGGCTAGATTACTTATAGCTTCAGTGTCTCCAGCTGGTGTACTCTGTTGTATATATTGGGACAACGTGACACAGTCTGTAACTCAGTCACATTGCACTCATTAGGTTAACATGTGGCATGGGCTAGATTACTTATAGCTTCAGTGTCTCTAGCTGGTGTACTCTGTTGTATATATTGGGACAACGTGACACAGTCTGTAACTCAGTCACATTGCAATCATTAGGTTAACATGTGGCATGGGCTAGATTACTTATAGCTTCAGTGTCTCTAGCTGCTGTACTCTTTTGTATACATTGGGACAACGTGACACTGTCTGTAACTCAGTCACATTGCAATCATTAGGTTAAAATGTGGCATGGGCTAGATTACTTATAGCTTCAGTGTCTCTAGCTGCTGTACTCTTTTGTATACATTGGGACAACGTGACACTGTCTGTAACTCAGTCACATTGCAATCATTAGGTTAACATGTGGCATGGGCTAGATTACTTGTAGCGTCAGTGTCTCTAGCTGGTGTACTCTGTTGTATACATAGGGACAACAGGACACTGTCAGCATTATCAGTCACATTACACTCATTAGTTTAACATGTGGCATGTGCTAGATTACTTATAGCTTCAGTGTCTCTAGCTGCTGTACTCTGTTGTATACATTGGGTCAACGTGACACTGTCAGTATCTCAGTCACATTGCACTCATTAGGTTAACATGTGGCATGGGCAAATTACTTATAGTTTCAGTGTCTCTAGCTGGTGTACTCTGTTGTATATATTGGGACGTGACACTGTCAGTATCTCAGTCACATGCACTGATTGGGTTAACATGTGGCATAGGCTAGATTACGTATAGCTTCAGTGTCTCTAGCTTCTGTACTCCGTTGAATACACTGGGACAAAGTGACACTGGCAGTATCTCCGTCACATTGCACTGATTGGGTTAACATGTGGCATAGGTTTGATTATATACAACTTCAGTGTCTCTAGCTGCTGTACTCTGTTGTATACATTGGGAGAACGTGATACTGTCAGTTACTCAGTCACATTGCACTCATTAGGTTAACATGTGGCATGGGCTAGATTACTTATGGCTTCAGTGTCTCTAGCTGCTGTACTCTCTTGTATACTTTGGAACAACGTGACACTGTCAGTATCTGAGTCACATTGCACTCATTAGTTTAACATGTGGCATGGGATAGATTACTTATAGCTTGAGTGTCTCTAGCTGCTGTACTCTGTTGTATACATTGGGACAACGTGACACTGTCAGTATCTCAGTCACATTGCACTCATTAGGTTAACATGTGGCATGGAGTAGATTACTTATAGCTTCAGTGTCTCTAGCTGGTGTACTCTGTTGTATACATTGGCACAACGTAACACTGTCTGTAACTCAGTCAGGTTGCCCTGATTGGGTTAACATGTGGTATAGGTTTGATTACATTCAGCTTAGTGTCTCTAGCTGGTGTACTCCGTTGAATACATGGGACAACGTGATACCGTCAGTAACTGAGTCACATTGCAATCATTAGGTTAACATGTGGCCTAGTTTTGATTACATACAACTTCAGTGTCTCTAGCCGCTGTACTCTGTTTTATACATTGGGACAACGTGACACTGTCAGTAACTCAGTCACATTGCACTCATTATGTTAACATGTGGCATGGGTTAGATTACTTATAGATTCAGTGTCTCTAGCTGCTGTACTCTGTTGTATACATTGGGACACCGTGACACTTTGAGTATCTCAGTCAGGTTGCACTGATTGGGTTAACATGTGGCATAGGTTTTATTACATACAACTTCAATGTCTCTAGCTGCTGTACTCTGTTGTATACATTGGGACAACGTGACACTGTCAGTAACTCAGTCACATTGCACTAATTAGGTTAACATGTGGTATGGGCTAGATTACTTATAGCTTCAGTGTCTCTAGCTGCTGTACTCCGTTGTATACATTGGGAAAAGGTGACACTGTCAGTATCTCAGTCACATTGCACTCATTAGGTTAACATGTGGCATGGGAGAGATTACTTATAGCTTCAGTGTCTCTAGCTTCTGTACTCTGTTGTATACATTGGCAGAACGTGACACTGTCAGTATCTCAGTCACATTGCACTCATTAGGTTAACATGTGGCATGGGCTAGATTACTTATAGCTTCAGTGTCTCTAGCTGCTGTACTCTGTTGTATACATTGGGACAACGTGACACAGTCTGTAACTCAGTCAGGTTGCACTTATTGGGTTAACATGTGGCATAGGTTTGATTACATTCAGCTTCAGTGTCTCTAGCTGGTGAACTCTGTTGTATACATTGGGACCACGTGACACTGTCTGTAACTCAGTCACTTTGCACTCATTAGGATAACATGTGGCATGGGCTAGATTACTTATAGCTTCAGTGTCTCTAGCTGGTGTACTCTGTTGTATACATTGGGACAACGTGACACTGTCAGTAACTCAGTCAGGTTGCACTGAATGGGTTAACATGTGGCATGGGCTAGTTTACTTATAGCTTCAGTGTCTCTAGCTGGTGTACTGTGTTGTATACATTGGGACCACGTGACACTGTCTGTAACTCAGTCACATTGCACTCATTAGGTTAACATGTGGCATGGGCTAGTTTACTTATAGCTTCAGTGTCTCTAGCTGGTGTACTGTGTTGTATACATTGGGACCACGTGACACTGTCTGTAACTCAGTCACATTGCACTCATTAGGATAGCATGTGGCATGGGCTAGATTACTTATAGCTTCAGTGTCTCTAGCTGGTGTACTCTGTTGTATATATTGGGACAACGTGACACAGTCTGTATCTCAGTCACATTGCACTCATTAGGTTAACATGTGGCATGGGCTAGATTACTTATAGCTTCAGTGTCTCTAGCTGGTGTACTCTGTTGTATATATTGGGACAACGTGACACTGTCTGTAACTCAGTCACATTGCAATCATTAGGTTAAAATGTGGCATGGGCTAGATTACTTATAGCTTCAGTGTCTCTAGCTGCTGTACTCTTTTGTATACATTGGGACAATGTGACACTGTCTGTAACTCAGTCACATTGCAATCATTAGGTTAACATGTGCCATGGACTAGATTACTTATAGCTTCAGTGTCTCTAGCTGGTGTACTCTGTTGTATACATTGGGACAACATGACACTGTCAGTATCTCAGTCACATTGCACTCATTAGGTTAACATGTGGCATGGGCAAATTACTTATTGCTTCAGTGTCTCTAGCTGGTGTACTCTGTTGTATATATTGGGACAACGTGACACTGTCAGTATCTCAGTCACATTGCACTCATTAGGTTAACATGTGGCATGGGAAAATTACTTGTAGCTTCAGTGTCTCTAGCTGGTGTACTCTGTTGTATACATTGGGACAATGTGACACTGTCTGTAACTCAGTCAGGTTGCACTGATTGGGTTGACATGTGGCATGGGCTAGAATACTTATAGCTTCAGTGTCTCTAGCTGCTGTACTGTGTTGTATACATTGGGACAACGTGACACTGTCAGTATCTCACTCACATTGCACTCATTAGTTTAACATGTGGCAGGGGCTAGATTACTCATAGCTTCAATGTCTCGAGCTGGTGTACTCTGTTGTATACATTGGGGCAAACGTGACACTGTCTGTAACTCAGTCACATTGCACTCATTAGGTTAACATGTGGCATGGTTTAGATTACTTATAGCTTCAGTGTCTCTAGCTGGTGTACTCTGTTGTATACATTGGGACAACGTGACACAGTCTGTAACTCAGTCAGGTTGCACTTATTGGGTTAACATGTGGCATAGGTTTGATTACATTCAGCTTCAGTGTCTCTAGCTGGTGAACTCTGTTGTATACATTGGGACCACGTGACACTGTCTGTAACTCAGTCACTTTGCACTCATTAGGATAACATGTGGCATGGGCTAGATTACTTATAGCTTCAGTGTCTCTAGCTGGTGTACTCTGTTGTATACATTGGGACAACGTGACACTGTCAGTAACTCAGTCAGGTTGCACTGAATGGGTTAACATGTGGCATGGGCTAGTTTACTTATAGCTTCAGTGTCTCTAGCTGGTGTACTGTGTTGTATACATTGGGACCACGTGACACTGTCTGTAACTCAGTCACATTGCACTCATTAGGTTAACATGTGGCATGGGCTAGTTTACTTATAGCTTCAGTGTCTCTAGCTGGTGTACTGTGTTGTATACATTGGGACCACGTGACACTGTCTGTAACTCAGTCACATTGCACTCATTAGGATAGCATGTGGCATGGGCTAGATTACTTATAGCTTCAGTGTCTCTAGCTGGTGTACTCTGTTGTATATATTGGGACAACGTGACACAGTCTGTATCTCAGTCACATTGCACTCATTAGGTTAACATGTGGCATGGGCTAGATTACTTATAGCTTCAGTGTCTCTAGCTGGTGTACTCTGTTGTATATATTGGGACAACGTGACACTGTCTGTAACTCAGTCACATTGCAATCATTAGGTTAAAATGTGGCATGGGCTAGATTACTTATAGCTTCAGTGTCTCTAGCTGCTGTACTCTTTTGTATACATTGGGACAATGTGACACTGTCTGTAACTCAGTCACATTGCAATCATTAGGTTAACATGTGCCATGGACTAGATTACTTATAGCTTCAGTGTCTCTAGCTGGTGTACTCTGTTGTATACATTGGGACAACATGACACTGTCAGTATCTCAGTCACATTGCACTCATTAGGTTAACATGTGGCATGGGCAAATTACTTATTGCTTCAGTGTCTCTAGCTGGTGTACTCTGTTGTATATATTGGGACAACGTGACACTGTCAGTATCTCAGTCACATTGCACTCATTAGGTTAACATGTGGCATGGGAAAATTACTTGTAGCTTCAGTGTCTCTAGCTGGTGTACTCTGTTGTATACATTGGGACAATGTGACACTGTCTGTAACTCAGTGAGGTTGCACTGATTGGGTTGACATGTGGCATGGGCTAGAATACTTATAGCTTCAGTGTCTCTAGCTGCTGTACTGTGTTGTATACATTGGGACAACGTGACACTGTCAGTATCTCACTCACATTGCACTCATTAGTTTAACATGTGGCAGGGGCTAGATTACTCATAGCTTCAATGTCTCGAGCTGGTGTACTCTGTTGTATACATTGGGGCAAACGTGACACTGTCTGTAACTCAGTCACATTGCACTCATTAGGTTAACATGTGGCATGGTTTAGATTACTTATAGCTTCAGTGTCTCTAGCTGGTGTACTCTGTTGTATACATTGGGGCAAACGTGACACTGTCTGTAACTCAGTCACATTGCACTCATTAGGTTAACATGTGGCATGGTTTAGATTACTTATAGCTTCAGTGTCTCGAGCTGGTGTACTCTGTTGTATATATTGGGACAACGTGACACTGTCTGTAACTCAGTCAGGTTGCACGCATTGGGTTATTATGTGGCTTGGGCTAGATTACTTATAGCTTCAGTGTCTCTAGCTGGTGTACTCTGTTGTACACATTGGGACAACGTGACACTGTCAGTATATCAGTCACATTACACTCATTAGGTTAACATGTGGCTTGGGCTAGATTACTTATAGCTTCAGTGTCTCTTGCTGGTGTAATCTGTTGTATATATTGGGACAACGTGACACTGTCTGTAACTCAGTCAGGTTGCACTGATTGGGTTAACATGTGGCATAGTTTTGATTACATACAGCTTCAGTGTCTCCTGGTGGTGCAGCTTTCTTTGCACTGGGACAACATGACACTGTCTGTAACTCAGTCAGGTTACACTGATTGGGTTAACATGTGGCATAGTTTTGATTACATACAGCTTCAGTGTCTCCTGGTGCTGTACTCCGTTGTATACATTGGGACAACGTGACGCTGTCTGTAACTCAGTCAGGTTGCACTGATTGGGTTAACATGTGGCATAGTTTTGATTACATACAGCTTCAGTGTCTCTAGCTGGTGTACTCTAATGTATACATTGGGTTAACATGACACTGTCTGTAACTCAGTCAGGTTGCACTGATTGGGTTAACATGTGGCATAGTGTTGATTACATACAGCTTCAGTGTCTCCTGGTGCTGTACTCTGTTGTATACATTGGGACAACGTGACGCTGTCTGTAACTCAGTCAGGGTGCACTGATTGTGAGGACTGGGTACATATTTTGGCGGAATGTGCACAGTGGGAGAACCAGCGAACGATTAAACTCAAAGAAAAATTCTTAAGTCCCTTAAGAAAGAGATTGGCATGTTGGGATCTACTGGCTGACCAGAGGAACTGGCAAAACATTGGCAATTTTCTGGCTAAAGTGCGCGAAGCTAGGTCAAATTTGTTCAGTTAGACAAAGGTAATTTATTTCTATTTCCCTTTTTCTTGTTCCTTTTGTTGTGTTTTCTATATCTGTTGTTTATTTTGTCACCCTATTGTATCTTAAATATGCATGTACGGTCAATGACCCATGCATTAAATACTTGTGTAATAACCTCAGTAATTTGAAACAAATAAAGATACCTTATCTATCTATCTACATTAGGACAACGTGACGCTGTCTGTAACTCAGTCAGGTTGCACTGATTGGGTTAACATGTGGCATAGGTTTGACTACATTCAGCTTCAGTGTCTCTAGCTGGTGTACTATGTTGTATACATTGGGACATTGTGACACTGTCTGTACCTCAGTCAGGTTGCACTGATTGGGTTAACATGTGGCATAGGTTTGATTACATACAGCTTCAGTGTCTCTAGCTGGTGTACTCTGTTGTATACATTGGGACAACGTGACGCTGTCTGTAACTCAGTCAGGTTGCACTGATTGGGTTAACATGTGGCATGGGCTAGATTACTTATAGCTTCAGTGTCTCTAGCTGCTGTACTCTGTTGTATACATTGATACAACGTGACACTGTCTGTAACTCAGTCAGGTTGCAGTGATTGGGTTAACATGTGGCATAGGTTTGATTACATACAGCTTCAGTGTCTCTAGCTGGTGTACTCTGTTGTATACATTAGGACAACGTGACACTGACAGTAACTCAGTCACATTGCACTCATTAGGTTAACATGTGGCATGGGCTTAATTACTTATAGCTTTAGTGTCTCTAGCTGCAGTACTCTGTTGTATACATTGGGACAACGTGACACTGTCTGTAACACAGTTACATTGTGCTCATTAGGCTAACATGTGCCATGGGCTAGATTACTTATAGCTTCAGTGTCTCTAGCTTGTGTACTCTGTTGTATACATTGGGGCAACGTGACACTGTCAGTAACTCAGTCACATTGCACTTATTAGGTTAACATGTGGCATGGGTTAGATTACTTATAGCTTCCGTGTCTCTAGCTGCTGTACTCTGTTGTAAAGACTGGGACAACGTGACACTGTCTGTAACTCAGTCAGGTTCCATTGATTAGGTAAACATGTGGCATAGGTTTTATTACATACAGCTTCGGTGTCTCCTTTTCGGGTAGCTTTCTTTGCACTGGGACAACTTGACACTGTCGGTAACACAGTCAGGTTGCACTCATTAGGGTAACATGTGGCATGGGCTAGATTACTTATAGCTTCAGTGCCTCTAGCTGCTGTACTCTGTTGTATACATTGGGACAACGTGACACTGTCAGTATCTCAGTCACATTGCACTCTATGGTTAACATGTGGCATGGGCTAGATTACTTATAGCTTCAGTGTCTCTAGCTGCTGTACTCTGTTGTATACATTGGGACAACCTGACACTGTCAGTATCTCAGTCACATTCCACTCATTAGGTTAACATGTGGCATGGGCTAGATTACTTATAGCTTCAGTGTCTCTAGCTGCTGTACTCTGTTGTATACATTGGGACAACGTGACACTGTCAGTATCTCAGTCACATTGCACTCTATGGTTAACATGTGGCATGGGCTAGATTACTTATAGCTTCAGTGTCTCTAGCTGCTGTACTCTGTTGTATACATTGGGACAACGTGACACTGTCTGTAACTCAGTCAGGTTGCACTGATTGGGTTAACATGTGGCATAGGTTTGATTACATACAGCTTCAGTGTCTCCTTGTGCTGTAGCTTTCTTTGCACTGGGACAACTTGACACTGTCGGTAACTCAGTCAGTTTGCA
Organism: Deroplatys truncata; assembly: GCA_030765065.1. Lineage (NCBI taxonomy): Eukaryota > Metazoa > Arthropoda > Insecta > Mantodea > Mantidae > Deroplatys > Deroplatys truncata. The sequence goes on along the minus strand of CM060988.1, from coordinate 214,343,947 downwards.
CTCATTAGGTTAACATGTGGCATGGGCTAGATTACTTATAGCTTCAGTGTCTCTAGCTGCTGTACTCCTTTGTATACATTGGGACAACGTGACAGTGTCAGTATCTCAGTCACATTGCACTCATTAGGTTAACATGTGGCATGGGCTAGATTACTTATAGCTTCAGTGTCTCTCGCTGCTGTACTCTGTTGTATACATTGGGACAACGTGACACTGCCAGTACCTCAGTCACATTGCACTCATTAGGTTAACATGTGGCATGGGCTAGATTACTTATAGCTTCAGTGTCTCTAGCTGCTGTACTCTGTTGTATACATTGGGACAACGTGACACTGTCAGTTTCTCAGTCACATTGCACTCATTAGGTTAACATGTGGCATGGGCTAGATTACTTATAGTTTCAGTGTCTCTAGCTGCTGTACTCTGTTGTACATTGGGACAACGTGAAACTGTCTGTAACTCAGTTACATTGCACTCATTAGGTTAACATGTGGCATGGGCTAGATTGCTTATAGCTTCAGTGTCTCTAGCTTCTGTACTCCGTTGAATACACTGGGACAACGTGAAACTGGCAGTATCTCAGTCATATTGCACTGATTGCGTTAACATGTGGCATAGGTTTGATTACATACAGCTTCAGTGACTCTAGGTGCAGTACTCTGTTGTATACATTGGGACAACGTGACACTGTCAGTAACTCAGTCATATTGCACTCATTAGGTTAACATGTGGCATGGGCTAGATTACACATAGCTTCAGTGTCTCTAGCTGGTGTACTCTGTTGTATACATTGGGACCACGTGACACTGTCTGTAACTCAGTCACATTGCACTCATTAGGTTAACATGTGGCATGGGCTAGATTACTTATAGCTTCAGTGTCTCTAGCTGGTGTACTCTGTTGTATACATTGGGACAACTGACACTGTCTGTAACTCAGTCACATTGCACTCATTAGGTTAACATGTGGCATGGGCTAGATTACTTATACCTTCAGTGTCCATGGCTGCTGTACTCTGTTGTATACATTGGGACAACGTGACACTGTCTGTATCAAAGTCAGGTTGCACTGATTGGGTTAACATGTGTCATAGTTTTGATTACAAATAGCTTCAGTGTCTCCTGGTGCTGTAGGTTTCTGTGCACTGGGACAACTTGACACTGTCGGTAACTCAGTCAGGTTGCACTCATTAGGGTCACATGTGGCAAGGGCTAGATTACTTATAGCTTCAGTGTCTCTAGCTGCTGTACTCTGTTGTATACATTGCGACAACGTGACACTGTCGGTAACTCAGTCAGGTTGCACTGATTGGGTTAACATGTGGCATGGGCTAGATTACTTATAGCTTCAGTGTCTCTAGCTGCTGTACTCTGTTGTATACATTGGGACAACGTGACACTGTCTGTAACTCAGTCAGGTTGCACTGATTGGGTTAACATGCGGCATGGGCTAGATTACTTATAGCTTCAGTGTCTCCAGCTGGTGTACTCTGTTGTATATATTGGGACAACGTGACACAGTCTGTAACTCAGTCACATTGCACTCATTAGGTTAACATGTGGCATGGGCTAGATTACTTATAGCTTCAGTGTCTCTAGCTGGTGTACTCTGTTGTATATATTGGGACAACGTGACACTGGCAGTATCTCAGTCATATTGCACTGATTGCGTTAACATGTGGCATAGGTTTGATTACATACAGCTTCAGTGACTCTAGCTGATGTACTCTGTTGTATACATTGGGACAACGTGACACTGTCAGTAACTCAGTCATATTGCACTCATTAGGTTAACATGTGGCATGGGCTAGATTACACATAGCTTCAGTGTCTCTAGCTGGTGTACTCTGTTGTATACATTGGGACCACGTGACACTGTCTGTAACTCAGTCACATTGCACTCTTTAGGTTAACATGTGGCATGGGCTATATTACTTATAGCTTCAGTGTCTCTAGCTGGTGTACTCTGTTGTATACATTGGGACAACGTGACACTGTCTGTAACTCAGTCTCATTGCACTCATTAGGTTAACATGTGGCATGGGCAAATTACTTGTAGCTTCAGTGTCTCTAGCTGGTGTACTCTGTTGTATACATTGGGACAATGTGACACTGTCTGTAACTCAGTCAGGTTGCACTGATTGGGTTGACATGTGGCATGGGCTAGATTACTTATAGCTTCAGTGTCTCTAGCTGCTGTACTCTGTTGTATACATTGGGACAACGTGACACTGTCGGTAACTCAGTCAGGTTGCACTGATTGGGTTAACATGTGGCATGGGCTAGATTATTTATAGCTTCAGTGTCTCTAGCTGCTGTACTCTGTTGTATACATTGGGACAACGTGACACTGTCTGTAACTCAGTCAGGTTGCACTGATTGGGTTAACATGCGGCATGGGCTAGATTACTTATAGCTTCAGTGTCTCCAGCTGGTGTACTCTGTTGTATATATTGGGACAACGTGACACAGTCTGTAACTCAGTCACATTGCACTCATTAGGTTAACATGTGGCATGGGCTAGATTACTTATAGCTTCAGTGTCTCTAGCTGGTGTACTCTGTTGTATACATTGGGACAACGTGACACTGTCATTAACTTAGTCACATTGCACTCCTTAGGTTAACATGTGGCATGGGCTAGATTACTTATAGCTTCAGTGTCTCTAGCTGCTGTACTCTGTTGTATACATTGGGACAACGTGACACTGTCTGTAACTCAGTCAGGTTGCACTGATTGGGTTAACATGTGGCATAGGTTTGATTACATACAGCTTCAGTGTCTCCTTGTGCTGTAGCTTTCTTTGCACTGGGACAACTTGACACTGTCGGTAACTCAGTCAGGTTGCACTCATTAGGTTAACATGTGGCATGGGCTAGATTACTTATAGCTTCAGTGTCTCTAGCTGCAGTACTCTGTTGTATACATTGGGACAACGTGACACTGTCAGTATCTCAGTCACATTGCACTTATTAGGTTAACATGTGGCATGGGTTAGATTACTTATAGCTTCCGTGTCTCTAGCTGCTGTACTCTGTTGTAAAGGCTGGGACAACGTGACACTGTCTGTAACTCAGTCAGGTTCCACTGATTGGGTAAACATGTGGCATAGGTTTTATTACATACATCTTCGGTGTCTCCTTTTCGGGTAGCTTTCTTTGCACTGGGACAACTTGACACTGTCGGTAACACAGTCAGGGTGCACTCATTAGGGTAACATGTGGCATGGGCTATATTACTTATAGCTTCAGTGTCTCTAGCTGCTGTATTCTGTTGAATACATTGGGACAACCTGACACTGTCAGTATCTCAGTCACATTCCACTCATTAGGTTAACATGTGGCATGGGCTAGATTACTTATAGCTTCAGTGTCTCTAGCTGCTGTACTCTGTTGTATACATTGGGACAACGTGACACTGTCAGTATCTCAGTCACATTGCACTCATTAGGTTAACATGTGGCATGGGCTAGATTACTCATAGCTTCAATGTCTCTAGATGGTGTACTCTGTTGTATACATTGGGACAACGTGACACTGTCTGTAACTCAGTCACATTGCACTCATTAGGTTAACATGTGGCATGGCTTAGATTACTTATAGCTTCAGTGTCTCTAGCTGGTGTACTCTGTTGTGTACATTGGGACAACGTGACACTGTCAGTAACTTAGTCACATTGCACTCCTTAGGTTAACATGTGGCATGGGCTAGATTACTTATAGCTTCAGTGTCTCTAGCTGCTGTACTCTGTTGTATACATTGGGACAACGTGACACTGTCTGTAACTCAGTCAGGTTGCACTGATTGGGTTAACATGTGGCATAGGTTTGATTACATACAGCTACAGTGTCTCCTTGTGCTGTAGCTTTCTTTGCACTGGGACAACTTGAAACTGTCGGTAACTCAGTCAGGTTGCACTCATTAGGTTAACATGTGGCATGGGCTAGATTACTTATAGCTTCAGTGTCTCTAGCTGCAGTACTCTGTTGTATACATTGGGACAACGTGACACTGTCAGTATCTCAGTCACATTGCACTCATTAGGTTAACATGTGGCATGGCTACATTACTTATAGCGTCAGTGTCTCTCGCTGCTGTACTCTGTTGTATACATTGGGACAACGTGACACTGTCAGTACCTCAGTCACATTGCACTCATTAGGTTAACATGTGGCATGGGCTAGATTACTTATAGCTTCAGTGTCTCTAGCTGCTGTACTCATTTGTATACATTGGGACAACGTGACACTGTCTGTAACTCAGTTACATTGCACTCATTAGGTTAACATGTGGCATGGGCTAGATTGCTTATAGCTTCAGTGTCTCTAGCTTCTGTACTCCGTTGAATACACTGGGACAACGTGAAACTGGCAGTATCTCAGTCATATTGCACTGATTGCGTTAACATGTGGCATAGGTTTGATTACATACAGCTTCAGTGACTCCTGCTGATGTACTCTGTTGTATACATTGGGACAACGTGACACTGTCAGTAACTCAGTCATATTGCACTCATTAGTTTAACATGTGGCATGGGCTAGATTACACATAGCTTCAGTGTCTCTAGCTGGTGTACTCTGTTGTATACATTGGGACCACGTGACACTGTCTGTAACTCAGTCACATTGCACTCTTTAGGTTAACATGTGGCATGGGCTAGATTACTTATAACTTCAGTGTCTCTAGCTGGTGTACTCTGTTGTATACATTGGGACAACGTGACACTGTCTGTAACTCAATCACATTGCACTTATTAGGTTAACATGTGGCATGAGCTAGATAACTTATACCTTCAGTGTCCATGGCTGCTGTACTCTGTTGTATACATTGGGACAACGTGACACTGTCTGTAACTCAGTCAGGTTGCACTGATTGGGTTAACATGTGGCATAGTTTTGATTACATATAGCTTCAGTGTCTCCTGGTGCTGTAGCCTTCTGTGCACTGGGACAACTTGACACTGTCGGTAACTCAGTCAGGTTGCACTCATTAGGGTCACATGTGGCAAGGGCTAGATTACTTATAGCTTCAGTATCTCTAGCTGCTGTACTCTGTTGTATACATTGGGACAACGTGACACTGTCGGTAACTCAGTCAGGTTGCACTGATTGGGTTAACATGTGGCATGGGCTAGATTACTTATAGCTTCAGTGTCTCCAGCTGGTGTACTCTGTTGTATATATTGGGACAACGTGACACAGTCTGTAACTCAGTCACATTGCACTCATTAGGTTAACATGTGGCATGGGCTAGATTACTTATAGCTTCAGTGTCTCTAGCTGGTGTACTCTGTTGTATATATTGGGACAACGTGACACAGTCTGTATCTCAGTCACATTGCATTCATTAGGTTAACATGTGGCATGGGCTAGATTACTTATAGCTTCAGTGTCTCTAGCTGGTGTACTCTGTTGTATATATTGGGACAACGTGACACAGTCTGTAACTCAGTCACATTGCAATCATTAGGTTAACATGTGGCATGGGCTAGATTACTTATAGCTTCAGTGTCTCTAGCTGCTGTACTCTTTTGTATACATTGGGACAACGTGACACTGTCTGTAACTCAGTCACATTGCAATCATTAGGTTAAAATGTGGCATGGGCTAGATTACTTATAGCTTCAGTGTCTCTAGCTGCTGTACTCTTTTGTATACATTGGGACAACGTGACACTGTCAGTTTCTCAGTCACATTGCACTCATTAGGTTAACATGTGGCATGGGCTAGATTACTTATAGTTTCAGTGTCTCTAGCTGCTGTACTCTGTTGTACATTGGGACAACGTGACACTGTCTGTAACTCAGTTACATTGCACTCATTAGGTTAACATGTGGCATGGGCTAGATTGCTTATAGCTTCAGTGTCTCTAGCTTCTGTACTCCGTTGAATACACTGGGACAACGTGAAACTGGCAGTATCTCAGTCATATTGCACTGATTGCGTTAACATGTGGCATAGGTTTGATTACATACAGCTTCAGTGACTCTAGGTGCAGTACTCTGTTGTATACATTGGGACAACGTGACACTGTCAGTAACTCAGTCATATTGCACTCATTAGGTTAACATGTGGCATGGGCTAGATTACACATAGCTTCAGTGTCTCTAGCTGGTGTACTCTGTTGTATACATTGGGACCACGTGACACTGTCTGTAACTCAGTCACATTGCACTCATTAGGTTAACATGTGGCATGGGCTAGATTACTTATAGCTTCAGTGTCTCTAGCTGGTGTACTCTGTTGTATACATTGGGACAACTGACACTGTCTGTAACTCAGTCACATTGCACTCATTAGGTTAACATGTGGCATGGGCTAGATTACTTATACCTTCAGTGTCCATGGCTGCTGTACTCTGTTGTATACATTGGGACAACGTGACACTGTCTGTATCAAAGTCAGGTTGCACTGATTGGGTTAACATGTGTCATAGTTTTGATTACAAATAGCTTCAGTGTCTCCTGGTGCTGTAGGTTTCTGTGCACTGGGACAACTTGACACTGTCGGTAACTCAGTCAGGTTGCACTCATTAGGGTCACATGTGGCAAGGGCTAGATTACTTATAGCTTCAGTGTCTCTAGCTGCTGTACTCTGTTGTATACATTGCGACAACGTGACACTGTCGGTAACTCAGTCAGGTTGCACTGATTGGGTTAACATGTGGCATGGGCTAGATTACTTATAGCTTCAGTGTCTCTAGCTGCTGTACTCTGTTGTATACATTGGGACAACGTGACACTGTCTGTAACTCAGTCAGGTTGCACTGATTGGGTTAACATGCGGCATGGGCTAGATTACTTATAGCTTCAGTGTCTCCAGCTGGTGTACTCTGTTGTATATATTGGGACAACGTGACACAGTCTGTAACTCAGTCACATTGCACTCATTAGGTTAACATGTGGCATGGGCTAGATTACTTATAGCTTCAGTGTCTCTAGCTGGTGTACTCTGTTGTATATATTGGGACAACGTGACACTGGCAGTATCTCAGTCATATTGCACTGATTGCGTTAACATGTGGCATAGGTTTGATTACATACAGCTTCAGTGACTCTAGCTGATGTACTCTGTTGTATACATTGGGACAACGTGACACTGTCAGTAACTCAGTCATATTGCACTCATTAGGTTAACATGTGGCATGGGCTAGATTACTTATAGCTTCAGTGTCTCTAGCTGGTGTACTCTGTTGTATACATTGGGACCACGTGACACTGTCTGTAACTCAGTCACATTGCACTCTTTAGGTTAACATGTGGCATGGGCTATATTACTTATAGCTTCAGTGTCTCTAGCTGGTGTACTCTGTTGTATACATTGGGACAACGTGACACTGTCTGTAACTCAGTCTCATTGCACTCATTAGGTTAACATGTGGCATGGGCAAATTACTTGTAGCTTCAGTGTCTCTAGCTGGTGTACTCTGTTGTATACATTGGGACAATGTGACACTGTCTGTAACTCAGTCAGGTTGCACTGATTGGGTTGACATGTGGCATGGGCTAGATTACTTATAGCTTCAGTGTCTCTAGCTGCTGTACTCTGTTGTATACATTGGGACAATGTGACACTGTCGGTAACTCAGTCAGGTTGCACTGATTGGGTTAACATGTGGCATGGGCTAGATTATTTATAGCTTCAGTGTCTCTAGCTGCTGTACTCTGTTGTATACATTGGGACAACGTGACACTGTCTGTAACTCAGTCAGGTTGCACTGATTGGGTTAACATGCGGCATGGGCTAGATTACTTATAGCTTCAGTGTCTCCAGCTGGTGTACTCTGTTGTATATATTGGGACAACGTGACACAGTCTGTAACTCAGTCACATTGCACTCATTAGGTTAACATGTGGCATGGGCTAGATTACTTATAGCTTCAGTGTCTCTAGCTGGTGTACTCTGTTGTATACATTGGGACAACGTGACACTGTCATTAACTTAGTCACATTGCACTCCTTAGGTTAACATGTGGCATGGGCTAGATTACTTATAGCTTCAGTGTCTCTAGCTGCTGTACTCTGTTGTATACATTGGGACAACGTGACACTGTCTGTAACTCAGTCAGGTTGCACTGATTGGGTTAACATGTGGCATAGGTTTGATTACATACAGCTTCAGTGTCTCCTTGTGCTGTAGCTTTCTTTGCACTGGGACAACTTGACACTGTCGGTAACTCAGTCAGGTTGCACTCATTAGGTTAACATGTGGCATGGGCTAGATTACTTATAGCTTCAGTGTCTCTAGCTGCAGTACTCTGTTGTATACATTGGGACAACGTGACACTGTCAGTATCTCAGTCACATTGCACTTATTAGGTTAACATGTGGCATGGGTTAGATTACTTATAGCTTCCGTGTCTCTAGCTGCTGTACTCTGTTGTAAAGGCTGGGACAACGTGACACTGTCTGTAACTCAGTCAGGTTCCACTGATTGGGTAAACATGTGGCATAGGTTTTATTACATACATCTTCGGTGTCTCCTTTTCGGGTAGCTTTCTTTGCACTGGGACAACTTGACACTGTCGGTAACACAGTCAGGGTGCACTCATTAGGGTAACATGTGGCATGGGCTATATTACTTATAGCTTCAGTGTCTCTAGCTGCTGTATTCTGTTGAATACATTGGGACAACCTGACACTGTCAGTATCTCAGTCACATTCCACTCATTAGGTTAACATGTGGCATGGGCTAGATTACTTATAGCTTCAGTGTCTCTAGCTGCTGTACTCTGTTGTATACATTGGGACAACGTGACACTGTCAGTATCTCAGTCACATTGCACTCATTAGGTTAACATGTGGCATGGGCTAGATTACTCATAGCTTCAATGTCTCTAGATGGTGTACTCTGTTGTATACATTGGGACAACGTGACACTGTCTGTAACTCAGTCACATTGCACTCATTAGGTTAACATGTGGCATGGCTTAGATTACTTATAGCTTCAGTGTCTCTAGCTGGTGTACTCTGTTGTGTACATTGGGACAACGTGACACTGTCAGTAACTTAGTCACATTGCACTCCTTAGGTTAACATGTGGCATGGGCTAGATTACTTATAGCTTCAGTGTCTCTAGCTGCTGTACTCTGTTGTATACATTGGGACAACGTGACACTGTCTGTAACTCAGTCAGGTTGCACTGATTGGGTTAACATGTGGCATAGGTTTGATTACATACAGCTACAGTGTCTCCTTGTGCTGTAGCTTTCTTTGCACTGGGACAACTTGAAACTGTCGGTAACTCAGTCAGGTTGCACTCATTAGGTTAACATGTGGCATGGGCTAGATTACTTATAGCTTCAGTGTCTCTAGCTGCAGTACTCTGTTGTATACATTGGGACAACGTGACACTGTCAGTATCTCAGTCACATTGCACTCATTAGGTTAACATGTGGCATGGCTACATTACTTATAGCGTCAGTGTCTCTCGCTGCTGTACTCTGTTGTATACATTGGGACAACGTGACACTGTCAGTACCTCAGTCACATTGCACTCATTAGGTTAACATGTGGCATGGGCTAGATTACTTATAGCTTCAGTGTCTCTAGCTGCTGTACTCATTTGTATACATTGGGACAACGTGACACTGTCTGTAACTCAGTTACATTGCACTCATTAGGTTAACATGTGGCATGGGCTAGATTGCTTATAGCTTCAGTGTCTCTAGCTTCTGTACTCCGTTGAATACACTGGGACAACGTGAAACTGGCAGTATCTCAGTCATATTGCACTGATTGCGTTAACATGTGGCATAGGTTTGATTACATACAGCTTCAGTGACTCCTGCTGATGTACTCTGTTGTATACATTGGGACAACGTGACACTGTCAGTAACTCAGTCATATTGCACTCATTAGTTTAACATGTGGCATGGGCTAGATTACACATAGCTTCAGTGTCTCTAGCTGGTGTACTCTGTTGTATACATTGGGACCACGTGACACTGTCTGTAACTCAGTCACATTGCACTCTTTAGGTTAACATGTGGCATGGGCTAGATTACTTATAACTTCAGTGTCTCTAGCTGGTGTACTCTGTTGTATACATTGGGACAACGTGACACTGTCTGTAACTCAATCACATTGCACTTATTAGGCTAACATGTGGCATGAGCTAGATAACTTATACCTTCAGTGTCCATGGCTGCTGTACTCTGTTGTATACATTGGGACAACGTGACACTGTCTGTAACTCAGTCAGGTTGCACTGATTGGGTTAACATGTGGCATAGTTTTGATTACATATAGCTTCAGTGTCTCCTGGTGCTGTAGCCTTCTGTGCACTGGGACAACTTGACACTGTCGGTAACTCAGTCAGGTTGCACTCATTAGGGTCACATGTGGCAAGGGCTAGATTACTTATAGCTTCAGTATCTCTAGCTGCTGTACTCTGTTGTATACATTGGGACAACGTGACACTGTCGGTAACTCAGTCAGGTTGCACTGATTGGGTTAACATGTGGCATGGGCTAGATTACTTATAGCTTCAGTGTCTCCAGCTGGTGTACTCTGTTGTATATATTGGGACAACGTGACACAGTCTGTAACTCAGTCACATTGCACTCATTAGGTTAACATGTGGCATGGGCTAGATTACTTATAGCTTCAGTGTCTCTAGCTGGTGTACTCTGTTGTATATATTGGGACAACGTGACACAGTCTGTATCTCAGTCACATTGCATTCATTAGGTTAACATGTGGCATGGGCTAGATTACTTATAGCTTCAGTGTCTCTAGCTGGTGTACTCTGTTGTATATATTGGGACAACGTGACACAGTCTGTAACTCAGTCACATTGCAATCATTAGGTTAACATGTGGCATGGGCTAGATTACTTATAGCTTCAGTGTCTCTAGCTGCTGTACTCTTTTGTATACATTGGGACAACGTGACACTGTCTGTAACTCAGTCACATTGCAATCATTAGGTTAAAATGTGGCATGGGCTAGATTACTTATAGCTTCAGTGTCTCTAGCTGCTGTACTCTTTTGTATACATTGGGACAACGTGACACTGTCTGTAACTCAGTCACATTGCAATCATTAGGTTAACATGTGGCATGGGCTAGATTACTTATAGCGTCAGTGTCTCTAGCTGGTGTACTCTGTTGTATACATAAGGACAACATGACACTGTCAGTATATCAGTCACATTACACTCATTAGTTTAACATGTGGCATGTGCTAGATTACTTATAGCTTCAGTGTCTCTAGCTGCTGTACTCTGTTGTATACATTGGGTCAACGTGACACTGTCAGTATCTCAGTCACATTGCACTCATTAGGTTAACATGTGGCATTGGCAAATTACTTATAGTTTCAGTGTCTCTAGCTGGTGTACTCTGTTGTATACATTGGGACGTGACACTGTCAGTATCTCAGTCACATGCACTGATTGGGTTAACATGTGGCATAGGCTAGATTACGTATAGCTTCAGTGTCTCTAGCTTCTGTACCGTTGAATACACTGGGACAACGTTACACTGGCAGTATCTCCGTCACATTGCACTGATTGGGTTAACATGTGGCATAGGTTTGATTATATACAACTTCAGTGTCTCTAGCTGCTGTACTCTGTTGTATACATTGGGACAACGTGATACTGTCAGTAACTCAGTCACATTGCACTCATTAGGTTAACATGTGGCATGGGCTAGATTACTTATGGCTTCAGTGTCTCTAGCTGCTGTACTCTCTTGTATACTTTGGAACAACGTGACACTGTCAGTATCTGAGTCACATTGCACTCATTAGTTTAACATGTGGCATGGGATAGATTACTTATAGCTTGAGTGTCTCTAGCTGCTGTACTCTGTTGTATACATTGGGACAACGTGACACTGTCAGTATCTCAGTCACATTGCACTCATTAGGTTAACATGTGGCATGGAGTAGATTACTTATAGCTTCAGGGTCTCTAGCTGGTGTACTCTGTTGTATACATTGGCACAACGTAACACTGTCTGTAACTCAGTCAGGTTGCCCTGATTGGGTTAACATGTGGTATAGGTTTGATTACATTCAGCTTAGTGTCCCTAGCTGGTGTACTCCGTTGAATACACTGGGACAACGTGATACCGTCAGTAACTGAGTCACATTGCAATCATTAGGTTAACATGTGGCCTAGTTTTGATTACATACAACTTCAGTGTCTCTAGCCGCTGTACTCTGTTTTATACATTGGGACAACGTGACACTGTCAGTAACTCAGTCACATTGCACTCATTATGTTAACATGTGGCATGGGTTAGATTACTTATAGATTCAGTGTCTCTAGCTGCTGTACTCTGTTGTATACATTGGGACACCGTGACACTGTGAGTATCTCAGTCAGGTTGCACTGATTGGGTTAACATGTGGCATAGGTTTTATTACATACAACTTCAATGTCTCTAGCTGCTGTACTCTGTTGTATATATTGGGACAACGTGACACTGTCAGTAACTCAGTCACATTGCACTCATTAGGTTAACATGTGGTTTGGGCTAGATTACTTATAGCTTCAGTGTCTCTAGCTGCTGTACTCTGTTGTATACATTGGGAAAAGGTGACACTGTCAGTATCCCAGTCACATTGCACTCATTAGGTTAACATGTGGCATGGGATAGATTACTTATAGCTTCAGTGTCTCTAGCTTCTGTACTCTGTTGTATACATTGGCAGAACGTGACACTGTCAGTATCTCAGTCACATTGCACTCATTAGGTTAACATGTGGCATGGGCTAGATTACTTATAGCTTCAGTGTCTCTAGCTGCTGTACTCTGTTGTATACATTGGGACAACGTGACACAGTCTGTAACTCAGTCAGGTTGCACTTATTGGGTTAACATGTGGCATAGGTTTGATTACATTCAGCCTCAGTGTCTCTAGCTGGTGAACTCTGTTGTATACATTGGGACCACGTGACACTGTCTGTAACTCAGTCACTTTGCACTCATTAGGACAACATGTGGCATGGGCTAGATTACTTATAGCTTCAGTGTCTCTAGCTGGTGTACTCTGTTGTATACATTGGGACAACGTGACACTGTCAGTAACTCAGTCAGGTTGCACTGAATGGGTTAACATGTGGCATGGGCTAGATTACTTATAGCTTCAGTGTCTCTAGCTGGTGTACTGTGTTGTATACATTGGGACCACGTGACACTGTCTGTAACTCTGTCACATTGCACTCATTAGGATAGCATGTGGCATGGGCTAGATTACTTATAGCTTCAGTGTCTCTAGCTGGTGTACTCTGTTGTATATATTGGGACAACGTGACACAGTCTGTATCTCAGTCACATTGCATTCATTAGGTTAACATGTGGCATGGGCTAGATTACTTATAGCTTCAGTGTCTCTAGCTGGTGTACTCTGTTGTATATATTGGGACAACGTGACACTGGCAGTATCTCAGTCATATTGCACTGATTGCGTTAACATGTGGCATAGGTTTGATTACATACAGCTTCAGTGACTCTAGCTGATGTACTCTGTTGTATACATTGGGACAACGTGACACTGTCAGTAACTCAGTCATATTGCACTCATTAGGTTAACATGTGGCATGGGCTAGATTACACATAGCTTCAGTGTCTCTAGCTGGTGTACTCTGTTGTATACATTGGGACCACGTGACACTGTCTGTAACTCAGTCACATTGCACTCTTTAGGTTAACATGTGGCATGGGCTATATTACTTATAGCTTCAGTGTCTCTAGCTGGTGTACTCTGTTGTATACATTGGGACAACGTGACACTGTCTGTAACTCAGTCACATTGCACTCATTAGGTTAACATGTGGCATGGCTTAGATTACTTATAGCTTCAGTGTCTCTAGCTGGTGTACTCTGTTTTATATATTGGGACAACGTCACACTGTCTGTAACTCAGTCAGGTTGCACGCATTGGGTTAACATGTGGCTTGGCCTAGATTACTTATAGCTTCAGTGTCTCTAGCTGGTGTACTCTGTTGTATACATTGGGACAACGTGACACTGTCAGTATATCAGTCACATTACACTCATTAGTTTAACATGTGGCTTGGGCTAGATTACTTATAGCTTCAGTGTCTCTAGCTGGTGTACTCTGTTGTATACATTGGGACAACGTGACACTGTCAGTATATCAGTCACATTACACTCATTAGGTTAGCATGTGTCTTGGGCTAGATTACTTATAGCTTCGGTGTCTCTAGCTGGTGTACTCTGTTGTATATATTGGGACAACGTGACACTGTCTGTAACTCAGTCAGGTTGCACTGATTGGGTTAACATGTGGCATAGTTTTGATTACATTAGGGCTTCAGTGTCTCCTCGTGCTGTAGTCTGTTGTATACATTGGGACAACGTGACGCTGTCTGTAACTCAGTCAGGTTGCACTGATTGGGTTAACATGTGGCATAGTTTTGATTACATACAGCTTCATTTTCTCTAGCTGGTGTACTCTGTTGTATACATTGGGACAACATGACACTGTCTGTAACTCAGTCAGGTTGCACTGATTGGGTTAACATGTGGCATAGTTTTGATTACATACAGCTTCAGTGTCTCCTGGTGCTGTACTCTGTTGTATACATTGGGACAACGTGACGCTGTCTGTAACTCAGTCAGGTTGCACTGATTGGGTTAACATGTGGCATAGTTTTGATTACATACAGCTTCAGTGTCTCTAGCTGCTGTACTCTGTTGTAAACATTGGGACAACGTGACGCTGTCTGTAACTCAGTCAGGTTGCACTGATTGGGTTAACATGTGGCATAGGTTTGACTACATTCAGCTTCAGTGTCTCTAGCTGGTGTACTATGTTGTATACATTGGGACATTGTGACACTCTCTGTACCTCAGTCAGGTTGCACTGATTGGGTTAACATGTGGCATAGGCTAGATTACTTATAGCTTCAGTGTCTCTAGCTGCTGTACTCTGTTGTATACATTAGGACAACGTGACACTGACAGTAACCGAGTCACATTGCACTCATTAGGTTAACATGTGGCATGGGCTTAATTACTTATATCTTTAGTGTCTCTAGCTGCAGTACTCTGTTGTATACATTGGTACAACGTGACACTGTCTGTAACACAGTCACATTGTACTCATTAGGCTAACATGTGCCATGGGCTAGATTACTTATAGCTTCAGTGTCTCTAGCTGGTGTACTCTGTTGTATACATTGGGACAACGTGACACTGTCAGTAACTCAGTCACATTGCACTTATTAGGTTAACATGTGGCATGGGTTAGATTACTTATAGCTTCCGTGTCTCTAGCTGCTGTACTCTGTTGTAAAGACTGGGACAACGTGACACTGTCTGTAACTCAGTCAGGTTCCACTGATTGGGTAAACATGTGGCATAGGTTTTATTACATACATCTTCGGTGTCTCCTTTTCGGGTAGCTTTCTTTGCACTGGGACAACTTGACACTGTCGGTAACACAGTCAGGTTGCACTCATTAGGGTAACATGTGGCATGGGCTAGATTACTTATAGCTTCAGTGTCTCTAGCTGCTGTATTCTGTTGAATACATTGCGACAACCTGACACTGTCAGTATCTCAGTCACATTCCACTCATTAGGTTAACATGTGGCATGGGCTAGATTACTTATAGCTTCAGTGTCTCTAGCTGCTGTACTCTGTTGTATACATTGGGACAACGTGACACTGTCAGTATCTCAGTCACATTGCACTCATTAGGTTAACATGTGGCATGGGCTAGATTACTCATAGCTTCAATGTCTCTAGCTGATGTACTCTGTTGTATACATTGGGACAACGTGACACTGTCTGTAACTCAGTCACATTGCACTCATTAGGTTAACATGTGGCATGGCTTAGATTACTTATAGCTTCAGTGTCTCTAGCTGGTGTACTCTGTTGTATACATTGGGACAACGTGACACTGTCAGTAACTTAGTCACATTGCACTCCTTAGGTTAACATGTGGCATGGGCTAGATTACTTATAGCTTCAGTGTCTCTAGCTGCTGTACTCTGTTGTATACATTGGGACAACGTGACACTGTCTGTAACTCAGTCAGGTTGCACTGATTGGGTTAACATGTGGCATAGGTTTGATTACATACAGCTTCAGTGTCTCCTTGTGCTGTAGCTTTCTTTGCACTGGGACAACTTGACACTGTCGGTAACTCAGTCAGGTTGCACTCATTAGGTTAACATGTGGCATGGGCTAGATTACTTATAGCTTCAGTGTCTCTAGCTGCAGTACTCTGTTGTATACATTGGGACAACGTGACACTGTCAGTATCTCAGTCACATTGCACTCATTAGGTTAACATGTGGCATGGGCTACATTACTTATAGCTTCAGTGTCTCTCGCTGCTGTACTCTGTTGTATACATTGGGACAACGTGACACTGTCAGTACCTCAGTCACATTGCACTCATTAAGTTAACATGTGGCATGGGCTAGATTACTTATAGCTTCAGTGTCTCCAGCTGCTGTACTCTGTTGTATACATTGGGACAACGTGACACTGTCAGTTTCTCAGTCACATTGCGCTCATTAGGTTAACATGTGGGATGGGCTAGATTACTTATAGTTTCAGTGTCTCTAGCTGCTGTACTCTGTTGTGTACATTGGGAGAACGTGACACTGTCTGTAACTCAGTCACATTGCACTCATTAGGTTAACATGTGGCATGGGCTAGATTGCTTATAGCTTCAGTGTCTCTAGCTTCTGTACTCCGTTGAATACACTGGGACAACGTGACACTGGCAGTATCTCAGTCATATTGCACTGATTGCGTTAACATGTGGCATAGGTTTGATTACATACAGCTTCAGTGACTCTAGCTGATGTACTCTGTTGTATACATTGGGACAACGTGACACTGTCAGTAACTCAGTCATATTGCACTCATTAGGTTAACATGTGGCATGGGCTAGATTACACATAGCTTCAGTGTCTCTAGCTGGTGTACTCTGTTGTATACATTGGGACCACGTGACACTGTCTGTAACTCAGTCACATTGCACTCTTTAGGTTAACATGTGGCATGGGCTAGATTACTTATAGCTTCAGTGTCTCTAGCTGGTGTACTCTGTTGTATACATTGGGACAACGTGACACTGTCTGTAACTCAGTCACATTGCACTCATTAGGTTAACATGTGGCATGGGCTAGATTACTTATACCTTCAGTGTCCATGGCTGCTGTACTCTGTTGTATACATTGGGACAACGTGACACTGTCTGTAACTCAGTCAGGTTGCACTGATTGGGTTAACATGTGGCATAGTTTTGATAACATATAGCTTCAGTGTCTCCTGGTGCTGTAGCCTTCTGTGCACTGGGACAACTTGACACTGTCGGTAACTCAGTCAGGTTGCACTCATTAGGGTCACATGTGGAAAGGGCTAGATTACTTATAGCTTCAGTATTTCTAGCTGCTGTACTCTGTTGTATACATTGGGACAACGTGACACTGTCGGTAACTCAGTCAGGTTGCACTGATTGGGTTAACATGTGGCATGGGCTAGATTACTTATAGCTTCAGTGTCTCTAGCTGCTGTACTCTGTTGTATACATTGGGACAACGTGACACTGTCTGTAACTCAGTCAGGTTGCACTGATTGGGTTAACATGCGGCATGGGCTAGATTACTTATAGCTTCAGTGTCTCCAGCTGGTGTACTCTGTTGTATATATTGGGACAACGTGACACAGTCTGTAACTCAGTCACATTGCACTCATTAGGTTAACATGTGGCATGGGCTAGATTACTTATAGCTTCAGTGTCTCTAGCTGGTGTACTCTGTTGTATATATTGGGACAACGTGACACAGTCTGTAACTCAGTCACATTGCAATCATTAGGTTAACATGTGGCATGGGCTAGATTACTTATAGCTTCAGTGTCTCTAGCTGCTGTACTCTTTTGTATACATTGGGACAACGTGACACTGTCTGTAACTCAGTCACATTGCAATCATTAGGTTAAAATGTGGCATGGGCTAGATTACTTATAGCTTCAGTGTCTCTAGCTGCTGTACTCTTTTGTATACATTGGGACAACGTGACACTGTCTGTAACTCAGTCACATTGCAATCATTAGGTTAACATGTGGCATGGGCTAGATTACTTGTAGCGTCAGTGTCTCTAGCTGGTGTACTCTGTTGTATACATAGGGACAACAGGACACTGTCAGCATTATCAGTCACATTACACTCATTAGTTTAACATGTGGCATGTGCTAGATTACTTATAGCTTCAGTGTCTCTAGCTGCTGTACTCTGTTGTATACATTGGGTCAACGTGACACTGTCAGTATCTCAGTCACATTGCACTCATTAGGTTAACATGTGGCATGGGCAAATTACTTATAGTTTCAGTGTCTCTAGCTGGTGTACTCTGTTGTATATATTGGGACGTGACACTGTCAGTATCTCAGTCACATGCACTGATTGGGTTAACATGTGGCATAGGCTAGATTACGTATAGCTTCAGTGTCTCTAGCTTCTGTACTCCGTTGAATACACTGGGACAAAGTGACACTGGCAGTATCTCCGTCACATTGCACTGATTGGGTTAACATGTGGCATAGGTTTGATTATATACAACTTCAGTGTCTCTAGCTGCTGTACTCTGTTGTATACATTTGGAGAACGTGATACTGTCAGTTACTCAGTCACATTGCACTCATTAGGTTAACATGTGGCATGGGCTAGATTACTTATGGCTTCAGTGTCTCTAGCTGCTGTACTCTCTTGTATACTTTGGAACAACGTGACACTGTCAGTATCTGAGTCACATTGCACTCATTAGTTTAACATGTGGCATGGGATAGATTACTTATAGCTTGAGTGTCTCTAGCTGCTGTACTCTGTTGTATACATTGGGACAACGTGACACTGTCAGTATCTCAGTCACATTGCACTCATTAGGTTAACATGTGGCATGGAGTAGATTACTTATAGCTTCAGTGTCTCTAGCTGGTGTACTCTGTTGTATACATTGGCACAACGTAACACTGTCTGTAACTCAGTCAGGTTGCCCTGATTGGGTTAACATGTGGTATAGGTTTGATTACATTCAGCTTAGTGTCTCTAGCTGGTGTACTCCGTTGAATACATGGGACAACGTGATACCGTCAGTAACTGAGTCACATTGCAATCATTAGGTTAACATGTGGCCTAGTTTTGATTACATACAACTTCAGTGTCTCTAGCCGCTGTACTCTGTTTTATACATTGGGACAACGTGACACTGTCAGTAACTCAGTCACATTGCACTCATTATGTTAACATGTGGCATGGGTTAGATTACTTATAGATTCAGTGTCTCTAGCTGCTGTACTCTGTTGTATACATTGGGACACCGTGACACTTTGAGTATCTCAGTCAGGTTGCACTGATTGGGTTAACATGTGGCATAGGTTTTATTACATACAACTTCAATGTCTCTAGCTGCTGTACTCTGTTGTATACATTGGGACAACGTGACACTGTCAGTAACTCAGTCACATTGCACTAATTAGGTTAACATGTGGTATGGGCTAGATTACTTATAGCTTCAGTGTCTCTAGCTGCTGTACTCTGTTGTATACATTGGGAAAAGGTGACACTGTCAGTATCTCAGTCACATTGCACTCATTAGGTTAACATGTGGCATGGGAGAGATTACTTATAGCTTCAGTGTCTCTAGCTTCTGTACTCTGTTGTATACATTGGCAGAACGTGACACTGTCAGTATCTCAGTCACATTGCACTCATTAGGTTAACATGTGGCATGGGCTAGATTACTTATAGCTTCAGTGTCTCTAGCTGCTGTACTCTGTTGTATACATTGGGACAACGTGACACAGTCTGTAACTCAGTCAGGTTGCACTTATTGGGTTAACATGTGGCAGAGGTTTGATTACATTCAGCTTCAGTGTCTCTAGCTGGTGAACTCTGTTGTATACATTGGGACCACGTGACACTGTCTGTAACTCAGTCACTTTGCACTCATTAGGATAACATGTGGCATGGGCTAGATTACTTATAGCTTCAGTGTCTCTAGCTGGTGTACTCTGTTGTATACATTGGGACAACGTGACACTGTCAGTAACTCAGTCAGGTTGCACTGAATGGGTTAACATGTGGCATGGGCTAGTTTACTTATAGCTTCAGTGTCTCTAGCTGGTGTACTGTGTTGTATACATTGGGACCACGTGACACTGTCTGTAACTCAGTCACATTGCACTCATTAGGTTAACATGTGGCATGGGCTAGTTTACTTATAGCTTCAGTGTCTCTAGCTGGTGTACTGTGTTGTATACATTGGGACCACGTGACACTGTCTGTAACTCAGTCACATTGCACTCATTAGGATAGCATGTGGCATGGGCTAGATTACTTATAGCTTCAGTGTCTCTAGCTGGTGTACTCTGTTGTATATATTGGGACAACGTGACACAGTCTGTATCTCAGTCACATTGCACTCATTAGGTTAACATGTGGCATGGGCTAGATTACTTATAGCTTCAGTGTCTCTAGCTGGTGTACTCTGTTGTATATATTGGGACAACGTGACACTGTCTGTAACTCAGTCACATTGCAATCATTAGGTTAAAATGTGGCATGGGCTAGATTACTTATAGCTTCAGTGTCTCTAGCTGCTGTACTCTTTTGTATACATTGGGACAATGTGACACTGTCTGTAACTCAGTCACATTGCAATCATTAGGTTAACATGTGCCATGGACTAGATTACTTATAGCTTCAGTGTCTCTAGCTGGTGTACTCTGTTGTATACATTGGGACAACATGACACTGTCAGTATCTCAGTCACATTGCACTCATTAGGTTAACATGTGGCATGGGCAAATTACTTATTGCTTCAGTGTCTCTAGCTGGTGTACTCTGTTGTATATATTGGGACAACGTGACACTGTCAGTATCTCAGTCACATTGCACTCATTAGGTTAACATGTGGCATGGGAAAATTACTTGTAGCTTCAGTGTCTCTAGCTGGTGTACTCTGTTGTATACATTGGGACAATGTGACACTGTCTGTAACTCAGTCAGGTTGCACTGATTGGGTTGACATGTGGCATGGGCTAGAATACTTATAGCTTCAGTGTCTCTAGCTGCTGTACTGTGTTGTATACATTGGGACAACGTGACACTGTCAGTATCTCACTCACATTGCACTCATTAGTTTAACATGTGGCAGGGGCTAGATTACTCATAGCTTCAATGTCTCGAGCTGGTGTACTCTGTTGTATACATTGGGGCAAACGTGACACTGTCTGTAACTCAGTCACATTGCACTCATTAGGTTAACATGTGGCATGGTTTAGATTACTTATAGCTTCAGTGTCTCTAGCTGGTGTACTCTGTTGTATACATTGGGACAACGTGACACAGTCTGTAACTCAGTCAGGTTGCACTTATTGGGTTAACATGTGGCATAGGTTTGATTACATTCAGCTTCAGTGTCTCTAGCTGGTGAACTCTGTTGTATACATTGGGACCACGTGACACTGTCTGTAACTCAGTCACTTTGCACTCATTAGGATAACATGTGGCATGGGCTAGATTACTTATAGCTTCAGTGTCTCTAGCTGGTGTACTCTGTTGTATACATTGGGACAACGTGACACTGTCAGTAACTCAGTCAGGTTGCACTGAATGGGTTAACATGTGGCATGGGCTAGTTTACTTATAGCTTCAGTGTCTCTAGCTGGTGTACTGTGTTGTATACATTGGGCCCACGTGACACTGTCTGTAACTCAGTCACATTGCACTCATTAGGTTAACATGTGGCATGGGCTAGTTTACTTATAGCTTCAGTGTCTCTAGCTGGTGTACTGTGTTGTATACATTGGGACCACGTGACACTGTCTGTAACTCAGTCACATTGCACTCATTAGGATAGCATGTGGCATGGGCTAGATTACTTATAGCTTCAGTGTCTCTAGCTGGTGTACTCTGTTGTATATATTGGGACAACGTGACACAGTCTGTATCTCAGTCACATTGCACTCATTAGGTTAACATGTGGCATGGGCTAGATTACTTATAGCTTCAGTGTCTCTAGCTGGTGTACTCTGTTGTATATATTGGGACAACGTGACACTGTCTGTAACTCAGTCACATTGCAATCATTAGGTTAAAATGTGGCATGGGCTAGATTACTTATAGCTTCAGTGTCTCTAGCTGCTGTACTCTTTTGTATACATTGGGACAATGTGACACTGTCTGTAACTCAGTCACATTGCAATCATTAGGTTAACATGTGCCATGGACTAGATTACTTATAGCTTCAGTGTCTCTAGCTGGTGTACTCTGTTGTATACATTGGGACAACATGACACTGTCAGTATCTCAGTCACATTGCACTCATTAGGTTAACATGTGGCATGGGCAAATTACTTATTGCTTCAGTGTCTCTAGCTGGTGTACTCTGTTGTATATATTGGGACAACGTGACACTGTCAGTATCTCAGTCACATTGCACTCATTAGGTTAACATGTGGCATGGGAAAATTACTTGTAGCTTCAGTGTCTCTAGCTGGTGTACTCTGTTGTATACATTGGGACAATGTGACACTGTCTGTAACTCAGTGAGGTTGCACTGATTGGGTTGACATGTGGCATGGGCTAGAATACTTATAGCTTCAGTGTCTCTAGCTGCTGTACTGTGTTGTATACATTGGGACAACGTGACACTGTCAGTATCTCACTCACATTGCACTCATTAGTTTAACATGTGGCAGGGGCTAGATTACTCATAGCTTCAATGTCTCGAGCTGGTGTACTCTGTTGTATACATTGGGGCAAACGTGACACTGTCTGTAACTCAGTCACATTGCACTCATTAGGTTAACATGTGGCATGGTTTAGATTACTTATAGCTTCAGTGTCTCTAGCTGGTGTACTCTGTTGTATACATTGGGGCAAACGTGACACTGTCTGTAACTCAGTCACATTGCACTCATTAGGTTAACATGTGGCATGGTTTAGATTACTTATAGCTTCAGTGTCTCGAGCTGGTGTACTCTGTTGTATATATTGGGACAACGTGACACTGTCTGTAACTCAGTCAGGTTGCACGCATTGGGTTATTATGTGGCTTGGGCTAGACTACTTATAGCTTCAGTGTCTCTAGCTGGTGTACTCTGTTGTACACATTGGGACAACGTGACACTGTCAGTATATCAGTCACATTACACTCATTAGGTTAACATGTGGCTTGGGCTAGATTACTTATAGCTTCAGTGTCTCTTGCTGGTGTAATCTGTTGTATATATTGGGACAACGTGACACTGTCTGTAACTCAGTCAGGTTGCACTGATTGGGTTAACATGTGGCATAGTTTTGATTACATACAGCTTCAGTGTCTCCTGGTGGTGCAGCTTTCTTTGCACTGGGACAACATGACACTGTCTGTAACTCAGTCAGGTTACACTGATTGGGTTAACATGTGGCATAGTTTTGATTACATACAGCTTCAGTGTCTCCTGGTGCTGTACTCTGTTGTATACATTGGGACAACGTGACGCTGTCTGTAACTCAGTCAGGTTGCACTGATTGGGTTAACATGTGGCATAGTTTTGATTACATACAGCTTCAGTGTCTCTAGCTGCTGTACTCTAATGTATACATTGGGTTAACATGACACTGTCTGTAACTCAGTCAGGTTGCACTGATTGGGTTAACATGTGGCATAGTGTTGATTACATACAGCTTCAGTGTCTCCTGGTGCTGTACTCTGTTGTATACATTGGGACAACGTGACGCTGTCTGTAACTCAGTCAGGGTGCACTGATTGTGAGGACTGGGTACATATTTTGGCGGAATGTGCACAGTGGGAGAACCAGCGAACGATTAAACTCAAAGAAAAATTCTTAAGTCCCTTAAGAAAGAGATTGGCATGTTGGGATCTACTGGCTGACCAGAGGAACTGGCAAAACATTGGCAATTTTCTGGCTAAAGTGCGCGAAGCTAGGTCAAATTTGTTCAGTTAGACAAAGGTAATTTATTTCTATTTCCCTTTTTCTTGTTCCTTTTGTTGTGTTTTCTATATCTGTTGTTTATTTTGTCACCCTATTGTATCTTAAATATGCATGTACGGTCAATGACCCATGCACTAAATACTTGTGTAATAACCTCAGTAATTTGAAACCAATAAAGATACCTTATCTATCTATCTATCTACATTAGGACAACGTGACGCTGTCTGTAACTCAGTCAGGTTGCACTGATTGGGTTAACATGTGGCATAGGTTTGACTACATTCAGCTTCAGTGTCTCTAGCTGGTGTACTATGTTGTATACATTGGGACATTGTGACACTGTCTGTACCTCAGTCAGGTTGCACTGATTGGGTTAACATGTGGCATAGGTTTGATTACATACAGCTTCAGTGTCTCTAGCTGGTGTACTCTGTTGTATACATTGGGACAACGTGACGCTGTCTGTAACTCAGTCAGGTTGCACTGATTGGGTTAACATGTGGCATGGGCTAGATTACTTATAGCTTCAGTGTCTCTAGCTGCTGTACTCTGTTGTATACATTGATACAACGTGACACTGTCTGTAACTCAGTCAGGTTGCAGTGATTGGGTTAACATGTGGCATAGGTTTGATTACATACAGCTTCAGTGTCTCTAGCTGGTGTACTCTGTTGTATACATTAGGACAACGTGACACTGACAGTAACTCAGTCACATTGCACTCATTAGGTTAACATGTGGCATGGGCTTAATTACTTATAGCTTTAGTGTCTCTAGCTGCAGTACTCTGTTGTATACATTGGGACAACGTGACACTGTCTGTAACACAGTTACATTGTGCTCATTAGGCTAACATGTGCCATGGGCTAGATTACTTATAGCTTCAGTGTCTCTAGCTTGTGTACTCTGTTGTATACATTGGGGCAACGTGACACTGTCAGTAACTCAGTCACATTGCACTTATTAGGTTAACATGTGGCATGGGTTAGATTACTTATAGCTTCCGTGTCTCTAGCTGCTGTACTCTGTTGTAAAGACTGGGACAACGTGACACTGTCTGTAACTCAGTCAGGTTCCATTGATTAGGTAAACATGTGGCATAGGTTTTATTACATACAGCTTCGGTGTCTCCTTTTCGGGTAGCTTTCTTTGCACTGGGACAACTTGACACTGTCGGTAACACAGTCAGGTTGCACTCATTAGGGTAACATGTGGCATGGGCTAGATTACTTATAGCTTCAGTGCCTCTAGCTGCTGTACTCTGTTGTATACATTGGGACAACGTGACACTGTCAGTATCTCAGTCACATTGCACTCTATGGTTAACATGTGGCATGGGCTAGATTACTTATAGCTTCAGTGTCTCTAGCTGCTGTACTCTGTTGTATACATTGGGACAACCTGACACTGTCAGTATCTCAGTCACATTCCACTCATTAGGTTAACATGTGGCATGGGCTAGATTACTTATAGCTTCAGTGTCTCTAGCTGCTGTACTCTGTTGTATACATTGGGACAACGTGACACTGTCAGTATCTCAGTCACATTGCACTCTATGGTTAACATGTGGCATGGGCTAGATTACTTATAGCTTCAGTGTCTCTAGCTGCTGTACTCTGTTGTATACATTGGGACAACGTGACACTGTCTGTAACTCAGTCAGGTTGCACTGATTGGGTTAACATGTGGCATAGGTTTGATTACATACAGCTTCAGTGTCTCCTTGTGCTGTAGCTTTCTTTGCACTGGGACAACTTGACACTGTCGGTAACTCAGTCAGTTTGCACTCATTAGGTTAACATGTGGCATGGGCTAGATTACTTATAGCTTCAGTGTCTCTAGCTGCTGTACTCCTTTGTATACATTGGGACAACGTGACAGTGTCAGTATCTCAGTCACATTGCACTCATTAGGTTAACATGTGGCATGGGCTAGATTACTTATAGCTTCAGTGTCTCTCGCTGCTGTACTCTGTTCTATACATTGGGACAACGTGACACTGCCAGTACCTCAGTCACATTGCACTCATTAGGTTAACATGTGGCATGGGCTAGATTACTTATAGCTTCAGTGTCTCTAGCTGCTGTACTCTGTTGTATACATTGGGACAACGTGACACTGTCAGTTTCTCAGTCACATTGCACTCATTAGGTTAACATGTGGCATGGGCTAGATTACTTATAGTTTCAGTGTCTCTAGCTGCTGTACTCTGTTGTACATTGGGACAACGTGACACTGTCTGTAACTCAGTTACATTGCACTCATTAGGTTAACATGTGGCATGGGCTAGATTGCTTATAGCTTCAGTGTCTCTAGCTTCTGTACTCCGTTGAATACACTGGGACAACGTGAAACTGGCAGTATCTCAGTCATATTGCACTGATTGCGTTAACATGTGGCATAGGTTTGATTACATACAGCTTCAGTGACTCTAGGTGCAGTACTCTGTTGTATACATTGGGACAACGTGACACTGTCAGTAACTCAGTCATATTGCACTCATTAGGTTAACATGTGGCATGGGCTAGATTACACATAGCTTCAGTGTCTCTAGCTGGTGTACTCTGTTGTATACATTGGGACCACGTGACACTGTCTGTAACTCAGTCACATTGCACTCATTAGGTTAACATGTGGCATGGGCTAGATTACTTATAGCTTCAGTGTCTCTAGCTGGTGTACTCTGTTGTATACATTGGGACAACTGACACTGTCTGTAACTCAGTCACATTGCACTCATTAGGTTAACATGTGGCATGGGCTAGATTACTTATACCTTCAGTGTCCATGGCTGCTGTACTCTGTTGTATACATTGGGACAACGTGACACTGTCTGTATCAAAGTCAGGTTGCACTGATTGGGTTAACATGTGTCATAGTTTTGATTACAAATAGCTTCAGTGTCTCCTGGTGCTGTAGGTTTCTGTGCACTGGGACAACTTGACACTGTCGGTAACTCAGTCAGGTTGCACTCATTAGGGTCACATGTGGCAAGGGCTAGATTACTTATAGCTTCAGTGTCTCTAGCTGCTGTACTCTGTTGTATACATTGCGACAACGTGACACTGTCGGTAACTCAGTCAGGTTGCACTGATTGGGTTAACATGTGGCATGGGCTAGATTACTTATAGCTTCAGTGTCTCTAGCTGCTGTACTCTGTTGTATACATTGGGACAACGTGACACTGTCTGTAACTCAGTCAGGTTGCACTGATTGGGTTAACATGCGGCATGGGCTAGATTACTTATAGCTTCAGTGTCTCCAGCTGGTGTACTCTGTTGTATATATTGGGACAACGTGACACAGTCTGTAACTCAGTCACATTGCACTCATTAGGTTAACATGTGGCATGGGCTAGATTACTTATAGCTTCAGTGTCTCTAGCTGGTGTACTCTGTTGTATATATTGGGACAACGTGACACTGGCAGTATCTCAGTCATATTGCACTGATTGCGTTAACATGTGGCATAGGTTTGATTACATACAGCTTCAGTGACTCTAGCTGATGTACTCTGTTGTATACATTGGGACAACGTGACACTGTCAGTAACTCAGTCATATTGCACTCATTAGGTTAACATGTGGCTTGGGCTAGATTACACATAGCTTCAGTGTCTCTAGCTGGTGTACTCTGTTGTATACATTGGGACCACGTGACACTGTCTGTAACTCAGTCACATTGCACTCTTTAGGTTAACATGTGGCATGGGCTATATTACTTATAGCTTCAGTGTCTCTAGCTGGTGTACTCTGTTGTATACATTGGGACAACGTGACACTGTCTGTAACTCAGTCTCATTGCACTCATTAGGTTAACATGTGGCATGGGCAAATTACTTGTAGCTTCAGTGTCTCTAGCTGGTGTACTCTGTTGTATACATTGGGACAATGTGACACTGTCTGTAACTCAGTCAGGTTGCACTGATTGGGTTGACATGTGGCATGGGCTAGATTACTTATAGCTTCAGTGTCTCTAGCTGCTGTACTCTGTTGTATACATTGGGACAACGTGACACTGTCGGTAACTCAGTCAGGTTGCACTGATTGGGTTAACATGTGGCATGGGCTAGATTATTTATAGCTTCAGTGTCTCTAGCTGCTGTACTCTGTTGTATACATTGGGACAACGTGACACTGTCTGTAACTCAGTCAGGTTGCACTGATTGGGTTAACATGCGGCATGGGCTAGATTACTTATAGCTTCAGTGTCTCCAGCTGGTGTACTCTGTTGTATATATTGGGACAACGTGACACAGTCTGTAACTCAGTCACATTGCACTCATTAGGTTAACATGTGGCATGGGCTAGATTACTTATAGCTTCAGTGTCTCTAGCTGGTGTACTCTGTTGTATACATTGGGACAACGTGACACTGTCATTAACTTAGTCACATTGCACTCCTTAGGTTAACATGTGGCATGGGCTAGATTACTTATAGCTTCAGTGTCTCTAGCTGCTGTACTCTGTTGTATACATTGGGACAACGTGACACTGTCTGTAACTCAGTCAGGTTGCACTGATTGGGTTAACATGTGGCATAGGTTTGATTACATACAGCTTCAGTGTCTCCTTGTGCTGTAGCTTTCTTTGCACTGGGACAACTTGACACTGTCGGTAACTCAGTCAGGTTGCACTCATTAGGTTAACATGTGGCATGGGCTAGATTACTTATAGCTTCAGTGTCTCTAGCTGCAGTACTCTGTTGTATACATTGGGACAACGTGACACTGTCAGTATCTCAGTCACATTGCACTTATTAGGTTAACATGTGGCATGGGTTAGATTACTTATAGCTTCCGTGTCTCTAGCTGCTGTACTCTGTTGTAAAGGCTGGGACAACGTGACACTGTCTGTAACTCAGTCAGGTTCCACTGATTGGGTAAACATGTGGCATAGGTTTTATTACATACATCTTCGGTGTCTCCTTTTCGGGTAGCTTTCTTTGCACTGGGACAACTTGACACTGTCGGTAACACAGTCAGGGTGCACTCATTAGGGTAACATGTGGCATGGGCTATATTACTTATAGCTTCAGTGTCTCTAGCTGCTGTATTCTGTTGAATACATTGGGACAACCTGACACTGTCAGTATCTCAGTCACATTCCACTCATTAGGTTAACATGTGGCATGGGCTAGATTACTTATAGCTTCAGTGTCTCTAGCTGCTGTACTCTGTTGTATACATTGGGACAACGTGACACTGTCAGTATCTCAGTCACATTGCACTCATTAGGTTAACATGTGGCATGGGCTAGATTACTCATAGCTTCAATGTCTCTAGATGGTGTACTCTGTTGTATACATTGGGACAACGTGACACTGTCTGTAACTCAGTCACATTGCACTCATTAGGTTAACATGTGGCATGGCTTAGATTACTTATAGCTTCAGTGTCTCTAGCTGGTGTACTCTGTTGTGTACATTGGGACAACGTGACACTGTCAGTAACTTAGTCACATTGCACTCCTTAGGTTAACATGTGGCATGGGCTAGATTACTTATAGCTTCAGTGTCTCTAGCTGCTGTACTCTGTTGTATACATTGGGACAACGTGACACTGTCTGTAACTCAGTCAGGTTGCACTGATTGGGTTAACATGTGGCATAGGTTTGATTACATACAGCTACAGTGTCTCCTTGTGCTGTAGCTTTCTTTGCACTGGGACAACTTGAAACTGTCGGTAACTCAGTCAGGTTGCACTCATTAGGTTAACATGTGGCATGGGCTAGATTACTTATAGCTTCAGTGTCTCTAGCTGCAGTACTCTGTTGTATACATTGGGACAACGTGACACTGTCAGTATCTCAGTCACATTGCACTCATTAGGTTAACATGTGGCATGGCTACATTACTTATAGCGTCAGTGTCTCTCGCTGCTGTACTCTGTTGTATACATTGGGACAACGTGACACTGTCAGTACCTCAGTCACATTGCACTCATTAGGTTAACATGTGGCATGGGCTAGATTACTTATAGCTTCAGTGTCTCTAGCTGCTGTACTCTTTTGTATACATTGGGACAACGTGACACTGTCTGTAACTCAGTTACATTGCACTCATTAGGTTAACATGTGGCATGGGCTAGATTGCTTATAGCTTCAGTGTCTCTAGCTTCTGTACTCCGTTGAATACACTGGGACAACGTGAAACTGGCAGTATCTCAGTCATATTGCACTGATTGCGTTAACATGTGGCATAGGTTTGATTACATACAGCTTCAGTGACTCCTGCTGATGTACTCTGTTGTATACATTGGGACAACGTGACACTGTCAGTAACTCAGTCATATTGCACTCATTAGTTTAACATGTGGCATGGGCTAGATTACACATAGCTTCAGTGTCTCTAGCTGGTGTACTCTGTTGTATACATTGGGACCACGTGACACTGTCTGTAACTCAGTCACATTGCACTCTTTAGGTTAACATGTGGCATGGGCTAGATTACTTATAACTTCAGTGTCTCTAGCTGGTGTACTCTGTTGTATACATTGGGACAACGTGACACTGTCTGTAACTCAATCACATTGCACTTATTAGGTTAACATGTGGCATGAGCTAGATAACTTATACCTTCAGTGTCCATGGCTGCTGTACTCTGTTGTATACATTGGGACAACGTGACACTGTCTGTAACTCAGTCAGGTTGCACTGATTGGGTTAACATGTGGCATAGTTTTGATTACATATAGCTTCAGTGTCTCCTGGTGCTGTAGCCTTCTGTGCACTGGGACAACTTGACACTGTCGGTAACTCAGTCAGGTTGCACTCATTAGGGTCACATGTGGCAAGGGCTAGATTACTTATAGCTTCAGTATCTCTAGCTGCTGTACTCTGTTGTATACATTGGGACAACGTGACACTGTCGGTAACTCAGTCAGGTTGCACTGATTGGGTTAACATGTGGCATGGGCTAGATTACTTATAGCTTCAGTGTCTCCAGCTGGTGTACTCTGTTGTATATATTGGGACAACGTGACACAGTCTGTAACTCAGTCACATTGCACTCATTAGGTTAACATGTGGCATGGGCTAGATTACTTATAGCTTCAGTGTCTCTAGCTGGTGTACTCTGTTGTATATATTGGGACAACGTGACACAGTCTGTATCTCAGTCACATTGCATTCATTAGGTTAACATGTGGCATGGGCTAGATTACTTATAGCTTCAGTGTCTCTAGCTGGTGTACTCTGTTGTATATATTGGGACAACGTGACACAGTCTGTAACTCAGTCACATTGCAATCATTAGGTTAACATGTGGCATGGGCTAGATTACTTATAGCTTCAGTGTCTCTAGCTGCTGTACTCTTTTGTATACATTGGGACAACGTGACACTGTCTGTAACTCAGTCACATTGCAATCATTAGGTTAAAATGTGGCATGGGCTAGATTACTTATAGCTTCAGTGTCTCTAGCTGCTGTACTCTTTTGTATACATTGGGACAACGTGACACTGTCTGTAACTCAGTCACATTGCAATCATTAGGTTAACATGTGGCATGGGCTAGATTACTTATAGCGTCAGTGTCTCTAGCTGGTGTACTCTGTTGTATACATAAGGACAACATGACACTGTCAGTATATCAGTCACATTACACTCATTAGTTTAACATGTGGCATGTGCTAGATTACTTATAGCTTCAGTGTCTCTAGCTGCTGTACTCTGTTGTATACATTGGGTCAACGTGACACTGTCAGTATCTCAGTCACATTGCACTCATTAGGTTAACATGTGGCATGGGCAAATTACTTATAGTTTCAGTGTCTCTAGCTGGTGTACTCTGTTGTATACATTGGGACGTGACACTGTCAGTATCTCAGTCACATGCACTGATTGGGTTAACATGTGGCATAGGCTAGATTACGTATAGCTTCAGTGTCTCTAGCTTCTGTACTCCGTTGAATACACTGGGACAACGTTACACTGGCAGTATCTCCGTCACATTGCACTGATTGGGTTAACATGTGGCATAGGTTTGATTATATACAACTTCAGTGTCTCTAGCTGCTGTACTCTGTTGTATACATTGGGACAACGTGATACTGTCAGTAACTCAGTCACATTGCACTCATTAGGTTAACATGTGGCATGGGCTAGATTACTTATGGCTTCAGTGTCTCTAGCTGCTGTACTCTCTTGTATACTTTGGAACAACGTGACACTGTCAGTATCTGAGTCACATTGCACTCATTAGTTTAACATGTGGCATGGGATAGATTACTTATAGCTTGAGTGTCTCTAGCTGCTGTACTCTGTTGTATACATTGGGACAACGTGACACTGTCAGTATCTCAGTCACATTGCACTCATTAGGTTAACATGTGGCATGGAGTAGATTACTTATAGCTTCAGGGTCTCTAGCTGGTGTACTCTGTTGTATACATTGGCACAACGTAACACTGTCTGTAACTCAGTCAGGTTGCCCTGATTGGGTTAACATGTGGTATAGGTTTGATTACATTCAGCTTAGTGTCCCTAGCTGGTGTACTCCGTTGAATACACTGGGACAACGTGATACCGTCAGTAACTGAGTCACATTGCAATCATTAGGTTAACATGTGGCCTAGTTTTGATTACATACAACTTCAGTGTCTCTAGCCGCTGTACTCTGTTTTATACATTGGGACAACGTGACACTGTCAGTAACTCAGTCACATTGCACTCATTATGTTAACATGTGGCATGGGTTAGATTACTTATAGATTCAGTGTCTCTAGCTGCTGTACTCTGTTGTATACATTGGGACACCGTGACACTGTGAGTATCTCAGTCAGGTTGCACTGATTGGGTTAACATGTGGCATAGGTTTTATTACATACAACTTCAATGTCTCTAGCTGCTGTACTCTGTTGTATATATTGGGACAACGTGACACTGTCAGTAACTCAGTCACATTGCACTCATTAGGTTAACATGTGGTTTGGGCTAGATTACTTATAGCTTCAGTGTCTCTAGCTGCTGTACTCTGTTGTATACATTGGGAAAAGGTGACACTGTCAGTATCCCAGTCACATTGCACTCATTAGGTTAACATGTGGCATGGGATAGATTACTTATAGCTTCAGTGTCTCTAGCTTCTGTACTCTGTTGTATACATTGGCAGAACGTGACACTGTCAGTATCTCAGTCACATTGCACTCATTAGGTTAACATGTGGCATGGGCTAGATTACTTATAGCTTCAGTGTCTCTAGCTGCTGTACTCTGTTGTATACATTGGGACAACGTGACACAGTCTGTAACTCAGTCAGGTTGCACTTATTGGGTTAACATGTGGCATAGGTTTGATTACATTCAGCCTCAGTGTCTCTAGCTGGTGAACTCTGTTGTATACATTGGGACCACGTGACACTGTCTGTAACTCAGTCACTTTGCACTCATTAGGACAACATGTGGCATGGGCTAGATTACTTATAGCTTCAGTGTCTCTAGCTGGTGTACTCTGTTGTATACATTGGGACAACGTGACACTGTCAGTAACTCAGTCAGGTTGCACTGAATGGGTTAACATGTGGCATGGGCTAGATTACTTATAGCTTCAGTGTCTCTAGCTGGTGTACTGTGTTGTATACATTGGGACCACGTGACACTGTCTGTAACTCTGTCACATTGCACTCATTAGGATAGCATGTGGCATGGGCTAGATTACTTATAGCTTCAGTGTCTCTAGCTGGTGTACTCTGTTGTATATATTGGGACAACGTGACACAGTCTGTATCTCAGTCACATTGCATTCATTAGGTTAACATGTGGCATGGGCTAGATTACTTATAGCTTCAGTGTCTCTAGCTGGTGTACTCTGTTGTATATATTGGGACAACGTGACACTGGCAGTATCTCAGTCATATTGCACTGATTGCGTTAACATGTGGCATAGGTTTGATTACATACAGCTTCAGTGACTCTAGCTGATGTACTCTGTTGTATACATTGGGACAACGTGACACTGTCAGTAACTCAGTCATATTGCACTCATTAGGTTAACATGTGGCATGGGCTAGATTACACATAGCTTCAGTGTCTCTAGCTGGTGTACTCTGTTGTATACATTGGGACCACGTGACACTGTCTGTAACTCAGTCACATTGCACTCTTTAGGTTAACATGTGGCATGGGCTATATTACTTATAGCTTCAGTGTCTCTAGCTGGTGTACTCTGTTGTATACATTGGGACAACGTGACACTGTCTGTAACTCAGTCTCATTGCACTCATTAGGTTAACATGTGGCATGGGCAAATTACTTGTAGCTTCATTGTCTCTAGCTGGTGTACTCTGTTGTATACATTGGGACAATGTGACACTGTCTGTAACTCAGTCAGGTTGCACTGATTGGGTTGACATGTGGCATGGACTAGATTACTTATAGCTTCAGTGTCTCTAGCTGCTGTACTCTGGTGTATACATTGGGACAACGTGACACTGTCGGTAACTCAGTCAGGTTGCACTGATTGGGTTAACATGTGGCATAGGTTTGATTACATACAGCTTCAGTGTCTCCTTGTGCTGTAGCTTTCTTTGCACTGGGACAACTTGACACTGTCGGTAACTCAGTCAGGTTGCACTCATTAGGTTAACATGTAGCATGGGCTAGATTACTTATAGCTTCAGTGTCTCTAGCTGCAGTACTCTGTTGTATACATTGGGACAACGTGACACTGTCAGTATCTCAGTCACATTGCACTCATTAGGTTAACATGTGGCATGGCTACATTACTTATAGCTTCAGTGTCTCTCGCTGCTGTACTCTGTTGTATACATTGGGACAACGTGACACTGTCAGTACCTCAGTCACATTGCACTCATTAGGTTAACATGTGGCATGGGTTAGATCACTTATAGCTTCAGTGTCTCTAGCTGCTGTACTCTTTTGTATACATTGGGACAACGTGACACTGTCAGTTTCTCAGTCACATTGCACTCATTAGGTTAACATGTGGCATGGGCTAGATTACTTATAGTTTCAGTGTCTCTAGCTGCTGTACTCTGTTGTATACATTGGGACAACGTGACACTGTCTGTAACTCAGTCACATTGCACTCATTAGGTTATCATGCGGCATGGGCTAGATTACTTATAGCTTCAGTGTCTCCAGCTGGTGTACTCTGTTGTATATACTGGGACAACGTGACACAGTCTGTAACTCAGTCACATTGCACTCATTAGGTTAACATGTGGCATGGGCTAGATTACTTATAGCTTCAGTGTCTCTAGATGGTGTACTCTGTTGTATATATTGGGACAACGTGACACAGTCTGTATCTCAGTCACATTGCATTCATTAGGTTAACATGTGGCATGGGCTAGATTACTTATAGCTTCAGTGTCTCTAGCTGGTGTACTCTGTTGTATATATTGGGACAACGTGACACAGTCTGTACTCAGTCACATTGCAATCATTAGGTTAACATGTGGCATGGGCTAGATTACTTATAGCTTCAGTGTCTCTAGCTGCTGTACTCTTTTGTATACATTGGGACAACGTGAAACTGTCTGTAACTCAGTCACATTGCAATCATTAGGTTAACATGTGGCATGGCCTAGATTACTTATAGCTTCAGTGTCTCTAGCTGGTGTACTCTGTTGTATACATAGGGTCAACGTGACACTGTCAGTATCTCAGTCACATTGCACTCACTAGGTTAACATGTGGCATGGGCAAATTACTTAAAGCTTCAGTGTCTCTAGCTGGTGTACTCTGTTGTATACATTGGGACAACGTGACACTGTCAGTATCTCAGTCACATTGCACTCATTAGGTTAACATGTGGCATGGGCAAATTACATGTAGCTTCAGTGTCTCTAGCTGGTGTACTTTGTTGTATACATTGGGACAAGGTGACACTGTCTGTAACTCAGTCAGGTTGCACTGATTGGGTTAACATGTGGCATGGGCTAGATTACTTATAGCTTCAGTGTCTCTGGCTGATGTACTCTGTTGTATACATTGGGACAACGTGACACTGTCAGTATCTCAGTCACTTTGCACTCATTAGGTTAACATGTGGCATGGGCTAGATTTCTCATAGCTTCAATGTCTCTAGCTGGTGTACTCTGTTGTATACATTGGGATAACGTGACACTGTCTGTAACAAAGTCACATTGCACTCATTAGGTTAACATGTGGCATGGCTTAGATTACTTATAGCTTCAGTGTCTCTAGCTGGTGTACTCTGTTGTATACATTGGGACAACGTGACACTATCAGTAACTTAGTCACATTGCACTCCTTAGGTTAACAGGTGCATTGGCTAGATTACTTATAGCTTCAGTGTCTCTAGCTGGTGTACTCTGTTGTATATATTGGGACAACGTGACACTGTCTGTAACTCAGTGAGGTTGCACTGATTGGGTTAACATGTGGCTTGGGCTAGATTACATATAGCTTCATTGTCTCTAGCTGGTGTACTCTGTTGTATACATTGGGACAACGTGACACTGTCTGTAACTCAGTCAGGTTGCACTGATTGGGTTAACATGTGGCATAGTTTTGTTTACATACAGCTTCAGTGTCTCCTGGTGCTGCAGCTTTCTTTGCACTGGGACAACTTGACACTGTCGGTAACTCAGTCAGGTTGCACTCCTTAGGGTCACATGTGGCTTGGGCTAGATTACTTATAGCTTCAGTGTCTCTAGCTGGTGTACTCTGTTGTATACATTGGGACAACGTGACACTGTCAGTATCTTGGTCACATTGCACTCATTAGGTTAACATGTGGAATGAGCTAGATTACTTATAGCTTCAGTGTCTCTAGCTGCTGTACTCTGTTGTATATATTGGGACAACGTGACACTGTCGGTATCTTAGTCACATTGCACTCATTAGGTTAACATGTGGCATGGGCTTGATTACTTATAACTTCAGTGTCTCTAGCTGCTGTACTCTGTTGTATACATTGGGACAACGCGACACAATCAGTATCTCAGTCACATTGCACTTATTAGGTTAACATGTGGGATGGGCTTGATTACTTATAGCTTTAGTGTCTCTAGCTGCTGTACTCTGTTGTATACATTGGGACAACGTGACACTGTCAGTATCTCAGTCACATTGCACTCATTAGGTTAACATGTGGCATGGGCTAGATTACTTATAGCTTCAATGTCTCTAGCTGCTGTACTCTGTTGTATATATTGGGACAACGTGACACTGTCGGTATCTTAGTCACATTGCACTCATTAGGTTAACATGTGGCATGGGCTAGATTACTTATAGCGTCAGTGTCTCTAGCTGCTGTACTCTGTTGTATATATTGGGACAACGTGACACTGTCGGTATCTTAGTCACATTGCACTCATTAGGTTAACATGTGGCATGGACTTGATTACTTATAACTTCAGTGTCTCTAGCTGCTGTACTCAGCTGCATATAGTGGGACAACGTGACACTGTCGGTAACTCAGTCAGGTTGCACTCATTAGGTTAACATGTGGCATGGGCTAGATTACTTATAGCTTCAGTGTCTCTAGCTGCTGTACTGTGTTGTATATATAGGGACAACGTGACACTGTCGGTATCTTAGTCACATTGCACTCATTAGGCTAACAGGTGGCATGGGCTTGATTACTTATAACTTCAGTGTCTCTTGCTGCTGTACTCTGTTGTATACATTGGGACAACGTGACACTGTCGGTAACGCAGTCAGGTTGCACTCATTAGGTTAACATGTGGCATGGGCTAGATTACATATAGCTTCAGTGTCTCTAGCTGCTGTACTCTGTTGTACACATTGGGACAACGTGACACTGTCTGTAACTCAGTAACATTGCACTCATTAGGTTAACATGTGGCATGGTCTAGATTACTTATAGCTTCATTGTCTCTAGCTGGTGTACTCTGTTGTATACATTGGGACAACTTGACACTGTCAGTATATCAGTCACATTACACTCATTAGTTTAACGTGTGGCATGGGCTAGATTACTTATAGCTTCAGTGTATCTAGCTGGTGTACTCTGTTGTATACATTGGGACAACGTGACGCTGTCTGTAACTCAGTCAGGTTGCACTGATTGGGTTAACATGTGGCATAGGTTTGACTACATTCAGCTTCAGTGTCTCTAGCTGGTGTACTCTGTTGTATACATTGGGACATTGTGACACTGTCTGTACCTCACTCAGGTTGCACTGATTGGGTTAACATGTGGCATGGGCTAGATTACTTATAGCTTCAGTGTCTATAGCTGCTGTACTCTGTTGTATACATTGATACAACGTGCCACTGTCTGTAACTCAGTCAGGTTGCACTGATTGGGTTAACATGTGGCATAGGTTTGATTACATACAGCTTCAGTGTCTCTAGCTGGTGTACTCTGTTGTATACATTAGGACAACGTGACACTGTCAGTAACTCAGTCACATTGCACTCATTAGGTTAACATGTGGCATGGGCTTAATTACTTATAGCTTTAGTGTCTCTAGCTGCAGTACTCTGTTGTATACATTGGGACAACGTGACACTGTCTGTAACACAGTCACATTGTACTCATTAGGTTAACATGTGCCATGGGCTAGACTACTTATAGCTTCAGTGTCTCTAGCTGGTGTACTCTGTTGTATACATTGCGACAACGTGACACTGTCAGTAACTCAGTCACATTGCACTTATTAGGTTAACATGTGGCATGGGTTAGATTACTTATAGCTTCCGTGTCTCTAGCTGCTGTACTCTGTTGTAAAGACTGGGACAACGTGACACTGTCTGTAACTCAGTCAGGTTCCACTGATTGGGTAAACATGTGGCATAGGTTTTATTACATAAGCTTCGGTGTCTTATTTTCGGGTAGCTTTCTTTGCACTGGGACAACTTGACACTGTCGGTAACACAGTCAGGTTGCACTCATTAGGGTAACATGTGGCATGGGCTAGATTACTTATAGCTTCATTGTCTCTAGCTGCTGTATTCTGTTGTATACATTGGGACAACGTGACACTGTCAGTATCTCAGTCACATTCCACTCATTAGGTTAACATGTGGCATGGGCTAGATTACTTATAGCTTCAGTGTCTCTAGCTGCTGTACTCTGTTGTATACATTGGGACAACGTGACACTGTCAGTATCTCAGTCACATTGCACTCATTAGGTTAACATGTGGCATGGGCTAGATTAATCATAGCTTCAATGTCTCTAGCTGGTATACTCTGTTGTATACATTGGGACAACGTGACACTGTCTGTAACTCAGTCACATTGCACTCATTAGGTTAACATGTGGCATGGCTTAGATTACTTATAGCTTCAGTAGCTTTAGCTGGTGTACTCTGTTGTATACATTGGGACAACGTGACACTGTCAGTAACTTAGTCACATTGCACTCCTTACGTTAACATGTGGCATGGGCTAGATTACTTATAGCTTCAGTGTCTCTAGCTGCTGTACTCTGTTGTATACATTGGGACAACGTGACACTGTCTGTAACTCAGTCAGGTTGCACTGATTGGGTTAACATGTGGCATAGGTTTGATTACATACAGCTTCAGTGTCTCCTTGTGCTGTAGCTTTCTTTGCACTGGGACAACTTGACACTGTCGGTAACTCAGTCAGGTTGCACTCATTAGGTTAATATGTGGCATGGGCTAGATTACTTATAGCTTCAGTGTCTCTAGCTGCTGTACTCTGTTGTATACATTGGGACAACGTGACACTGTCAGTATCCCAGTCACATTGCACTCATTAGGTTAACATGTGGCATGGGCTAGATTACTTATAGCTTCAGTGTCTCTAGCTGCTGTACTCTGTTGTATAGATTAGGACAACGTGACACTGTCAGTACCTCAGTCACATTGCACTCATTAGGTTAACATGTGGCATGGCCTAGATTACTTATAACTTCAGTGTCTCTAGCTGCTGTACTCTGTTGTATACATTGGGACAACGTGACACTGTCAGTTTCTCAGTCACATTGCACTCATTAGGTTAACATGTGGCATGGGCTAGATTACTTATAGTTTCAGTGTCTTTAGCTGCTGTACTCTGTTGTATACATTGGGACAACGTGACACTGTCTGTAACTCAGTCACATTGCACTCATTAGGTTAACATGTGGCATGGGCTAGATTGCTTATAGCTTCAGTGTCTCTAGCTGGTGTACTCTTTTATATACATAGGGACAACGTGACACTGTCTGTAACTCAGTCACATTGCACTCATTAGGTTAACATGTGGCATGGGCTAGATTACTTATAGCTTCGGTGTCTCTAGCTGGTGTACTCTTTTATTTACATAGGGACAACGTGACACTGTCTGTAACTCAGTCACATTGCACTCATTAGGTTAACATGTGGCATGGGCTAGATTACTTATAGCTTCGGTGTCTCTAGCTTCTGTACTCCGTTGAATACACTGGGACAACGTGACACTGGCAGTATCTCAGTCACATTGCACTGATTGCGTTAACATGTGGCATGGGCTAGATTACTTATAGCTTCAGTGTCTCTAGCTGCTGTACTCCGTTGAATACACTGGGACAACGTGACACTGTCAGTATCTCAGTCACATTGCACTTATTGGGTTAACATGTGGCATAGGTTTGATTACATACAACCTCAGTGTCCCTAGCTGCTGTACTCTGTTGTATACATTGGGACAACGTGATACAGTCTGTAACTCAGTCACATTGCACTCATTAGGTTAACATGTGCCATGGGCTAGATTACTTATAGCTTCAGTGTCTCTAGCTGCTGTACTCTGTTGTATACATTGGGACAACGTGACACTGTAAGTATCTCAGTCACATTGCACTCATTGGGTTAACATGCGGCATGGGCTAGATTACTTATAGCTTCAGTGTCTCTAGCTGCTGTACTCTGTTGTATACATTGGGACAACGTGACACTGTCAGTATCTCAGTCACATTGCACTCATTAGGTTAACATGTGGCATGGGCTAGATTACTTATAGCTTCAGTGTCTCTAGCTGCTGTACTCTGTTGTATATATTGGGACAACGTGACACTGTCAGAATCTCAGTCACATTGCACTCATTATGTTAACATGTGTCATGGGTTAGATTACTTATAGCTTCAGTGTCTCTAGCTGCTGTACTCTGTTGTATACATTCGGCCAACGTGACACTGTGGGTATCTCAGTCAGGTTGCACTGATTGGGTTAACATGTGGCATAGGTTTTATTACATACAACTTCAATGTCTCTAGCTGCTGTACTCTGTTGTGTACATTGAGACAACGTTACACTGTCAGTACTCAGTCACATTGCACTCATTAGGTTAACATGTGGCATGGGCTAGATTACTTATAGCTTCAGTGTCTCTAGCTGGTGTACTCTGTTGTATATATTGGGACAACATGACACTGTCAGTATATCAGTCACATTACACTCATTAGTTTAACGTGTGGCATGGTCTAGATTACTTATAGCTTCAGTGTATCTAGCTGGTGCACTCTGTTGTATACACTGGGTAAACATGACACTGTCTGTAACTCAGTCAGGTTGCACTGATTGGGTTAACATGTGGCATAGGTTTTATTACATTCAGCTTCAGTGTCTCTAGCTGGTGTACTCTATTGTATACATTGGGACCACGTGACACTGTCTGTAACTCAGTCAGGTTGCACTGATTGGGTTAGCATGTGGCATAGTTTTGATTACATACAGCTTCAGGGTCTCCTGCTGCTGTAGCTTTCTTTGCACTGCGACAACTTGACACTGTCGGTAACTCAGTCAGGTTGCACTCATTAGGGTAACATGTGGCATGGGCTAGATTACTTATAGCTTCAGTGTCTCTAGCTGCTGTACTCTGTTGTATACTTTGGGACAACGTGACACTGTCTGTAACTCAGTCACGTTTGCACTTATTAGGGTAACATGTGGTATGGACTAGATTACTTATAGCTTCAGTGTCTCTAGCGCTGTACTCTGGTGTATACATTGGGACAACGTGACACTGTCTGTAACTCAGTCACATTGCACTTATTAGGTTAACATGTGGCATGGGCTAGATTACTTATAGCTTCAATGTCTCTAGCTGCTGTACTCTTTTGTATACTTTGGTACAACGTTATACTGTCTGTAACTCAGTCACATTGCACTTATTAGGGTAACATGTGGTATGGGCTAGATTACTTATAGCTTCAGTGTCTCTAGCGCTGTACTCTGGTGTATACATTGGGACAACGTGACACTGTCTGTAACTCAGTCACATTGCACTTATTAGGTTAACATGTGGCATGGGCTAGATACTTATAACTTCAGTGTCTCTAGCTGCTGTACTCTGTTGTATACATTGGGACAACGTGACGCTGTCAGTATCTCAGTCACATTGCACTCATTAGGTTAACATGTGGCATGCAGTAGATTACTTATAGCTTCAGAGTCTCTAGCTTCTGTACTCTGTTCTATACATTGGGACAACGTGACACTGTCAGTATCTCAGTCACATTGCACTCATTAGGTTAAATGTGGCATGGGCTAGATTACTTATAGCTTCAGTGTCTCTAGCTGCTGTACTCTGTTGTATACATTGGGACAACGTGACACTGTCGGTAACTCAGTCAGGTTGCACTGATTGGGTTAGCATGTGGCATGGGCTAGATTACTTATAGCTTCAGTGTCTCTAGCTGCTGTACTCTGTTGTATACATTGGGACAACGTGACACTGTCAGTATCTCAGTCACATTGCACTCATTAGGTTAACGTTTGGCATGGGCTAGATTACTTATAGCTTCAATGTCTCTAGCTTGTGTACTCTGTTGTATACATTGGGACAACGTGACACTGTCTGTAACTCAGTCGCATTACATCATTAGGTTAACATGTGGCATGGGCTAGATTACTTATAGCTTCAGTGTCACTAGCTGCTGTACTCTGTTGTATACATTGGACAACGTGACACTGTCTGTAACTCAGTCAGGTTGCACTGATTGGGTTAACATGTGGCATAGGCTAGATTACTTATAGCTTCAGTGTCTCTAGCTGCTGTACTCCGTTGAATACACTGGGACAACGTGACACTGTCAGTAATTCAGTCACATTGCACTCTTTAGGTTAACATGTGGCATGGGCTAGATTGCTTATAGCTTCAGTGTCTCTAACTGCTGTACTCTGTTGTATACATTGGGACAACGTGACACTGGCAGTATCTCAGTCACATTGCACTGATTGGGTTAACATGTGGCATAGGTTTGATTACATACAGCTTCACTGTCTCTAGCTGATGTACTCTGTTGTATACATTGGGACAAAGTGACACTGTCTGTAACTCAGTCAGGTTGCACTGATTGGGTTAACATGTGGCATATGCTAGATTACATACAGCTTCAGTGTCTCTAGCTGATGTACTCTATTGTATACATTGGGACAACGTGACACTGTCTGTAACTCAGTCAGTTGCACTGATTGGTTTAACTTGTGGCATAGGTTTGATTACATACAGCTTCAGTGTCTCCTGTTGCTGTAGCTTTCTTTGCACTGGGACAACTTGACACTTGTTATAACTCAGTCAGGTTGCACTGATTGTGTTAACTTGTGGCATAGGTTTGATTACATACAGCTTCAGTGTCTCCTGTTGCTGTTGCTTTCTTTACACTGGGACAACTTTACACTGTCGGTAACTCAGTCAGGTTGCACTCATTAGGTTAACATGTGCCTTGGGCTAGATTACTTATAGCTTCAGTGTCTCTAGCTGCTGTACTCTGTTGTATACATTGGGACAACGTGACACTGTCAGTATCTCAGTCACATTGCACTCATTAGGTTAACATGTGTCATGGGCTAGATTACTTATAGCTTCGGTGTCTATAGCTGCTGTACTCTGTTGTATACATTGGGACAACGTGACACTGTGTGTAACTCAGTCAGGTTGCACTGATTGGGTTAACATGTGGCATAGATTTGATTACATACAGCTTCAGTGTCTCCTGGTGCTGTAGCTTTCTTTGCACTGGGACAACTTGACACTGTCGGTAACTCAGTCAGGTTGCACTCATTAGGTTAACATGTGTCATGGGCTAGATTAATTATAGCTTCAGTGTCTCTAGCTGCTGTACTCTGTTGTATACATTGGGACAACGTGACACTGTCTGTAACTCAGTCACATTGCACTCATTAGGTTAACATGTGGCATGGGCTAGATTACTTATAGCTTCAGTGCCTCTAGCTGCTGTACTCTTTTGTATACATTGGGACAACATGACACTGTCTGTAACTCAGTCACATTGCACTCATTAGGTTAACATGTGGCATGGGCTAGATTACTTATAGTTTCAGTGTCTCTAGCTGGTGTACTCTTTTGTATACATTGGGACAACATGACACTGTCAGTATATCAGTCACATTACACTCATTAGTTTAACGTGTGGCATGGGCTAGATTACTTATAGCTTCAGTGTCTCTAGCTGGTGTACTCTGTTGTATACATTGGGACAACATGACTCTGTCTGTAACTCAGTCAGGTTGCACTGATTGGGTTAACATGTGGCATAGGTTTGATTACATTCAGCTTCACTGTCTCTAGCTGGTGTACTCTGTTGTATACATTGGGACATTGTGACACTGTCTGTACCTCAGTCAGGTTGCACTGATTGGGTTAACATGTGGCATGGGCTAGATTACTTATAGTTTCAGTGTCTCTAGCTGCTGTACTCTGTT
Source organism: Deroplatys truncata (assembly GCA_030765065.1). Classification (NCBI taxonomy): domain Eukaryota; kingdom Metazoa; phylum Arthropoda; class Insecta; order Mantodea; family Mantidae; genus Deroplatys; species Deroplatys truncata. The sequence continues at coordinate 214,299,400 of CM060988.1, read as the reverse complement.
GTATACATTGGGACAACGTGACACTGTCTGTAACACAGTCACATTGTACTCATTAGGTTAACATGTGCCATGGGCTAGATTACTTATAGCTTCAGTGTCTCTAGCTGCTGTACTCTGTTGTATACATTGGAACAACCTGACACTGTCAGAATCTCAATCACATTGCACTCATTAGGTTAACATGTGGCATGGGCTGGATTACATATAGCTTCAGTGTCTGTAGCTGCTGTACTCTGTTGTATACATTGGAACAACGTGACACTGTCAGTATCTCAGTCACATTGCACTCATTAGGTTAACATGTGTCATGGTCTAGATTACTTATAGCTTCAGTGTCTCTAGCTGCTGTACTTTGTTGTATACATTGGGACAACGTGACACTGTCAGTACCTCAGTCACATTGCACTCATTAGGTTAACATGTGGCATGGACTAGATTACTTATAGCTTCAGTGTCTCTAGCTGCTGTACTCTGTTGCATACATTGGGACAACGTGACAGTGTCAGTATGTTAGTCACATTGCACTCATTAGGTCAACATGTGGTATAGCTTTGATTACATTCAGCTTCAGTGTCTCTAGCTGGTGTACTCCGTTGAATACACTGGGACAACGTGACACCGTCAGTAACTGAGTCACATTGCAATCATTAGGTTAACATGTGGCATAGTTTTGATTACATACAACCTCAGTGTCTCTAGCTATTGTACTCTGTTTTATACATTGGGACAACGTGCCACTGTCAGTAACTCAGTCACATTGCACTCATTATGTTAACATGTGGCATGGGTTAGAGTACTTATAGCTTCAGGGTCTCTAGCTGCTGTACTCTGTTGTATTTATTGGGACAACGTGACACTGTGAGTATCTCAGTCAGGTTGCACTGATTGGGTTAACATGTGGCATAGGTTTTATTACATACAACTTCAATGTCTCTAGCTGCTTAACTCTGTTGTATACATTGGGACAACGTGACACTGTAGTAACTCAGTCACATTGCACTCATTAGGTTAACATGTGGTATGGGCTAGATTACTTATAGCTTCAGTGTCTCTAGCTGCTGTACTCTGTTGTATACATTGGGACAACGTGACACTGTCAGTATCTCCATCACATTGCACTCATTAGGTTAACATGTGGCATGGGCTAGATTACTTATAGTTTCAGTGTCTCTAGCTGCTGTACTCTGTTGTATACATTGGGACAACGTGACACTGTCAGTATCTTAGTCACATTGCACTCATTAGGTTAATATGTGGCATGGGCTAGATGCTTATAGCTTCAGTGTCTCTAGCTGCTGTACTCTGTTGTATACATTGGGACAACGTGACACTGTCTGTAACTCAGTCACATTGCACTCATTAGGTTAACATGTGGCATGGGCTAGATTACTTATAGCTTCAGTGTCTCTAGCTGCTGTACTCTGTTGTATACATTGGGACAACGTGACACTGTCTGTAACTCAGTCAGGTTGCACTGATTGGGTTAACATGTGAAAAAGGTTTGATTACATTCAGCTTCAGTGTCTCCTGGTGCTGTAGCTTTCTTTGCACTGGGACAACGTGACACTGTCGGTAACTCAGTCACGTTGCACTTATTAGGGTCACATGTGGCATGGGCTAGATTACTTATAGCTTCAGTGTCTCTAGCTGCTGAACTCTGTTGTATATATTGGGACAACGTGACACTGTCAGTATCTCAGTCACATTGCACTCATTAGGTTAACATGTGGCATGGGCTAGATTACTTATAGCTTCAGTGTCTCTAGCTGCTGTACTCTGTTGTATACATTGGGACAACGTGACACTTTCAGTATCTCAGTCACATTGCACTCATTAGGTTAACATGTGGCATGGACTAGATTACTTATAGCTTCAGTGTCTCTAGCTGCTGTACTCTGTTTTATACATTGGGACAACGTGACACTGTCTGTAACTCAGTCACATTGCACTCATTAGGTTAACATGTGTCATGGGCTAGATTACTTATAGCTTCAGTGTCTCTAGCTGGTGTACTCTGTTGTATACATTGGGACAACGTGACGCTGTCAGTAACTAAGTCACATTGCACTCATTAGGTTAACATGTGGCATGGGCTAGATTACTTATAGCTTCAGTGTCTCTAGCTGCTGTACCCTGTTGTATACATTGGGACAACGTGACACTGTCTGTAACTCAGTCAGGTTGCACTGATTGGGTTAACATGTGGCATAGGTTTGATTACATACAGCGCCTGTGTCTCCTGGTGCTATAGCTTTCTTTGCACTGGGACAACTTGACACTGTCAGTATCTCAGTCACATTGCACTCATTAGGTTAACATGCGGCATGGGCTAGATTACTTATAGCTTCAGTGTCTGTAGCTGCTGTACTCCGTTGTATACATTGGGACAACGTGACACTTTCAGTATCTCAGTCACATTGCACTCATTAGGTTAACATGTGGCATGGGCTTAATTACTTATAGCTTCAGTGTCTCTAGCTGCTCTACTCTTTTGTATACATTGGGACAACGTGACACTGTCTATAACACAGTCACATTGCACTCATTAGGTTAACATGTGGCATGGGCTAGATTACTTATAGTTTCAGTGTCTTTAGCTGCTGTACTCTGTTGTACACATTGGGACAACGTGAATCTGTCTGTAACTCAGTCACATGGCACTGATTGGGTTAACATGTGGCATAGGCTACCTTACTTATAGCTTCAGTGTCCTTAGCTGCTGTACTCCGTTGAATACACTGGGACAACGTGACACTGGCAGTATCTCAGTCACATTGCACTGATTGGGGTAACATGTGGCATAGGTTTGATTACATACAACTTCAGTGTCTCTAGCTGCTGTACTCTATTGTATACATTGGGACAACCTGACACTGTGTGTAACTCAGTCACAGTGCACTCATTAGGTTAACATGTGGTATGGGCTAGATTACTTATAGCATCAGTGTCTCTAGCTGCTGTACTCTGTTGTATATATTGGGACAACGTGACACTGTCAGTATCTCAGTCACATTGCACTCATTAGGTTAACATGTGGCATGGGCTAGATTACTTATAGCTTCAGTGTCTCTAGCTTCTGTACTCTGTTGTATACATTGGGACAACGTGACACTGTCAGTATCTCAGTCACATTGCACTCATTAGGTTAACATGTGGCATGGCCTAGATTACTTATAGCTTCAGTGTCTCTAGCTGCTGTACTCTGTTGTATACATTGGGACAACGTGACACTGTCTGTAACTCAGTCAGGTTACACTAATTGGGATAACATGTTGCATGGGCTAGATTACTTATAGCTTCAGTGTCTCTAGCTGCTGTACTCTGTTGTATACATTGGGACAACGTGACACTGTCTGTAACTCAGTCACATTGCACTCATTAGGTTAACATGTGGCATGGGCTAGATTACTTATAGCTTCAATGTCTCTAGCTGGTGCACTCTGTTGTATACATTGGGACAACGTGACACTGTCTGTAACTCAGTCACATTGCACTCATTAGGTTAACATGTGGCATGTTCTAGATTACATATAGCTTCAGTGTCTCTAGATGCTGTACTCTGTTGTATACAATGGACAACGTGACACTATGTGTAACTCAGTCAGGTTGCACTGATTGGGTTAACATGTGGCATAGGCTAGATTACTTACAGCTTCTGTGTCTCTAGCTGTTGTACTCTGTTGTATACATTGGGACAAGGTGACACTGTCTGTAACTCAGTCACATTGCACTCATTAGGTTAACATGTGGCATGTTCTAGATTACATATAGGTTCAGTGTCTCTAGCTGCTGTACTCTGTTGTATACATTGGACAGCGTGACACTATCTGTAACTCAGTCAGGTTGCACTGATTGGGTTAACATGTGGCATAGGCTAGATTACTTATAGCTTCAGTGTCTCTAGCTGCTGTACTCTGTTGTATACATTGGACAACGTGACACTGTCTGTAACTCAGTCAGGTAGCACTGATTGGGTTAACATGTGGCATAGTTTTGATTATATACAGTTTCAGTGTCTCCTGTTGTTGTAGCTTTGTTTGCACTGGGACAACTTGACACTGTCTGTAACTGAGTCAGGTTGCACTGATTGGGTTAACATGTGGCATAGGCTAGCTTACTTATAGGTTCAGTGTCCTTAGCTGCTGTACTCCGTTGAATACACTGGGACAACGTGACACTGGCAGTATCTCAGTCACATTGCACTGATTGGGTTAACATGTGGCATGGTCTAGATTACTTATAGCTTCAGTGTCTCTAGCTGCTGTATTCTGTTGTATACATTGGGACAACGTGACACTGTCAGTACCTCAGTCACATTGCACTCATTAGGTTAACATGTGGTATGGGCTAGATTACTTATAGCTTCAGTGTCTCTACCTGCTGTACTCTGTTGCATACATTGGGACAACATGACAGTGTCAGTATGTTAGTCACATTGCACTCATTAGGTTAACATGTGGCATGGGCTAGATTACTTATAGCTTCAGTGTCTCTAGCTGGTGTACTCTGTTGTATACATTGGGTCAACGTGACACTGTCAGTATCTCAGTCACATTGCACTCATTAGGTTAACATGTGGCATAGGCTAGATTACTTATAGCTTCAGTGTCTCTAGCTGGTGTACTCTGTTGTATACATTGGGTCAACGTGACACTGTCAGTATCTCAGTCACATTGCACTCATTAGGTTAACATGTGGCATGGGCTAGATTGCTTATAGCTTCAGTGTCTCTAGCTTCTGTACTCCGTTGCATACACCGGGACAACGTGACACTGGCAGTATCTCAGTCACATTGCACTGATTGGGTTAACATGTGGCATGGGCTAGATTACTTATAACCTCAGTGTCTTTAGCTGCTGTACTCTGTTGTATACATTGGGAGAACGTGACACTGTCTGTAACACAGTCACATTCCACTCATTAGGTTAACATGTGGCATGGGCTAGATTAGTTATAGCTTCAGTGTCTCTAGCTGGTGTACTCTGTTGTATACATTGGGACAACCTGACACTGTCAGTATATCAGTCACATTGCACTTATTAGGTTAACATGTGGCATGGGCTAGATTACTTATAGCTTCCGTGTCTCTAGCTGCTGTACTCTGTTGTATACATTGGGACAACGTGACACTGTCTGTAACACAGTCACATTGCACTCATTAGGTTAACATGTGGCATGGGCTAGATTAGTTATAGCTTCAGTGTCTCTAGCTGGTGTACTCTGTTGTATACATTGGGACAACCTGACACTGTCGGTAACTCAGTCAGGTTGCACTCATTAGGGTAACATGTGGCATGGGCAGGAGTACTTATAGCTTCAGTGTCTCTAGCTGCTGTACTCTTTTTTATACATTGGGACAACGTGACAATGTCTGTAACTCAGTCAGGTTGCACTGATTGGGTTAACATGTGGCATAGGTTTGATAACATACAGCTTCAGTGTCTCCTGGTGCTGTAGCTTTCTTTGCACTGGGACAACTTGACACTGTCAGTATCTCAGTCACATTGCACTCATTAGGTTAACATGTGGCATGGACTAGATTACTTATAGCTTCAGTGTCTCTAGAGTCTGTACTCTGTTGTATACATTGGGACAACGTGACACTTTCAGTATCTCAGTCACATTGCACTCAATAGGTTAACATGTGGCATGGACTAGATTACTTATAGCTTCAGTGTCTCTAACTGCTGTACTCTGTTTTATACATTGAGACAACGTGACACTGTCTGTAACTCAGTCACATTGCACTCATTAGGTTAACATGTGGCATGGGCTAGATTACTTATAGCTTCAGTGTCTCTAGCTGGTGTAGTCTGTTGTATACATTGGGGCAACGTGACGCTGTCAGTAACTTAGTCACATTGCACTCATTAGGTTAACATGTGGCATGGGCTAGATTACTTATAGCTTCAGTGTCTCTAGCTGCTGTACCCTGTTTTATACATTGGTACAACGTGACACTGTCTGTAACTCAGTCAGGTTGCACTGATTAGGGTAACATGTGGCATAGGTTTGATTACATACAGCTTCAGTGTCTCCTGGTGCTGTAGCTTTCTTTGCACTGGGACAACTTGACATTGTCAGTAATTCAGTCACATTGCACTCATTAGGTTAAAATGTGGCATGGGCTAGATTACTTATAGCTTCAGTGTCTCTAGCTGCTGTACTCCGTTGTATACATTGGGACAACGTGACACTTTCAGTATCTCAGTCACATTGCACTCATTAGGTTAACATGTGGCATGGGCTTAATTACTTATAGCTTCAGTGTCTCTAGCTGCTCTACTCTGTTGTATACATTGGGACAACGTGACACTGTCTATAACACAGTCACATTGCACTCATTAGGTTAACATGTGGCATGGGCTAAATTACTTATAGTTTCAGTGTCTTTAGCTGCTGTACTCTGTTGTATACATTGGGACAACGTGACACTGTCTGTAACTCAGTCACATGGCACTGATTGGGTTAACATGTGGCATAGGCTACCTTACTTATAGCTTCAGTGTCCTTAGCTGCTGTACTCCGTTGAATACACTGGGGCAACGTGACACTGGCAGTATCTCAGTCACATTGCACTGATTGGGGTAACATATGGCATAGGTTTGATTACATACAACTTCAGTGTCTCTAGCTGCTGTACTCTGTTGTATACATTGGGACAACCTGACACTGTCAGTAACTCAGTCACAGTGCACTCATTAGGTTAACATGTGGTATGGGCTAGATTACTTATAGCATCAGTGTCTCTAGCTGCTGTACTCTGTTGTATACATTGGGACAACGTGACACTGTCAGTATCTCAGTCACATTGCACTCATTAGGTTAACATGTGGCATGGTCTGGATTACTTATAGCTTCAGTTTCTCTAGCTTCTGTACTCTGTTGTATACATTGGGACAACGTGACACTGTCAGTATCTCAGTCACATTGCACTCATTAGGTTAACATGTGGCATGGCCTAGATTACTTATAGCTTCAGTGTCTCTAGCTGCTGTACTCTGTTGTATACATTGGGACAACGTGACACTGTCTGTAACTAGGTCACATTGCACTCATTAGGTTAACATGTGGCATGGGCTAGATTACTTATAGCTTCAGTGTCTCTAGCTGCTGTACTCTGTTGGATACATTGGACAACGTGACACTATCTGTAACTGAGTCAGGTTGCACTGATTGGTTTAACATGTGGCATAGGCTAGATTACTTATAGCTTCAGTGTCTCTAGCTGCTGTACTCTGTTGTATACATTGGACAACGTGACACTGTCTGTAACTCAGTCAGGTAGCACTGATTGGGTTAACATGTGGCATAGGTTTTATTACATACAACTTCAATGTCTCTAGCTGCTGTACTCTGTTGTATACATTGGGACAACTTGACACTGTCTGTAACTCAGTCACATTGCACTCATTAGGTTAACATGTGGCATGTTCTAGATTACATATAGCTTCAGTGTCTCTAGCTGCTGTACTCTGTTGTATACATTGGACAACGTGACACTATCTGTAACTCAGTCAGGTTGCACTGATTGGGTTAACATGTGGCATAGGCTAGATTACTTATAGCTTCAGTGTCTCTAGCTGCTGTACTCTGTTGTATACATTGGACAACGTGACACTGTCTGTAACTCAGTCAGGTAGCTCTGATTGGGTTAACATGTGGCATAGTTTTGATTATATACAGCTTCAGTGTCTCCTGTTGCTGTAGCTTTCTTTGCACTGGGACAACTTGACACTGTCGGTAACTCAGTCAGGTTGCTCTGATTGGGTTAACATGTGTTATGGGCTAGTTTACTTATAGCTTCAGTGTCTCTAGCTGCTGTACTCTGTTGTATATATTGGGACAACGTGACATTGTCAGTAACTTAGTCACAATGCACTCATTAGGTAAACATGTGGCATAGGCTAGATTACTTATAGCTTCAGTGTCTCTAGCTGCTGTACTCTGTTGTATATATTGGGACAACGTGACATTGTCAGTATCTTAGTCACAATGCACTCATTAGGTTAACATGTGGCATGGGCTAGATTACATATAGCTTCAGTATCTCAAGCTGCTGTACTCTGTTGTATACATTGGGACAATGTGACGCAGTCTGTAACACAGTCAGGTTACACTAATTGGGTTAACATGTGGCATAGGTTTGATTACATACAACCTCAGTGTCTCTAGCTGCTGTACTCTGTTGTATACGTTGGGACAACATGACACTGTCAGTATCTCAGTCACATTGCACTCATTAGGTTAACATGTGGCATGGGCTAGATTACTTATAGCTTCAGTGTCTCTAGCTACTGTACTCTTTTGTATACATTGGAAAACGTACCATGTCTGTAACTCAGTCACATTGCACTCATTAGGTTAACATGTGACATGGGCTAGATTACTTATAGCTTCAGTGTCTCTAGCTTGTGTACTCTGTTCCATACATTGGGACAACATGACACTGTCAGTATATCAGTCACATTACACTAATTAGGTTAACGTGTGGCATGGGCTAGATTACTTATAGCTTCAGTGTCTCTAGCTGGTGTTCTCTGTTGTATACTTTGGGACAACGTGACACTGTCTGTAACTCAGTCAGGTTGCACTGATTGGGTTAACATATGGCATAGGTTTGATTACATTCAGCTTCAGTGTCTCTAGCTGGTGTACTCTGTTGTATACATTGGGACAACGTGACACTGTCAGTATCTCAGTCACATTGCACTCATTAGGTTAATATGTGGCATGGGCTAGACTACTTATAGCTTCAGTGTCTCTAGCTGCTGTACTCTGTTGTGTACATTGGGACAACGTGACACTGTCTGTAACTCAGTCACATTGCACTCATAGGTTAACATGTATCATGGGCTAGATTGCTTATAGCTTCAGTGTCTCTAGCTGCTGTACTCTGTTGTATACATTGGGACAACGTGACACTGTCTGTAACTCAGTCAGGTTGCACTGATTGGGTTATCATGTGGCATAGGCTAGCTTACTTATAGCTTTAGTGTCTCTAGCTGCTGTACTCCGTTGAATACACTGGGACAACGTGACACTGGCAGTATCTCAGTCACATTGCACTGATTGGGTTAACATGTGGCATAGGTTTGATTACATACAACTTCAGTGTCTCTAGCTGCTGTACTCTGTTGTATACATTGGGACAACGTGACACTGTCAGTAACTCAGTCACAGTGCACTCATTAGGTTAACATGTGGTATGGGCTAGATTACTTATAGCTTCAGTGTCTCTAGCTGCTGTACTCTGTTGTATACATTGGGACAACGTGACACTGTCTGTAACTCAGTCAGGTTGCACTGATTGGGTTAACATGTGGCATAGGCTAGCTTACTTATAGCTTCAGTGTCTCTAGCTGCTGTACTCCGTTGAATACACTGGGACAACGTGACACTGGCAGTATCTCAGTCACATTGCACTGATTGGGTTAACATGTGGCATAGGTTTGATTACATACAACTTCAGTGTCTCTAGCTGCTGTACTCTGTTGTATACATTGGGACAACGTGACACTGTCAGTAACTCAGTCACAGTGCACTCATTAGGTTTACATGTGGTATGGGCTAGATTACTTATAGCTTCAGTGTCTCTAGCTGCTGTACTCTGTTGTATACATTGGGACAACGTGACACTGTCAGTATCTCAATCACATTGCACTCATTAGGTAAACATGTGGCATTGGCTGGATTACTTATAGCTGCAGTGTCTCTAGCTGCTGTACTCTGTTGTATACATTGGGACAACGTGACACTGTCAGTATCTCAGTCACATTGCACTCATTAGTTTAACATGTGGCATGGCCTAGATTACTTATAGCTTCAGTGTCTCTAGCTGCTGTACTCTGTTGTATACATTGGGACAACGTTACACTGTCAGTTCCTCAGTCACATTGCACTCATTAGGTTAACATGTGGCATGGGCTAGATTACTTATAGCTTCAGTGTCTCTCGCTGCTGTACTCTGTTGTATACATTGGGACAACGTGACACTGTCAGTAACTCAGTCACATTGCACTCATTAGGTTAACATGTGGCATGGGCTAGATTACTTATAGCTTCAGTGTCTATAGCTGCTGTACTCTGTTGTATACAATGGGACAACGTGACAGTGTCAGTATGTCAGTCACATTGCACTAATTAGGTTAACATGTGGCATGGGCTAGATTATTATAGCTTCAGTGTCTCTAGCTGGTGTACTCTGTTGTATACATTGGGTCAACGTGACACTGTCAGTATCTCAGTCACATTGCACTCATTAGGTTAACATGTGGCATGGGCTAGATTACTTATAGTTTCAGTGTCTCTAGCTCTGTACTCTATTGTATACATTGGGACAACGTGACACTGTCTGTAACTCAGTCACATTGCACTCATAGGTTAACATGTGGCATGGGCTAGATTGCTTATAGCTTCAGTGTCTCTAGCTTCTGTACTCCGTTGAATACACTGGGACAACGTGACACTGGCAGTACCTCAGTCACATTGCACTGATTGGGTTAACATGTGACATGGGCTAGATTACTTATAGCTTCAGTGTCTCTAGCTGCTGTGTTCTGTTGTATACATTGGGACAACGTGACACTGTCAGTATCTCAGTCACATTGCACTCATTAGGTTAACATGTGGCATGGGCTAGATTACTTATAATTTCAGTGTCTCTAGCTGCTGTACTCTGTTGTATACATTGGGACAACGTGACACTGTCAGTATCTCAGTCACATTGCACTGATTGGGTTAACATGTGGCATAGGCTAGATTACTTATAGCTTCAGTGTCTCTAGCTTCTGTACTCCGTTGAATACACTGGGACAACGTGACACTGGCAGTATCTCCGTCACATTGCACTGATTGGGTTAACATGTGGCATAGGTTTGATTACATACAACCTCAGTGTCTCTAGCTGCTGTACTCTGTTGTATACATTGGGACAACGTGATACTGTCTGTAACTCAGTCACATTGCACTCATTAGGTAACATGTGGCATGGGCTAGATTACTTATAGCTTCAGTGTCTCTAGCTGCTGTACTCTCTTGTATACATTGGGACGACGTGACACTGTCAGTATCTCAGTCTTATTGCACTCATTAGGTTAACATGTGGCATGGGCTAGATTACTTATAGCTTCAGTGTCTCTAGCTGCTGTACTCTGTTGTATACATTGGGACAACGTGACACTGTCAGTATCTCAGTCACATTGCACTCATTAGGTTAACATGTGGCATGGGCTAGATTACTTATAGCTTCAGTGTCTCTAGCTGCTGTACTCTGTTGTATACATTGGAACAACGTGACACTGTCAGAATCTCAATCACATTGCACTCATTAGGTTAACATGTGGCATGGGCTGGATTACATATAGCTTCAGTGTCTCTAGCTGCTGTACTCTGTTGTATACATTGGGACAACGTGACACTGTCAGTATCTCAGTCACATTGCACTCATTAGGTTAACATGTGGCATGGTCTAGATTACTTATAGCTTCAGTGCCTCTAGCTGCTGTACTCTGTTGTATACATTGGGACAACGTGACACTGTCAGTACCTCAGTCACATTGCACTCATTAGGTTAACATGTGGCATGGGCTAGGTTACTTATAGCTTCAGTGTCTCTCGCTGCTGTACTCTGTTGTATATATTGGGACAACGTGAATCTGTCAGTACCTCAGTCACATTGCACTCATTAGGTTAACATGTGGCATGGGTTAGATTACTTATAGCTTCAGTGTCTCTAGCTGCTGTACTCTGTTGCATACATTGGGACAACGTGACAGTGTCAGTATGTTAGTCACATTGCACTCATTAGGTTAACATGTGGCATGGGATAGATTACTTATAGCTTCAGTGTCTCTAGCTGATGTACTCTGTTGTATACATTGGGTCAACGTGACACTGTCAGTATCTCAGTCACATTGCACTCATTAGGTTAACATGTGGCATGGGCAAGATTACATATAGTTTCAGTGTCTCTAGCTGCTGTACTCTGTTGCATACATTGGGACAACGTGACACTGTCTGTTACTCAGTCACATTGCACTCATAGGTTAACATGTGGCATGGGCTAGATTACTTATAGCTTCAGTGTCTCTAGCTGCCGTACTCTGTTGTATACATTGGGACAACGTGACAGTGTCTGTAACTCAGTCACATTGCACTCATTAGGTTAACATGTGGCATGGGCTAGATTACTTATAGCTTCAGTGTCTCTAGCTGGTGTACCTTGTTGTATACATTGGGACAACGTGACGCTGTCAGTAACTTAGTCACATTGCACTCCTTAGGTTAACATGTGGCATGGGCTAGATTACTTATAGCTTCAGTGTCTCTAGCTGCTGTACCCTGTTGTATACATTGGGACAACGTGACACTGTCTGTAACTCAGTCAGCTTGCACTGATTGGGTTAACATGTGGCATAGGTTTGATTACATACAGCTTCAGTGTCTCCTGGTGCTGTAGCTTTCTTTGCACTGGGAACACTTGACACTGTCAGTATCTCAGTCACATTCCACTCATTAGGTTAACATGTGGCATGGGCTAGATTACTTATAGCTTCAGTGTCTCTAGCTGCTGTACTCCGTTGTATACATTGGGACAACGTGACACTGTCAGTATCTCAGTCACATTCCACTCATTAGGTTAACATGTGGCATGGGCTAGATTACTTTTAGTTTCAGTGTCTTTAGCTGCTGTACTGTGTTGTATACATTGGGACAACGTGACACTGTCTGTAACTCAGTCACATGGCACTGATTGGGTTAACATGTGGCATAGGCTACCTTACTTATAGCTTCAGTGTCCTTAGCTGCTGTACTCCGTTGAATACACATGGACAACGTGACACTGGCAGTATCTCAGTCACATTGCACTGATTGGGGTAACATATGGCATAGGTTTGATTACATACAACTTCAGTGTCTCTAGCTGCTGTACTCTGTTGTACACATTGGGACAACCTGACACTGTCAGTAACTCAGTCACATTGCACTCATTAGGTTAACATGTGGTATGGGCTAGATTACTTATAGCATCAGTGTCTCTAACTGCTGTACTCTGTTGTATATATTGGGACAACGTGACACTGTCAGTATCTCAGTCACATTGCACTCATTAGGTTAACATGTGGCATGGGGTAGATTACTTATAGCTTCAGTGTCTCTAGCTGCTGTACTCTGTTGTATACATTGGGACAAAGTGACACTGTCAGTATCTCAGTCACATTGCACTCATTAGGTTAACATGTGGCATGGTCTGGATTACTTATAGCTTCAGTGTCTCTAGCTTCTGTACTCTGTTGTATACATTGGGACAACGTGACACTGTCAGTATCTCAGTCACATTGCACTCATTAGGTTAACATGCGGCATGGCCTAGATTACTTATAGCTTCAGTGTCTCTAGCTGCTGTACTCTGTTGTATACATTGGGACAACGTGACACTGTCAGTATCACAGTCACATTGCACTCAATAGGTTAGCATGTGGCATGGGCTAGATTACTTATAGCTTCAGTATCTCTAGCTGCTGTACTCTGTTGTATACATTGGGACAACGTGACAATGTCTGTAACTCAGTCAGGTTACACTAATTGGGTTAACATGTTGCATGGGCTAGTTTACTTATAGCTTCAGTGTCTCTAGCTGCTGTACTCTGTTGTATACACTGGGACAAAGTGACACTGTATGTAACTCAGTCACATTGCACTCATTAGGTTAACATGTGGCATGGGCTAGATTACTTATAGCTTCAATGTCTCTAGCTGGTGTACTCTGTTGTATACATTGGGACAACGTGACACTGTCTGTAACTCAGTCACATTGCACTCATTAGGTTAACATGTGGCATGTTCTAGATTACATATAGCATCAGTGTCTCTAGATGCTGTACTCTGTTATATACATTGGACAACGTGACACTATCTGTAACTCAGTCAGGTTGCACTGATTGGGTTAACATGTGGCATAGGCTAGATTACTTATAGCTTCAGTGTCTCTAGCTGCTGTACTCTGTTGTATACATTGGGACAACGTGACACTGTCTTTAACTCAGTCACATTGCACTCATTAGGTTAACATGTAGCATGTTCTAGATTACATATAGCTACAGTGTCTCTAGCTGCTGTACTCTGTTGTATACATTGGACAACGTGACACTATCTGTAACTCATTCAGGTTGCCCTGATTGGGTTAACATGTGGCATAGGCTAGATTACTTATAGCTTCAGTGTCTCTAGCTGCTGTACTCTGTTGTATACATTGGACAACGTGACACTGTCTGTAACTCAGTCAGGTAGCACTGATTGGGTTAACATGTGGCATAGTTTTGATTATATACAGCTTCAGTGTCTCCTGTTGCTGTAGCTTTCTTTGCACTGGGACAACTTGACACTGTCGGTAACTCAGTCAGGTTGCACTGATTGGGTTAACATGTGGCATAGGCTAGATTACTTATAGCTTCAGTGTCTCTAGCTGCTGTACTCTGTTGTATACATTGGACAACGTGACACTGTCTGTAACTCAGTCAGGTAGCACTGATTGGGTTAACATGTGGTATAGCTTTGATTACATTCAGCTTCAGTGTCTCTAGCTGGTGTACTCCGTTGAATACACTGGGACAACGTGACACCGTCAGTAACTGAGTCACGTTGCAATCATTAGGTTAACATGTGGCATAGTTTTGATTACATACAACCTCAGTGTCTCTAGCTGTTGTACTCTGTTTTATACATTGGGACAACGTGCCACTGTCAGCAACTCAGTCACATTGCACTTATTATGTTAACATGTGGCATGGGTTAGAGTACTTATAGCTTCAGGGTCTCTAGCTGCTGTACTCTGTTGTATACATTGGGACAACGTGACACTTTCAGTATCTCAGTCACATTGCACTCATTAGGTTAACATGTGGCATGGACTGGATTACTTATAGCTTCAGTGTCTCTAGCTGCTGTACTCTGTTTTATACATTGGGACAACGTGACACTTTCAGTTCCTCAGTCACATTGCACACATTAGGTTAACATGTGGCATGGGCTAGATTACTTATAGCTTCAGTGTCTCTCGCTGCTGTACTCTGTTGTATACATTGGGACAACGTGACACTGTCAGTAACTCAGTCACATTGCACTCATTAGGTTAACATGTGGCATGGGCTAGATTACTTATAGCTTCAGTGTCTATAGCTGCTGTACTCTGTTGTATACAATGGGACAACGTGACAGTGTCAGTATGTCAGTCACATTGCACTAATTAGGTTAACATGTGGCATGGGCTAGATTATTATAGCTTCAGTGTCTCTAGCTGGTGTACTCTGTTGTATACATTGGGTCAACGTGACACTGTCAGTATCTCAGTCACATTGCACTCATAGGTTAACATGTGGCATGGGCTAGATTGCTTATAGCTTCAGTGTCTCTAGCTTCTGTACTCCGTTGAATACACTGGGACAACGTGACACTGGCAGTACCTCAGTCACATTGCACTGATTGGGTTAACATGTGACATGGGCTAGATTACTTATAGCTTCAGTGTCTCTAGCTGCTGTGTTCTGTTGTGTACATTGGGACAACGTGACACTGTCAGTATCTCAGTCACATGGCACTCATTAGGTTAACATGTGGCATGGGCTAGATTACTTATAATTTCAGTGTCTCTAGCTGCTGTACTCTCTTGTATACATTGGGACAACGTGACACTGTCAGTATCTCAGTCACATTGCACTCATTAGGTTAACATGTGGCATGGGCTAGATTACTTATAGCTTCAGTGTCTCTAGCTGCTGTACTCTGTTGTATACATTGGCACAACGTGACACTGTCAGTAACTCAGTCACATTGCACTCATTAGGTTAACATGTGGCATGGGCTAGATTACTTATAGCTTCAGTGTCTATAGCTGCTGTACTCTGTTGTATACAATGGGACAACGTGACAGTGTCAGTATGTCAGTCACATTGCACTAATTAGGTTAACATGTGGCATGGGCTAGATTATTATAGCTTCAGTGTCTCTAGCTGGTGTACTCTGTTGTATACATTGGGTCAACGTGACACTGTCAGTATCTCAGTCACATTGCACTCATTAGGTTAACATGTGGCATGGGCTAGATTACTTATAGTTTCAGTGTCTCTAGCTTCTGTACTCCGTTGAATACACTGGGACAACGTGACACTGGCAGTATCTCCGTCACATTGCACTGATTGGGTTAACATGTGGCATAGGTTTGATTACATACAACCTCAGTGTCTCTAGCTGCTGTACTCTGTTGTATACATTGGGACAACGTGATACTGTCTGTAACTCAGTCACATTGCACTCATTAGGTAACATGTGGCATGGGCTAGATTACTTATAGCTTCAGTGTCTCTAGCTGCTGTACTCTCTTGTATACATTGGGACAACGTGACACTGTCAGTATCTCAGTCACATTGCACTCATTAGGTTAACATGTGGCATGGGCTAGATTACTTATAGCTTCAGTGTCTCTAGCTGCTGTACTCTGTTGTATACATTGGCACAACGTGACACTGTCAGTATCTCAGTCACATTGCACTCATTAGGTTAACATGTGGCATGGGCTAGATTACTTATAGCTTCAGGGTCTCTAGCTGCTGTACTCTGTTGTATACATTGGAACAACGTGACACTGTCAGAATCTCAATCACATTGCACTCATTAGGTTAACATGTGGCATGGGCTGGATTACATATAGCTTCAGTGTCTCTAGCTGCTGTACTCTGTTGTATACATTGGGACAACGTGACACTGTCAGTATCTCAGTCACATTGCACTCATTAGGTTAACATGTGGCATGGGCTAGATTACTTATAGCTTCAGTGTCTCTAGCTGCTGTACTCTGTTGTATACATTGGAACAACGTGACACTGTCAGAATCTCAATCACATTGCACTCATTAGGTTAACATGTGGCATGGGCTGGATTACATATAGCTTCAGTGTCTCTAGCTGCTGTACTCTGTTGTATACATTGGGACAACGTGACACTGTCAGTATCTCAGTCACATTGCACTCATTAGGTTAACATGTGGCATGGGCTAGATTACTTATAGCTTCAGTGTCTCTAGCTGCTGTACTCTGTTGTATACATTGGAACAACGTGACACTGTCAGAATCTCAATCACATTGCACTCATTAGGTTAACATGTGGCATGGGCTAGATTACTTATAGCTACAGTGTCTCTAGCTGCTGTACTCTGTTGCATACATTGGGACAACGTGACAGTGTCAGTATGTTAGTCACATTGCACTTATTAGGTTAACATGTGGCATGGGCTAGATTACTTATAGCTTCAGTGTCTCTAGCTGATGTACTCTGTTGTATACATTGGGTCAACGTGACACTGTCAGTATCTCAGTCACATTGCACTCATTAGGTTAACATGTGGCATGGGCAAGATTATTTATAGTTTCAGTGTCTCTAGCTGCTGTACTCTGTTGCATACATTGGGACAACGTGACACTGTCTGTAACTCAGTCACATTGCACTCATAGGTTAACATGTGGCATGGGCTAGATTGCTTATAGCTTCAGTGTCTCTAGCTTCTGTACTCCGTTAAATACACTGGGACAACGTGACACTGGCAGTATCTCAGTCACATTGCACTGATTGGGTTAACATGTGGCATGGGCTAGATTACTTATAGCTTCAGTGTCTCTAGCTGCTGTACTCTGTTGTATACATTGGGACAACGTGACACTGTCTGTAACACAGTCACATTGCACTCATTAGGTTAACATGTGGCATGGGCTAGATTACTTATAGCTTCAGTGTCCCTAGCTGGTGTACTCTGTTGTATACATTGGGACAACGTGACACTGTCAGTATATCAGTCACATTGCACTTATTAGGTTAACATGTGGCATGGGCTAGATTACTTATAGCTTCCGTGTCTCTAGCTGCTGTACTCTGTTGTATACATTGGGACAACGTGACACTGTCTGTAACTCAGTCAGGTTGCACTGATTGGGTTAATATGTGGAATAGGTTTGATTACATTCAGCTTCAGTGTCTCCTGTTGCTGTAGCTTTCTTTGCACTGGGACAACTTGACACTGTCGGTAACTCAGTCAGGTTGCACTCATTAGGGTAACATGTGGCATGGGCTAGATTACTTATAGCTTCAGTGTCTCTAGCTGCTGTACTCCTTTGTATACATTGGGACAACGTGACACTGTCTGTAACTCAGTCAGGTTGCACTGATTGGGTTAACATGTGGCATAGGTTTGATAACATACAGCTTCAGTGTCTCCTGGTGCTGTAGCTTTCTTTGCACTGGGAGAACTTGACACTGTCAGTATCTCAGTCACATTGCACTCATTAGGTTAACACGTGGCATGGGCTAGATTACTTATAGCTTCAGTGTCTCTAGCTGCTGTACTCTGTTGTATACATTGGGACAACTTGACACTTTCAGTATCTCAGTCACATTGCACTCATTAGGTTAACATGTGGCATGGACTAGATTTTTTATAGCTTCAGTGTCTCTAGCTGCTGTACTCAGTTTTATACATTGGGACAACGTGACACTGTCTGTAACTCAGTCACATTGCACTCATTAGGTTAACATGTGGCATGGGCTAGATTACTTATAGCTTCAGTGTCTCTAGCTGGTGTACCTTGTTGTATACATTGGGACAACGTGACGCTGTCAGTAACTTAGTCAAATTGCACTCATTAGGTTAACATGTGGCATGGGCTAGATTACTTATAGCTTCAGTGTCTCTAGCTGCTGTACCCTGTTGTATACATTGGGACAACGTGACACTGTCTGTAACTCAGTCAGCTTGCACTGATTGGGTTAACATTTGGCATAAGTTTGATTACATACAGCTTCAGTGTCTCCTGGTGCTGTAGCTTTCTTTGCACTGGGACAACTTGACACTGTCAGTATCTCAGTCACATTGCACTCATTAGGTTAACATGTGGCATGGGCTAGATTACTTATAGCTTCAGTGTCTCTAGCTGCTGTACTCCGTTGTATACATTGGGACAACGTGACACTGTCTGTAACTCAGTCAGCTTGCACTGATTGGGTTAACATTTGGCATAAGTTTGATTACATACAGCTTCAGTGTCTCCTGGTGCTGTAGCTTTCTTTGCACTGGGACAACTTGACACTGTCAGTATCTCAGTCACATTGCACTCATTAGGTTAACATGTGGCATGGGCTAGATTACTTATAGCTTCAGTGTCTCTAGCTGCTGTACTCCGTTGTATACATTGGGACAACGTGACACTTGCAGTATCTCAGTCACATTGCACTCATTAGGTTAACATGTGCCATGGGCTAGATTACTTATAGTTTCAGTGTCTCTAGCTGCTGTACTCTGTTGTATACATTGGGACAACGTGACACTGTCTGTAACTCAGTCACATAGCACTGATTGGGTTAACATGTGGCATAGGCTACCTTACTTATAGCTTCAGTGTCCTTAGCTGCTGTACTCCGTTGAATACACATGGACAACGTGACACTGGCAGTATCTCAGTCACATTGCACTGATTGGGGTAACATATGGCATAGGTTTGATTTCATACAACTTCAGTGTCTCTAGCTGCTGTACTCTGTTGCATACATTGGGACAACGTGACACTGTCTGTAACTCAGTCACATTGCACTCATAGGTTAACATGTGGCATGGGCTAGATTACTTATAGCTTCAGTGTCTCTAGCTGCCGTACTCTGTTGTATACATTGGGACAACGTGACACTGTCTGTAACTCAGTCACATTGCACTCATTAGGTTAACATGTGGCATGGGCTAGATTACTTATAGCTTCAGTGTCTCTAGCTGGTGTACCTTGTTGTATACATTGGGACAACGTGACGCTGTCAGTAACTTAGTCACATTGCACTCCTTAGGTTAACATGTGGCATGGGCTAGATTACTTATAGCTTCAGTGTCTCTAGCTGCTGTACCCTGTTGTATACATTGGGACAACGTGACACTGTCTGTAACTCAGTCAGCTTGCACTGATTGGGTTAACATGTGGCATAGGTTTGATTACATACAGCTTCAGTGTCTCCTGGTGCTGTAGCTTTCTTTGCACTGGGAACACTTGACACTGTCAGTATCTCAGTCACATTGCACTCATTAGGTTAACATGTGGCATGGGCTAGATTACTTATAGCTTCAGTGTCTCTAGCTGCTGTACTCCGTTGTATACATTGGGACAACGTGACACTTGCAGTATCTCAGTCACATTGCACTCATTAGGTTAACATGTGGCATGGGCTAGATTACTTTTAGTTTCAGTGTCTTTAGCTGCTGTACTGTGTTGTATACATTGGGACAACGTGACACTGTCTGTAACTCAGTCACATGGCACTGATTGGGTTAACATGTGGCATAGGCTACCTTACTTATAGCTTCAGTGTCCTTAGCTGCTGTACTCCGTTGAATACACATGGACAACGTGACACTGGCAGTATCTCAGTCACATTGCACTGATTGGGGTAACATATGGCATAGGTTTGATTACATACAACTTCAGTGTCTCTAGCTGCTGTACTCTGTTGTACACATTGGGACAACCTGACACTGTCAGTAACTCAGTCACATTGCACTCATTAGGTTAACATGTGGTATGGGCTAGATTACTTATAGCATCAGTGTCTCTAACTGCTGTACTCTGTTGTATATATTGGGACAACGTGACACTGTCAGTATCTCAGTCACATTGCACTCATTAGGTTAACATGTGGCATGGGGTAGATTACTTATAGCTTCAGTGTCTCTAGCTGCTGTACTCTGTTGTATACATTGGGACAAAGTGACACTGTCAGTATCTCAGTCACATTGCACTCATTAGGTTAACATGTGGCATGGTCTGGATTACTTATAGCTTCAGTGTCTCTAGCTTCTGTACTCTGTTGTATACATTGGGACAACGTGACACTGTCAGTATCTCAGTCACATTGCACTCATTAGGTTAACATGTGGCATGGCCTAGATTACTTATAGCTTCAGTGTCTCTAGCTGCTGTACTCTGTTGTATACATTGGGACAACGTGACACTGTCAGTATCTCAGTCACATTGCACTCAATAGGTTAGCATGTGGCATGGGCTAGATTACTTATAGCTTCAGTATCTCTAGCTGCTGTACTCTGTTGTATACATTGGGACAACGTGACAATGTCTGTAACTCAGTCAGGTTACACTAATTGGGTTAACATGTTGCATGGGCTAGTTTACTTATAGCTTCAGTGTCTCTAGCTGCTGTACTCTGTTGTATACACTGGGACAAAGTGACACTGTATGTAACTCAGTCACATTGCACTCATTAGGTTAACATGTGGCATGGGCTAGATTACTTATAGCTTCAATGTCTCTAGCTGGTGTACTCTGTTGTATACATTGGGACAACGTGACACTGTCTGTAACTCAGTCACATTGCACTCATTAGGTTAACATGTGGCATGTTCTAGATTACATATAGCATCAGTGTCTCTAGATGCTGTACTCTGTTATATACATTGGACAACGTGACACTATCTGTAACTCAGTCAGGTTGCACTGATTGGGTTAACATGTGGCATAGGCTAGATTACTTATAGCTTCAGTGTCTCTAGCTGCTGTACTCTGTTGTATACATTGGGACAACGTGACACTGTCTTTAACTCAGTCACATTGCACTCATTAGGTTAACATGTAGCATGTTCTAGATTACATATAGCTTCAGTGTCTCTAGCTGCTGTACTCTGTTGTATACATTGGACAACGTGACACTATCTGTAACTCAGTCAGGTTGCACTGATTGGGTTAACATGTGGCATAGGCTAGATTACTTATAGCTTCAGTGTCTCTAGCTGCTGTACTCTGTTGTATACATTGGACAACGTGACACTGTCTGTAACTCAGTCAGGTAGCACTGATTGGGTTAACATGTGGCATAGTTTTGATTATATACAGCTTCAGTGTCTCCTGTTGCTGTAGCTTTCTTTGCACTGGGACAACTTGACACTGTCGGTAACTCAGTCAGGTTGCACTGATTGGGTTAACATGTGGCATAGGCTAGATTACTTATAGCTTCAGTGTCTCTAGCTGCTGTACTCTGTTGTATACATTGGACAACGTGACACTGTCTGTAACTCAGTCAGGTAGCACTGATTGGGTTAACATGTGGTATAGCTTTGATTACATTCAGCTTCAGTGTCTCTAGCTGGTGTACTCCGTTGAATACACTGGGACAACGTGACACCGTCAGTAACTGAGTCACGTTGCAATCATTAGGTTAACATGTGGCATAGTTTTGATTACATACAACCTCAGTGTCTCTAGCTGTTGTACTCTGTTTTATACATTGGGACAACGTGCCACTGTCAGCAACTCAGTCACATTGCACTTATTATATTAACATGTGGCATGGGTTAGAGTACTTATAGCTTCAGGGTCTCTAGCTGCTGTACTCTGTTGTATACATTGGGACAACGTGACACTTTCAGTATCTCAGTCACATTGCACTCATTAGGTTAACATGTGGCATGGACTGGATTACTTATAGCTTCAGTGTCTCTAGCTGCTGTACTCTGTTTTATACATTGGGACAACGTGACACTTTCAGTTCCTCAGTCACATTGCACTCATTAGGTTAACATGTGGCATGGGCTAGATTACTTATAGCTTCAGTGTCTCTCGCTGCTGTACTCTGTTGTATACATTGGGACAACGTGACACTGTCAGTAACTCAGTCACATTGCACTCATTAGGTTAACATGTGGCATGGGCTAGATTACTTATAGCTTCAGTGTCTATAGCTGCTGTACTCTGTTGTATACAATGGGACAACGTGACAGTGTCAGTATGTCAGTCACATTGCACTAATTAGGTTAACATGTGGCATGGGCTAGATTATTATAGCTTCAGTGTCTCTAGCTGGTGTACTCTGTTGTATACATTGGGTCAACGTGACACTGTCAGTATCTCAGTCACATTGCACTCATTAGGTTAACATGTGGCATGGGCTAGATTACTTATAGTTTCAGTGTCTCTAGCTCTGTACTCTATTGTATACATTGGGACAACGTGACACTGTCTGTAACTCAGTCACATTGCACTCATAGGTTAACATGTGGCATGGGCTAGATTGCTTATAGCTTCAGTGTCTCTAGCTTCTGTACTCCGTTGAATACACTGGGACAACGTGACACTGGCAGTACCTCAGTCACATTGCACTGATTGGGTTAACATGTGACATGGGCTAGATTACTTATAGCTTCAGTGTCTCTAGCTGCTGTGTTCTGTTGTGTACATTGGGACAACGTGACACTGTCAGTATCTCAGTCACATGGCACTCATTAGGTTAACATGTGGCATGGGCTAGATTACTTATAATTTCAGTGTCTCTAGCTGCTGTACTCTCTTGTATACATTGGGACAACGTGACACTGTCAGTATCTCAGTCACATTGCACTCATTAGGTTAACATGTGGCATGGGCTAGATTACTTATAGCTTCAGTGTCTCTAGCTGCTGTACTCTGTTGTATACATTGGCACAACGTGACACTGTCAGTAACTCAGTCACATTGCACTCATTAGGTTAACATGTGGCATGGGCTAGATTACTTATAGCTTCAGTGTCTATAGCTGCTGTACTCTGTTGTATACAATGGGACAACGTGACAGTGTCAGTATGTCAGTCACATTGCACTAATTAGGTTAACATGTGGCATGGGCTAGATTATTATAGCTTCAGTGTCTCTAGCTGGTGTACTCTGTTGTATACATTGGGTCAACGTGACACTGTCAGTATCTCAGTCACATTGCACTCATTAGGTTAACATGTGGCATGGGCTAGATTACTTATAGTTTCAGTGTCTCTAGCTTCTGTACTCCGTTGAATACACTGGGACAACGTGACACTGGCAGTATCTCCGTCACATTGCACTGATTGGGTTAACATGTGGCATAGGTTTGATTACATACAACCTCAGTGTCTCTAGCTGCTGTACTCTGTTGTATACATTGGGACAACGTGATACTGTCTGTAACTCAGTCACATTGCACTCATTAGGTAACATGTGGCATGGGCTAGATTACTTATAGCTTCAGTGTCTCTAGCTGCTGTACTCTCTTGTATACATTGGGACAACGTGACACTGTCAGTATCTCAGTCACATTGCACTCATTAGGTTAACATGTGGCATGGGCTAGATTACTTATAGCTTCAGTGTCTCTAGCTGCTGTACTCTGTTGTATACATTGGCACAACGTGACACTGTCAGTATCTCAGTCACATTGCACTCATTAGGTTAACATGTGGCATGGGCTAGGTTACTTATAGCTTCAGTGTCTCTCGCTGCTGTACTCTGTGGTATATATTGGGACAACGTGAATCTGTCAGTACCTCAGTCACATTGCACTCATTAGGTTAACATGTGGCATGGGCTAGATTACTTATAGCTTCAGTGTCTCTAGCTGCTGTACTCTGTTGCATACATTGGGACAACGTGACAGTGTCAGTATGTTAGTCACATTGCACTTATTAGGTTAACATGTGGCATGGGCTAGATTACTTATAGCTTCAGTGTCTCTAGCTGATGTACTCTGTTGTATACATTGGGTCAACGTGACACTGTCAGTATCTCAGTCACATTGCACTCATTAGGTTAACATGTGGCATGGGCAAGATTATTTATAGTTTCAGTGTCTCTAGCTGCTGTACTCTGTTGCATACATTGGGACAACGTGACACTGTCTGTAACTCAGTCACATTGCACTCATAGGTTAACATGTGGCATGGGCTAGATTGCTTATAGCTTCAGTGTCTCTAGCTTCTGTACTCCGTTAAATACACTGGGACAACGTGACACTGGCAGTATCTCAGTCACATTGCACTGATTGGGTTAACATGTGGCATGGGCTAGATTACTTATAGCTTCAGTGTCTCTAGCTGCTGTACTCTGTTGTATACATTGGGACAACGTGACACTGTCTGTAACACAGTCACATTGCACTCATTAGGTTAACATGTGGCATGGGCTAGATTACTTATAGCTTCAGTGTCTCTAGCTGGTGTACTCTGTTGTATACATTGGGACAACGTGACACTGTCAGTATATCAGTCACATTGCACTTATTAGGTTAACATGTGGCATGGGCTAGATTACTTATAGCTTCCGTGTCTCTAGCTGCTGTACTCTGTTGTATACATTGGGACAACGTGACACTGTCTGTAACTCAGTCAGGTTGCACTGATTGGGTTAATATGTGGAATAGGTTTGATTACATTCAGCTTCAGTGTCTCCTGTTGCTGCAGCTTTCTTTGCACTGGGACAACTTGACACTGTCGGTAACTCAGTCAGGTTGCACTCATTAGGGTAACATGTGGCATGGGCTAGATTACTTATAGCTTCAGTGTCTCTAGCTGCTGTACTCCTTTGTATACATTGGGACAACGTGACACTGTCTGTAACTCAGTCAGGTTGCACTGATTGGGTTAACATGTGGCATAGGTTTGATAACATACAGCTTCAGTGTCTCCTGGTGCTGTAGCTTTCTTTGCACTGGGAGAACTTGACACTGTCAGTATCTCAGTCACATTGCACTCATTAGGTTAACACGTGGCATGGGCTAGATTACTTATAGCTTCAGTGTCTCTAGCTGCTGTACTCTGTTGTATACATTGGGACAACTTGACACTTTCAGTATCTCAGTCACATTGCACTCATTAGGTTAACATGTGGCATGGACTAGATTTTTTATAGCTTCAGTGTCTCTAGCTGCTGTACTCAGTTTTATACATTGGGACAACGTGACACTGTCTGTAACTCAGTCACATTGCACTCATTAGGTTAACATGTGGCTTGGGCTAGATTACTTATAGCTTCAGTGTCTCTAGCTGGTGTACCTTGTTGTATACATTGGGACAACGTGACGCTGTCAGTAACTTAGTCACATTGCACTCATTAGGTTAACATGTGGCATGGGCTAGATTACTTATAGCTTCAGTGTCTCTAGCTGCTGTACCCTGTTGTATACATTGGGACAACGTGACACTGTCTGTAACTCAGTCAGCTTGCACTGATTGGGTTAACATTTGGCATAAGTTTGATTACATACAGCTTCAGTGTCTCCTGGTGCTGTAGCTTTCTTTGCACTGGGACAACTTGACACTGTCAGTATCTCAGTCACATTGCACTCATTAGGTTAACATGTGGCATGGGCTAGATTACTTATAGCTTCAGTGTCTCTAGCTGCTGTACTCCGTTGTATACATTGGGACAACGTGACACTGTCTGTAACTCAGTCAGCTTGCACTGATTGGGTTAACATTTGGCATAAGTTTGATTACATACAGCTTAAGTGTCTCCTGGTGCTGTAGCTTTCTTTGCACTGGGACAACTTGACACTGTCAGTATCTCAGTCACATTGCACTCATTAGGTTAACATGTGGCATGGGCTAGATTACTTATAGCTTCAGTGTCTCTAGCTGCTGTACTCCGTTGTATACATTGGGACAACGTGACACTTGCAGTATCTCAGTCACATTGCACTCATTAGGTTAACATGTGCCATGGGCTAGATTACTTATAGTTTCAGTGTCTCTAGCTGCTGTACTCTGTTGTATACATTGGGACAACGTGACACTGTCTGTAACTCAGTCACATGGCACTGATTGGGTTAACATGTGGCATAGGCTACCTTACTTATAGCTTCAGTGTCCTTAGCTGCTGTACTCCGTTGAATACACATGGACAACGTGACACTGGCAGTATCTCAGTCACATTGCACTGATTGGGGTAACATATGGCATAGGTTTGATTTCATACAACTTCAGTGTCTCTAGCTGCTGTACTCTGTTGTACACATTGGGACAACCTGACACTGTCAGTAACTCAGTCACAGTGCACTCATTAGGTTATCATGTGGTATGGGCTAGATTACTTATAGCATCAGTGTCTCTAACTGCTGTACTCTGTTGTATATATTGGGACAACGTGACACTGTCAGTATCTCAGTCACATTGCACTCATTAGGTTAACATGTGGCATGGGCTAGATTACTTATAGCTTCAGTGTCTCTAGCTGCTGTACTCTGTTGTATACATTGGGACAACGTGACACTGTCAGTATCTCAGTCACATTGCACTCATTAGGTTAACATGTGGCATGGTCTGGATTACTTATAGCTTCAGTGTCTCTAGCTTCTGTACTCTGTTGTATACATTGGGACAACGTGACACTGTCAGTACCTCAGTCACATTGCACTCATTAGGTTAACATGTGGCATGGCCTAGATTACTTATAGCTTCAGTGTCTCTAGCTGCTGTACTCTGTTGTATACATTGGGACAACGTGACACTGTCAGTATCTCAGTCACATTGCACTCAATAGGTTAGCATGTGGCATGGGCTAGATTACTTATAGCTTCAGTATCTCTAGCTGCTGTACTCTATTGTATACATTGGGACAACGTGACACTGTCTGTAACTCAGTCAGGTTACACTAATTGGGTTAACATGTTGCATGGGCTAGATTACTTATAGCTTCAGTGTCTCTAGCTGCTGTACTCTGTTGTATACACTGGGACAACGTGACACTGTATGTAACTCAGTCACATTGCACTCATTAGGTTAACATGTGGCATGGGCTAGATTACTTATAGCTTCAATGTCTCTAGCTGGTGTACTCTGTTGTATACATTGGGACAACGTGACACTGTCTGTAACTCAGTCACATTGCACTCATTAGGTTAACATGTGGCATGTTCTAGATTACATATAGCATCAGTGTCTCTAGATGCTGTACTCTGTTGTATACATTGGACAACGTGACACTATCTGTAACTCAGTCAGGTTGCACTGATTGGGTTAACATGTGGCATAGGCTAGATTACTTATAGCTTCAGTGTCTCTAGCTGCTGTACTCTGTTGTATACATTGGGACAACGTGACACTGTCTTTAACTCAGTCACATTGCACTCATTAGGTTAACATGTAGCATGTTCTAGATTACATATAGCTTCAGTGTCTCTAGCTGCTGTACTCTGTTGTATACATTGGACAACGTGACACTATCTGTAACTCAGTCAGGTTGCACTGATTGGGTTAACATGTGGCATAGGCTAGATTACTTATAGCTTCAGTGTCTCTAGCTGCTGTACTCTGTTGTATACATTGGACAACGTGACACTGTCTGTAACTCAGTCAGGTAGCACTGATTGGGTTAACATGTGGCATAGTTTTGATTATATACAGCTTCAGTGTCTCCTGTTGCTGTAGCTTTCTTTGCACTGGGACAACTTGACACTGTCGGTAACTCAGTCAGGTTGCTCTGATTGAGTTAACATGTGGTATAGCTTTGATTACATTCAGCTTCAGTGTCTCTAGCTGGTGTACTCCGTTGAATACACTGGGACAACGTGACACCGTCAGTAACTGAGTCACATTGCAATCATTAGGTTAACATGTGGCATAGTTTTGATTACATACAACCTCAGTGTCTCTAGCTGTTGTACTCTGTTTTATACATTGGGACAACGTGCCACTGTCAGCAACTCAGTCACATTGCACTCATTATGTTAACATGTGGCATGGGTTAGAGTACTTATAGCTTCAGGGTCTCTAGCTGCTGTACTCTGTTGTATACAATGGGACAACTTGACACTTTCAGTATCTCAATCACATTGCACTCATTAGTTTAACATGTGGCATGGACTGGATTACTTATAGCTTCAGTGTCTCTAGCTGCTGTACTCTGTTTTATACATTGGGACAACGTGACACTGTCTGTAACTCAGTCACATTGCACTCATTAGGTTAACATGTGTCATGGGCTAGATTACTTATAGCTTCAGTGTCTCTAGCTGGTGTACTCTGTTGTATTCATTGGGACAACGTGACGCTGTCAGTAACTTAGTCACATTGCACTCATTAGGTTAACATGTGGAATGGGCTAGATTACTTATAGGTTCAGTGTCTCTAGCTGCTGTACCCTGTTGTATACATTGGGACAACGTGACACTGTCTGTAACTCAGTCAGGTTGCACTGATTGGGTTAACATGTGGCATAGGTTTGATTACATACAGCGTCTGTGTCTCTTGGTGCTAGAGCTTTCTTTGCACTGGGACAACTTGACACTGTCAGTATCTCAGTCACATTGCACTCATTAGGTTAACATGTGGCATGGGCTAGATTACTTATAGCTTCAGTGTCTGTAGCTGCTGTACTCCGTTGTATACATTGGGACAACGTGACACTTTCAGTATCTCAGTCACATTGCACTCATTAGGTTAACATGTGGCATGGGCTTAATTACTTATAGCTTCAGTGTCTCTAGCTGCTCTACTCTGTTGTATACACTGGGACAACGTGACACTGGCAGTATCTCAGTCACATTGCACTGATTGGGGTAACATGTGGCATAGGTTTGATTACATACAACTTCAGTGTCTCTAGCTGCTGTACTCTGTTGTATACATTGGGACAACCTGACACTGTGTGTAACTCAGTCACAGTGCACTCATTAGGTTAACATGTGGTATGGGCTAGATTACTTATAGCATCAGTGTCTCTAGCTGCTGTACTCTGTTGTATATATTGGGACAACGTGACACTGTCAGTATCTCAGTCACATTGCACTCATTAGGTTAACATGTGGCTTGGGCTAGATTACTTATAGCTTCAGTGTCTCTAGCTGCTGTACTCTGTTGTATACATTGGGACAACGTGACACGTTCTGTAACTCAGTCAGGTTACACTAATTGGGATAACATGTTGCATGGGCTAGATTACTTATAGCTTCAGTGTCTCTAGCTGCTGTACTCTGTTGTATACATTGGACAACGTGACACTATGTGTAACTCAGTCAGGTTGCACTGATTGGGTTAACATGTGGCATAGGCTAGATTACTTATAGCTTCTGTGTCTCTAGCTGTTGTACCCTGTTGTATACATTGGGACAACGTGACACTGTCTGTAACTCAGTCACATTGCACTCATTAGGTTAACATGTGGCATGTTCTAGATTACATATAGCTTCAGTGTCTCTAGCTGCTGTACTCTGTTGTATACATTGGACAACGTAACACTATCTGTAACTTAGTCAGGTTGCACTGATTGGGTTAACATGTGGCATAGGCTAGATTACATATAGCTTCAGTGTCTCTAGCTGCTGTACTCTGTTGTATACATTGGACAACGTATCACTATCTGTAACTTAGTCAGGTTGCACTGATTGGGTTAACATGTGGCATAGGCTAGATTACTTATAGCTTCAGTGTCTCTAGCTGCTGTACTCTGTTGTATACATTGGACAACGTGACACTGTCTGTAACTCAGTCAGGTAGCACTGATTGGGTTAACATGTGGCATAGTTTTGATTATATACAGCTTCAGTGTCTCCTGTTGCTGTAGCTTTCTTTGCACTGGGACAACTTGACACTGTCGGTAACTCAGTCAGGTTGCTCTGATTGGGTTAACATGTGTTATGGGCTAGTTTACTTATAGCTTCAGTGTCTCTAGCTGCTGTACTCTGTTGTATATATTGGAACAACGTGACATTGTCAGTATCTTAGTCACAATGCACTCATTAGGTTAACATGTGGCATAGGCTAGATTACTTCTAGCTTCAGTGTCTCTAACTGCTGTACTCTGTTGTATATATTGGGACAACGTGACATTGTCAGTATCATAGTCACAATGCACTCATTAGGTTAACATGTGGCATGGGCTAGATTACTTATAGCTTCAGTATCTCTAGTTGCTGTACTCTGTTGTATACATTGGGACAATGTGACGCTGTCTGTAACACAGTCAGGTTACACTAATTGGGTTAACATATGGCATAGGTTTGATTACATTCAGCTTCAGAGTCTCTAGCTGGTGTACTCTGTTGTATACATTGGGTCAACGTGACACTGTCAGTATCTCAGTCACATTGCACTCATTAGGTTAATATGTGGCATAGGCTAGATTACTTATAGCTTCAGTGTCTCTAGCTGCTGTACTCTGTTGTATACATTGGGAAAACCTGACACTGTCAGTAACTCAGTCACAGTGCACTCATTAGGTTAACATGTGGTATGGGCTAGATTACTTATAGCATCAGTGTCTCTAGCTGCTGTACTCTGTTGTATATATTGGGACAACGTGACACTGTCAGTATCTCAGTCACATTGCACTCATTAGGTTAACATGTGGCATGGGCTAGATTACTTATAGCTTCAGTGTCTCTAGCTGCTGTACTCTGTTGTATACATTGGGACAACGTGACACTGTCAGTATCTCAGTCACATTGCACTCATTAGGTTAACATGTGGCATGGTCTGGATTACTTATAGCTTCAGTGTCTCTAGCTTCTGTACTCTGTTGTATACATTGGGACAACGTGACACTCTCAGTATCTCAGTCACATTGCACTCATTAGGTTAACATGTGGCATGGCCTAGATTACTTATAGCTTCAGTGTCTCTAGCTGGTGTACTCTGTTGTATACATTGGGACAACGTGACACTGTCAGTATCTCAGTCACATTGCACTCAATAGGTTAGCATGTGGCATGGGCTAGATTACTTATAGCTTCAGTATCTCTAGCTGCTGTACTCTGTTGTATACTTTGGGACAACGTGACACTGTCTGTAACTCAGTCAGGTTACACTAATTGGGTTAACATGTTGCATGGCCTAGATTACTTATAGCTTCAGTGTCTCTAGCTGCTGTACTCTGTTGTATACACTGGGACAACGTGACACTGTATGTAACTCAGTCACATTGCAATCATTAGGTTAACATGTGGCATGGGCTAGATTACTTATAGCTTCAATGTCTCTAGCTGGTGTACTCTGTTGTATACATTGGGACAACGTGACACTGTCTGTAACTCAGTCACATTGCACTCATTAGGTTAACATGTGGCATAGGTTTGATTACATACAGCGTCTGTGTCTCCTGGTGCTAGAGCTTTCTTTGCACTGGGACAACTTGACACTGTCAGTATCTCAGTCACATTGCACTCATTAGGTTAACATGTGGCATGGGCTAGATTACTTATAGCTTCAGTGTCTCTAGCTGGTGTACTCTGTTGTATACATTGGGACAACGTGACGCTGTCAGTAACTTAGTCACATTGCACTCATTAGGTTAACATGTGGAATGGGCTAGATTACTTATAGCTTCAGTGTCTCTAGCTGCTGTACCCTGTTGTATACATTGCGACAACGTGACACTGTCTGTAACTCAGTCAGGTTGCACTGATTGGGTTAACATGTGGCATAGGTTTGATTACATACAGCGTCTGTGTCTCCTGGTGCTAGAGCTTTCTTTGCACTGGGACAACTTGACACTGTCAGTATCTCAGTCACATTGCACTCATTAGGTTAACATGTGGCATGGGCTAGATTACTTATAGCTACAGTGTCTGTAGCTGCTGTACCCCGTTGTATACATTGGGACAACGCGACACTATCTGTAACTCAGTCAGGTTGCACTGATTGGGTTAACATATGGCATAGGCTAGATTACTTATAGTTTCAGTGTCTCCTGGTGCTGTAGCTTTCTTTGCACTGGGACAACTTGACACTGTCGGTAACTCAGTCAGGTTGCACTCCTTAGGTTAACATGTGGCATGGGCTAGATTACTTATAGCTTCAGTGTCTCTAGCTGCTATACTCTGTTGTATACATTGGGACAACGTGACACTGTCAGTATCTCAGTCACATTGCACTCATTAGGTTAACATGTGGCATGGGCTAGATTACTTGTAGCTTCAGTGTCTCTAGCTGCTGTACTCTGTTGTATACAATGGGACAACGTGACACTGTCTGTAACTCAGTCACATTGCACTCATAGGTTAACATGTGGCATGGGCTAGATTGCTTATAGCTGCAGTGTCTCTAGCTTCTGTACTCCGTTGAATACACTGGGACAACGTGACACTGGCAGTATCTCAGTCACATTGCACTGATTGGGTTAACATGTGGCATGGGCTAGATTGCTTTTAGCTTCAGTGTCTCTAGCTGCTGTACTCTGTTGTATACATTGGGACAACGTGACACTGTCTGTAACTCAGTCAGGTAGCACTCCTTAGGTTAACATGTGGCATGGGCTAGATTACTTATAGCTTCAGTGTCTCTAGCTGCTATACTCTGTTGTATACATTGGGACAACGTGACACTGTCAGTATCTCAGTCACATTGCACTCATTAGGTTAACATGTGGCATGGGCTAGATTACTTATAGTTTCGGTGTCTCTAGCTGCTGTACTCTGTTGTATACTTTGGGACAACGTGACACTGTCTGTAACTCAGTCACATTGCACTCATAGGTTAAGATTTGGCATGAGCTAGATTGCTTATAGCTTCAGTGTCTCTAGCTGCTGTACTCTGTTGTATACATTGGGACAACGTGACACTGTCTGTAACTCAGTCAGGTTGCACTGATTGGGTTAACATGTGGCATAGGCTAGCTTACTTATA
The DNA here is from genome assembly GCA_030765065.1 of Deroplatys truncata. Taxonomy (NCBI): domain Eukaryota; kingdom Metazoa; phylum Arthropoda; class Insecta; order Mantodea; family Mantidae; genus Deroplatys; species Deroplatys truncata. The sequence continues at coordinate 214,265,967 of CM060988.1, read as the reverse complement.
GCTTCAGTGTCTCTAGCTGCTGTACGCCGTTGAATACACTGGGAACCGTTACACTGGCAGTATCTCAGTCACATTGCACTGATTGGGTTAACATGTGGCATAGGTTTGATTGCATACAACTTCAGTGTCTCTAGCTGCTGTACTCTGTTGTATACATTCGGAAAACCTGACACTGGCAGTAACTCAGTCACATTGCACTCATTAGGTTAACATGTGGTATGGGCTAGATTACTTATAGCTTCAGTGTCTCTAGCTGCTGTACTCTGTTGTATACATTGGGACAACTTGACACTGTCAGTATCTCAGTCACATTGCACTCATTAGGTTACCATGTGGCATGGGCTGGATTACTTATAGCATCAGTGTCTCTAGCTGCTGTACTCTGTTGTATACATTGGGACAACGTGACACTGTCAGTATCTCAGTCACATTGCACGCATTAGATTAACATGTGGCATGGCCTAGATTACTTATAGTTCAGTGTCTCTAGCTGCTGTACACTGTTGTATACATTGGTTCAACGTGACACTGTCAGTATCTCAGTCACATTGCACTCATTAGGTTAACATGTGGCATGTTCTAGATTACATATAGCTTCAGTGTCTCTAGCTGCTGTACTCTGTTGTATACATTGGACAACGTGACACTATCTGTAACTCAGTCAGGTTGCACTGATTGGGTTAACATGTGGTAAAGGCTGGATTACTTATAGCTTCAGTGTCTCTAGCTGCTGTACTCTGTTGTATACATTGGGACAACCTGACACTGGCAGTAACTCAGTCACAGTGCACTCATTAGGTTAACATGTGGTATGGGCTAGATTACTTATAGCTTCAGTGTCTCTAGCTGCTGTACTCTGTTGTATACATTGGGACAACGTGACACTGTCGGTAACTCAGTCAGGTTGCAATGTTTGTGTTAACATGTGTTATGGGCTAGATTACTTATAGCTTCAGTGTCTCTAGCTGCTGTACTCTGTTGTATATATTGGGACAACGTGACATTGTCAGTATCTTAGTCACAATGCACTCATTAGATTAACATGTGGCATAGGCTAGATTACTTATAGCTTCAGTGTCTCTAGCTGCTGTACTCTGTTGCATATATTGGGACAACGTGACATTGTCAGTATCTTAGTCACAATGCACTCATTAGGTTAACATGTGGCATGGGCTAGATTACTTATAGCTTCAGTATCTCTAGCTGCTGTACTCTGTTGTATACATTGGGACAACGTGACACTGTCTGTAACTCAGTCAGGTTACACTAATTGGGTTAACATGTGGCATAGGTTTGATTAATACAACCTCAGTGTCTCTAGCTGGTGTACTCTGTTGTATACGTTGGGACAACCTGACACTGTCAGTATTTCAGTCACATTACACTCATTAGGTTAACGTGTGGCATGGGCTAGATTACTTATAGCTTCAGTGTCTCTAGCTGGTGTACTCTGTTGTATACGTTGGGACAACGTGACACTGTCTATAACTCAGTCAGGTTGCACTGATTGGGTTAACATATGGCATACGTTTGATTACATTCAGCTTCAGTGTCTCTAGCTGGTGTACTCTGTTGTATACATTGGGACAACGTGACACTGTCAGTATCTCAGTCACATTGCACTCATTAGGTTAATATGTGGCATGGAATAGATTACTTATAGCTTCAATGTCTCTAGCTGCTGTACTCTGTTGTGTACATTGGGACAACGTGGCACTGTCTGTATCTCAGTCACATTGCACTCATTAGGTTAACATGTGGCATGGGCTAGATTACTTATAGTTTCAGCGTCTCTAGCTGCTGTACTCTTTTGTATACATTGGGACAACGTGACACTGTCTGTAACTCAGTCACATTGCACTCATAGGTTAACATGTGGCATGGGCTAGGTTGCTTATAGCTTCAGTGTCTCTAGGTGCTGTACTCTGTTGTATACATTGGGACAACGTGACACTGTCTGCAACTCAGTCAGGTTGCACTGATTGGGTTAACATGTGGCATAGGCTAGCTTACTTATAGCTTCAGTGTCTCTAGCTGCTGTACTCCGTTGAATACACTGGGACAACGTGACACTGGCAGTAACTCAGTCACATTGCACTGATTGGGTTAACGTGTGGCATAGGTTTGATTACATACAACTTCAGTGTCTCTAGCTGCTGTACTCTGTTGTATACATTGGGACAACGTGACACTGTCAGTAACTCAGTCACAGTGCACTCATTAGGTTAACATTTGGTATGGGCTAGATTACTTATAGCTACATTGTCTCTAGCTGCTGTACTCTGTTGTATACATTGGGACATCGTGACACTGTCAGTATCTCAGCCACATTGCACTCATTAGGTTAACATGTGGCATGGGCTAGATTACTTATAGCTTCAGTGTCTCTAGCTGCTGTACTCTGTTGTATACATTGGGACAACGTGACACTGTCAGTATCTCAATCACATTGCACTCATTAGGTTAACATGTGGCATGGGCTGGATTACTTATAGCTTCAGTGTCTCTAGCTGCTGTACTCTGTTGTATACATTGGGACAACGTGACACTGTCAGTATCTCAGTCTCATTGCACTCATTAGGTTAACATGTGGCATGGCCTAGATTACTTATAGCTTCAGTGTCTCTAGCTGCTGTACTCTGTTGTATACATTGGGACAACGTGACACTGTCAGTACCTCAGTCACATTGCACTCATTAGGTTAACATGTGGCATGGGCTAGATTACTTATAGCTTCAGTGTCTCTCGCTGCTGTACTCTGTTGTATACATTGGGACAACGTGACACTGTCAGTACCTCAGTCACATTGCACTCATTAGGTTAACATGTGGCATGGGCTAGATTACTTATAGCTTCAGTGTCTCTAGCTGCTGTACTCTGTTGTATACAATGGGACAACGTGACAGTGTCAGTATGTCAGTCACATTGCACTCATTATGTTAACATGTGGCATGGGCTAGATTACTTATAGCTTCAGTGTCTCTAGCTGGTGTACTCTGTTGTATACATTGGGTCAACGTGACACTGTCAGTATCTCAGTCACATTGCACTCATTAGGTTATTATGCGGCATGGGCTAGATTACTTATAGTTTCAGTGTCTCTAGCTGCTGTACTCGGTTGTATACATGGGGACAACGTGACACTGTCTGTAACTCAGTCACATTGCACTCATAGGTTAACATGTGGCATGGGCTAGATTGCTTATAGCTTCAGTGTCTCTAGCTTCTGTACTCCGTTGAATACACTGGGACAACGTGACACTGGCAGTATCTCAGTCACATTGCACTGATTGGGTTAACATGTGGCATGGGCTAGATTACTTATAGCTTCTGTGTCTCTAGCTGCTGTACTCTGTTGTATACATTGGGACAACGTGACACTGTCAGTATCTCAGTCACATTGCACTCATTAGGTTAACATGTGGCATGGGCTAGATTACTTATAATTTCAGTGTCTCTAGCTGCTGTACTCTGTTGTATACATTGGGACAACGTGACAGTGTCAGTATCTCAGTCACATTGCACTGATTGGGTTAACATGTGGCATAGGCTTGATTACTTATAGCTTCAGTGTCTATGGCTTCTGTACTACGTTGAATACACTGGGACAACGTGACACTGGCAGTATCTCCGTCACATTGCACTGATTGGGTTAACATGTGGCATAGGTTTGATTACATACAAACTCAGTGTCTCTAGCTGCTGTACTCTGTTGTATACATTGGGACAACGTGACACTGTCAGTATCTCAGTCACATTGCACTCATTAGGTTAACATGTGGCATGGGCCAGATTACTTATAGCTTCAGTGTCACTAGCTGGTGTACTCTGTTGTATACTTTGGGACAACGTGACACTGTCTGTAACTCAGTCAGGTTGTACTGATTGGGTTAACATGTGGCATAGGTTTGATTACATTCAGCTTCAGTGTCTCTAGCTTGTGTACTCTGTTGTATACATTTGGACAACGTGACACTGTCAGTATCTCAGTCACATTGCACTCATTAGGTTAATATGTGGCATGGGCTAGATTACTTATAGCTTCAGTGTCTCTAGCTGCTGTACTCTGTTGTATACATTGGGACAACGTGATACTGTCAGTATCTCAGTCACATTGCACTCATTAGATTAACATGTGGCATGGCCTAGATTACTTATAGTTCAGTGTCTCTAGCTGCTGTACACTGTTGTATACATTGGGACAACGTGACATTGTCAGTATCTTAGTCACAATGCACTCATTAGGTTAACATGTGGCATGGGCTAGATTACTTATAGCTTCAGTATCTCTAGCTGCTGTACTCTGTTGTATACATTGGGACAATGTGACGCTGTCTGTAACACAGTCAGGTTACACTAATTGGGTTAACATATGGCATAGGTTTGAATACATTAAGCTTCATAGTCTCTAGCTGGTGTGCTCTGTTGTATACATTGGGTCAACGTGACACTGTCAGTATCTCAGTCACATTGCACTCATTAGGTTAATATGTGGCATGGGCTAGATTACTTATAGCTTCAGTGTCTCTAGCTGCTGTACTCTGTTGTATACATTGGGACAACGTGACACTGTCTGTAACTCAGTCAGGTTGCACTGATTGGTTTAACATGTGGCATAGGCTAGCTTACTTATAGCTTCAGTGTCTCTAGCTGCTGTGTTCCGTTGAATACACTGGGGCAACTTGACACTGGCAGTATCTCAGTCACATTGCACTGATTGGGTTAACATGTGGCATAGGTTTGATTACATACAACTTCGGTGTCTCTAGCTGCTGTACTCTGTTGTATACATTGGGACAACGTGACACTGTCAGTAACTCAGTCACAGTGCACTCATTAGGTTAACATGTGGTATGGGCTAGATTACTTATAGCTTCAGTGTCTCTAGCTGCTGTACTCTGTTGTATACATTGAGACATCGTGACACTGTCAGTATCTCAGTCACATTGCACTCATTAGGTTAACATGTGGCATGGGCTATATTACTTATAGCTTCAGTGTCTCTAGCTGCTGTACTCTGTTGTATACATTGGGACAACGTGACACTGTCAGTATCTCAGTCACATTGCACTCATTAAGTTAACATGTGGCATGGCGTAGATTACTTATAGCTTCAGTGTCTCTAGCTGCTGTACTCTGTTGAATACATTGGGACAACGTGACACTGTCAGTACCTCAGTCACATTGCACTCATTAGGTTAACATGTGGCATAGTTTCGATTACATACAACCTCAGTGTCTCTAGCTGCTGTACTCTGTTTTATACATTGGGACAACGTGCCACTGTCAGTAACTCAGTCACATTGCACTCATTATGTTAACATGTGGCATGGGTTAGAGTACTTATAGCTTCAGGGTCTCTAGCTGCTGTACTCTGTTGTATACATTGGGACAAGGTGATACTGTGAGTATCGCAGTCAGGTTGCACTGATTGGGTTAACATGTGGCATAGGTTTTATTACATACAACGTCAATGTCTCTAGCTGCTGTACTCTGTTGTATACATTGGGACAACGTGACAGTGTCAGTAACTCAGTCACATTGCAGTCATTACGTTAACATGTGGTATGGGCTAGATTACTTATAGCTTCAGTGTCTCTAGCTGCTGTACTCTGTTGTATACATTGGGACAACGTGACACTGTCAGTATCTCAGTCACATTGCACTCATTAGGTTAACATGTGGCATGGGCTAGATTACTTATAGTATCAGTGTCTATAGCTGCTGTACTCTGTTGTATACATTGGGACAACGTGACACTGTCAGTATCTTAGTCACATTGCACTCATTAGGTTAATATGTGGCATGGGCTAGATTACTTATAGCTTCAGTGTCTCTAGCTGGTGTACTCTTTTGTATACATTGGGACAACGTGACACTGTCTGTAACTCAGTCACATTGCACTCATTAGGGTCACATGTGGCATGGGCTAGATTACTTATAGCTTCAGTGTCTCTAGCTGCTGAACTCTGTTGTATATATTGGGACAACGTGACACTGTCAGTATCTCAGTCACATTGCACTCAGTAGGTTAACATGTGGCATGGCCTAGATTACTTATAGCTTCCGTGTCTCTAGCTGCTGTACTCTTTTGTATACATTGGGACAACGTGACACTGTCTGTAACTCAGTCACATTGCACTCATTAGGTTAACATGTGGCATGGGCTAGATTACTTATAGCTTCAGTGTCTCTAGCTGGTGTACTCTGTTGTATACATTGGGTCAACGTGACACTGTCAGTATCTCAGTCACATTGCACTCATTAGGTTAACATGTGGCATGGGCAAATTACTTATAGCTTCAGTGTCTCTAGCTCGTGTACTCTGTCGTATACATTGGGACAACGTGACACTGGCTGTAACTCATTCAGGTAGCACTGATTGGGTTAACATGTGGCATTGGTTTGATTACATTCAGCTTCAGTGTCTCGAGCTGGTGTACTCTGTTGTATACATTGGGACAACGTGACACTGTCTGTAACTCAGTCAGGTTGCACTGATTGGGTTAACATGTGGCATAGGTTTGATTACATACAGCTTCAGTGTCTCTAGCTGGTGTACTCTGTTGTATACATTGGAACAACGTGACACTGTCAGTAACTCAGTCACATTGCACTCATTAGGTTAAAATGTGGCATGGGCTTCATTACTTATAGCTTCAGTGTCTCTAGCTGCTGTACTCTGTTGTATACATTGGACAACGTGACACTGTCTGTAACACAGTCACATTGCACTCATTCGGTTAACATGTGGCATGGGCTAGATTACTTATAGCTTCAGTGACTCTAGCTGGTGTACTCTGTTGTATACATTGGGACAACGTGACACTGTCAGTAACTTAGTAACATTGCACTCATTAGGTTAACATGTGGCATGGGCTAGATTACTTATAGCTTCAGTGTCTCTAGCTGCTGTACCCTGTTGTATACATTGGGACAACGTGACACTGTCTGTAACTAAGTCAGGTTGCACTGATTGGGTTAACATGTGGCATAGGTTTGATTACATACAGCTTCAGTGTCTCCTGGTGCTGTAGCTTTCTTTGCACTGGGACAACTTGACACTGTCGGTAACTCAGTCAGGTTGCACTCCTTAGGTTAACATGTGGCATGGACTAGATTACTTATAGCTTCAGTGTCTCTAGCTGCTATACTCTGTTGTATACATTGGGACAACGTGACACTGTCAGTATCTCAGTCACATTGCACTCATTAGGTTAATATGTGGCATGGGCTAGATTACTTATAGCTTCAGTGTCTCTCGCTGCTGTACTCTGTTATATACATTGGGACAACCTGACACTGTCAGTATCTCAGTCACATTGCACTCATTAGGTTAACATGTGGCATGGGCTAGATTACTTATGGCTTCAGTGTCTCTAGCTGCTGTACTCTGTTGTATACATTGGGACAACGTGAGAGTGTCAGTATGTCAGTCACATTGCACTCATTAGGTTAACATGTGGCATGGGCTAGATTACTCATAGCTTCAGTGTCTCTAGCTGCTGTACTCTGTTGTGTACATTGGGACAACGTGACACTGTCTGTATCTCAATCACATTGCACTCATTAGGTTAAAATGTGGCATGGGCTAGATTACTTATAGTTTCAGTGTCTGTAGCAGCTGTACTCTGTTGTATACATTGGGACAACGTGACACTGTCTGTATCTCAGTCACATTGCACTCATTAGGTTAACATGTGGCATGGGCTAGATTACTTATAGTTTCAGTGTCTCTAGCTGCATTACTCTGTTGTATACTTTGGGACAACGTGACACTGTCTGTAACTCAGTCACATTGCACTCATAGGTTAAGATTTGGCATGAGCTAGATTGCTTATAGCTTCAGGTTCTCTAGCTGCTGTACTCTGTTGTATACATTGGGACAACGTCACACTGTCTGTAACTCAGTCAGGTTGCACTGATTGGGTTAACATGTGGCATAGGCTAGCTTACTTATAGCTTCAGTGTCTCTAGCTGCTGTACGCCGTTGAATACACTGGGAACCGTTACACTGGCAGTATCTCAGTCACATTGCACTGATTGGGTTAACATGTGGCATAGGTTTGATTGCATACAACTTCAGTGTCTCTAGCTGCTGTACTCTGTTGTATACATTCGGACAACCTGACACTGGCAGTAACTCAGTCACAGTGCACTCATTAGGTTAACATGTGGTATGGGCTAGATTACTTATAGCTTCAGTGTCTCTAGCTGCTGTACTCTGTTGTATACATTGGGACAACTTGACACTGTCAGTATCTCAGTCACATTGCACTCATTAGGTTAACATGTGGCATGGGCTGGATTACTTATAGCATCAGTGTCTCTAGCTGCTGTACTCTGTTGTATTTAATGGGACAACGTGACACTGTCAGTATCTCAGTCACATTGCACTCATTAGATTAACATGTGGCATGGCCTAGATTACTTATAGTTCAGTGTCTCTAGCTGCTGTACACTGTTGTATACATAGGTTCAACGTGACACTGTCAGTATCTCAGTCACATTGCACTCATTAGGTTAACATGTGGCATGTTCTAAATTACATATAGCTTCAGTGTCTCTAGCTGCTGTACTCTGTTGTATACATTGGACAACGTGACACTATCTGTAACTCAGTCAGGTTGCACTGATTGGGTTAACATGTGGTATAGGCTAGATTACTTATAGCTTCAGTGTCTCTAGCTGCTGTATTCTGTTGTATACATTGGGACAACCTGACACTGGCAGTAACTCAGTCACAGTGCACTCATTAGGTTAACATGTGGTATGGGCTAGATTACTTATAGCTTCAGTGTCTCTAGCTGCTGTACTCTGTTGTATACATTGGGACAACGTGACACTGTCGGTAACTCAGTCAGGTTGCACTGTTTGTGTTAACATGTGTTATGGGCTAGATTACTTATAGCTTCAGTGTCTCTAGCTGCTGTACTCTGTTGTATATATTGGGACAACGTGACATTGTCAGTATCTTAGTCACAATGCACTCATTAGATTAACATGTGGCATAGGCTAGATTACTTATAGCTTCAGTGTCTCTAGCTGCTGTACTCTGTTGTATATATTGGGACAACGTGACATTGTCAGTATCTTAGTCACAATGCACTGATTAGGTTAACATGTGGCATGGGCTAGATTACTTATAGCTTCAGTATCTCTAGCTGCTGTACTCTGTTGTATACATTGGGACAACGTGACACTGTCTGTAACTCAGTCAGGTTACACTAATTGGGTTAACATGTGGCATAGGATTGATTAATACAACCTCAGTGTCTCTAGCTGGTGTACTCTGTTGTATACGTTGGGACAACCTGACACTGTCAGTATTTCAGTCACATTACACTCATTAGGTTAACGTGTGGCATGGGCTAGATTACTTATAGCTTCAGTGTCTCTAGCTGGTTTACTCTGTTGTATACTTTGGGACAACGTGACACTGTCTGTAACTCAGTCAGGTTGCACTGATTGGGTTAACATATGGCATAGGTTGGGTTACATTCAGCTTCAGTGTCTCTAGCTGGTGTACTCTGTTGTATACATTGGGACAACGTGACACTGTCAGTATCTCAGTCACATTGCACTCATTAGGTTAATATGTGGCATGGGCTAGATTACTTATAGCTTCAGTGTCTCTAGCTGCTGTACTCTGTTGTGTACATTGGGACAACGTGACACTGTCTGTATCTCAGTCACATTGCACTCATTAGGTTAACATGTGGCATGGGCTAGATTACCTATAGTTTCAGCGTCTCTAGCTGCTGTACTCTTTTGTATACATTGGGACAACGTGACACTGTCTGTAACTCAGTCACATTGCACTCATAGGTTAACATGTGGCATGGGCTAGGTTGCTTATAGCTTCAGTGTCTCTAGCTGCTGTACTCTGTTGTATACATTGGGACAACGTGACACTGTCTGCAACTCAGTCAGGTTGCACTGATTGTGTTAACATGTGGCATAGGCTAGTTTACTTATAGCTTCAGTGTCTCTAGCTGCTGTACTCCGTTGAATACACTGGGACAACGTGGCACTGGCAGTAACTCAGTCACATTGCACTGATTGGGTTAACATGTGGCATAGGTTTGATTACATACAACTTCAGTGTCTCTAGCTGCTGTACTCTGTTGTATACATTGGGACATCGTGACACTGTCAGTATCTCAGCCACATTGCACTCATTAGGTTAACATGTGGCATGGGCTAGATTACTTATAGCTTCAGTGTCTCTAGCTGCTGTACTCTGTTGTATACATTGGGACAACGTGACACTGTCAGTATCTCAATCACATTGCAGTCATTAGGTTAACATGTGGCATGGGCTGGATTACTTATAGCTTCAGTGTCTCTAGCTGCTGTACTCTGTTGTATACATTGGGACAACGTGACACTGTCAGTATCTCAGTCACATTGCACTCATTAGGTTAACATGTGGCATGGCCTAGATTACTTATAGCTTCAGTGTCTCTAGCTGCTGTACTCTGTTGTATACATTGGGACAACGTGACACTGTCAGTACCTCAGTCACATTGCACTCATTAGGTTAACATGTGGAATTTGCTAGATTACTTATAGCTTCAGTGTCTCTCGCTGCTGTACTCTGTTGTATACATTGGGACAACGTGACACTGTCAGTACCTCAGTCACATTGCACTCATTAGGTTAACATGTGGCATGGGCTAGATTACTTATAGCTTCAGTGTCTCTAGCTGCTGTACTCTGTTGTATACAATGGGACAACGTGACACTGTCTGTAACTCAGTCACATTGCACTCATAGGTTAACATGTGGCATGGGCTAGATTGCTTATAGCTTCAGTGTCTCTAGCTTCTGTACTCCGTTGAATACACTGGGACAACGTGACACTGGCAGTATCTCAGTCACATTGCACTGATTGGGTTAACATGTGGCATGGGCTAGATTACTTATAGCTTCTGTGTCTCTAGCTGCTGTACTCTGTTGTATACATTGGGACAACGTGACACTGTCAGTATCTCAGTCACATTGCACTCATTAGGTTAACATGTGGCATGGGCTAGATTACTTATAATTTCAGTGTCTCTAGCTGCTGTACTCTGTTGTATACATTGGGACAACGTGACACTGTCAGTATCTCAGTCACATTGCACTGATTGGGTTAACATGTGGCATAGGCTAGATTACTTATAGCTTCAGTGTCTATGGCTTCTGTACTCCGTTGAATACACTGGGACAACGTGACACTGGCAGTATCTCCGTCACATTGCACTGATTGGGTTAACATGTGGCATAGGTTTGATTACATACAACCTCAGTGTCTCTAGCTGCTGTACTCTGTTGTATACATTGGGAGAACGTGACACTGTCAGTATTTCAGTCACATTGCACTCATTAGGTTAACATGTGGCATGGGCTAGATTACTTATAGCTTCAGTGTCTCTAGCTGGTGTACTCTGTTGTATACTTTGGGACAACGTGACACTGTCTGTAACTCAGTCAGGTTAAACTGATTGGGTTAACATGTGGCATAGGTTTGATTACATTCAGCTTCAGTGTCTCTAGCTTGTGTACTCTGTTGTATACATTGGGACAACGTGACACTGTCAGTATCTCAGTCACATTGCACGCATTAGGTTAATATGTGGCATGGGCTAGATTACTTATAGCTTCAGTGTCTGTAGCTGCTGTACTCCGTTGTATACATTGGGACAACGTGACACTTTCAGTATCTCAGTCACATTGCACTCATTAGGTTAACATGTGGCATGGGCTTAATTACTTATAGCTTCAGTGTCTCTAGCTGCTCTACTCTGTTGTATACATTGGGACAACGTGACACTGTCTATAACACAGTCACATTGCACTCATTAGGTTAACATGTGGCATGGGCTAGATTACTTATAGTTTCAGTGTCTTTAGCTGCTGTACTCTGTTCTACACATTGGGACAACGTGACACTGTCTGTAACTCAGTCACATGGCACTGATTGGGTTAACATGTGGCATAGGCTACCTTACTTATAGCTTCAGTGTCCTTAGCTGCTGAGGACTGCTGAGCTGCTGCTGTCAGTATCTTAGTCACAATGCACTCATTAGGTTAACATGTGGCATGGGCTAGATTACTTATAGCTTCAGTATCTCTAGCTGCTGTACTCTGTTGTATACATTGGGACAACGTGACACTGTCTGTAACTCAGTCAGGTTACACTAATTGGGTTAACATGTGGCATAGGTTTGATTAATACAACCTCAGTGTCTCTAGCTGGTGTACTCTGTTGTATACGTTGGGACAACCTGACACTGTCAGTATTTCAGTCACATTACACTCATTAGGTTAACGTGTGGCATGGGCTAGATTACTTATAGCTTCAGTGTCTCTAGCTGGTGTACTCTGTTGTATACGTTGGGACAACGTGACACTGTCTATAACTCAGTCAGGTTGCACTGATTGGGTTAACATATGGCATAGCTTTGATTACATTCAGCTTCAGTGTTTCTAGATGGTGTACTCTGTTGTATACATTGGGACAACGTGACACTGTCAGTATCTCAGTCACATTGCACTCATTAGTTTAATATGTGGCATGGGCTAGATTACTTATAGCTTCAGTGTCTCTAGCTGCTGTACTCTGTTGTGTACATTGGGACAACGTGACACTGTCTGTATCTCAGTCACATTGCACTCATTAGGTTAACCTGTGGCATGGGCTAGATTACTTATAGTTTCAGCGTCTCTAGCTGCTGTACTCTTTTGTATACATTGGGACAACGTGACACTGTCTGTAACTCAGTCACATTGCACTCATAGGTTAACATGTGGCATGGGCTAGATTGCTAATAGCTTCAGTGTCTCTAGCTGCTGTACTCTGTTGTATACATTGGGACAACGTGACTCAGTCTGCAACTCAGTCAGGTTGCACTTGATTGGGTTAACATGTGGCATAGGCTAGCTTACTTATAGCTTCAGTGTCTCTAGCTGCTGTACTCCGTTGAATACACTGGGACAACGTGACACTGGCAGTAACTCAGTCACATTGCACTGATTGGGTTAACATGTGGCATAGGTTTGATTACATACAACTTCAGTGTCTCTAGCTGCTGTACTCTGTTGTGTACATTGGGACAACGTGACACTGTCAGTAAGTCAGTCACAGTGCACTCATTAGGTTAACATGTGGCATGGGCTGGATTACTTATAGCTTCAATGTCTCTAGCTGCTGTACTCTGTTGTATACATTGAGACAACGTGACACTGTCAGTATCTCAGTCACATTGCACTCATTAGGTTAACATGTGGCATGGACTAAATTACTTATAGCTTCAGTGTCTTTAGCTGCTGTACTCTGTTGTATTGATTGGGACAACGTGACACTGTCAGTACCTCAGTCACATTGCACTCATTAGGTTAACATGTGGCATGGGCTAGATTACGTATAGCTTCAGTGTCTCTCGCTGCTGTACTCTGTTGTATACATTGGGACAAAGTGACATTGTCAGTACCTCAGTCACATTGCACTCATTAGGTTAACATGTGGCATGGGCTAGATTACTTATAGCTTCAGTGTCTCTAGCTGCTGTACTCTGTTGTATACAATGGGACAACGTGACAGTGTCAGTATGTCAGTCACATTGCAATCCTTAGGTTAACATGTGGCATGGGCTAGATTACTTATAGCTTCAGTGTCTCTAGATGGTGTACTCTGTTGTATACATTGGGTCAACGTGACACTGTCAGTATCTCAGTCACATTGCACTCATTAGGTTAACATGTGGCATGGGCTAGATTACTTATAGTTTCAGTGTCTCTAGCTGCTGTACTCTGTTGTATACATTGGGACAAAGTGACACTGTCTGTAACTCAGTCACATTGCACTCATAGGTTAACATGTGGCATGGGCTAGATTGCTTATAGCTTCAGTGTCTCTAGCTTCTGTACTCCGTTGAATACACTGGGACAACGTGACACTGGCAGTATCTCAGTCACATTGCACTGATTGGGTTAACATGTTGCATGGGCTAGATTACTTATAGCTTCAGTGTATCTAGCTGCTGTACTCTGTTGTATACATTGGGACAACGTGACACTGTCAGTATCTCAGTCACATTGCACTCATTAGGTTAACATGTGGCATGGGCCAAATTACTTATAATTTCAGTGTCTCTAGCTGCTGTACTCTGTTGTATACATTGGGACAACGTGACACTGTCAGTATCTCAGTCACATTGCACTCATTAGGTTAACATGTGTCATGGGCTAGATTACTTATAGCTTCAGTGTCTCTAGCTGCTGTACTCTGTTGTATACTTTGGGACAACGTGACACTGTCTGTAACTCAGTCAGGTTGCACTAATTGGGTTAACATATGGCATAGATTTGATTACATTCAGCTTCAGTGTCTCTAGCTTGTGTACTCTGTTGTATACATTGGGACAACGTGACACTGTCAGTATCTCAGTCACATTGCACTCATTAGGTTAATATGTGGCATGGGCTAGATTACTTATAGCTTCAGTGTGTCTAGCTGCTGTACTTGTTGTGTACATGGGGATAACGTGACACTGTCTGTAACTCAGTCACATTGCACTCATAGGTTAACATGTGGCATGGGCTAGATTGATTATAGCTTCAGTGTCTCTAGCTGCTGTACTCTGTTGTATACATTGGGACAACGTGACACTGTCTGTAACTCAGTCAGGTTGCACTGATTGGGTTAACATGTGGCATAGGCTAGCTTACTTATAGCTTCAGTGTCTCTAGCTGCTGTACTCCGTTGAATACACTGGGACAACGTAACACTGGCAGTATCTCAGTCACATTGTACTGATTGGGTTAACATGTGGCATAGGTTTGATTACATACATCTTCAGTGTCTCTAGCTGCTGTACTCTGTTGTATACATTGGGACCACGTGACACTGTCAGTATCTCAGTCACATTGCACTGATTGGGTTAACATGTGGCATAGGTTTGATTGCATACAACTTCAGTGTCTCTAGCTGCTGTACTCTGTTGTATACATTGGGACAACCTGACACTGGCAGTAAGTCAGTCACAGTGCACTCATTAGGTTAACATGTGGTATGGGCTAGATTACTTATAGCTTCAGTGTCTCTAGCTGCTGTACTCTGTTGTATACATTGGGACAACGTGACACTGTCTGTAACTCAGTCAAGTTGCACTGATTGGGTTAACATGTGTTATGGGCTTGATTACTTATAGCTTCAGTGTCTCTAGCTGCTGTACTCTGTTGAATATATTGGGACAACGTGACATTGTCAGTATCTTAGTCACAATGCACTCATTAGGTTAACATGTGGCATAGGCTAGATTACTTATAGCTTCAGTGTCTCTAGCTGCTGTACTCTGTTGTATATATTGGGACAACGTGACATTGTCAGTATCTTAGTCACAATGCACTCATTAGTTTAACATGTGGCATAGGCTAGATTACTTATAGCTTCAGTATCTCTAGCTGCTGTACTCTGTTGTATACATTGGGACAACGTGACACTGTCTGTAACTCAGTCAGGTTACACTAATTGGGTTAACATGTGGCATAGGTTTGATTAATACAACCTCAGTGTCTCTAGCTGGTGTACTCTGTTGCATACATTGGGACAACATGACACTGTCACTATTTCAGTCACATTACACTCATTAGGTTAACGTGTGGCATGGGCTAGATTACTTATAGCTTCAGTGTCTCTAGCTGGTGTACTCTGTTGTATACTTTGGGACAACGTGACACTGTCTGTAACTCAGTCAGGTTGCACTGATTGGGTTAACATATGGCATAGGTTTGATTACATTCAGCTTCAGTGTCTCTAGCTGGTGTACCGTGTTGTATACATTGGGACAATGTGACACTGTCAGTATCTCAGTCACATTGCACTCATTAGGTTAATATGTGGCATGGACTAGATTACTTATAGCTTCAGTGTCTCTAGCTGCTGTACTCTGTTGTGTACATTTGGGACAACGTGACACTGTCTGTATCTCAGTCACATTGCACTCATTAGGTTAACATGTGGCATGGGCTAGATTACTTATAGTTTCAGCGTCTCTAGCTGCTGTACTCTTTTGTATACATTGGGACAACGTGACACTGTCTGTAACTCAGTCACATTGCACTCATAGGTTAACATGTGGCATGGGCTAGGTTGCTTATAGCTTCAGTGTCTCTAGCTGCTGTACTCTGTTGTATACATTGGGACAACGAGACACTGTCTGCAACTCAGTCAGGTTGCACTGATTGGGTTAACATGTGGCATAGGCTTAGTTACTTATAGCTTCAGTGTCTCTAGCTGCTGTACTCTGTTGAATACACTGGGACAACGTGACACTGGCAGTAACTCAGTCACATTGCACTGATTGGGTTAACATGTGGCATAGGTTTGATTACATACAACTTCAGTGTCTCTAGCTGCTGTACTCTGTTGTATACATTGGGACAACGTGACACTGTCAGTAACTCAGTCACAGTGCACTCATTAGGTTAACATTTGGTATGGGCTAGATTACTTATAGCTTCAGTGTCTCTAGCTGCTGTACTCTGTTGTATACATTGGGACAACGTGACACTGTCAGTATCTCAGTCACATTGCACTCATTAGGTTAACATGTGGCATGGCCTAGATTACTTATAGCTTCAGTGTCTCTAGCTGCTTTACTCTGTTGTATACATTGGGACAACGTGACACTGTCAGTACCTCAGTCACATTTCACTCATTAGGTTAACATGTGGCATGGGCTAGATTACTTATAGCTTCAGTGTCTCTCGCTGCTGTACTCTGTTGTATACATTGGGACAACGTGACACTGTGAGTACCTCAGTCACATTGCACTCATTAGGTTAACATGTGGCATGGGCTAGATTACTTATAGCTTCAGTGTCTCTAGCTGATGTACTCTGTTGTATACAATGGGACAACGTGACAGTGTCAGTATGTCAGTCACATTGCACTCATTAGGTTAACATGTGGCATGGGCTAGATTACTTATAGCTTCAGTGTCTCTAGCTGGTGTACTCTGTTGTATACATTGGGTCAACGTGACACTGTCAGTATCTCAGTCACATTGCACTCATTAGGTTATTATGTGGCATGGGCTGGATTACTTATAGTTTCAGTGTCTCTAGCTGCTGTACTCGGTTGTATACATTGGGACAACGTGACACTGTCTGTAACTCAGTCACATTGCACTCATAGGTTAACATGTGGCATGGGCTAGATTGCTTATAGCTTCAGTGTCTCTAGCTTCTGTACTCCGTTGAATACACTGGGACAACGTGACACTGGCAGTATCTCAGTCACATTCCACTGATTGGGTTAACATGTGGCATGGGTTAGATTACTTATACCTTCAGTGTCTCTAGCTGCTGTACTCTGTTGTATACATTGGGACAACGTGACACTGTCAGTATCTCAGTCACATTGCACTCATTAGGTTAACATGTGGCATGGGCTAGATTACTTATAATTTCAGAGTCTCTAGCTGCTGTACTCTGTTGTATACATTGGGACAACGTGACACTGTCAGTATCTCAGTCACATTGCACTGATTGGGTTAACATGTGGCATAGGCTAGATTACTTATAGCTTCAGTGTCTCTAGATTCTGTACTCCGTTGAATACACTGGGACAACGTGACACTGTCAGTATCTCAGTCACATTGCACACATTAGGTTAACATGTGGCATGGGCTAGATTACTTATAGCTTCAGTGTCTCTAGCTGGTGTACTCTGTTGTATACTTTGGGACAACGTGACACTGTCTGTAACTCAGTCAGGTTGCACTGATTGGGTTAACACGTGGCATAGATTTGATTACATTCAGCTTCAGTGTCTCTAGCTTGTGTACTCTGTTGTATACATTGGGACAACGTGACACTGTCAGTATCTCAGTCACATTGCACTCATTAGGTTAATATGTGGCATGGGCTAGATTACTTATAGCTTCAGTGTCTCTAGCTGCTGTACTCTGTTGTGTACATTGGGACAACGTGACACTGTCTGTAACTCAATCACATTGCACTCATAGGTTAACATGTGGCATGGGCTAGATTGCTTATAGCTTCAGTGTCTCTAGCTGCTGTACTCTGTTGTATACATTGGGACAACGTGACACTGTCTGTAACTCAGTCAGGTTGCACTGATTGGGTTAACACGTGGCATAGGCTAGCTTACTTATAGCTTCTGTGTCTGTAGCTGCTGTACTCCGTTGAATACACTGGGACAACGTGACACTGGCAGTATCTCAGTCACATTGCACTGATTGTTTTAACCTGTGGCATAGGTTTGATTACATACAACTTCAGTGTCTCTAGCTGCTGTACTCTGTTGTATACATTGGGACAACGTGACACTGTCAGTAACTCAGTCACAGTGCACTCATTAGGTTAACATGTGGTATGGGCTAGATTACTTATAGCTTCAGTGTCTCTAGCTGCTGTACTCTGTTGTATACATTGAGACATCGTGACACTGTCAGTATCTCAGTCACATTGCACTCAGTAGGTTAACATGTGGCATGGGCTAGATTACTTATAGCTTCAGTGTCTCTAGCTGCTGTACTCTGTTGCATACATTGGGACAACGTGACACTGTCAGTACCTCTGTCACATTGCACTCATTAGGTTAACATGTGGCATGGGCTAGATTTTTATAGCTTCAGTGTCTCTAGATGCTGTACTCTGTTGTATACAATGGGACAACGTGACAGCGTCAGTATGTCAGTCACATTGCACTAATTAGGCTAACATGTGGCATTGGCTAGATTACTTATAGCTTCAGTGTCTCTAACTGGTGTACTCTGTTGTATACATTGGGTCAACGTGACATTGTCAGTATCTGAGTCACAATGCACTCATTAGGTTAACATGTGGCATAGGCTAGATTACTTATAGCTTCAGTGTCTCTAGCTGCTGTACTCTGTTGTATATATTGGGACAACGTGACATTGTCAGTATCTGAGTCACAATGCACGCATTAGGTTAACATGTCGCATGGGCTAGATTACTTATAGCTTCAGTATTTCTAGCTGCTGTACTCTGTTGTATAAATGGGACAACGTTACACTGTCTGTAACTCAGTAAGGTTACACTAATTCGGTTTTCATGTGGCATAGGTTTGATTAATACAACCTCAGTGTCTCTAGCTGCTGTACTCTGTTGTATACGTTGGGACAACCTTACACTGTCAGTATCTCAGTCACATTGCACTCATTAGGTTAACATGTGGCATGGGCTAGATTACTTATAGCTTCAGTGTCTCTAGCTGGTGTACTCTGTTGCATACATTGGGACAACATTACACTGTCAGTATTTCAGTCACATTACACTCATTAGGTTAACGTGTGGCATGGGCTAGATTACTTATAGCTTCAGTGTCTCTAGCTGGTGTACTCTGTTGTATACTTTGGGACAACGTGACACTGTCTGTAACTCAGTCAGGTTGCACTGATTGGGTTAACATATGGCATTGGTTTGATTACATTCAGCTTCAGTGTCTCTAGCTGGTGTACTCTGTTGTATACATTGGGACAACGTGACACTGTCAGTATCTCAGTCACATTGCACTCATTAGGTTAATATGTGGCATGGGCTAGATTACTTATAGCTTCAATGTCTCCAGCTGCCGTACTCTGTTGTGCACATTGGGACAACGTGACACTGTCTGTATCTCAGTCACATTGCACTCATTAGTTTAACCTGTGGCATGGGCTAGATTACTTATAGTTTCAGCGTCTCTAGCTGCTGTACTCTTTTGTATACATTGGGACAACGTGACACTGTCTGTAATTCAGTCACATTGCACTCATAGGTTAACATGTGGCATGGGCTAGATTGCTAATAGCTTCAGTGTCTCTAGCTGTTGTACTCTGTTGTATACATTGGGACAACGTGACACAGTCTGCAGCTCAGTCAGGTTGCACTGATTGGGTTAACATGTGGCATAGGCTAGCTTACTTATAGCTTCAGTGTCTCTAGCTGCTGTACTCCGTTGAATACACTGGGACAACGTGACACTGGCAGTAACTCAGTCACATTGCACTGATTGGGTTAACATGTGGCATAGGTTTGATTACATACAACTTCAGTGTCTCTGGCTGCTGTACTCTGTTGTGTACATTGGGACAACGTGACACTGTGAGTATCTCAATCACATTGCACTCATTAGGTTAACATGTGGCATGGGCTGGATTACTTATAGCTTCAGTGCCTCTAGCTGCTGTACTCTGTTGTATACATTGGGACAACGTGACACTGTCAGTATCTCAGTCACATTTCACTCATTAGGTTAACATGTGGCATGGACTAGATTACTTATAGCTTCAGTGTCTTTAGCTGCTGTACTCTGTTGTATACATTGGGACAACGTGACACTGTCAGTACCTCAGTCACATTGCATTCATTAGGTTAACATGTGGCATGGGCTAGATTACGTATAGCTTCAGTGTCTCTCGCTGCTGTACTCTGTTGTATACATTGGGACAACGTGACACTGTCAGTATCTCAGTCACATTGCACTCATTAGGTTAACATGTGGCATGGGCTAGATTACTTATAATTTCAGTGTCTCTAGCTGCTGTACTCTGTTGTATACATTGGGACAACGTGACACTGTCAGTATCTCAGTCACATTGCACTCATTAGGTTAACATGTGTCATTGGCTAGATTACTTATAGCTTCAGTGTCTCTAGCTGGTGTACTCTGTTGTATACTTTGGGACAACGTGACACTGTCTGTAACTCAGTCAGGTTGCACTAATTGGGTTAACATATGGCATAGATTTGATTACATTCAGCTTCAGTGTCTCCAGCTTGTGTACTCTGTTGTATACATTGGGACAACGTGACACTGTCAGTATCTCAGTCACATTGCACTCATTAGGTTAATATGTGGCATGGGCTAGATTACTTATAGCTTCAGTGTCTCTAGCTGCTGTACTCTGTTGTGTACATGGGGATAACGTGACACTGTCTGTAACTCAGTCACATTGCACTCATAGGTTAACATGTGGCATGGGCTAGATTGCTTATAGCTTCAGTGTCTCTAGCTGCTGTACTCTGTTGTATACATTGGGACAAAGTGACACTGTCTGTAACTCAGTCAGGTTGCACTGATTGGGTTAACATGTGGCATAGGCTAGCTTACTTATAGCTTCAGTGTCTCTAGCTGCTGTACTCCGTTGAATACACTGGGACAACGTAACACTGGCAGTATCTCAGTCACATTGCACTGATTGGGTTAACATGTGGCATAGGTTTGATTACATACAACTTCAGTGTCTCTAGCTGCAGTACTCTGTTGTATACATTGGGACTACGTGACACTGTCAGTATCTCAGTCACATTGCACTGATTGGGTTAACATGTGGCATAGGTTTGATTGCATACAACTTCAGTGTCTCTAGCTGTTGTACTCTGTTGTATACATTGGGACAACCTGACACTGGCAGTAACTCAGTCACAGTGCACTCATTAGGTTAACATGTGGTATGGGCTAGATTACTTATAGCTTCAGTGTCTCTAGCTGCTGTACTCTGTTGTATACATTGGGACAACGTGACACTGTCTGTAACTCAGTCAAGTTGCACTGATTGGGTTAACATGTGTTATGGGCTTGATTACTTATAGCTTCAATGTCTCTAGCTGCTGTACTCTATTGTATATATTGGGACAACGTGACATTGTCAGTATCTTAGTCACAATGCACTCATTAGGTTAACATGTGGCATAGGCTAGATTACTTATAGCTTCAGTGTCTCTAGCTGCTGTACTCTGTTGTATATATTGGGACAACGTGACATTTTCAGTATCTTAGTCACAATGCACTCATTAGGTTAACATGTGGCATGGGCTAGATTACTTATAGCTTCAGTATCTCTAGCTGCTGTACTCTGTTGTATACATTGGGACAACGTGACACTGTCTGTAATTCAGTCAGGTTACACTAATTGGGTTAACATGTGGCATAGGTTTGATTAATACAACCTCAGTGTCTCTAGCTGCTGTACTCTGTTGTATACGTTGGGACAACCTGACACTGTCAGTATCTCAGTCACATTGCACTCATTAGGTTAACATGTGGCATGGGCTAGATTACTTATAGCTTCAGTGTCTCTAGCTGGTGTACTCTGTTGCATACTTTGGGACAACATGACACTGTCAGTATTTCAGTCACATTACACTCATTAGGTTAACGTGTGGCATGGGCTAAATTACTTATAGCTTCAGTGTCTCTAGCTGGTGTACTCTGTTGTATACTTTGGGACAACGTGACACTGTCTGTAACTCAGTCATGTTGCACTGATTGGGTTAACATATGGCATAGGTTTGATTACATTCAGCTTTAGTGTCTCTAGCTGGTGTACTCTGTTGTATACATTGGGACAACGTGACACTGTCAGTATCTCAGTCACATTGCACTCATTAGGTTAACATGTGGCATGGGCTAGATTACTTATAACTTCAGTGTCTCTAGCTGCTGTACTCCGTTGAATACACTGGGACAACGTGAAACTGGCAGTAACTCAGTCACATTGCACTGATTGGGTTAACAGGTGGCATAGGTTTGATTACATACAACTTCAGTGTCTCTAGCTGCTGTACTCTGTTGTATACATTGGGACAACCTGACACTGTCAGTAACTCAGTCACAGTGCACTCATTAGGTAACATTTGTTATGGGCTAGATTACTTATAGCTGCAGTGTCTCTAGCTGCTGTACTCTGTTGTATACATTGGGACATCGTGACACTGTCAGTATCTCAGCCACATTGCACTCATTAGGTTAACATGTGGCATGGGCTAGATTACTTATAGCTTCAGTGTCTCAAGCTGCTGTACTTTGTTGTATACATTGGGACAACGTGACACTGTCAGTATCTCAATCACATTGCACTCATTAGGTTAACATGTGGCATGGGCTGGATTACTTATAGCTTCAGTGTCTCTAGCTGCTGTACTCTGTTGTATACATTGGGACAACGTGACAATGTCAGTATCTCAGTCACATTGCACTCATTAGGTTAACATGTGGCATGGCCTAGATTACTTATAGCTTCAGTGTCTCTAGCTGCTTTACTCTGTTGTATACATTGGGACAACGTGACACTGTCAGTACCTCAGTCACATTGCACTCATTAGGTTAACATGTGGCATAGGCTAGATTACTTATAGCTTCAGTGTCTCTCGCTGCTGTACTCTGTTGTATACATTGGGACAACGTGACACTGTGAGTACCTCAGTCACATTGCACTCATTAGGTTAACATGTGGCATGGGCTAGATTACTTATAGCTTCAGTGTCTCTAGCTGCTGTACTCTGTTGTATACAATGGGACAACGTGACAGTGTCAGTATGTCAGTCACATTGCACTCATTAGGTTAACATTTGGCATGGGCTTGATTGCTTATAGCTTCAGTGTCTCTAGCTGGTGTACTCTGTTGTATACATTGGGTCAACGTGACACTGTCAGTATCTCAGTCACATTGCACTCATTAGGTTATTATGTGGCATGGGCTAGATTACTTATAGTTTCAGTGTCTCTAGCTGCTGTACTCGGTTGTATACATTGGGACAACGTGACACTGTCTGTAACTCAGTCACATTGCACTCATAGGTTAACATGTGGCATGGGCTAGATTGCTTATAGCTTCAGTGTCTCTAGCTGCTGTACTCTGTTGTATACATTGGGACAACGTGACACAGTCTGCAACTCAGTCTGGTTGCACTGATTGGGTTAACATGTGGCATAGGCTAGCTTACTTATAGCTTCAGTGTCTCTAGCTGCTGCACTCCGTTGAATACACTCGGACAACGTGACACTGGCAGTAACTCAGTCACATTGCACTGATTGGGTTAACATGTGGCATAGGTTTGATTACATACAACTTCAGTGTCTCTAGCTTCTGTACTCTGTTGTATACATTGGGACAACGTGACACTGTCAGTAACTCAGTCACAGTGCACTCATTAGGTTATCATTTGGTATGGGCTAGATTACTTATAGCTTCAGTGTCTCTAGCTGCTGTACTCTGTTGTATACATTGGGACATCGTGACACTGTCTGTATCTCAGTCACATTGCACTCATTAGGTTAACCTGTGGCATGGGCTAGATTACTTATAGTTTCAGCGTCTCTAGCTGCTGTACTCTTTTGTATACATTGGGACAACGTGACACTGTCTGTAACTCAGTCACATTGCAATCATAGGTTAACATGTGGCATGGACTAGATTGCTAATAGCTTCAGTGTCTCTAGGTGCTGTACTCTGTTGTATACATTGGGACAACGTGACACAGTCTGCAACTCAGTCAGGTTGCACTGATTGGGTTGACATGTGGCATAGGCTAGCTTACTTATAGCTTCAGTGTCTCTAGCTGCTGTACTCCGTTGAATACACTGGGACAACGTGACACTGGCAGTAACTCAGTCACATTGCACTGATTGGGTTAACATGTGGCATAGGTTTGATTACATACAACTTCAGTGTCTCTAGCTGCTGTACTCTGTTGTGTACATTGGGACAACGTGACACTGTCAGTATCTCAATCACATTGCACTCATTAGGTTAACATGTGCCATGGGCTGGATTACTTATAGCTTCAATGTCTCTAGCTGCTGTACTCTGTTGTATACATTGGGACAACGTGACACTGTCAGTATCTCAGTCACATTGCACTCATTAGGTTAACATGTGGCATGGACTAGATTACTTATAGCTTCAGTGTCTTTAGCTGCTGTACTCTGTTGTATACATTGGGACAACGTGACACTGTCAGTACCTCAGTCACATTGCACTCATTAGGTTAACATGTGGCATGGGCTAGATTACGTATAGCTTCAGTGTCTCTCGCTGCTGTACTCTGTTGTATACATTGGGACAACGTGACACTGTCAGTACCTCAGTCACATTGCACTCATTAGGTTAACATGTGGCATGGGCTAGATTACTTATAGCTTCAGTGTCTCTAGCTGCTGTACTCTGTTGTATACAATGGGACAACGTGACAGTGTCAGTATGTCAGTCACATTGCAATCATTAGGTTAACATGTGGCATGGGCTAGATTACTTATAGCTTCAGTGTCTCTAGCTGGTGTACTCTGTTGTATACATTGGGTCAACGTGACACTGTCAGTATCTCAGTCACATTGCACTCATTAGGTTAACATGTGGCATGGGCTAGATTACTTATAGTTTCAGTGTCTCTAGCTGCTTTACTCTGTTGTATACATTGGGACAACGTGACACTGTCTGTAACTCAGTCACATTGCACTCATAGGTTAACATGTGGCATGGGCTAGATTGCTTATAGCTTCAGTGTCTCTAGCTTCTGTACTCCGTTGAATACACTGGGACAACGTGACACTGGCAGTATCTCAGTCACATTGCACTGATTGGGTTAACATGTGGCATGGGCTAGATTACTTATAGCTTCAGTGTCTCTAGCTGCTGTACTCTGTTGTATACATTGGGACAACGTGACACTGTCAGTATCTCAGTCACATTGCACTCATTAGGTTAACATGTGGCATGGGCCAAATTACTTATAATTTCAGTGTCTCTAGCTGCTGTACTCTGTTGTATACATTGGGACAACGTGACACTGTCAGTATCTCAGTCACATTGCACTCATTAGGTTAACATGTGTCATGGGCTAGATTACTTATAGCTTCAGTGTCTCTAGCTGCTGTACTCTGTTGTATACTTTGGGACAACGTGACACTGTCTGTAACTCAGTCAGGTTGCACTAATTGGGTTAACATATGGCATAGATTTGATTACATTCAGCTTCAGTGTCTCTAGCTTGTGTACTCTGTTGTATACATTGGGACAACGTGACACTGTCAGTATCTCAGTCACATTGCACTCATTAGGTTAATATGTGGCATGGGCTAGATTACTTATAGCTTCAGTGTGTCTAGCTGCTGTACTCTGTTGTGTACATGGGGATAACGTGACACTGTCTGTAACTCAGTCACATTGCACTCATAGGTTAACATGTGGCATGGGCTAGATTGATTATAGCTTCAGTGTCTCTAGCTGCTGTACTCTGTTGTATACATTGGGACAACGTGACACTGTCTGTAACTCAGTCAGGTTGCACTGATTGGGTTAACATGTGGCATAGGCTAGCTTACTTATAGCTTCAGTGTCTCTAGCTGCTGTACTCCGTTGAATACACTGGGACAACGTAACACTGGCAGTATCTCAGTCACATTGCACTGATTGGGTTAACATGTGGCATAGGTTTGATTACATACAACTTCAGTGTCTCTAGCTGCTGTACTCTGTTGTATACATTGGGACAACGTGACACTGTCAGTATCTCAGTCACATTGCACTCATTGGGTTAATATGTGGCATGGGCTAGATTACTTATAGCTTCAGTGTCTCTAGCTGCTGTACTCTGTTGTGTACATGGGGATAACGTGACACTGTCTGTAACTCAGTCACATTGCACTCATAGGTTAACATGTGGCATGGACTAGATTGCTTATAGCTTCAGTGTCTCTAGCTGCTGTACTCTGTTGTATACATTGGGACAACGTGACACTGTCTGTAACTCAGTCAAGTTGCACTGATTGGGTTAACATGTGTTATGGGCTTGATTACTTATAGCTTCAGTGTCTCTAGCTGCTGTACTCTGTTGTATATATTGGGACAACGTGACATTGTCAGTATCTTAGTCACAATGCACTCATTAGGTTAACATGTGGCATAGGCTAGATTACTTATAGCTTCAGTGTCTCTAGCTGCTGTACTCTGTTGTATATATTGGGACAACGTGACATTGTCAGTATCTTAGTCACAATGCACTCATTAGGTTAACATGTGGCATAGGCTAGATTACTTATAGCTTCAGTATCTCTAGCTGCTGTACTCTGTTGTATACATTGGGACAACGTGACACTGTCTGTAACTCAGTCAGGTTACACTAATTGGGTTAACATGTGGCATAGGTCTGATTAATACAACCTCAGTGTCTCTAGCTGGTGTACTCTGTTGCATACATTGGGACAACATGACACTGTCAGTATTTCAGTCACATTACACTCATTAGGTTAACGTGTGGCATGGGCTAGATTACTTATAGCTTCAGTGTCTCTAGCTGGTGTACTCTGTTGTATACTTTGGGACAACGTGACACTGTCTGTAACTCAGTCAGGTTGCACTGATTGGGTTAACATATGGCATAGGTTTGATTACATTCAGCTTCAGTGTCTCTAGCTGGTGTACTCTGTTGTATACATTGGGACAACGTGACACTGTCAGTATCTCAGTCACATTGCACTCATTAGGTTAATATGTGGCATGGACTAGATTACTTATAGCTTCAGTGTCTCTAGCTGCTGTACTCTGTTGTGTACATTTGGGACAACGTGACACTGTCTGTATCTCAGTCACATTGCACTCATTAGGTTAACATGTGGCATGGGCTAGATTACTTATAGTTTCAGCGTCTCTAGCTGCTGTACTCTTTTGTATACATTGGGACAACGTGACACTGTCTGTAACTCAGTCACATTGCACTCATAGGTTAACATGTGGCATGGGCTAGGTTGCTTATAGCTTCAGTGTCTCTAGCTGCTGTACTCTGTTGTATACATTGGGACAACGTGACACTGTCTGCAACTCAGTCAGGTTGCACTGATTGGGTTAACATGTGGCATAGGCTAGCTTACTTATAGCTTCAGTGTCTCTAGCTGCTGTACTCCGTTGAATACACTGGGACAACGTGACACTGGCAGTAACTCAGTCACATTGCACTGATTGGGTTAACATGTGGCATAGGTTTGATTACATACAACTTCAGTGTCTCTAGCTGCTGTACTCTGTTGTATACATTGGGACAACGTGACATTGTCAGTAACTCAGTCACAGTGCACTCATTAGGTTAACAATTGGTATGGGCTAGATTACTTATAGCTTCAGTGTCTCTAGCTGCTGTACTCTGTTGTATACATTGGGACATCGTGACACTGTCAGTATCTCAGCCACATTGCACTCATTAGGTTAACATGTGGCATGGGCTATATTACTTATAGCTTCAGTGTCTCAAGCTGCTGTACTCTGTTGTATACATTGGGACAACGTGACACTGTCAGTATCTCAATCACATTGCACTCATTAGGTTAACATGTGGCATGGCCTGGATTACTTATAGCTTCAGTGTCTCTAGCTGCTGTACTCTGTTGTATACATTGGGACAACGTGACACTGTCAGTATCTCAGTCACATTGCACTCATTAGGTTAACATGTGGCATGGCCTAGATTACTTATAGCTTCAGTGTCTCTAGCTGCTTTACTCTGTTGTATACATTGGGACAACGTGACACTGTCAGTACCTCAGTCACATTGCACTCATTAGGTTAACATGTGGCATGGGCTAGATTACTTATAGCTTCAGTGTCTCTCGCTGCTGTACTCTGTTGTATACATTGGGACAACGTGACACTGTGAGTACCTCAGTCACATTACACTCATTAGGTTAACATGTGGCATGGGCTAGATTACTTATAGCTTCAGTGTCTCTAGCTGCTGTACTCTGTTGTATACAATGGGACAACGTGACAGTGTCAGTATGTCAGTCACATTGCACTCATTAGGTTAACATGTGGCATAGGCTAGATTACTTATAGCTTCAGTGTCTCTAGCTGGTGTACTCTGTTGTATACATTGGGTCAACGTGACACTGTCAGTATCTCAGTCACATTGCACTCATTAGGTTATTATGTGGCATGGGCTGGATTACTTATAGTTTCAGTGTCTCTAGCTGCTGTACTCGGTTGTATACATTGGGACAACGTGACACTGTCTGTAACTTAGTCACATTGCACTCATAGGTTAACATGTGGCATGGGCTAGATTGCTTATAGCTTCAGTGTCTCTAGCTTCTGTACTCCGTTGAATACACTGGGACAACGTGACACTGGCAGTATCTCAGTCACATTCCACTGATTGGGTTAACATGTGGCATGGGTTAGATTACTTATAGCTTCAGTGTCTCTAGCTGCTGTACTCTATTGTATACATTGGGACAACGTGACACTGTCAGTATCTCAGTCACATTGCACTCATTAGGTTAACATGTGGCATGGGCTAGATTACTTATAATTTCAGTGTCTCTAGCTGCTGTACTCTGT
Organism: Deroplatys truncata; assembly: GCA_030765065.1. Classification (NCBI taxonomy): domain Eukaryota; kingdom Metazoa; phylum Arthropoda; class Insecta; order Mantodea; family Mantidae; genus Deroplatys; species Deroplatys truncata. The sequence goes on along the minus strand of CM060988.1, from coordinate 214,236,835 downwards.
TGTATACATTGGGACAACGTGACACTGTCAGTATCTCAGTCACATTGCACTGATTGGGTTAACATGTGGCATAGGCTAGATTACTTATAGCTTCAGTGTCTCTAGCTTCTGTACTCCGTTGAATACACTGGGACAACGTGACACTGTCAGTATCTCAGTCACATTGCACTCATTAGGTTAACATGTGGCATGGGCTGGATTACTTATAGCTTCAGTGTCTCTAGCTGGTGTACTCTGTTGTATACTTTGGGACAACGTGACACTGTCTGTAACTCAGTCAGGTTGCACTGATTGGGTTAACACGTGGCATAGATTTGATTACATTCAGCTTCAGTGTCTCTAGCTTGTGTACTCTGTTGTATACATTGGGACAACGTGACACTGTCAGTATCTCAGTCACATTGCACTCATTAGGTTAATATGTGGCATGGGCTAGATTACTTATAGCTTCAGTGTCTCTAGCTGCTGTACTCTGTTGTGTACATTGGGACAACGTGACATTGTCTGTAACTCAATCACATTGCACTCATAGGTTAACATGTGGCATGGGCTAGATTGCTTATAGCTTCAGTGTCTCTAGCTGCTGTACTCTGTTGTATACATTGGGAAAACGTGACACTGTCTGTAGCTCAGTCAGGTTGCACTGATTGGGTTAACATGTGGCATAGGCTAGCTTACTTATAGCTTCAGTGTCTGTAGCTGCTGTACTCCGTTGAATACACTGGGACAACGTGACACTGGCAGTATCTCAGTCACATTGCACTGATTGTTTTAACCTGTGGCATAGGTTTGATTACATACAACTTCAGTGTCTCTAGCTGCTGTACTCTGTTGTATACATTGGGACAACGTGACACTGTCAGTAACTCAGTCACAGTGCACTCATTAGGTTAACATGTGGTATGGGCTAGATTACTTATAGCTTCAGTGTCTCTAGCTGCTGTACTCTGTTGTATACTTTGAGACATCGTGACACTGTCAGTATCTCAGTCACATTGCACTCATTAGGTTAACATGTGGCATGGGCTAGATTACGTATAGCTTCAGTGTCTCTAGCTGCTGTACTCTGTTGCATACATTGGGACAACGTGACACTGTCAGTACCTCTGTCACATTGCACTCATTAGGTTAACATGTGGCATGGGCTAGATTACTTATAGCTTCAGTGTCTCTAGCTGCTGTACTCTGTTGTATACAATGGGACAACGTGACAGCGTAAGTATGTCAGTCACATTGCACTAATTAGGTTAACATGTGGCATTGGCTAGATTACTTATAGCTTCAGTGTCTCTAACTGGTGTACTCTGTTGTATACATTGGGTCAACGTGATATTGTCAGTATCTTAGTCACAATGCACTCATTAGGTTAACATGTGGCATAGGCTAGATTACTTATAGCTTCAGTGTCTCTAGCTGCTGTACTCTGTTGTATATATTGGGACAACGTGACATTGTCAGTTTCTGTGTCACAATGCACGCATTAGGTTAACATGTCGCATGGGCTAGATTACTTATAGCTTCAGTATTTCTAGCTGCTGTACTCTGTTGTATACATTGGGACAACGTTACACTGTCTGTAACTCAGTAAGGTTACACTAATTCGGTTAACATGTGGCATAGGTTTGATTAATACAACCTCAGTGTCTCTAGCTGCTGTACTCTGTTGTATACGTTGGGACAACCTTACACTGTCAGTATCTCAGTCACATTGCACTCATTAGGTTAACATGTGGCATGGGCTAGATTACTTATAGCTTCAGTGTCTCTAGCTGGTGTACTCTGTTGCATACATTGGGACAACATTACACTGTCAGTATTTCAGTCACATTACACTCATTAGGTTAACGTGTGGCATGGGCTAGATTACTTATAGCTTCAGTGTCTCTAGCTGGTGTACTCTGTTGTATACTTTGGGACAACGTGACACTGTCTGTAACTCAGTCAGGTTGCACTGATTGGGTTAACATATGGCATTGGTTTGATTACAATCAGCTTCAGTGTCTCTAGCTGGTGTACTCTGTTGTATACATTGGGACAACGTGACACTGTCAGTATCTCAGTTACATTGCACTCATTAGGTTAATATGTGGCATGGGCTAGATTACTTATAGCTTCAGTGTCTCCAGCTTCCGTACTCTTTTGTGCACATTGGGACAACGTGACACTGTCTGTATCTCAGTCACATTGCACTCATTAGGTTAACCTGTGGCATGGGCTAGATTACTTATAGTTTCAGCGTCTCTAGCTGCTGTACTCTTTTGTATACATTGGGACAACGTGACACTGTCTGTAACTCAGTCACATTGCACTCATAGGTTAACATGTGGCATGGGATAGATTGCTAATAGCTTCAGTGTCTCTAGCTGCTGTACTCCGTTGAATACACTGGGACAACGTGACACCGGCAGTAACTCAGTCACATTGCACTGATTGGGTTAACATGTGGCATAGGTTTGATTACATACAACTTCAGTGTCTCTGGCTGCTGTACTCTGTTGTGTACATTGGGACAACGTGACACTGTCAGTATCTCAATCACATTGCACTCATTAGGTTAACATGTGGCATGGGCTGAATTACTTATAGCTTCAGTGTCTCTAGCTGCTGTACTCTGTTGTATACATTGGGACAACGTGACACTGTCAGTATCTCAGTCACATTGCACTCATTAGGTTAACATGTGGCATGGACTAGATTACTTATAGCTTCAGTGTCTTTAGCTGCTGTACTCTGTTGTATACATTGGGACAACGTGACACTGTCAGTACCTCAGTCACATTGCACTCATTAGGTTAACATGTGGCATGGGCTAGATTACGTATAGCTTCAGTGTCTCTCGCTGCTGTACTCTGTTGTATACATTGGGACAACGTGACACTGTCAGTACCTCAGTCACATTGCACTCATTAGGTTAACATGTGGCATGGGCTAGATTACTTATAGCTTAGGTGTCTCTAGCTGCTGTACTCTGTTGTATACAATGGGACAACGTGACAGTGTCAGTATGTCAGTCACATTGCAATCATTAGGTTAACATGTGGCATGGGCTAGATTACTTATAGCTTCAGTGTCTCTAGCTGGTGTACTCTGATGTATACATTGGGTCAACGTGACACTCAGTATCTCAGTCACATTGCACTCATTAGGTTAACATGTGGCATGGGCTGGATTACTTATAGTTTCAGTGTCTCTAGCTGCTGTACTCTGTTGTATACATTGGGACAACGTGACACTGTCTGTAACTCAGTCACATTGCACTCATAGGTTAATATGTGGCATGGGCTAGATTGCTTATAGCTTCAGTGTCTCTAGCTTCTGTACTCCGTTGAATACACTGGGACAACGTGACACTGGCAGTATCTCAGTCACATTGCACTGATTGGGTTAACATGTGGCATGGGCTAGATTACTTATAGCTTCAGTGTCTCTAGCTGCTGTACTCTGTTGTATACATTGGGACAACGTGACACTGTCAGTATCTCAGTCACATTGCACTCATTAGGTTAACATGTGGCATGGGCAGATTACTTATAATTTCAGTGTCTCTAGCTGCTGTACTCTGTTGTATACATTGGGACAACGTGACACTGTCAGTATCTCAGTCACATTGCACTCATTAGGTTAACATGTGTCATGGGCTAGATTACTTATAGCTTCAGTGTCTCTAGCTGGTGTACTCTGTTGTATACTTTGGGACAACGTGACACTGTCTGTAACTCAGTCAGGTTGCACTAATTGGGTTAACATATGGCATAGATTTGATTACATTCAGCTTCAGTGTCTCTAGCTTGTGTACTCTGTTGTATACATTGGGACAACGTGACACTGTCAGTATCTCAGTCACTTTGCACTCATTAGGTTAATATGTGGCATGGGCTAGATTACTTATAGCTTCAGTGTCTCTAGCTGCTGTACTCTGTTGTGTACATGGGGATAACGTGACACTGTCTGTAACTCAGTCACATTGCACTCATAGATTAACATGTGGAATGGGCTAGATTGCTTATAGCTTCAGTGTCTCTAGCTGCTGTACTCTGTTGTATACATTGGGACAAAGTGACACTGTCTGTAACTCAGTCAGGTTGCACTGATTGGGTTAACATGTGGCATAGGCTAGCTTACTTATAGCTTCAGTGTCTCTAGCTGCTGTACTCCGTTGAATACACTGGGACAACGTAACACTGGCAGTATCTCAGTCACATTGCACTGATTGGGTTAACATGTGGCATAGGTTTGATTACATACAACTTCAGTGTCTCTAGCTGCAGTACTCTGTTGTATATATTGGGACTACGTGACACTGTCAGTATCTCAGTCACATTGCACTGATTGGGTTAACATGTGGCATAGGTTTGATTGCATACAACTTCAGTGTCTCTAGCTGTTGTACTCTGTTGTATACATTGGCACAACCTGACACTGGCAGTAACTCAGTCACAGTGCACTCATTAGGTTAACATGTGGTATGGGCTAGATTACTTATAGCTTCAGTGTCTCTAGCTGCTGTACTCTGTTGTATACATTGGGACAACGTGACACTGTCTGTAACTCAGTCAAGTTGCACTGATTGGGTTAACATGTGTTATGGGCTTGATTACTTATAGCTTCAGTGTCTCTAGCTTCTGTACTCTATTGTATATATTGGGACAACGTGACATTGTCAGTATCTTAGTCACAATGCACTCATTAGGTTAACATGTGGCATAGGCTAGATTACTTATAGCTTCAGTGTCTCTAGCTGCTGTACTCTGTTGTATATATTGGGACAACGTGACATTGTCAGTATCTTAGTCACAATGCACTCATTAGGTTAACATGTGGCATGGGCTAGATTACTTATAGCTTCAGTATCTCTAGCTGCTGTACTCTGTTGTATACATTGCGACAACGTGACACTGTCTGTAACTCAGTCAGGTTACACTAATTGGGTTAACATGTGGCATAGGTTTGATTAATACAACCTCAGTGTCTCTAGCTGCTGTACTCTGTTGTATACGTTGGGACAACCTGACACTGTCAGTATCTCAGTCACATTGCACTCATTAGGTTAACATGTGGCATGGGCTAGATTACTTATAGCTTCAGTGTCTCTAGCTGGTGTACTCTGTTGCATACATTGGGACAACATGACACTGTCAGTATTTCAGTCACATTACACTCATTAGGTTAACGTGTGGCATGGCTAGATTACTTATAGCTTCAGTGTCTCTAGCTGGTGTACTCTGTTGTATACTTTGGGACAACGTGACACTGTCTGTAACTCAGTCAGGATGCACTGATTGGGTTAACATGTGGCATAGGTTTGATTACATTCAGCTTCAGTGTCTCTAGCTGGTGTACTCTGTTGTGTACATTGGGACAACGTGACACTGGCTGTAACTCAGTCACATTGCACTCATAGGTTAACATGTGGCATGGGCTAGGTTGCTTATAGCTTCAGTGTCTCTAGCTGCTGTACTCTGTTGTATAAATTGGGACAACGTGACACTGTTTGCAACTCAGTCAGGTTGCACTGATTGGGTTAACATGTGGCATAGGCTAGCTTACTTATAGCTTCAGTGTCTCTAGCTGCTGTACTCCGTTGAATACACTGGGACAACGTGACACTGGCAGTAACTCAGTCACATTGCACTGATTGGGTTAACATGTGGCATAGGTTTGATTACATACAACTTCAGTGTCTCTAGCTGCTGTACTCTGTTGTATACATTGGGACAACCTGACACTGTCAGTAACTCAGTCACAGTGCACTCATTAGGTCAACATTTGGTATGGGCTAGATTACTTATAGCTTCAGTGTCTCTAGCTGCTGTACTCTGTTGTATACATTGGGACATCGTGACACTGTCAGTATCTCAATCACATTGCACTCATTAGGTTAACATGTGGCATGGGCTGGATTACTTATAGCTTCAGTGTCTCTAGCTGCTGTACTCTGTTGTATACATTGGGACAACGTGATAATGTCAGTATCTCAGTCACATTGCACTCATTAGGTTAACATGTGGCATGGCCTAGATTACTTATAGCTTCAGTGTCTCTAGCTGCTTTACTCTGTTGTATACATTGGGACAACGTGACACTGTCAGTACCTCAGTCACATTGCACTCATTAGGTTAACATGTGGCATAGGCTAGATTACTTATAGCTTCAGTGTCTCTCGCTGTACTCTGTTGTATACATTGGGACAACGTGACACTGTGAGTACCTCAGTCACATTGCACTCATTAGGTTAACATGTGGCATGGGCTAGATTACTTATAGCTTCAGTGTCTCTAGCTGCTGTACTCTGTTGTATACAATGGGACAACGTGACAGTGTCAGTATGTCAGTCACATTGCACTCATTAGGTTAACATTTGTCATGGGCTAGATTACTTATAGCTTCAGTGTCTCTAGCTGGTGTACTCTGTTGTATACATTGGGTCAACGTGACACTGTCAGTATCTCAGTCACATTGCACTCATTAGGTTATTATGTGGCATGGGCTAGATTACTTATAGTTTCAGTGTCTCTAGCTGCTGTACTCGGTTGTATACATTGGGACAACGTGACACTGTCTGTAACTCAATCACATTGCACTCATAGGTTAACATGTGGCATGGGCTAGATTGCTTATAGCTTCAGTGTCTCTAGCTGCTGTACTCTGTTGTATACATTGGGACAACGTGACACAGTCTGCAACTCAGTCAGGTTGCACTGATTGGGTTAACATGTGGCATAGGCTAGCTTACTTATAGCTTCAGTGTCTCTAGCTGCTGTACTCCGTTGAATACACTCGGACAACGTGACACTGGCAGTAACTCAGTCACATTGCACTGATTGGGTTAACATGTGGCATAGGTTTGATTACATACAACTTCAGTGTCTCTAGCTTCTGTACTCTGTTGTATACATTGGGACAACGTGACACTGTCAGTAACTCAGTCACAGTGCACTCATTAGGTTATCATTTGGTATGGGCTAGATTACTTATAGCTTCAGTGTCTCTAGCTGCTTTACTCTGTTGTATACATTGGGACATCGTGACACTGTCAGTATCTCAGTCACATTGCACTCATTAGGTTAACATGTGGCATGGGCTGGATTACTTATAGCTTCAGTGTCTCTAGCTGCTGACTCTGTTGTATACATTGGGACAACGTGACACTGTCAGTACCTCAGTCACATTGCACTCATTAGGTTAACATGTGGCATGGGCTGGATTACTTATAGCATCAGTGTCTCTAGCTGCTGTACTCTGTTGTATACATTGGGACAACGTGACACTGTCAGTATCTCAGTCACATTGCACTCATTAGATTAACATGTGGCATGGCCTAGATTACTTATAGTTCAGTGTCTCTAGCTGCTGTACACTGTTGTATACATTGGGACAACGTGACACTGTCAGTATCTCAGTCACATTGCACTCATTAGGTTAATATGTGGCATGTTCTAGATAACATATAGCTTCAGTGTCTCTAGCTGCTGTACTCTGTTGTATACATTAAACAACGTGACACTATCTGTAACTCAGTCAGGTTCCACTGATTGGGTTAACATGTGGCATAGGCTAGATTACTTATAGCTTCAGTGTCTCTAGCTGCTGTACTCTGTTGTATACATTGGGACAACCTGACACTGGCAGTAACTCAGTCACAGTGCACTCATTAGGTTAACATGTGGTATGGGCTAGATTACTTATAGCTTCAGTGTCTCTAGCTGCTGTACTCTGTTGTATACATTGGGACAACGTGACACTGTCGGTAACTCAGTCAGGTTGCACTGATTGCGTTAACATGTGTTATGGGCTAGATTACTTATAGCTTCAGTGTCTCTAGCTGCTGTACTCTGTTGTATATATTGGGACAACGTGACATTGTCAGTATCTTAGTCACAATGCACTCATTAGGTTAACATGTGGCATAGGCTAAATTACTTATAGCTTCAGTGTCTCTAGCTGCTGTACTCTGTTGTATATATTGGGACAACGTGACATTGTCAGTATCTTAGTCACATTGCACTCATTAGGTTATTATGTGGCATGGGCTAGATTACTTATAGTTTCAGTGTCTCTAGCTGCTGTACTCGGTTGTATACATTGGGACAACGTGACACTGTCAGTATCTCAGTCACATTGCACTCATTAGGTTAACATGTGGCATGGGCTAGATTACTTATAATTTCAGTGTCTCTAGCTGCTGTACTCTGTTGTATACATTGGGACAACGTGACACTGTCAGTATCTCAGTCACATTGCACTGATTGGGTTAACATGTGGCATAGGCTAGATTACTTATAGCTTCAGTGTCTCTAGCTTCTGTACTCCGTTGTATACACTGGGACAACGTGACACTGGCAGTATCTCCGTCACATTGCACTGATTGGGTTAACGTGTGGCATAGGTTTGATTACGTACAACCTCAGTGTCTCTAGCTGCTGTACTCTGTTGTATACATTGGGACAACGTGACACTGTCAGTATCTCAGTCACATTGCACTCATTAGGTTAACATGTGGCATGGGCTAGATTACTTATAGCTTCAGTGTCTCTAGCTGGTGTACTCTGTTGTATACTTTGGGACAACGTGACACTGTCTGTAACTCAGTCAGGTTGCACTGATTGGGTTAACATGTGGCATAGGTTTGATTACATTCACCTTCAGTGTCTCTAGCTTGTGTACTCTGTTGTATACATTGGGACAACGTGACACTGTCAGTATCTCAGTCACATTGCACTCATTAGGTTAATATGTGGCATGGGCTAGATTACTTATAGCTTCAGTGTCTCTAGCTGCTGTACTCTGTTGTGTACATTGGGACAACGTGACACTGTCTGTAACTCAGTCACATTGCACTCATAGGTTAACATGTGGCATGGGCTAGATTGCTTATAGCTTCAGTGTCTCTAGCTGCTGTACTCTGTTGTATACATTGGGACAACGTGACACTGTCTGTAACTCAGTCAGGTTGCACATATTGGGATAACACGTGGCATAGGCTAGCTTACTTATAGCTTCAGTGTCTCTAGCTGCTGTACTCCCTTGAATACACTGGGACAACGTGACACTGGCAGTATCTCAGTCACATTGCACTGATTGTGTTAACATGTGGCATAGGTTTGATTACATACAACTTCAGTGTCTCTAGATGCTGTACTCTGTTGTATACATTGGGACAACGTGACACTGTCAGTAACTCAGTCACAGTGCACTCATTAGGTTAACATGTGGTATGGGCTAGATTACTTATAGCTTCAGTGTCTCTAGCTGCTGTACTCTGTTGTATACATTGAGACATCGTGACACTGTCAGTATCTCAGTCACATTGCACTCATTAGGTTAACGTGTGGCATGGGCTAGATTACTTATAGCTTCAGTGTCTCTAGCTGCTGTACTCTGTTGTATACAATGGGACAACGTACAGTGTCAGTATGTTAGTCACATTGCACAAATTAGTTTAATATGTGGCATGGGCTAGATTACTTATAGCTTCAGTGTCTAACTGGTGTACTCTGTTGTATACATTGGGTCAACGTGACACTGTCAGTATCTCAGTCACATTGCACTCATTAGGTTAACATGTGGCATGGGATAGATTACTTATAGTTTCAGTGACACTAGCTTCTGTACTCCGTTGAATACACTGGGACAACGTGACACTGGCAGTATCTCAGTCACATTGCTCTGATTGGGTTATCATGTGGCATGGGCTAGAGTACTTATAGCTTCAGTGTCTCTAGCTGCTGTGTTCTGTTGTATACATTGGGACAACGTGACACTGTCAGTATCTCAGTCACATTGCACTCATTAGGTTAACATGTGGCATGGGCTAGATTACTTATAATTTCAGTGTCTCTAGCTGCTGTACTCTGTTGTATACATTGGGACAACGTGACACTGTCAGTATCTCAGTCACATTGCACTGATTGGGGTAACATGTGGCATAGGCTAGATTACTTATAGCTTCAGTGTCTCTAGCTTCTGTACTCCGTTGAATACACTGGGACAACGTGACACTGGCAGTATCTCCGTCACATTGCACTGATTGGGTTAACATGTGGCATAGGTTTGATTACATACAACCTCAGTGTCTCTAGCTGCTGTACTCTGTTGTATACATTGGGACAACGTGATACTGTCTGTAACTCAGTCACATTGCACTCATTAGGTAACATGTTGCATGGGCTAGATTACTTATAGCTTCAGTGTCTTTAGCTGCTGTACTCTCTTGTATACATTGGGACAACGTGACACTGTCAGTATCTCAGTCACATTGCACTCATTAGGTTAACATGTGGCATGGGCTAGATTACTTGTAGCTTCAGTGTCTCTAGCTGCTGTACTCTGTTGTATACATTGGGACAACGTGACACTGTCAGTATCTCAGTCACATTGAACTGATTGGGTTAACATGTGGCATAGGTTTGATTGCATACAACTTCAGTGTCTCTAGCTGCTGTACTCTGTTGTATACATTGGGACAACCTGACACTGGCAGTAACTCAGTCACAGTGCACTCATTAGGTTAACATGTGGTATGGGCTAGATTACTTATAGCTTCAGTGTCTCTAGCTGCTGTACTCTGTTGTATACATTGGGACAACGTGACACTGTCAGTATCTCAGTCACATTGCACTCATTAGGTTAACATGTGGCATGGGCTGGATTACTTATAGCATCAGTGTCTCTAGCTGCTGTACTCTGTTGTATACATTGGGACAACGTGACACTGTCAGTATCTTAGTCACATTGCACTCATTAGATTAACATGTGGCATGGCCTAGATTACTTATAGCTTCAGTGTCTCTAGCTGCTGTACTCTGTTGTATACATTGGGACAACGTGACACTGTCAGTATCTCAGTCACATTGCACTCATTAGGTTAACATGTGGCATATTCTAGATTACATATAGCTTCAGTGTCTCTAGCTGCTGTACTCTGTTGTACACATTGGAACAACATGACACTATCTGTAACTCAGTCAGGTAGCACTGATTGGGTTAACATGTGGCATAGGCTAGATTACTTATAGCTTCAGTGTCTCTAGCTGCTGTACTCTGTTGTATACATTGGGACAACGTGACAGTGTCAGTATGTCAGTCACATTGCACTAATTAGGTTAACATGTGGCATGGGCTAGATTACTTATAGCTTCAGTGTCTCTGGCTGGTGTACTCTCTCTTTTATACAATGGGACAACGTGACACTGTCAGTATATCAGTCACATTGCACTCATTAGGGTAACATGTGGCATAGGCTAGATTACTTATAGCTTCAGTGACTCTAGCTGCTGTACTCTGTTGTATACATTGGGACAACGTGACACTGTCGGTATCTCAGTCACATTGCACTCATTAGGTAACATGTGGTATGGGCTAGATTACTTATAGCTTCAGTGTCTCTAGCTGCTGTACTCTGTTGTATACATTGGGACAACGTGACACTGTCGGTATCAAAGTCACATTGCACTTATTAGGTTAACATGTGGTATGGGCTAGATTACTTATAGCTTCAGTGTCTCTAGCTGCTGTACTCCGTTGTATACATTGGGACAACGTGACACTGTCGGTAACTCAGTCAAGTTGCACTGATTGGGTAAACATGTGGCATAGGCTAGATTACTTATAGCTTTAGTGACTCTAGCTGCTGTACTCCGTTGTATACATTGGGACAACGTGACACTGTCGGTAACTCAGTCACGTTGCACTGGTTGGGTTAACATGTGGCATGGGCTAGATTACTTATAGCTTCAGTGTCTCTAGCTGCTGTACTCTGTTGTATATATTGGGACAACGTGACACTGGCAGTAACTCAGTCACAGTGCACTCATTAGGTTAACATGTGGTATGGGCTAGATTACTTATAGCTTCAGTGTCTCTAGCTGCTGTACTCTGTTGTATACATTGGGACAACGTGACACTGGCAGTAACTCAGTCACAGTGCACTCATTAGGTTAACATGTGGCATGGGCTATATTACTTATAGCTTCAGTGTCTCTAGCTGCTGTACTCTGTTGTATACATTGGGACAACGTGACACTGTCGGTAACTCAGTCAAGTTGCACTGATTGGGTTAACATGTGGTATGGGCTAGATTACTAATAGCTTCAGTGTCTCTAGCTGCTGTACTCTGTTGTATACATTGGGACAACGTGACACTGTCGGTAACTCAGTCAAGTTGCACTGATTGGGTTAACATGTGGTATGGGCTAGATTACTTATAGCTTCAGTGTCTCTAGCTGCTGTACTCTGTTGTATACATTGGGACAACGTGACACTGGCAGTAACTCAGTCACAGTGCACTCATTAGGTTAACATGTGGCATGGGCTAGATTACTTATAGCTTCAGTGTCTCTAGCTGCTGTACTCTGTTGTATACATTGGGACAACGTGACACTATCGGTAACTCAGTCAAGTTGCACTGATTGGGTTAACATGTGGCATGGGCTAGATTACTTATAGCTTCAGTGTCTCTAGCTGGTGTACTCTGTTGTATACTTTGTGACAACGTGACACTGTCTGTAACTCAGTCAGGTTGCACTGATTGGGTTAACATATGGCATAGGTTTGATTACATTCAGCTTCAGTGTCTCTAGCTTGTGTACTCTGTTGTATACATTGGGACAACGTGACACTGTCAGTATCTCAGTCACATTGCACTCATTAGGTTAACATGTGGCATGGGCTAGATTACTTATAGCTTCAGTGTCTCTAGCTGCTGTACTCTGTTGTATACTTTGGGACAACGTGACACTGTCTGTAACTCAGTCGGGTTGCACTGATTGGGTTAACGTGTGGCATAGGTTTGATTACATTCACCTTCAGTGTCTCTAGCTTGTGTACTCTGTTGTATACATTGGGACAACGTGACACTGTCAGTATCTCAGTCACATTGCACTCATTAGGTTAATATGTGGCATGGACTAGATTACTTATAGCTTCAGTGTCTCTAGCTGCTGTACTCTGTTGTGTACATTGGGACAACGTGACACTGTCTGTAACTCAGTCACATTGCACTCATAGGTTAACATGTGGCATGGGCTAGATTGCTTATAGCTTCAGTGTCTCTAGCTGCTGTACTCTGTTGTATACATTGGGACAACGTGACACTGTCTGTAACTCAGTCAGGTTGCACTGATTGGGTTAACACGTGGCATAGGCTAGCTTACTTATAGCTTCAGTGTCTCTAGCTGCTGTACTCCCTTGAATACACTGGGACAACGTGACACTGGCAGTACCTCAATCACATTGCACTCATTAGGTTAACATGTGGCATGGGCTAGATTACTTATAGCTTCAGTGTCTCTAGCTGCTGTACTCTGTTGTACACATTGGGACAACGTGACACTATCTGTAACTCAGTCAGGTAGCACTGATTGGGTTAACATGTGGCATAGGCTAGATTGCTTATAGCTTCAGTGTCTCTGGCTGGTGTACTCTCTCTTTTATACAATGGGACAACGTGACACTGTCAGTATATCAGTCACATTGCACTCATTAGGTTAACATGTGGCATGGGCTGGATTACTTATAGCATCAGTGTCTCTAGCTGCTGTACTCTGTTGTATACATTGAGACATCGTGACACTGTCAGTATCTCAGTCACATTGCACTCATTAGGTTAACATGTGGCATGGGCTAGATTACTTATAGCTTCAGTGTCTCTAGCTGCTGTACTCTGTTGTATACATTGGGACAACGTGACACTGTCAGTACCTCAATCACATTGCACTCATTAGGTTAACATGTGGCATGGGATAGATTACTTATAGTTTCAGTGTCTCTAGCTGCTGTACTCTATTGTATACATTGGGACAACGTGACACTGTCTGTAACTCAGTCACATTGCACTCATAGGTTAACATGTGGCATGGGCTAGATTGCTTATAGCTTCAGTGTCACTAGCTTCTGTACTCCGTTGAATACACTGGGACAACGTGACACTGGCAGTATCTCAGTCACATTGCTCTGATTGGGTTATCATGTGGCATGGGCTAGATTACTTATAGCTTCAGTGTCTCTAGCTGCTGTGTTCTGTTGTATACATTGGGACAACGTGACACTGTCAGTATCTCAGTCACATTGCACTCATTAGGTTAACATGTGGTATGGGCTAGATTACTTATAGCTTCAGTGTCTCTAGCTGGTGTACTCTGTTGTATACTTTGGGACAACGTGACACTGTCTGTAACTCAGTCAGGTTGCACTGATTGGGTTAAAATGTGGCATAGGTTTGATTACATTCACCTTCAGTGTCTCTAGCTTGTGTACTCTGTTGTATACATTGGGACAACGTGACACTGTCAGTATCTCAGTCACATTGCACTCATTAGGTTAATATGTGGCATGGGCTAGATTACTTATAGCTTCAGTGTCTCTAGCTGCTGTACTCTGTTGTGTACATTGGGACAACGTGACACTGTCTGTAACTCAGTCACATTGCACTCATAGGTTAACATGTGGCATGGGCTAGATTGCTTATAGCTTCAGTGTCTCTAGCTGCTGTACTCTGTTGTATACATTGGGACAACGTGACACTGTCTGTAACTCAGTCAGGTTGCACATATTGGGATAACACGTAGCATAGGCTAGCTTACTTATAGCTTCAGTGTCTCTAGCTGCTGTACTCCCTTGAATACACTGGGACAACGTGACAATGGCAGTATCTCAGTCACATTGCACTGATTGTGTTAACATGTGGCATAGGTTTGATTACATACAACTTCAGTGTCTCTAGATGCTGTACTCTGTTGTATACATTGGGACAACGTGACACTGTCAGTAACTCAGTCACAGTGCACTCATTAGGTTAACATGTGGTATGGGCTAGATTACTTATAGCTTCAGTGTCTCTAGCTGCTGTACTCTGTTGTATACATTGAGACATCGTGACACTGTCAGTATCTCAGTCACATTGCACTCATTAGGTTAACATGTGGCATGGGCTAGATTACTTATAGCTTCAGTGTCTCTAGCTGCTGTACTCTGTTGTATACAATGGGACAACGTACAGTGTCAGTATGTTAGTCACATTGCACAAATTAGTTTAATATGTGGCATGGGCTAGATTACTTATAGCTTCAGTGTCTCTAACTGGTGTACTCTGTTGTATACATTGGGTCAACGTGACACTGTCAGTATCTCAGTCACATTGCACTCATTAGGTTAACATGTGGCATGGGATAGATTACTTATAGTTTCAGTGTCACTAGCTTCTGTACTCCGTTGAATACACTGGGACAACGTGACACTGGCAGTATCTCAGTCACATTGCTCTGATTGGGTTATCATGTGGCATGGGCTAGAGTACTTATAGCTTCAGTGTCTCTAGCTGCTGTGTTCTGTTGTATACATTGGGACAACGTGACACTGTCAGTATCTCAGTCACATTGCACTCATTAGGTTAACATGTGGCATGGGCTAGATTACTTATAATTTCAGTGTCTCTAGCTGCTGTACTCTGTTGTATACATTGGGACAACGTGACACTGTCAGTATCTCAGTCACATTGCACTGATTGGGGTAACATGTGGCATAGGCTAGATTACTTATAGCTTCAGTGTCTCTAGCTTCTGTACTCCGTTGAATACACTGGGACAACGTGACACTGGCAGTATCTCCGTCACATTGCACTGATTGGGTTAACATGTGGCATAGGTTTGATTACATACAACCTCAGTGTCTCTAGCTGCTGTACTCTGTTGTATACATTGGGACAACGTGATACTGTCTGTAACTCAGTCACATTGCACTCATTAGGTAACATGTTGCATGGGCTAGATTACTTATAGCTTCAGTGTCTTTAGCTGCTGTACTCTGTTGTATACATTGGGACAACGTGACACTGTCAGTATCTCAGTCACATTGCACTCATTAGGTTAACATGTGGCATGGGCTAGATTACTTGTAGCTTCAGTGTCTCTAGCTGCTGTACTCTGTTGTATACATTGGGACAACGTGACACTGTCAGTATCTCAGTCACATTGAACTGATTGGGTTAACATGTGGCATAGGTTTGATTGCATACAACTTCAGTGTCTCTAGCTGCTGTACTCTGTTGTATACATCAGGACAACCTGACACTGGCAGTAACTCAGTCACAGTGCACTCATTAGGTTAACATGTGGTATGGGCTAGATTACTTATAGCTTCAGTGTCTCTAGCTGCTGTACTCTGTTGTATACATTGGGACAACGTGACACTGTCAGTATCTCAGTCACATTGCACTCATTAGGTTAACATGTGGCATATTCTAGATTACATATAGCTTCAGTGTCTCTAGCTGCTGTACTCTGTTGTACACATTGGGACAACATGACACTATCTGTAACTCAGTCAGGTAGCACTGATTGGGTTAACATGTGGCATAGGCTAGATTACTTATAGCTTCAGTGTCTCTAGCTGCTGTACTCTGTTGTATACATTGGGACAACGTGACAGTGTCAGTATGTCAGTCACATTGCACTAATTAGGTTAACATGTGGCATGGGCTAGATTACTTATAGCTTCAGTGTCTCTGGCTGGTGTACTCTCTCTTTTATACAATGGGACAACGTGACACTGTCAGTATATCAGTCACATTGCACTCATTAGGGTAACATGTGGCATAGGCTAGATTACTTATAGCTTCAGTGACTCTAGCTGCTGTACTCTGTTGTATACATTGGGACAACGTGACACTGTCGGTATCTCAGTCACATTGCACTCATTAGGTTAACATGTGGTATGGGCTAGATTACTTATAGCTTCAGTGTCTCTAGCTGCTGTACTCTGTTGTATACATTGGGACAACGTGAAAACTGTCGGTATCAAAGTCACATTGCACTTATTAGGTTAACATGTGGTATGGGCTAGATTACTTATAGCTTCAGTGTCTCTAGCTGCTGTACTCCGTTGTATACATTGGGACAACGTGACACTGTCGGTAACTCAGTCAAGTTGCACTGATTGGGTAAACATGTGGCATAGGCTAGATTACTTATAGCTTTAGTGACTCTAGCTGCTGTACTCCGTTGTATACATTGGGACAACGTGACACTGTCGGTAACTCAGTCACGTTGCACTGGTTGGGTTAACATGTGGCATGGGCTAGATTACTTATAGCTTCAGTGTCTGTAGCTGCTGTACTCTGTTGTATATATTGGGACAACGTGACACTGGCAGTAACTCAGTCACAGTGCACTCATTAGGTTAACATGTGGTATGGGCTAGATTACTTATAGCTTCAGTGTCTCTAGCTGCTGTACTCTGTTGTATACATTGGGACAACGTGACACTGGCAGTAACTCAGTCACAGTGCACTCATTAGGTTAACATGTGGCATGGGCTATATTACTTATAGCTTCAGTGTCTCTAGCTGCTGTACTCTGTTGTATACATTGGGACAACGTGACACTGTCGGTAACTAAGTCAAGTTGCACTGATTGGGTTAACATGTGGTATGGGCTAGATTACTAATAGCTTCAGTGTCTCTAGCTGCTGTACTCTGTTGTATACATTGGGACAACGTGACACTGTCGGTAACTCAGTCAAGTTGCACTGATTGGGTTAACATGTGGTATGGGCTAGATTACTTATAGCTTCAGTGTCTCTAGCTGCTGTACTCTGTTGTATACATTGGGACAACGTGACACTGGCAGTAACTCAGTCACAGTGCACTCATTAGGTTAACATGTGGCATGGGCTAGATTACTTATAGCTTCAGTGTCTCTAGCTGCTGTACTCTGTTGTATACATTGGGACAACGTGACACTATCGGTAACTCAGTCAAGTTGCACTGATTGGGTTAACATGTGGCATGGGCTAGATTACTTATAGCTTCAGTGTCTCTAGCTGGTGTACTCTGTTGTATACTTTGGGACAACGTGAAACTGTCTGTAACTCAGTCAGGTTGCACTGATTGGGTTAACATATGGCATAGGTTTGATTACATTCAGCTTCAGTGTCTCTAGCTTGTGTACTCTGTTGTATACATTGGGACAACGTGACACTGTCAGTATCTCAGTCACATTGCACTCATTAGGTTAACATGTGGCATGGGCTAGATTACTTATAGCTTCAGTGTCTCTAGCTGCTGTACTCTGTTGTATACTTTGGGACAACGTGACACTGTCTGTAACTCAGTCGGGTTGCACTGATTGGGTTAACATGTGGCATAGGTTTGATTACATTCACCTTCAGTGTCTCTAGCTTGTGTACTCTGTTGTATACATTGGGACAACGTGACACTGTCAGTATCTCAGTCACATTGCACTCATTAGGTTAATATGTAGCATGGGCTAGATTACTTATAGCTTCAGTGTCTCTAGCTGCTGTACTCTGTTGTGTACATTGGGACAACGTGACACTGTCTGTAACTCAGTCACATTGCACTCATAGGTTAACATGTGGCATGGGCTAGATTGCTTATAGCTTCAGTGTCTCTAGCTGCTGTACTCTGTTGTATACATTGGGACAACGTGACACTGTCTGTAACTCAGTCAGGTTGCACTGATTGGGTTAACACGTGGCATAGGCTAGCTTACTTATAGCTTCAGTGTCTCTAGCTGCTGTACTCCCTTGAATACACTGGGACAACGTGACACTGGCAGTACCTCAATCACATTGCACTCATTAGGTTAACATGTGGCATGGGCTAGATTACTTATAGCTTCAGTGTCTCTAGCTGCTGTACTCTGTTGTACACATTGGGACAACGTGACACTATCTGTAACTCAGTCAGGTAGCACTGATTGGGTTAACATGTGGCATAGGCTAGATTGCTTATAGCTTCAGTGTCTCTGGCTGGTGTACTCTCTCTTTTATACAATGGGACAACGTGACACTGTCAGTACATCAGTCACATTGCACTCATTAGGTTAACATGTGGCATGGGCTGGATTACTTATAGCATCAGTGTCTCTAGCTGCTGTACTCTGTTGTATACATTGAGACATCGTGACACTGTCAGTATCTCAGTCACATTGCACTCATTAGGTTAACATGTGGCATGGGCTAGATTACTTATAGCTTCAGTGTCTCTAGCTGCTGTACTCTGTTGTATACATTGGGACAACGTGACACTGTCAGTACCTCAATCACATTGCACTCATTAGGTTAACATGTGGCATGGGATAGATTACTTATAGTTTCAGTGTCTCTAGCTGCTGTACTCTATTGTATACATTGGGACAACGTGACACTGTCTGTAACTCAGTCACATTGCACTCATAGGTTAACATGTGGCATGGGCTAGATTGCTTATAGCTTCAGTGTCACTAGCTTCTGTACTCCGTTGAATACACTGGGACAACGTGACACTGGCAGTATCTCAGTCACATTGCTCTGATTGGGTTATCATGTGGCATGGGCTAGATTACTTATAGCTTCAGTGTCTCTAGCTGCTGTGTTCTGTTGTATACATTGGGACAACGTGACACTGTCAGTATCTCAGTCACATTGCACTCATTAGGTTAACATGTGGTATGGGCTAGATTACTTATAGCATCAGTGTCTCTAGCTGCTGTACTCTGTTGTATACATTGGGACAACGTGACACTGGCAGTAACTCAGTCACAGTGCACTCATTAGGTTAACATGTGGTATGGGCTAGATTACTTATAGCATCAGTGTCTCTGGCTGGTGTACTCTCTCTTTTATACAATGGGACAACGTGACACTGTCAGTATATCAGTCACATTGCACTCATTAGATTAACATGTGGCATAGGCTAGATTACTTATAGCTTCAGTGACTCTAGCTGCTGTACTCTGTTGTATACATTGGGACAACGTGACACTGGCGGTATCTCAGTCACATTGCACTCATTAGGTTAACATGTGGTATGGGCTAGATTACTTATAGCTTCAGTGTCTCTAGCTGCTGTACTCTGTTGTATACATTGGGACAACGTGACACTGAAGGTATCTCAGTCACATTGCACTTATTAGGTTAACATGTGGTATGGGCTAGATTAATTATAGCTTCAGTGTCTCTAGCTGCTGTACTCCGTTGTATACATTGGGACAACGTGACACTTTCGGTAACTCAGTCAAGTTGCACTGATTGGGTAAACATGTGGCATAGGCTAGATTACTTATAGCTTCAGTGACTCTAGCTGCTGTACTCCGTTGTATACATTGGGACAACGTAACACTGTCGGTAACTCAGTCACAGTGCACCCATTAGGTTAACATGTGGCATGGGCTAGATTACTTATAGCTTCAGTGTCTCTAGCTGCTGTACTCTGTTGTATATATTGGGACAACGTGACACTGGCAGTAACTCAGTCACAGTGCACTCATTAGGTTAACATGTGGTATGGGCTAGATTACTTATAGCTTCAGTGTCTCTAGCTGCTGTACTCTGTGTATACATTGGGACAACGTGACACTGGCAGTAACTCAGTCACAGTGCACTCATTAGGTTAACATGTGGCATGGGCTATATTACTTATAGCTTCAGTGTCTCTAGCTGCTGTACTCTGTTGTATACATTGGGACAACGTGACACTGTCGGTAACTCAGTCAAGTTGCACTGATTGGGTTAACATGTGGTATGGGCTAGATTACTTATAGCTTCAGTGTCTCTAGGTGCTGTACTCTGTTGTATACATTGGGACAACGTGACACTGTCGGTAACTCAGTCAAGTTGCACTGATTGGGTTAACATGTAGTATGGGCTAGATTACTTATAGCTTCAGTGTCTCTAGCTGCTGTACTCTTTTGTATACATTGGGACAACGTGACACTGGCAGTAACTCAGTCACAGTGCACCCATTAGGTTAACATGTGGCATGGGCTAGATTACTTATAGCTTCAGTGTCTCTAGCTGCTGTACTCTGTTGTATACATTGGGACAACGTGACACTATCGGTAACTCAGTCAAGTTGCACTGATTGGGTTAACATGTGGCATAGGCTAGATTACTTATAGCTTCAGTGTCTCTAGCTGGTGTACTCTGTTGTATACTTTGGGATAACGTGACACTGTCTGTAACTCAGTCAGGTTGCACTGATTGGGTTAACATATGGCATAGGTTTGATTACATTCAGCTTCAGTGTCTCTAGCTTGTGTACTCTGTTGTATACATTGGGACAACGTGACACTGTCAGTATCTCAGTCACATTGCACTCATTCGGTTAATATGTCGCATGGGCTAGATTACTTATAGGTTCAGTGTCTCTAGCTGCTGTACTCTGTTGTGTACATGGGGACAAGGTGACACTGTCTGTAACTCAGTCACATTGCACTCATAGGTTAACATGTGGCATGGGCTAGATTGCTTATAGCTTCAGTGTCTCTAGCTGCTGTACTCTGTTGTATACATTGGGAGAACGTGACACTGTCTGTAACTCAGTCAGGTTGCACTGATTGGGCTAACATGTGGCATAGGCTAGCTTACTTATAGCTTCAGTGTCTCTAGCTGCTGTACTCTGTTGTATACTTTGGGACAACGTGACACTGTCGTTAACTCAGTCAGGTTGCACTGATTGGGTTAACATATGGCATAGGTTTGATTACATACAACTTCAGTGTCTCTAGCTGCTGTACTCTGTTGTATACATTGGGACTACGTGACAGTGTCAGTATCTCAGTCACATTGCACTGATTGGGTTAACATGTGGCATAGGTTTGATTGCATACAACTTCAGTGTCTCTAGCTGCTGTACTCTGTTGTATACATTGGGACAACCTGACACTGGCAGTAACTCAGTCACAGTGCACTCATTAGGTTAACATGTGGTATGGGCTAGATTACTTATAGCTTCAGTGTCTCTAGCTGCTGTACTCTGTTGTATACATTGGGACAACGTGACACTGTCTGTATCTTAGTCACAATGCACTCATTAGGTTAACATGTGGCATAGGCTAGATTACTTATAGCTTCAGTGTCTCTAGCTGCTGTTTTCTGTTGTATATATTCGGACAACGTGACATTGTCAGTATCTTAGTCACAATGCACTCATTAGGTTAACATGTGGCATGGGCTAGATTACTTATAGCTTCAGTATCTCTAGCTGCTGTGCTCTGTTGTATACATTGGGACAACGTGACACTGTCTGTAACTCAGTCAGGTTACACTAATTGGGTTAATATGTGGCATAGGTTTGATTAATACAACCTCAGTGTCTCTAGCTGCTGTACTCTGTTGTATACGTTGGGACAACCTGACACTGTCAGTATCTCAGTCACATTGCACTCATTAGGTTAACATGTGGCATGGGCTAGATTACTTATAGCTTCAGTGTCTCTAGCTGGTGTACTCTGTTGCATACATTGGGACAACATGACACTGTCAGTATTTCAGTCACATTACACTCATTAGGTTAACGTGTGGCATGGGCTAGATTACTTATAGCTTCAGTGTCTCTAGCTGGTGTACTCTGTTGTATACTTTGGGACAACGTGACACTGTCTGTAACTCAGTCAGGTTGCACTGATTGGGTTAACATATGGCATAGGTTTGATTACATTCAGCTTCAGTGTCTCTAGCTGGTGTACTCTGTTGTATACATTGGGACAACGTGACACTGTCAGTATCTCAGTCACATTGCACTCATTAGGTTAATATGTGGCATGGGCTAGATTACTTATAGCTTCAGTGTCTCTAGCTGCTGTACTCTGTTGTGTACATTGGGACAACGTGACACTGTCTGTATCTCAGTCACATTGCACTCATTAGGTTAACATGTGGCATGGGCTAGATTACTTATAGCTTCAGTGTCTCTAGCTGCTGTACTCTGTTGTATACATTGGGACAACGTGACACTGGCAGTAACTCAGTCACAGTGCACTCATTAGGTTAACATGTGGCATGGGCTAGATTACTTATAGCTTCAGTGTCTCTAGCTGCTGTACTCTGTTGTATACATTGGGACAACGTGACACTATCGGTAACTCAGTCAAGTTGCACTGATTGGGTTAACATGTGGCATGGGCTAGATTACTTATAGCTTCAGTGTCTCTAGCTGGTGTACTCTGTTGTATACTTTGGGACAACGTGACACTGTCTGTAACTCAGTCAGGTTGCACTGATTGGGTTAACATATGGCATAGGTTTGATTACATTCAGCTTCAGTGTCTCTAGCTTGTATACTCTGTTGTATACATTGGGACAACGTGACACTGTCAGTATCTCAGTCACATTGCACTCATTAGGTTAACATGTGGCATGGGCTAGATTACTTATAGCTTCAGTGTCTCTAGCTGGTGTACTCTGTTGTATACTTTGGGACAACGTGACACTGTCTGTAACTCAGTCAGGTTGCACTGATTGGGTTAACATGTGGCATAGGTTTGATTACATTCACCTTCAGTGTCTCTAGCTTGTGTACTTTGTTGTATACATTGGGACAACGTGACACTGTCAGTATCTCAGTCACATTGCACTCATTAGGTTAATATGTGGCATGGGCTAGATTACTTATAGCTTCAGTGTCTCTAGCTGCTGTACTCTGTTGTGTACATTGGGACAACGTGACACTGTCTGTAACTCAGTCACATTGCACTCATAGGTTAACATGTGGCATGGGCTAGATTGCTTATAGCTTCAGTGTCTCTAGATGCTGTACTCTGTTGTATACATTGGGACAACGTGACACTGTCAGTAACTCAGTCACAGTGCACTCATTAGGTTAACATGTGGTATGGGCTAGATTACTTATAGCTTCAGTGTCTCTAGCTGCTGTACTCTGTTGTATACATTGAGACATCGTGACACTGTCACTATCTCAGTCACATTGCACTCATTAGGTTAACATGTGGCATGGGCTAGATTTCTTATAGCTTCAGTGTCTCTAGCTGCTGTACTCTGTTGTATACATTGGGACAACGTGACACTGTCAGTACCTCAATCACATTGCACTCATTAGGTTAACATGTGGCATGGGCTAGATTACTTATAGCTTCAGTGTCTCTAGCTGCTGTACTCTGTTGTATACAATGGGACAACGTGACAGTGTCAGTATGTCAGTCACATTGCACTGATTAGTTTAACATGTGGCATGGGCTAGATTACTTATAGCTTCAGTGTCACTAGCTTCTGTACTCCGTTGAATACACTGGGACAACGTGACACTGGCAGTATCTCAGTCACATTGCTCTGATTGGGTTATCATGTGGCATGGGCTAGATTACTTATAGCTTCAGTGTCTCTAGCTGCTGTACTCTGTTGTATACATTGGGACAACGTGACACTGGCAGTATCTCCGTCACATTGCAGTGATTGGGTTAACATGTGGCATAGGTTTGATTACATACAACCTCAGTGTCTCTAGCTGCTGTACTCTGTTGTATACATTGGGACAACGTGACACTGGCAGTATCTCAGTCACATTGCTCTGATTGGGTTATCATGTGGCATGGGCTAGATTACTTATAGCTTCAGTGTCTTTAGCTGCTGTACTCTCTTGTATACATTGGGACAACGTGACACTGGCAGTAACTCAGTCACAGTGCACTCATTAGGTTAACATGTGGTATGGGCTAGATTACTTATAGCATCAGTGTCTCTAGCTGCTGTACTCTGTTGTATACATTGGGACAACGCGACACTGGCAGTATCTCAGTCACATTGCACTCATTAGGTTAACATGTGGTATGGGCTAGATTACTTATAGCATCAGTGTCTCTAGCTGCTGTACTCTGTTGTATACATTGGGACAACGTGACACTGGCAGCAACTCAGTCACAGTGCACTCATTAGGTTAACATGTGGTATGGGCTAGATTACTTATAGCATCAGTGTCTCTAGCTGCTGTACTCTGTTGTATACATTGGGACAACCTGACACTGGCAGTATCTCAGTCACATTGCACTCATTAGGTTAACATGTGGCATGGGCTGGATTACTTATAGCATCAGTGTCTCTAGCTGCTGTACTCTGTTGTATACATTGGGACAACGTGACACTGTCAGTATCTCAGTCACATTGCACTCATTTGATTAACATGTGGCATGGCCTAGATTACTTATAGCTTCAGTGTCTCTAGCTGCTCTACTCTGTTGTATACATTGGGACAACGTGACACTGTCAGTATCTCAGTCACATTGCACTCATTAGCTTAACATGTGGCATATTCTAGATTACATATAGCTTCAGTGTCTCTAGCTGCTGTACTCTGTTGTACACATTGGGACAACGTGACACTATCTGTAACTCAGTCAGGTAGCACTGATTGGGTTAACATGTGGCATAGGCTAGATAACTTATAGCTTCAGTGTCTCTAGCTGCTGTACTCTGTTGTATACATTGGGACAACGTGACAGTGTCAGTATGTCAGTCACATTGCACTAATTAGGTTAACATGTGGCATGGGCTAGATTACTTATAGCTTCAGTGTCTCTGGCTGGTGTACTCTCTCTTTTATACAATGGGACAACGTGACACTGTCAGTATATCAGTCACATTGCACTCATTAGGTTAACATGTGGCATAGGCTAGATTACTTATAGCTTCAGTGACTCTAGCTGCTGTACTCTGTTGTATACATTGGGACAACGTGACACTGTCGGTATCTCAGTCACATTGCACTCATTAGGTTAACATGTGGTATGGGCTAGATTACTTATAGCTTCAGTGTCTCTAGCTGCTGTACTCTGTTGTATACATTGGGACAACGTGACACTGTAGGTGTCTCAGTCACATTGCACTTATTAGGTTAACATGTAGTATGGGCTAGATTACTTATAGCTTCAGTGTCTCTAGCTGCTGTACTCCGTTGTATACATTGGGACAACGTGACACTGTCGGTAACTCAGTCAAGTTGCACTGATTGGGTAAGCATTTGGCATAGGCTAGATTACTTATAGCTTCAGTGACTCTAGCTGCTGTACTCCGTTGTATACATTGGGACAACGTGACACTGTCGGTAACTCAGTCACATTGCACTCATTAGGTTAACATGTGGTATAGGCTAGAATACTTATAGCTTCAGTGTCTCTAGCTGCTGTACTCTGTTGTATACATTGGGACAACGTGACACTGTCGGTAACTCAGTCAAGTTGCACTGATTGGGTTAACATGTGGCATGGGCTAGATTACTTATAGCTTCAGTGTCTCTAGCTGCTGCACTCTGTTGTATATATTGGGACAACGTGACACTGGCAGTAACTCAGTCACAGTGCACTCATTAGGTTAACATGTGGTATGGGCTAGATTACTTATAGCTTCAGTGTCTCTAGCTGCTGTACTCTGTTGTATACATTGGGACAACGTGACACTGGCAGTAACTCAGTCACAGTGCACTCATTAGGTTAACATGTGGCATGGGCTATATTACTTATAGCTTCAGTGTCTCTAGCTGCTGTACTCTGTTGTATACATTGGGACAACGTGACACTGTCGGTAACTCAGTCAAGTTGCACTGATTGGGTTAACATGTGGTATGGGCTAGATTACTTATAGCTTCAGTGTCTCTAGCTGCTGTACTCTGTTGTATACATTGGGACAACGTGACACTGTCGGTAACTCAGTCAAGTTGCACTGATTGGGTTAACATGTGGTATGGGCTAGATTACTTATAGCTTCAGTGTCTCTAGCTGCTGTACTCTGTTGTATACATTGGGACAACGTGACACTGGCAGTAACTCAGTCACAGTGCACTCATTAGGTTAACATGTGGCATGGGCTAGATTACTTATAGCTTCAGTGTCTCTAGCTGCTGTACTCTGTTGTATACATTGGGACAACGTGACACTATCGGTAACTCAGTCAAGTTGCACTGATTGGGTTAACATGTGGCATGGGCTAGATTACTTATAGCTTCAGTGTCTCTAGCTGGTGTACTCTGTTGTATACTTTGGGACAACGTGACACTGTCTGTAACTCAGTCAGGTTGCACTGCTTGGGTTAACATATGGCATAGGTTTGATTACATTCAGCTTCAGTGTCTCTAGCTTGTGTACTCTGTTGTATACATTGGGACAACGTGACACTGTCAGTATCTCAGTCACATTGCACTCATTAGGTTAATATGTGGCATGGGCTAGATTACTTATAGCTTCAGTGTCTCTAGCT
Organism: Deroplatys truncata; assembly: GCA_030765065.1. Taxonomy (NCBI): domain Eukaryota; kingdom Metazoa; phylum Arthropoda; class Insecta; order Mantodea; family Mantidae; genus Deroplatys; species Deroplatys truncata. The sequence continues at coordinate 214,209,856 of CM060988.1, read as the reverse complement.
GCTGTACTCCGTTGAATACACTGGGACAACGTGACCCTGGCAGTATCTCAGTCACATTGCACTGATTGGGTTAACATGTGGCATAGGTTTGATTACATACAACTTCAGTGTCTCTAGCTGCTGTACTCTGTTGTATACATTGGGACTACGTGACACTGTCAGTATCTCAGTCACATTGCACTGATTGGGTTAACATGTGGCATAGGTTTGATTGCATACAACTTCAGTGTCTCTAGCTGCTGTACTCTGTTGTATACATTGGGACAACCTGACACTGGCAGTAACTCAGTCACAGTACACTCAGTAGGTTAACATGTGGTATGGGCTAGATTACTTATAGCTTCAGTGTCTCTAGCTTCTGTACTCTGTTGTATACATTGGGACAACGTGACACTGTCTGTAACTCACACAAGTTGCACTGATTGGGTTAACATGTGTTATGGGCTTGATTACTTATAGCTTCAGTGTCTCTAGCTGCTGTACTCTGTTGTATATATTGGGACAACGTGATATTGTCAGTATCTTAGTCACAATGCACTCATTAGGTTAACATGTGGCATAGGCTAGATTACTTATAGCTTCAGTGTCTCTAGCTGCTGTTTTCTGTTGTGTATATTGGGACAACGTGACATTGTCAGTATCTTAGTCACAATGCACTCATTAGGTTAACATGTGGCATGGGCTAGATTACTTATAGCTTCAGTATCTCTAGCTGCTGTGCTCTGTTGTATACATTGGGACAACGTGACACTGTCTGTAACTCAGTCAGGTTACACTTATTGGGTTAACATGTGGCATAGGTTTCATTAATACAACCTCAGTGTCTCTAGCTGCTGTACTCTGTTGTATACGTTGGGACAACCTGACACTGTCAGTATCTCAGTCACATTGCACTCATTAGGTTAACATGTGGCATGGGCTAGATTACTTATAGCTTCAGTGTCTCTAGCTGGTGTACTCTGTTGCATACATTGGGACAACATGACACTGTCAGTATTTCAGTCACATTACACTCATTAGGTTAACGTGTGGCATGGGCTAGATTACTTATAGCTTCAGTGTCTCTAGCTGGTGTACTCTGTTGTATACTTTGGGACAACGTGACACTGTCTGTAACTCAGTCAGGTTGCACTGATTGGGTTAACATATGGCATAGGTTTGATTACATTGAGCTTCAGTGTCTCCAGCTGGTGTACTCTGTTGTATACATTGGGACAACGTGACACTGTCAGTATCTCAGTCACATTGCACTCATTAGGTTAATATGTGGCATGGGCTAGATTACTTATAGCTTCAGTGTCTCTAGCTGCTGTACTCTGTTGTGTACATTGGGACAACGTGACACTGTCTGTATCTCAGTCACATTGCACTCATTAGGTTAACATGTGGCATGGGCTAGATTACTTATAGTTTCAGCGTCTCTAGCTGCTGCACTCTTTTGTATACATTGGGACAACGTAACACTGTCTGTAACTCAGTCACATTGCACTCATAGGTTAACATGTGGCATGGGCTAGATTGCTTATAGCTTCAGTGCCTCTAGCTGCTGTACTCTGTTGTATACATTGGGACAACGTGACACAGTCTGCAACTCAGTCAGGTTGCACTGATTGGGTTAACATGTGGCATAGGCTAGCTTACTTATAGCTTCATTGTCTCTAGCTGCTGTACTCCGTTGAACACACTGGGACAACGTGACACTGGCAGTAACTCAGTCACATAGCACTGATTGGGTTAACATGTGGCATAGGTTTGATTACATACAACTTCAGTGTCTCTAGCTGCTGTACTCTGTTGTATACATTGGGACAACGTGACACTGTCAGTATCTCAGTCACATTGCACTCATTAGGTTAACATGTGGCATGGGCTAGATTACTTATAGCTTCAGTGTCTCTAGCTGCTGTACTCTGTTGTATACATTGGGACAACGTGACACTGTCAGTATCTCAATCACATTGCACTCATTAGGGTAACATGTGTCATGGGCTGGATTACTTATAGCTTCAGTGTCTCTAGCTGCTGTACTCTGTTGTATACATTGGGACAACGTGACACTGTCAGTATCTCAGTCACATTGCACTCATTAGGTTAACATGTGGCATGGCCTAGATTACTTATAGCTTCAGTGTCTCTAGCTGCTGTACTCTGTTGTATACATTGGGACAACGTGACACTGTCAGTACCTCAGTCGCATTGCACTCATTAGGTTAACATGTGGCATGGGCTAGATTACTTATAGCTTCAGTGTCTCTCGCTGCTGTACTCTGTTGTATACATTGGGACAACGTGACACTGTCAGTACCTCAGTCACATTGCACTCATTAGGTTAACATGTGGCATGGGCTAGATTACTTATAGCTTCAGTGTCTCTAGCTGCTGTACTCTGTTGTATACAATGGGACAACGTGACAGTGTCAGTATGTCAGTCACATTGCACTAATTAGTTTAACATGTGGCATGGGCTAGATTACTTATAGCTTCAGTGTCTCTAACTGGTGTACTCTGTTGTATACATTGGGTCAACGTGACACTGTCAGTATCTCAGTCACATTGCACTCATTAGGTTAACATGTGGCATGGGATAGATTACTTATAGTTTCAGTGTCTCTAGCTGCTGTACTCTATTGTATACATTGGGACAACGTGACACTGTCTGTAACTCAGTCACATTGCACTCAAAGGTTAACATGTGGCATGGGCTAGATTGCTTATAGCTTCAGTGTCACTAGCTTCTGTACTCCGTTGAATACACTGGGATAACGTGACACTGGCAGTATCTCAGTCACATTGCTCTGATTGGGTTATCATGTGGCATGGGCTAGATTACTTATAGCTTCAGTGTCTCTAGCTGCTGTGTTCTGTTGTATACATTGGGACAACGTGACACTGTCAGTATCTCAGTCACATTGCACTCATTAGGTTAACATGTGGCATGGGCTAGATTACTTATAATTTCAGTGTCTCTAGCTGCTGTACTCTGTTGTATACATTGGGACAACGTGACACTGTCAGTATCTCAGTCACATTGCACTGATTGGGGTAACATGTGGCATAGGCTAGATTACTTATAGCTTCAGTGTCTCTAGCTTCTGTACTCCGTTGAATACACTGGGACAACGTGACACTGGCAGTATCTCCGTCACATTGCACTGATTGGGTTAACATGTGGCATAGGTTTGATTACATACAACCTCAGTGTATCTAGCTGCTGTACTCTGTTGTATACATTGGGACAACGTGATACTGTCTGTAACTCAGTCACATTGCACTCATTAGGTAACATGTGGCATGGGCTAGATTACTTATAGCTTCAGTGTCTTTAGCTGCTGTACTCTCTTGTATACATTGGGACAACGTGACACTGTCAGTATCTCAGTCACATTGCACTCATTAGGTTAACATGTGGCATGGGCTAGATTACTTGTAGCTTCAGTGTCTCTAGCTGCTGTACTCTGTTGTATACATTGGGACAACGTGACACTGTCAGTATCTCAGTCACATTGCACTGATTGGGTTAACATGTGGCATAGGTTTGATTGCATACAACTTCAGTGTCTCTAGCTGCTGTACTCTGTTGTATACATTGGGACAACCTGACACTGGCAGTAACTCAGTCACAGTGCACTCATTAGGTTAACATGTGGTATGGGCTAGATTACTTATAGCTTCAGTGTCTCCAGCTGCTGTACTCTGTTGTATACATTGGGACAACGTTACACTGTCAGTATCTCAGTCACATTGCACTCATTAGGTTAACATGTGGCATTGGCTGGATTACTTATAGCATCAGTGTCTCTAGCTGCTGTACTCTGTTGTATACATTGGGACAACGTGACACTGTCAGTATCTCAGTCACATTGCACTCATTAGATTAACATGTGGCATGGCCTAGATTACTTATAGTTTCAGTGTCTCTAGCTGCTGTACACTATTGTATACATTGGGACAACGTGACACTGTCTGTAACTCAGTCACATTGCACTCATAGGTTAACATGTGGCATGGGCTAGATTGCTTATAGCTTCAGTGTCTCTAGCTTCTGTACTCCGTTGAATACACTGGGACAACGTGACACTGGCAGTATCTCAGTCACATTGCACTGATTGGGTTAACATGTGGCATGGGCTAGATTACTTATAGCTTCAGTGTCTCTAGCTGCTGTGTTCTGTTGTATACATTGGGACAACGTGACACTGTCAGTATCTCAGTCACATTGCACTCATTAGGTTAACATGTGGCATGGGCTAGATTACTTATAGCTTCAGTGTCTCTAGCTGGTGTACTCTGTTGTATACTTTGGGACAACGTGACACTGTCTGTAACTCAGTCAGGTTGCACTGATTGGGTTAACATATGGCATAGGTTTGATTACATTCAGCTTCAGTGTCTCTAGCTTGTGTACTCTGTTGTATACATTGGGACAACGTGACACTGTCAGTATCTCAGTCACATTGCACTCATTAGGTTAATATGTGGCATGGGCTAGATTACTTATAGCTTCAGTGTCTCTAGCTGCTGTACTCTGTTGTGTACATTGGGACAACGTGACACTGTCTGTAACTCAGTCACATTGCACTCATAGGTTAACATGTGGCATGGGCTAGATTGCTTATAGCTTCAGTGTCTCTAGCTGCTGTACTCTGTTGTATACATTGGGACAACGTGACACTGTCAGTACCTCAGTCACATTGCACTCATTAGGTTAACATGTGGCATAGGCTAGATTACTTATAGCTTCAGTGTCTCTCGCTGCTGTACTCTGTTGTATTCATTGGGACAACGTGACACTGTCAGTAACTCATTCACATTGCACTCATTAGGTTAACATGTGGCATGGGCTAGATTACTTATAGCTTCAGTGTCTCTAGCTACTGTACTCTGTTGTATACATTGAGACATCGTGACACTGTCAGTATCTCAGTCACATTGCACTCATTAGGTTAACATGTGGCATGGGCTAGATTACTTATAGCTTCAGTGTCTCTAGCTGCTGTACTCTGTTGTATACATTGGGACAACGTGACACTGTCAGTACCTCAGTCACATTGCACTCATTAGGTTAACATGTGGCATGGGCTAGATTACTTATAGCTTCAGTGTCTCTAGCTGCTGTACTCTGTAGTATACAATGGGACAACGTGACAGTGTCAGTATGTTAGTCACATTGCACTAATTAGGTTAACATGTGGCATGGGCTAGATTACTTATAGCTTCAGTGTCTCTAACTGGTGTACTCTGTTGTAAACATTGGGTCAACGTGACACTGTCAGTATCTCAGTCACATTGCACTCATTAGGTTAACATGTGGCATGGGATAGATTACTTTAAGTTTCAGTGTCTCTAGCTGCTATACACTATTGTATACATTGGGACAACGTGACACTGTCTGTAACTCAGTCACATTGCACTCATAGGTTAACATGTGGCATGGGCTAGATTGCTTATAGCTTCAGTGTCTCTAGCTTCTGTACTCCGTTGAATACACTGGGACAACGTGACACTGGCAGTATCTCAGTCACATTGCACTGATTGGGCTAACATGTGGCATGGGCTAGATTACCTATAGCTTCAGTGTCTCTAGCTGCTGTGTTCTGTTGTATACATTGGGACAACGTGACACTGTCAGTATCTCAGTCACATTGCACTCATTAGGTTAACATGTGGCATGGGCTAGATTACTTATAATTTCAGTGTCTCTAGCTGCTGTACTCTGTTGTATACATTGGGACAACGTGACACTGTCAGTATCTCATTCACATTGCACTGATTGGGTTAACATGTGGCATAGGCTAGATTACTTATAGCTTCAGTGTCTATAGCTTCTGTACTCCGATGAATACACTGGGACAACGTGACACTGGCAGTATCTCCGTCACATTGCACTCATTAGTTTAACATGTGGCATGGGCTAGATTACTTATAGCTTCAGTGTCTCTAGCTGGTGTACTCTGTTGTATACTTTGGGACAACGTGACACTGTCTGTAACTCAGTCAGGTTGCACTGATTGGGTTAACATATGGCATAGGTTTGATTACATTCAGCTTCAGTGTCTCTAGCTTGTGTATTCTGTTGTATACATTGGGACAACGTGACACTGTCAGTATCTCAGTCACATTGCACTCATTAGGTTAATATGTGGCATGGGCTAGATTACTTATAGCTTCAGTGTCTCTAGCTGCTGTACTCTGTTGTGTACATTGGGACAACGTGACACTGTCTGTAACTCAGTCACATTGCACTCATAGGTTAACATGTGGCATGGGCTAGATTGCTTATAGCTTCAGTGTCTCTAGCTGCTGTACTCTGTTGTATACATTGGGACAACGTGACACAGTCTGCAACTCAGTCAGGTTGCACTGATTGGGTTAACATGTGGCATAGGCTAGCTTTTTTATAGCTTCAGTGTCTCTAGCTGCTGTACTCCGTTGAACACACTGGGACAACGTGACACTGGCAGTAACTCAGTCACATAGCACTGATTGGGTTAACATGTGGCATAGGTTTGATTACATACAACTTCAGTGTCTCTAGCTGCTGTACTCTGTTGTATACATTGGGACAACGTGACACTGTCAGTAACTCAGTCACAGTGCACTCATTAGGTTATCATTTGGTATGGGCTAGATTACTTTAGCTTCAGTGTCTCTAGCTGCTGTACTCTGTTGTATACATTGGGACATCGTGACACTGTCAGTATCTCAGTCACATTGCACTCATTAGGTTAACATGTGGCATGGGCTAGATTACTTATAGCTTCAGTGTCTCTAGCTGCTGTACTCTGTTGTATACATTGGGACAACGTGACACTGTCAGTATCTCAATCACATTGCACTCATTAGGGTAACATGTGTCATGGGCTGGATTACTTATAGCTTCAGTGTCTCTAGCTGCTGTACTCTGTTGTATACATTGGGACAACGTGACACTGTCAGTATCTCAGTCACATTGCACTCATTAGGTTAACATGTGGCATGGGCTAGATTACTTATAGCTTCAGTGTCTCTCGCTGCTGTACTCTGTTGTATACATTGGGACAACGTGACACTGTCAGTACCTCAGTCACATTGCACTCATTAGGTTAACATGTGGCATGGGCTAGATTACTTATAGCTTCAGTGTCTCTAGCTGCTGTACTCTGTTGTATACAATGGGACAACGTGACAGTGTCAGTATGTCAGTCACATTGCACTAATTAGTTTAACATGTGGCATGGGCTAGATTAGTTATAGCTTCAGTGTCTCTAACTGGTGTACTCTGTTGTATACATTGGGTCAACGTGACACTGTCAGTATCTCAGTCACATTGCACTCATTAGGTTAACATGTGGCATGGGATAGATTACTTATAGTTTCAGTGTCTCTAGCTGCTGTACTCTATTGTATACATTGGGACAACGTGACACTGTCTGTAACTCAGTCACATTGCACTCAAAGGTTAACATGTGGCATGGGCTAGATTGCTTATAGCTTCAGTGTCACTAGCTTCTGTACTCCGTTGAATACACTGGGATAACGTGACACTGGCAGTATCTCAGTCACATTGCTCTGATTGGGTTATCATGTGGCATGGGCTAGATTACTTATAGCTTCAGTGTCTCTAGCTGCTGTGTTCTGTTGTATACATTGGGACAACGTGACACTGTCAGTATCTCAGTCACATTGCACTCATTAGGTTAACATGTGGCATGGGCTAGATTACTTATAATTTCAGTGTCTCTAGCTGCTGTACTCTGTTGTATACATTGGGACAACGTGACACTCTCAGTATCTCAGTCACATTGCACTGATTGGGGTAACATGTGGCATAGGCTAGATTACTTATAGCTTCAGTGTCTCTAGCTTCTGTACTCCGTTGAATACACTGGGACAACGTGACACTGGCAGTATCTCCGTCACATTGCACTGATTGGGTTAACATGTGGCATAGGTTTGATTACATACAACCTCAGTGTATCTAGCTGCTGTACTCTGTTGTATACATTGGGACAACGTGATACTGTCTGTAACTCAGTCACATTGCACTCATTAGGTAACATGTGGCATGGGCTAGATTACTTATAGCTTCAGTGTCTTTAGCTGCTGTACTCTCTTGTATATATTGGGACAACGTGACACTGTCAGTATCTCAGTCACATTGCACTCATTAGGTTAACATGTGGCATGGGCTAGATTACTTGTAGCTTCAGTGTCTCTAGCTGCTGTACTCTGTTGTATACATTGGGACAACGTGACACTGTCAGTATCTCAGTCACATTGCACTGATTGGGTTAACATGTGGCATAGGTTTGATTGCATACAACTTCAGTGTCTCTAGCTGCTGTACTCTGTTGTATACATTGGGACAACCTGACACTGGCAGTAACTCAGTCACAGTGCACTCATTAGGTTAACATTTGGTATGGGCTAGATTACTTATAGCTTCAGTGTCTCCAGCTGCTGTACTCTGTTGTATACATTGGGACAACGTGACACTGTCAGTATCTCAGTCACATTGCACTCATTAGGTTAACATGTGGCATTGGCTGGATTACTTATAGCATCAGTGTCTCTAGCTGCTGTACTCTGTTGTATACATTGGGACAACGTGACACTGTCAGTATCTCAGTCACATTGCACTCATTAGATTAACATGTGGCATGGCCTAGATTACTTATAGTTTCAGTGTCTCTAGCTGCTGTACACTATTGTATACATTGGGACAACGTGACACTGTCAGTAACTCAGTCACATTGCACTCATAGGTTAACATGTGGCATGGTCTAGATTGCTTATAGCTTCAGTGTCTCTAGCTTCTGTACTCCGTTGAATACACTGGGACAACGTGACACTGGCAGTATCTCAGTCACATTGCACTGATTGGGTTAACATGTGGCATGGGCTAGATTACTTATAGCTTCAGTGTCTCTAGCTGCTGTGTTCTGTTGTATACATTGGGACAACGTGACACTGTCAGTATCTCAGTCACATTGCACTCATTAGGTTAACATGTGGCATGGGCTAGATTACTTATAGCTTCAGTGTCTCTAGCTGGTGTACTCTGTTGTATACTTTGGGACAACGTGACACTGTCTGTAACTCAGTCAGGTTGCACTGATTGGGTTAACATATGGCATAGGTTTGATTACATTCAGCTTCAGTGTCTCTAGCTTGTGTACTCTGTTGTATACATTGGGACAACGTGACACTGTCAGTATCTCAGTCACATTGCACTCATTAGGTTAATATGTGGCATGGGCTAGATTACTTATAGCTTCAGTGTCTCTAGCTGCTGTAGTCTGTTGTGTACATTGGGACAACGTGACACTGTCTGTAACTCAGTCACATTGCACTCATAGGTTAACATGTGGCATGGGCTAGATTGCTTATAGCTTCAGTGTCTCTAGCTGCTGTACTCTGTTGTATACATTGGGACAACGTGACACTGTCAGTACCTCAGTCACATTGCACTCATTAGGTTAACATGTGGCATAGGCTAGATTACTTATAGCTTCAGTGTCTCTCGCTGCTGTACTCTGTTGTATTCATTGGGACAACGTGACACTGTCAGTAACTCATTCACATTGCACTCATTAGGTTAACATGTGGCATGGGCTAGATTACTTATAGCTTCAGTGTCTCTAGCTACTGTACTCTGTTGTATACATTGAGACATCGTGACACTGTCAGTATCTCAGTCACATTGCACTCATTAGGTTAACATGTGGCATGGGCTAGATTACTTATAGCTTCAGTGTCTCTAGCTGCTGTACTCTGTTGTATACATTGGGACAACGTGACACTGTCAGTATCTCAATCACATTGCACTCATTAGGGTAACATGTGGCATGGGCTGGATTACTTATAGCTTCAGTGTCTCTAGCTGCTGTACTCTGTTGTATACATTGGGACAACGTGACACTGTCAGTATCTCAGTCACATTGCACTCATTAGGTTAACATGTGGCATGGGCTAGATTACTTATAGCTTCAGTGTCTCTGGCTGCTGTACTCTGTTGTATACATTGGGCCAACGTGACACCGTCAGTACCTCAGTCACATTGCACTCATTAGGTTAACATGTGGCATGGGCTAGATTACTTATAGCTTCAGTGTCTCTAGCTGCTGTACTCTGTTGTATACAATGGGACAACGTGACAGTGTCAGTATGTCAGTCACATTGCACTAATTAGTTTAACATGTGGCATGGGCTAGATTACTTATAGCTTCAGTGTCTCTAACTGGTGTACTCTGTTGTATACATTGGGTCAACGTGACACTGTCAGTATCTCAGTCACATTGCACTCATTAGGTTAACATGTGGCATGGGATAGATTACTTATAGTTTCAGTGTCTCTAGCTGCTGTACTCTATTGTATACATTGGGACAACGTGACACTGTCTGTAACTCAGTCACATTGCACTCAAAGGTTAACATGTGGCATGGGCTAGATTGCTTATAGCTTCAGTGTCACTAGCTTCTGTACTCCGTTGAATACACTGGGATAACGTGACACTGGCAGTATCTCAGTCACATTGCTCTGATTGGGTTATCATGTGGCATGGGCTAGATTACTTATAGCTTCAGTGTCTCTAGCTGCTGTGTTCTGTTGTATACATTGGGACAACGTGACACTGTCAGTATCTCAGTCACATTGCACTCATTAGGTTAACATGTGGCATGGGCTAGATTACTTATAATTTCAGTGTCTCTAGCTGCTGTACTCTGTTGTATACATTGGGACAACGTGACACTCTCAGTATCTCAGTCACATTGCACTGATTGGGGTAACATGTGGCATAGGCTAGATTACTTATAGCTTCAGTGTCTCTAGCTTCTGTACTCCGTTGAATACACTGGGACAACGTGACACTGGCAGTATCTCCGTCACATTGCACTGATTGGGTTAACATGTGGCATAGGTTTGATTACATACAACCTCAGTGTATCTAGCTGCTGTACTCTGTTGTATACATTGGGACAACGTGATACTGTCTGTAACTCAGTCACATTGCACTCATTAGGTAACATGTGGCATGGGCTAGATTACTTATAGCTTCAGTGTCTTTAGCTGCTGTACTCTCTTGTATATATTGGGACAACGTGACACTGTCAGTATCTCAGTCACATTGCACTCATTAGGTTAACATGTGGCATGGGCTAGATTACTTGTAGCTTCAGTGTCTCTAGCTGCTGTACTCTGTTGTATACATTGGGACAACGTGACACTGTCAGTATCTCAGTCACATTGCACTGATTGGGTTAACATGTGGCATAGGTTTGATTGCATACAACTTCAGTGTCTCTAGCTGCTGTACTCTGTTGTATACATTGGGACAACCTGACACTGGCAGTAACTCAGTCACAGTGCACTCATTAGGTTAACATGTGGTATGGGCTAGATTAGTTATAGCTTCAGTGTCTCCAGCTGCTGTACTCTGTTGTATACATTGGGACAACGTGACACTGTCAGTATCTCAGTCACATTGCACTCATTAGGTTAACATGTGGCATTGGCTGGATTACTTATAGCATCAGTGTCTCTAGCTGCTGTACTCTGTTGTATACATTGGGACAACGTGACACTGTCAGTATCTCAGTCACATTGCACTCATTAGATTAACATGTGGCATGGCCTAGATTACTTATAGTTTCAGTGTCTCTAGCTGCTGTACACTATTGTATACATTGGGACAACGTGACACTGTCTGTAACTCAGTCACATTGCACTCATAGGTTAACATGTGGCATGGGCTAGATTGCTTATAGCTTCAGTGTCTCTAGCTTCTGTACTCCGTTGAATACACTGGGACAACGTGACACTGGCAGTATCTCAGTCACATTGCACTGATTGGGTTAACATGTGGCATGGGCTAGATTACTTATAGCTTCAGTGTCTCTAGCTGCTGTGTTCTGTTGTATACATTGGGACAACGTGACACTGTCAGTATCTCAGTCACATTGCACTCATTAGGTTAACATGTGGCATGGGCTAGATTACTTATAGCTTCAGTGTCTCTAGCTGGTGTACTCTGTTGTATACTTTGGGACAACGTGACACTGTCTCTAACTCAGTCAGGTTGCACTGATTGGGTTAACATATGGCATAGGTTTGATTACATTCAGCTTCAGTGTCTCTAGCTTGTGTACTCTGTTGTATACATTGGGACAACGTGACACTGTCAGTATCTCAGTCACATTGCACTCATTAGGTTAATATGTGGCATGGGCTAGATTACTTATAGCTTCAGTGTCTCTAGCTGCTGTACTCTGTTGTATACATTGGGACAACGTGACACTGTCAGTATCTCATTCACATTGCACTGATTGGGTTAACATGTGGCATAGGCTAGATTACTTATAGCTTCAGTGTCTATAGCTTCTGTACTCCGATGAATACACTGGGACAACGTGACACTGGCAGTATCTCCGTCACATTGCACTCATTAGTTTAACATGTGGCATGGGCTAGATTACTTATAGCTTCAGTGTCTCTAGCTGGTGTACTCTGTTGTATACTTTGGGACAACGTGACACTGTCTGTAACTCAGTCAGGTTGCACTGATTGGGTTAACATATGGCATAGGTTTGATTACATTCAGCTTCAGTGTCTCTAGCTTGTGTATTCTGTTGTATACATTGGGACAACGTGACACTGTCAGTATCTCAGTCACATTGCACTCATTAGGTTAATATGTGGCATGGGCTAGATTACTTATAGCTTCAGTGTCTCTAGCTGCTGTACTCTGTTGTGTACATTGGGACAACGTGACACTGTCTGTAACTCAGTCACATTGCACTCATAGGTTAACATGTGGCATGGGCTAGATTGCTTATAGCTTCAGTGTCTCTAGCTGCTGTACTCTGTTGTATACATTGGGACAACGTGACACAGTCTGCAACTCAGTCAGGTTGCACTGATTGGGTTAACATGTGGCATAGGCTAGCTTTTTTATAGCTTCAGTGTCTCTAGCTGCTGTACTCCGTTGAACACACTGGGACAACGTGACACTGGCAGTAACTCAGTCACATAGCACTGATTGGGTTAACATGTGGCATAGGTTTGATTACATACAACTTCAGTGTCTCTAGCTGCTGTACTCTGTTGTATACATTGGGACAACGTGACACTGTCAGTAACTCAGTCACAGTGCACTCATTAGGTTATCATTTGGTATGGGCTAGATTACTTTAGCTTCAGTGTCTCTAGCTGCTGTACTCTGTTGTATACATTGGGACATCGTGACACTGTCAGTATCTCAGTCACATTGCACTCATTAGGTTAACATGTGGCATGGGCTAGATTACTTATAGCTTCAGTGTCTCTAGCTGCTGTACTCTGTTGTATACATTGGGACAACGTGACACTGTCAGTATCTCAATCACATTGCACTCATTAGGGTAACATGTGTCATGGGCTGGATTACTTATAGCTTCAGTGTCTCTAGCTGCTGTACTCTGTTGTATACATTGGGACAACGTGACACTGTCAGTATCTCAGTCACATTGCACTCATTAGGTTAACATGTGGCATGGGCTAGATTACTTATAGCTTCAGTGTCTCTCGCTGCTGTACTCTGTTGTATACATTGGGACAACGTGACACTGTCAGTACCTCAGTCACATTGCACTCATTAGGTTAACATGTGGCATGGGCTAGATTACTTATAGCTTCAGTGTCTCTAGCTGCTGTACTCTGTTGTATACAATGGGACAACGTGACAGTGTCAGTATGTCAGTCACATTGCACTAATTAGTTTAACATGTGGCATGGGCTAGATTACTTATAGCTTCAGTGTCTCTAACTGGTGTACTCTGTTGTATACATTGGGTCAACGTGACACTGTCAGTATCTCAGTCACATTGCACTCATTAGGTTAACATGTGGCATGGGATAGATTACTTATAGTTTCAGTGTCTCTAGCTGCTGTACTCTATTGTATACATTGGGACAACGTGACACTGTCTGTAACTCAGTCACATTGCACTCAAAGGTTAACATGTGGCATGGGCTAGATTGCTTATAGCTTCAGTGTCACTAGCCTCTGTACTCCGTTGAATACACTGGGATAACGTGACACTGGCAGTATCTCAGTCACATTGCTCTGATTGGGTTATCATGTGGCATGGGCTAGATTACTTATAGCTTCAGTGTCTCTAGCTGCTGTGTTCTGTTGTATACATTGGGACAACGTGACACTGTCAGTATCTCAGTCACATTGCACTCATTAGGTTAACATGTGGCATGGGCTAGATTACTTATAATTTCAGTGTCTCTAGCTGCTGTACTCTGTTGTATACATTGGGACAACGTGACACTCTCAGTATCTCAGTCACATTGCACTGATTGGGGTAACATGTGGCATAGGCTAGATTACTTATAGCTTCAGTGTCTCTAGCTTCTGTACTCCGTTGAATACACTGGGACAACGTGACACTGGCAGTATCTCCGTCACATTGCACTGATTGGGTTAACATGTGGCATAGGTTTGATTACATACAACCTCAGTGTATCTAGCTGCTGTACTCTGTTGTATACATTGGGACAACGTGATACTGTCTGTAACTCAGTCACATTGCACTCATTAGGTAACATGTGGCATGGGCTAGATTACTTATAGCTTCAGTGTCTTTAGCTGCTGTACTCTCTTGTATATATTGGGACAACGTGACACTGTCAGTATCTCAGTCACATTGCACTCATTAGGTTAACATGTGGCATGGGCTAGATTACTTGTAGCTTCAGTGTCTCTAGCTGCTGTACTCTGTTGTATACATTGGGACAACGTGACACTGTCAGTATCTCAGTCACATTGCACTGATTGGGTTAACATGTGGCATAGGTTTGATTGCATACAACTTCAGTGTCTCTAGCTGCTGTACTCTGTTGTATACATTGGGACAACCTGACACTGGCAGTAACTCAGTCACAGTGCACTCATTAGGTTAACATGTGGTATGGGCTAGATTACTTATAGCTTCAGTGTCTCCAGCTGCTGTACTCTGTTGTATACATTGGGACAACGTGACACTGTCAGTATCTCAGTCACATTGCACTCATTAGGTTAACATGTGGCATTGGCTGGATTACTTATAGCATCAGTGTCTCTAGCTGCTGTACTCTATTGTATACATTGGGACAACGTGACACTGTCTGTAACTCAGTCACATTGCACTCATAGGTTAACATGTGGCATGGGCTAGATTGCTTATAGCTTCAGTGTCTCTAGCTTCTGTACTCCGTTGAATACACTGGGACAACGTGACACTGGCAGTATCTCAGTCACATTGCACTGATTGGGTTAACATGTGGCATGGGCTAGATTACTTATAGCTTCAGTGTCTCTAGCTGCTGTGTTCTGTTGTATACATTGGGACAACGTGACACTGTCAGTATCTCAGTCACATTGCACTCATTAGGTTAACATGTGGCATGGGCTAGATTACTTATAGCTTCAGTGTCTCTAGCTGGTGTACTCTGTTGTATACTTTGGGACAACGTGACACTGTCTGTAACTCAGTCAGGTTGCACTGATTGGGTTAACATATGGCATAGGTTTGATTACATTCAGCTTCAGTGTCTCTAGCTTGTGTACTCTGTTGTATACATTGGGACAACGTGACACTGTCAGTATCTCAGTCACATTGCACTCATTAGGTTAATATGTGGCATGGGCTAGATTACTTATAGCTTCAGTGTCTCTAGCTGCTGTAGTCTGTTGTGTACATTGGGACAACGTGACACTGTCTGTAACTCAGTCACATTGCACTCATAGGTTAACATGTGGCATGGGCTAGATTGCTTATAGCTTCAGTGTCTCTAGCTGCTGTACTCTGTTGTATACATTGGGACAACGTGACACTGTCAGTACCTCAGTCACATTGCACTCATTAGGTTAACATGTGGCATAGGCTAGATTACTTATAGCTTCAGTGTCTCTCGCTGCTGTACTCTGTTGTATTCATTGGGACAACGTGACACTGTCAGTAACTCATTCACATTGCACTCATTAGGTTAACATGTGGCATGGGCTAGATTACTTATAGCTTCAGTGTCTCTAGCTACTGTACTCTGTTGTATACATTGAGACATCGTGACACTGTCAGTATCTCAGTCACATTGCACTCATTAGGTTAACATGTGGCATGGGCTAGATTACTTATAGCTTCAGTGTCTCCAGCTGCTGTACTCTGTTGTATACATTGGGACAACGTGACACTGTCAGTATCTCAGTCACATTGCACTCATTAGGTTAACATGTGGCATTGGCTGGATTACTTATAGCTTCAGTGTCTCTAGCTGCTCTACTCTGTTGTATACAATGGGACAAAGTGACACTGTCAGTATCTCAGTCACATTGCACTCATTAGATTAACATGTGGCATGGCCTAGATTACTTATAGCTTCAGTGTCTCTAACTGGTGTACTCTGTTGTAAACATTGGGTCAACGTGACACTGTCTGTAACTCAGTCACATTGCACTCATAGGTTAACATGTGGCATGGGATAGATTACTTTAAGTTTCAGTGTCTCTAGCTGCTGTACACTATTGTATACATTGGGACAACGTGACACTGTCTGTAACTCAGTCACATTGCACTGATTGGGTTAACATGTGGCATGGGCTAGATTACTTATAGCTTCAGTGTCTCTAGCTGCTGTGTTCTGTTGTATACATTGGGACAACGTGACACTGTCAGTATCTCAGTCACATTGCACTCATTAGGTTAACATGTGGCATGGGCTAGATTACTTATAGCTTCAGTGTCTCTAGCTGGTGTACTCTGTTGTATACTTTGGGACAACGTGACACTGTCTGTAACTCAGTCAGGTTGCACTGATTGGGTTAACATATGGCATAGGTTTGATTACATTCAGCTTCAGTGTCTCTAGCTTGTGTACTCTGTTGTATACATTGGGACAACGTGACACTGTCAGTATCTCAGTCACATTGCACTCATTAGGTTAATATGTGGCATGGGCTAGATTACTTATAGCTTCAGTGTCTCTAGCTGCTGTAGTCTGTTGTGTACATTGGGACAACGTGACACTGTCTGTAACTCAGTCACATTGCACTCATAGGTTAACATGTGGCATGGGCTAGATTGCTTATAGCTTCAGTGTCTCTAGCTGCTGTACTCTGTTGTATACATTGGGACAACGTGACACTGTCAGTACCTCAGTCACATTGCACTCATTAGGTTAATATGTGGCATGGGCTGGATTACTTATAGCTTCAGTGTCTCTAGCTGCTGTACTCTGTTGTGTACATTGGGACAACGTGACACTGTCTGTAACTCAGTCACATTGCACTCATAGGTTAACATGTGGCATGGGCTAGATTGCTTATAGCTTCAGTGTCTCTAGCTGCTGTACTCTGTTGTATACATTGGGACAACGTGACACTGCCTGTAACTCAGTCAGGTTGCACTGATTGGGTTAACATGTGGCATAGGCTAGCTTACTTATAGCTTCAGTGTCTCTAACTGCTGTACTCTGTTGAGTACACTGGGACAACGTGACACTGGCAGTATCTCAGTCACATTGCACTGATTGGGTTAACATGCGGCATAGGTTTGATTACATACAACTTCAGTGTCTCTAGCTGCTGTACTCCGTTGTATACATTGGGACTAGGTGACACTGTCAGTATCTCAGTCACATTGCACTGATTGGGTTAACATGTGGCATAGGTTTGATTGCATACAACTTCAGTGTCTCTAGCTGCTGTACTCTGTTGTATACATTGGGACAACGTGACACTGTCTGTAACTCAGTCAAGTTAGCACTGACTGGGTTAACATGTGTTATGGGCTTGATTACTTATAGCTTCAGTGTCTCTAGCTGCTGTACTCTGTTGTATATATTGGGACAACGTGACATTGTCAGTATCTTAGTCAACATGCCCTCATTAGGTTAACATGTGGCATAGGCTAGATTACTTATAGCTTCAGTGTCTCTAGCTGCTGTACTCGGTTGTATATATTGGGACAACGTGACATTGTCAGTATCTTAGTCACAATGCACTCATTGGGTTAACATGTGGCATGGGCTAGATTACCTTTAGCTTCAGTATCTCTAGCTGCTGTACTCTGTTGTATACATTGGGACAACGTGACATTGTCTGTAACTCAGTCACGTTACACTAATTGGGTTAACATGTGGCATAGGTTTGATTAATACAACCTTAGTGTCTCTAGCTGCTGTACTCTGTTGTATACGTTGGGACAACCTGACACTGTCAGTATCTCAATCACATTGCACTCATTAGGTTAACATGTGGCATGGGCTAGATTACTTATAGCTTCAGTTTCTCTAGCTGGTGTACTCTGTTGCATACATTGGGACAACATGACACTGTCAGTATTTCAGTCACATTACACTCATTAGGTTAACGTGTGGCATGGGCTAGATTACTTATAGCTTCAGTGTCTCTAGCTGGTGTACTCTGTTGTATACTTTGGGACAACGTGACACTGTCTGTAACTCAGTCAGGTTGCACTGATTGGGTTAACATATGGCATAGGTTTGATTACATTCAGCTTCAGTGTCTCTAGCTGGTGTACTCTGTTGTATACATTGGGACAACGTGACACTGTCAGTATCTCAGTCACATTGCACTCATTAGGTTAATATGTGGCATGGGCTAGATTACTTATAGCTTCAGTGTCTCTAGCTGCTGTACTCTGTTGTGTACATTGGGACAACGTGACACTGTCTGTATCTCAGTCACATTGCACTCATTAGGTTAACATGTGGCATGGGCTAGATTACTTATAGTTTCAGCGTCTCTAGCTGCTGTACTCTATTGTATACATTGCGACAACGTGACACTGTCTGTAACTCAGTCACATTGCACTCATAGGTTAACATGTGGCATGGGCTAGATTGCTTATAGCTTCAGTGTCTCTAGCTGCTGTACTCTGTTGTATACATTGGGACAACGTGACACAGTCTGCAACTCAGTCAGGTTGCACTGATTGAGTTAACATGTGGCATAGGCTTGATTACATACAACTTCAGTGTCTCTAGCTGCTGTACTCTGTTGTATACATTGGGACAACGTGACACTGTCAGTAACTCAGTCACAGTGCACTCATTAGGTTATCATTTGGTATGGGCTAGATTACTTATAGCTTCAGTGTCTCTAGCTGCTGTACTCTGTTGTATACATTGGGACATCGTGACACTGTCAGTATCTCAGTCACATTGCACTGATTGGGTTAACATGTGGCATAGGTTTGATTGCATACAACTTCAGTGTCTCTAGTTGCTATACTCTGTTGTATACATTGGGACAACCTGACACTGGCAGTAACTCAGTCACAGTGCACTCATTAGGTTAACATGTGGTATGGGCTACATTACTTATAGCTTCAGTGTCTCTAGCTGCTGTACTCTGTTGTATACATTGAGACATCGTGACACTGTCAGTATCTCAGTCTTATTGCACTCATTAGGTTAACATGTGGCATGGGCTAAATTGCTTATAGCTTCAGTGTCTCTAGCTTCTGTACTCCGTTGAATACACTGGGACAACGTGACACTGGCAGTATCTCAGTCACATTGCACTGATTGGGTTATCATGTGGCATGGGCTAGATTACTTATAGCTTCAGTGTCTCTAGCTGCTGTACTCTGTTGTATACATTGGGACAACGTGACACTGTCAGTATCTCAGTCACATTGCACTTATTGGGTTAACATGTGGCATAGACTAGATTACTTATAGCTTCAGTGTCTCTAGCTTCTGTACTCCGTTGAATACACTGGGACAACGTGACACTGGCAGTATCTCAGTCACATTGCACTGATTGGGTTAACATGTGGCATAGGTTTGATTACATACAACCTCAGTGTCTCTAGCTGGTGTACTCCGTTGTATACATTGGGACAACGTGACACTGTCAGTATCTCAGTCACATTGCACTCATTAGGTTAACATGTGGCATGGGCTAGATTACTTATAGCTTCAGTGTCTCTAGCTGGTGTACTCTGTTGTATACTTTGGGACAACGTGACACTGTCTGTAACTCAGTCAGGTTGCACTGATTGTGTTAACATATGGCATAGGTTTGATTACATTCAGCTTCAGTGTCTCTAGCTTGTGTACTCTGTTGTATACATTGGGACAACGTGACACTGTCAGTATCTCAGTCACATTGCACTCATTAGGTTAATATGTGGCATGGGCTAGATTACTTATAGCTTCAGTGTCTCTAGCTGCTGTACTCTGTTGTGTACATTGGGACAACGTGACAGTGTCTGTAACTCAGTCACATTGCACTCATAGGTTAACATGTGGCATGGGCTAGATTGCTTATTGCTTCAGTGTCTCTAGCTGCTGTACTCTGTTGTATACATTGGGACAACGTGACACTGTCTGTAACTCAGTCAGGTTGCACTGATTGGGTTAACATGTGGCATAGGCTAGCTTACTTATAGCTTCAGTGTCTCTAGCTGCTGTACTCCGTTGAATACACTGGGACAACGTGACACTGGCAGTATCTCAGTCACATTGCACTGATTGGGTTAACATGTGGCATAGGTTTGATTACATACAACTTCAGTGTCTCTAGCTGCTGTACTCTGTTGTATACATTGGGACTACGTGACACTGTCAGTATCTCAGTCACATTGCACTGATTGGGTTAACATATGGCATAGGTTTGATTGCATACAACTTCAGTGTCTCTAGCTGCTTACTCTGTTGTATACATTGGGACAACCTGACACTGGCAGTAACTCAGTCACAGTGCACTCATTAGGTTAACATGTGGTATGGGCTAGATTACTTATAGCTTCAGTGTCTCTAGCTGCTGTACTCTGTTGTATACATTGAGACATCGTGACACTGTCAGTATCTCAGTCACATTGCACGCATTAGGTTAACATGTGGCATGGGCTAGATTACTTATAGCTTCAGTGTCTCTAGCTGCTGTACTCTGTTGTATACATTGGGACAACGTGACACTGTCAGTACCTGAGTCACGTTGCACTCATTAGGTTAAGATGTGCCATGGGCTAGATTACTTATAGCTTCAGTGTATCTCGCTGCTGTACTCTGTTGTATACATTGGGACAACGTGACACTGTCAGTACCTCAGTCACATTGCACTCATTAGGTTAACATGTGGCATGGGCTAGATTACTTATAGCTTCAGTGTCTCTAGCTGCTGTACTCTGTTGTATACAATCAGACAACGTGACAGTGTCAGTATGTCAGTCACATTGCTATCATTAGGTTTACATGTGGCATGGGCTAGATTACTTATAGCTTCAGTGTTTCTAGCTAGTGTACTCTGTTGTATACATTGGGTCAACGTGACAGTGTCAGTATCTCAGTCACATTGCACTCATTAGGTTAACATGTGGCATGGTCTAGATTACTTATAGTTTCAGTGTCTCTAGCTGCTGTACTCTGTTGTATACATTGGGACAACGTGACACTGTCTGTAACTCAGTCACATTGCACTCATAGGTTAACATGTGGCATGGGCTAATTAGCTTATAGCTTCAGTGTCTCTAGCTTCTGTAATCCGTTGAATACACTGGGACAACGTGACACTGGCAGTATCTCAGTCACATTGCACTGATTGGGTTAACATGTGGCATGGGCTAGATTACTTATAGCTTCAGTGTCTCTAGCTGCTGTACTCTGTTGTATACATTGGGACAACGTGACACTGTCAGTATTTCAGTCACATTGCACTGATTGGGTTAACATGTGGCATAGGCTAGATTACTTATAGCTTCAGTGTCTCTAGCTTCTGTACTTCCGTTGAATACACTGGGACAACGTGACACTGTCAGTATCTCCGTCACATTGCACTGATTGGGTTAACATGTGGCATAGGTTTGATTACACACAACCTCAGTGTCTCTAGCTGCTGTACTCTGTTGTATACATTGGGACAACGTGACACTGTCAGTATCTCAGTCACATTGCACTCATTAGGTTAACATGTGGCATGGGCTAGGTTTCTTATAGCTTCAGTGTCTCTAGCTGCTGTACTCTGTTGTATACATTGATACAACGTGACACTGTCTGTAACTCAGTCAGGTTGCACTGATTGGGTTAACATGTGGTATAGGTTTGATTACATTCAGCTTCAGTGTCTCTAGCTGGTGTTCTCCGTTGAATACACTGGGACAACGTGACACCGTCAGTAACTGAGTCACATTGCAATCATTAGGTTAACATGTGGCATAGTTTTGATTACATACAACCTCAGTGTCTCTATCTGCTGTACTCTGTTTTATACATTGGGACAACGTGCCACTGTGAGTAACTCAGTCACATTGCACTCATTATGTTAACATGTGGCTTGGGTTAGATTACTTATAGCTTCAGGGTCTCTAGCTGCTGTACTCTGTTGTATACATTGGGACAACGTGACACTGTGAGTATCTCAGTCAGGTTGCACTGATTGGGTTAACATGTGGCATAGGTTTTATTACATACAACTTCAATGTCTCTAGCTGCTGTACTCTGTTGTATACATTGGGACAACGAGATACTGTCAGTAACTCAGTCTTATTGCACTCATTAGGTTAACATAAGGTATGGGCTAGATTACTTATAGCTTCAGTGTCTCTAGCTGCTGTACTCTGTTGTATACATTGGGACAACGTGACACTGTCAGTATCTCAATCACATTGCACTCATTAGGTAACATGTGGCATGGGCTGGATTACTTATAGCTTCAATGTCTCTAGCTGCGGTACTCTGTTGTATACATTGGGACAACGTGACACTGTCAGTATCTCAGTCACATTGCACTCATTAGGTTAACATGTGGCATGGCCTAGATTACTTATAGCTTCAGTGTCTCTAGCTGCTGTACTCTGTTGTATACATTGGGACAACGTGACACTGTCAGTACCTCAGTCACATTGCACTCACTAGGTTAACATGTGGCATGGGCTAGATTACTTATAGCTTCTGTGTCTCTCGCTGCTGTACTCTGTTGTATACATTGGGACAACGTGACACTGTCAGTACCTCAGTCACATTGCACTCATTAGGTTAACATGTGGCATGGGCTAGATTACTTATAGCTTCAGTGTCTCTAGCTGCTGTACTCTGTTGTATACAATGGGACAACGTGACAGTGTCAGTATGTCAGTCACATTGCAATCATTAGGTTAACATGTGGCATGGGCTAGATTACTTATAGCTTCGGTGTCTCTAGCTGGTGTACTCTGTTGTATACATTGGGTCAACGTGACACTGTCAGTATCTCAGTCACATTGCACTCATTAGGTTAACATGTGGCATGGGCTAGATTACTTATAGTTTCAGTGTCTCTAGCTGCTGTACTCTGTTGTATACATTGGGACAACGTGACACTGTCTGTAACTCAGTCACATTGCACTCATAGGTTAACATGTGGCATGGGCTAGATTGCTTATAGCTTCAGTGTCTCTAGCTTCTGTACTCCGTTGAATACACTGGGACAACGTGACACTGGCAGTATCTCAGTCACATTGCACTGATTGGGTTAACATGTGGCATGGGCTAGATTACTTATAGCTTCAGTGTCTCTAGCTGCTGTACTCTGTTGTATACATTGGGACAACGTCACACTGTCAGTATCTTAGTCACATTGCACTCATTAGGTTAACATGTGGCATGGGCTAGATTACTTATAATTTCAGTGTCTCTAGCTGCTGTACTCTGTTGTATACATTGGGACAACGTGACACTGTCAGTATCTCAGTCACATTGCACTTATTGGGTTAACATGTGGCATAGGCTAGATTACTTATAGCTTCAGTGTCTCTAGCTTCTGTACTCCGTTGAATACACTGGGACAACGTGACACTGGCAGTATCTCCGTCACATTGCACTGATTGGGTTAACATGTGGCATAGGTTTGATTACATACAACCTCAGTGTCTCTAGCTGCTGTACTCTGTTGTATACATTGGGACAACGTGACACTGTCAGTATCTCAGTCACATTGCACTCATTAGGTTAACATGTGGCATGGGCTAGATTACTTATAGCTTCAGTGTCTCTAGCTGGTGTACTCTGTTGTATACTTTGGGACAACGTGACACTGTCTGTAACTAAGTCAGGTTGCCATGATTGTGTTAACATATGGCATAGGTTTGATTACATTCAGCTTCAGTGTCTCTAGCTTGTGTACTCTGTTGTATACATTGGGACAACGTGACACTGTCAGTATCTCAGTCACATTGCACTCATTAGGTTAATATGTGGCATGGGCTAGATTACTTATAGCTTCAGTGTCTCTAGCTGCTGTACTCTGTTGTGTACATTGGGACAACGTGACAGTGTCAGTAACTCAGTCACATTGCACTCAAAGGTTAACATGTGGCATGGGCTAGATTGCTTATAGCTTCAGTGTCTCTAGCTGCTGTACTCTGTTGTATACATTGGGACAACGTGACACTGTCTGTAACTCAGTCAGGTTGCACTGATTGGGTTAACATGTGGCATAGGCTAGCTTACTTATAGCTTCAGTGTCTCTAGCTGCTGTACTCCGTTGAATACACTGGGACAACGTGACACTGGCAGTATCTCAGTCACATTGCACTGATTGGGTTAACATGTGGCATAGGTTTGATTACATACAACTTCAGTGTCTCTAGCTGCTGTACTCTGTTGTATACATTGGGACTACGTGACACTGTCAGTATCTCAGTCACATTGCACTGATTGGGTTAACATGTGGCATAGATTTGATTGCATACAACTTCAGTGTCTCTAGCTGCTATACTCTGTTGTATACATTGGGACAACCTGACACTGGCAGTAACTCAGTCACAGTGCACTCATTAGGTTAACATGTGGTATGGGCTAGATTACTTATAGCTTCAGTGTCTCTAGCTGCTGTACTCTGTTGTATACATTGAGACATCGTGACACTGTCAGTATCTCAGTCACATTGCACTCATTAGGTTAACATGTGGCATGGGCTAGATTACTTATAGCTTCAGTGTCTCTAGCTGCTGTACTCTGTTGTATACATTGGGACAACGTGACACTGTCAGTACCTGAGTCACATTGCACTCATTAGGTTAACATGTGGCATGGGCTAGATTACTTATAGCTTCAGAGTCTCTCGCTGCTATACTCTGTTGTATACATTGGGACAACGTGACACTGTCAGTACCTCAGTCACATTGCACTCATTAGGTTAACATGTGGCATGGGCTAGATTACTTATAGCTTCAGTGTCTCTAGCTGCTGTACTCTGTTGTATACAATGAGACAACGTGACAGTGTCAGTATGTCAGTCACATTGCACTCATTAGGTTAACATGTGGCATGGGCTAGATTACTTATAGTTTCAGTGTCTCTAGCTGCTGTACTCTGTTGTATACATTGGGACAACGTGACACTGTCTGTAACTCAGTCACATTGCACTCATAGGTTAACATGTGGCATGGGCTAATTTGCTTATAGCTTCAGTGTCTCTAGCTTCTGTACTCCGTTGAATACACTTGCACAACGTGACACTGGCAGTATCTCAGTCACATTGCACTGATTGGGTTAACATGTGGCATGGGCTAGATTACTTATAACTTCAGTGTCTCTAGCTGCTGTACTCTGTTGTATACATTGGGACAACGTGACACTGTCAGATTCTCAGTCACATTGCACTGATTGGGTTAACATGTGGCATAGGCTAGATTACTTATAGCTTCGGTGTCTCTCGCTTCTGTACTCCGTTGAATACACTGGGACAACGTGACACTGGCAGTATCTCCGTCACATTGCACTGATTGGGTTAACATGTGGCATAGGTTTGATTACACACAACCTCAGTGTCTCTAGCTGCTGTACTCTGTTGTATACATTGGGACAACGTGACACTGTCAGTATCTCAGTCACATTGCACTCATTAGGTCAACATGTGGCATGGGCTAAATTTCTTATAGCTTCAGTGTCTCTAGCTGCTGTACTCTGTTGTATACATTGATACAACGTGACACTGTCTGTAACTCAGTCAGGTTGCACTGATTGGGTTAACATGTGGTATGGGCTAGATTACTTATAGCTTCAGTGTCTCTAGCTTCTGTACTCTGTTGTATACATTGGGACAACGTGACACTGTCAGTATCTCAGTCACATTGCACTCATTAGGTTAACATGTGGCATGGGCAAAATTACTTATAGTTTCAGTGTCTCTAGCTGCTGTAGTCTGTTGTATACATTGGGACAACCGGACACTGTCAGTATCTTAGTCACATTGCACTCATTAGGTTAATATGTGGCATGGGCTAGATTACTTATAGCTTCAGTGTCTCTAGTTGCTGTACTCTGTTGTATACATTGGGACAACGTGACACTGTCAGTACCTCAGTCACATTGCACTTATTAGGTTAACATGTGCATGGGCTAGATTACTTATAGCTTCAGTGTCTCTAGCTGCTGTACTCTGTTGTATACATTGGGACAACGTGACACTATCTGTAACTCAGTCACATTGCACTCATTAGGTTAACATGTGGCATGGGCTAGATTACTTATAGCTTCAGTGTCTCTAGCTGCTGTACTCTGTTGTATGCATTGGGACAACGTGACACTGTCTGTAACTCAGTCAGGTTGCACTGATTGGGTTAACATGTGGCATAGGTTTGATTACATACAGCTTTAGTGTCTCCTGGTGCTGTAGCTTGCTTTGCACTGGGACAACTTGACACTGTCGGTAACTCAGTCAGGTTGCACTCCTTTGGTTAACATGTGGCATGGGCTGGATTACTTATAGCTTCAGTGTCTCTAGCTGCTGTACTCTGTTGTATACATTGGGACAACGTGACACTGTCAGTATCTCAGTCACATTGCACTCATTAGGTTAATATGTGGCATGGGCTAGATTACTTATAGCTTCAGTGTCTCTCGCTGCTGTACTCTGTTATATACATTGGGACAGCGTGACACTGTCAGTATCTCAGTCACATTGCACTCATTAGGTTAATATGTGGCATGGGCTAGATTACTTATAGCTTCAGTATCTCTAGCTGCTGTACGCTGTTGTATATATTGGGACAACGTGACAGTGTCAGTATGTCAGTCACATTGCACTCATTAGGTTAACATGTGGCATGGGCTAGATTACTCATAGCTTCAGTGTCTCTAGCTGCTGTGCTCTGTTGTGTACATTGGGACAACGTGACACTGTCTGTATCTCAGTCACATTGCACTCATTAGGTTAACATGTGGCATGGGATAGATTACTTATAGTTTCAGTGTCTCTAGCTGCTGTACTCTGTTGTATACTTTGGGACAACGTGACGCTGTCTGTAACTCAGTCACATTGCAGTCATAGGTTAACATGTGGCATGGGCCTGATTGCTTATAGCTTCAGTGTCTCTAGCTGCTGTACTCTGTTGTATACATTGGGACAACGTGACACTTTCAGTATCTCAGTCACTTTGCACTCATTAGGTTAACATGTGGCATTGGCTGGATTACTTATAGCATCAGTGTCTCTAGCTGCTGTACTCTGTTGTATACATTGGGACAACGTGACACTGTCAGTATCTCAGTCACATTGCACTCATTAGGTTAACATGAGGCATGGCCTAGATTACTTATAGCTTCATTTTTTCTAGCTGCTGTACTCTGTTGTATACATTGGGACAACGTGACACTGTCAGTATCTCAGTCACATTGCACTCATTAGGTTAACATGTGGCATGGGCTAGATTACTTGTAGCTTCAATGTCTCTAGCTGCTGTACTCTGTTGTATATATTGGGACAACGTAACACTGTCTGTAACTCAGTCACATTGCACTCATTAGGTTAACATGTGGCATGGGCTAGATTACTTATAGCTTTAATGTTTCTAGCTGGTGTACTCTGTTGTATACATTGGGACAACATGACACTGTCTGTAACTCAGTCACATTGCACTCATTAGGTTAACATGTGGCATGTGCTAGCTTACATATAGCTTCAGTGTCTCTAGCTGCTGTGTTCTGTTGTATACATTGGACAACGTGACAATGTCTGGAACTCAGTCAGGTTGCATTGATTGGGTTAACATGTGGCATAGTTTTGATTATATACAGCTTCAGTGTCTCCTGTTGCTGTAGCTTTCTTTGCACTGGGACAACTTGACAATGTCGGTAACTCAGTCAGGTTGCACTGATTGGGTTAACATGTGTTATGGGCTAGATTACTTATAGCTTCAGTGTCTCTAGCTGCTGTACTCTGTTGTAAATATTGGGACAACGTGACATTGTCAGTATCTTAGTCACAATGCACTCATTAGGTTAACATGCGGCATAGGCTAGATTACTTATAGCTTCAGTGTCTCTAGCTGCTGTACTCTGTTGTATATATTGGGACTACGTGACATTGTCAGTATCTTAGTCACAATGCACTCATTAGGTTAACATGTGGCATGGGATAGATTACTTATAGCTTCAGTGTCTCTAGTTGCTGTACTCTGTTGTATACATTGGGACAACGTGACACTGTCAGTACCTCAGTCACATTGCACGTATTAGGTTAACATGTGCATGGGCTAGATTACTTATAGCTTCAGTGTCTCTAGCTGCTGTACTCTGTTGTATACATTGGGACAACGTGACACTGTCTGTAACTCAGTCACATTGCACTCATTAGGTTAACATGTGGCATGGGCTAAATTACTTATAGCTTCACTATCTCTAGCTGCTGTACTGTGTTGTATACATTGGGACAAGGTGACACTGTCTGTAAATCAGCCAGGTTACACTAATTGGGTTAACATGTGGCATGGGCTAGATTACTTATAGCTTCAATGTCTCTAGCTGCTGTACTCTGTTGTATATATTGGGACAACGTGACACTGTGTGTAACTCAGTCACATTGCACTCATTAGGTTAACATGTGGCATGGGCTAGATTACTTATAACTTCAGTGTCTCTAGCTGCTGTACTCTGTTGTATACATTGGAACAACGTGATACTGTCTGTAACTCAGTCACATTGCACTCATTAGGTTAACATGTGGCATGGGCTAGATTTCTTATAGCTTCATTGTCTCTAGCTGGTGTACTCTGTTGTATACATTGGGACAACGTGACACTGTCTGTAACTCAGTCACATTGCACTCATTAGGTTAACATGTGGCATGTGCTAGATCACTTATAGCTTCAGTGTCTCTAGCTGCTGTACTCTGTTGTATACATTGGACAAAGTGACACTGTCTGTAACTCAGTCAGGTTGCACTGATTGGGTTAACATGTGGCATAGGCTAGATTACTTATAGCTTCAGTGTCTCTAGCTGGTGTACTCTGTTGTATACATTGGGACAACGTGACACTGTCTGTAACTCAGTCAGTTTGCACTGATTGGGTTAACATGTGGCATAGGTTTGATTACATTCAGCTTCAGTGTCTCTAGCTGGTGTACTCTGTTGTATACATTGGGACATTGTGACACTATCTGTACCTTAGTCAGGTTGCACTGAATGGGTTAATATGTGGCATAGGTTTGATTACATACAGCTTCAGTGTCTCTAGCTGGTGTACTCTGTTGTATATATTGGGACAACGTGACACTTTCAGTAACTCAGTCACATTGCACTCATTAGGTTAACATGTGGCAAAGGAATAATTACTTATAGCTTCAGTGTCTCTAGCTGCTGTGCTCTGTTGTATACATTGGGACAACGTGACACTGGCAGTATCTCAGTCACATTGCACTCATTAGGTTAACATGCGGCATGGGCTAGATTACTTTTGCTTCAGTGTCTCTAGCTGGTGTACTCTGTTGTATAAATTGGGACAACGTGACACTGTCAGTAACTCAGTCACATTGCACTCATAAGGTTAACCTGTGGCATGGCCTAGATTGCTTATAGCTTCAGTGTCTCTAGTTGGTGTACTCTGTTGTATACATTTGGACAACGTGACACTGTCAGTATCTCACACACATTGCACTCATTAGGTTAACACGTGGCACTGGCTAGATTACTTATAGCTTCAGTGTCTCTAGCTGGTGTACTCTGTTGTATACATTGGGACAACGTGATAGTGTCTGTAACTCAGTCAGGATGCACTGATTGGGTTAACATGTGGCATGGTCTAGATTACTTATAGCTTTAGTGTTTCTAGCTGCTGTACTCTGTTGTATACATTGGGACAACGTGACACAGTCTGTACCTCAGTCAGGTTGCACTGATTGCGTTAACATGTGGCATAGGTTTGATTACATTCAGCTTTAGTGTCTCTAGCTGGTGAACTCTGTTGTATACATTCGGACAACATGACACTGTCTGTAACTCAGTCAGGTTGCACTGATTGGGTTAACATGTGGCATGGGCTAGATTACTTATAGCTTTAGCGTTTCTAGCTGCTGTACTCTGTTGTATACATTGGGACAACGTGACACTGTCTGTAACTCAGTCACATTGCACTCATTAGGTTAAAATGTGGCATGTGCTAGATTACTTATAGCTTCAGTGTCTCTAGCTGGTGTACTCTGTTGTATACATTGGGACAACTTGATACTGTCTGTAGCTCAGTCACATTGCACTCATTAGGTTAACATGTGGCATGTGCTAGATTACTTATAGCTTCAGTGTCTCTAGCTGCTGTACTCTGTTGTATACATTGGGACAACGTGACACTGTCTGTAACTCAGTCACATTGCTCTGATTGGGTTAACATGTGGCATAGGTTTGATTACATTCAGCTTCAGTGTCTCTAGCTGGTGTACTCTGTTGTGTACATTGGGACAACGTGACACTGTCTGAGGCTCAGTCAGGTTGCAGTGATTGGGTCAACATGTGGCATGGGCTAGATTACTTATAGCTTCAGTGTCTCTAGCTGGTGTACTCTGTTGTATACATT
The DNA here is from genome assembly GCA_030765065.1 of Deroplatys truncata. Lineage (NCBI taxonomy): Eukaryota > Metazoa > Arthropoda > Insecta > Mantodea > Mantidae > Deroplatys > Deroplatys truncata. Next base: position 214,179,055 of record CM060988.1, on the reverse strand, counting down.
GGGACAATGTGATACTGTCTGTAGCTCAGTCACATTGCACTCATTAGGTTAACATGTGGCATGGGCTAGATTACTTTTAGCTTCAGTGTCTCTAGCTGCTGTACTCTGTTTTATACATTGGGACAACGCGACACTGTCTGTAACTCAGTCAGGTTGCACTGATTGGGTTAACATGTGCCATAGGTTTGATTACATACAGCTTCAGTGTCTCCTGGTCCTGTAGCTTTCTTTGCACTGGGACAACGTGACACTGTCGGTAACTCAGTCGGGTTGCACTCATTAGGTTAACATGTGGATTGGCTAGATTACTTATAGCTTCAGTGTCTCTAGCTGCTGTACTCTGTTGTATATATTGGGACAACGTAACATTGTCAGTATCTTAGTCACATTGCACTCATTAGGTTAACATGTGGCATTGGCTAGATTACTTATAGCTTCAGTGTCTCTAGCTGCTGTACTCTGTTGTATATATTGGGACTACGTGACATTGTCAGTATCTTAGTCACATTGCACTCATTAGGTTAACATGTGGCATGGGCTAGATTACTTATAGCTTCAGTGTCTCAGGCTGCTGTTATCTGTTGTATACATTGGGACAACGTGACACTGTCAGTAACTCAGTCACATTGCACTCATTAGGTTAACATGTGGCATGGGCTAGATTACTTATAGCTTCAGTGTCTCTAGCTGCTGTATTCTGTTGTATACATTGGGACAACCTGACACTGTCAGTATCTCAGTCACATTGCACTCATTAGGTTTAGATGTGGCATGGGCTAAATTAATTATAGCTTCAGTGTCTCTAGCTGGTGTACTCTGTTGTATATATTGGGTCAACGTGACACTGTCTGTAACTCAGTCACGTTGCACTCATTAGGTTAACATGTGGCATGGGCTAGATTACTTATAGCTTCTGTGTCTCTAGCTGCTGTACTCTTTTGTATACATTGGGACAACGTGACACTGTCTGTAACTCAGTCACATTGCACTCATTGGGTTAACATGTGGCATGGGCTAGATTACTTATAGCTTCAATGTCTCTAGCTGCTGTACTCTGTTGTATACATTGGACAATGTGACACTGTCTTTAACTCAGTCATGTTACACTGATTGGGTTAACATGTGGCATAGACTAGATTACTTATAGCTTCAGTGTCTCTAGCTGGTGTACTCTGTTGTATACATTGCGACAACGTGACACTGTCTGTAACTCAGTCAGGTTGCACTGATTGGGTTAACATGTGGCATAGGTTTGATTACATTCAGCTTCAATGTCTCTAGCTGGTGTACTGTGTTGTATACATTGCGACATTGTGACTCTGTCGGTACCTCAGTCAGGTTGCACTGATTGGGTTAACATGTGGCATGGGCTAGATTACTTATAGCTTCAGTGTCTCTAGCTGCTGTACTCTGTTGTATACATTGGGACAACGTGACACTGTCTGTAACTCAGTCAGGTTGCACTGAATGGGTTAAAATTGTGGCATAGGTTTGATTACATACAGCTTCAGTGTCTCTAGCTGGTGTACTCTGTTGTATATATTGGGACACCCTGACACTTTCAGTAACTCAGTCACATTGTACTCATTAGGTTAACATGTGGCATGGGATTAATTACTTATAGCTTCAGTGTCTCTAGCTGCTGTACTCTGTTGTATACATTGGGACAACGTGACACTGTCTGTAACTCAGTCAGGTTGCACTGATTGGGTTAACATGTGGCATGGGCTTGATTACTTATAGCTTCAGTGTGTCTAGCTGCTCTACTTTGTTGTATACATTGGGACAACGTGACACTGTCAGTATCTCAGTCACATTGCACTCATTAGGTTAACATGTGGCATGGGCTAGATTACTTATAGCTTCAGTGTCTCTAGCTGGTGTACTCTGTTGTATAAATTGGGACCACGTGACACTGTCAGTAACTCAGTCATATTGCACTCATTAGGTTAACATGTGGCATGGACTAAATTACTTATAGCTTCAGTGTCTCTAGCTGGTGTACTCTGTTGTATACATTGGGACAACGTGACATTGTCTGTAACTCAGTCAGGTTGCACTGATTGGGTTAACATGTGGCATAGGTTTGATTACATTCAGCTTCAGTGTCTCTAGCTGGTGTACTCTGTTGTATACATTGGGACAACGTGACACCGTCAGTAGCTCAGTCTCATTGCACTTATTAGGTTAACATGAGGCATGGGCTACATTACTTATAGCTTCCGTGTCTCTAGCTGCTGTACTCTGTTGTATACATTGGGACAACGTGACACTGTCTGTAACTCAGTCAGGTTGCACTCTTTGGGTTAACATGTGGAATAGTTTTGATTACATACAGCTTCAGTGTCTCCTGCTGCTGTAGCTTTCTTTGCACTGGGACAACTTGACACTGTCGGTAACTCAGTCAGGTTGCACTCATTAGGGTAACATGTGGCATGGGCTAGATTACTTATAGCTTCAGTGTCTCTAGCTGCTGTACTCTTTTGTATACATTGGGAAACGTGACACTGTCAGTATCTCAGTCACATTGCACTCATTAGGTTAACGTGTGGAATAGGCTAGATTACTTATAGCTTCCGTGTCTCTAGCTGCTGTACTCTGTTGTATACATTGGGACAACGTGACACTGTCAGTATCTCAGTCACATTGCACTCATTAGGTTAACATGTGGCATGGACTAGATTACTTATAGCTTCAGTGTCTCTAGCTGCTGAACTCTTTTGTATACATTGGGACAACGTGACACTGTCTGTAACTCAGTCACATTGCACTCATTATGTTAACATCTGGCATGGGCTAGATTACTTATAGCTTCAGTGTCTCTAGCTGATGTACTCTGTTGTATACATTGGGTCATCGTGACACTGTCAGTATCTCAGTCACATTACACTCATTAGGTTAACATGTGGCATGGGCAAATTACTTATAGCTTCAGTGTCTCTAGCTGGTGTACTCTGTTGTATACATTGGGACAACGTGACACAGTCTGTAACTCAGTCAGGTTGCACTGATTGGGTAAACATGTGGCATAGGTTTGATTACATTCAGCTTCAGTGTCTCTAGCTGGTGTACTCTGTTGTATACATTGGGACAACGTGACACTGTCTGTAGCTCAGTCAGGTTGCACTGATTGGGTAAACATGTGGCATAGGTTTGATTACTTACAGCTTCAGTGTCTCTAGCTGCTGTACACTGTTGTATACATTGGGACAACGTGACACTGTCTGTAACACAGTCACATTGCACTCATTAGATTAACATGTGGCATGGGCTAGATTACTTATAGCTTCAGTGTCTCTAGCTGCTGTACTCTGTTGTATACATTCGGACAACGTGACACTGTCAGTAACTCAGTCACATTGCACTTATTAAGTTAACATGTGGCATGGGCTAGATTACTTATAGCTTCCGTGTCTCTAGCTGCTGTACTCTTTTGTATACATTGGGTCAACGTGACACCGTCAGTATCTCAGTCACATTGCACTCATTAGGTTAACATGTGGCATGGGCAAATTACTTATAGCTTCAGTGTCTCTAGCTGGTGTACTCTGTTGTATACATTGGGACAACGTGACACTGTCTGTAACTCAGTCAGGTCTCACTGATTGGGTTAACATGTGGCATAGGTTTGATTACATTCAGCTTCAGTGTCTCTAGCTGGTGTACTCTGTTGTATACAATGGGACCACGTGACACTGTCTGTAGCTCAGTCAGGTTGCAGTGATTGGGTTAACATGTGGCATGGGCTAGATTACATGTAGCTTCAGTGTCTTTAGCTGCTGTACTCTGTTGTATACATTGGGACAACGTGACACTGTCTGTAACTCAGTCAGGTTGCACTGATTGGGTAAACATGTGGCATAGGTTTGATTACATACAGCTTCAGTGTCTCTAGCTGGTGTACTCTGTTGTATACATTGGGACAACGTGACACTGTCTGTAACACAGTCACATTGCACTCATTAGATTAACATGTGGCATGGGCTAGATTACTTATAGCTTCCGTGTCTAAAGGTGCTGTACTCTGTTGTATACATTGGGACAACGTGAAACTGTTTGTTACTCAGTCACATTGCACTTATTATGTTAACACGTGGCATGGGCTAGATTACTTATAGCTTCCGTGTCTCTAGCTGCTGTACTCTGTTGTATACATTGGGACAACGTGACACTGTCTGTAACTCAGTCAGGTTGCACTGATTGGGTTAACATGTGGAATAGGTTTGATTACATACAGCTTCAGTGTCTCCAATTGGCGTAGCTTTCTTTGCACTGGGACAACTTGACACTCTCGGTAACTCAGTCAGGTTGCACTCATTAGGGTGACATGTGGCATGGGGTAGATTACTTATAGCTTCAGTGTCTCTAGCTGCTGTACTCTTTTGTATACATTGGGACAACGTGACACTGTCAGTATCTCAGTCACATTGCACTCATTAGGTTAACATGTGGCATGGGCTAGACTACTTATAGCTTCAGTGTCTCTAGCTGCTGTACCCTTTTGTATACATTGGGACAACGTGACACTGTCTGTATTTCAGTCAGGTTGCACTGATTGGGTTAACATGTGGCATAGGTTTGATTACATACAGCTTCAGTGTCTCCTGGTGCTGTAGCTTTCTTTGCACTGGGACAACTTGATACTGTCGGTAAATCAGTCAGGTTGCACTCATTAGCTTAACATGTTACATGGGCTAGATTACTTATAGCTTCAGTGTCTCTAGCTGGTGTACTCTGTTGTATACATTGTGACAACGTGACACTGTCAGTATCTCAGTCACATTGCACTCATTAGGTTAATATGTGGCATGGGCTAGATTACTTATAGCTTCAGTGTCCTTCGCTGCTGTACTCTGTTATATACATTGGGACAACGTGACACTGTCAGTATGTCAGTCACATTGCACTCATTAGGTTAATTTGTGGCATGGGCTAGATTACTTATAGCTTCAGTGTCTCAAGCTGCTGTACACTTTTGTGTACATTGGGACAACATGACACTGTCTGTAACTCAGTCACATTGCACTCATTAGGTTAACATGTGGCATGGGCTAGATTACTTATAGTTTCAGTGTCTCTAGCTTCTGTACTCTGTTGTATACTTTGGGACAACGTGACACTGTCTGTAACTCAGTCACATTGCACTCATAGGTTAACATGTGGCATGGGCTAGATTGCTTATAGCTTCAGTGTCTCTAGCTGCTGTAATCTGTTGTATACATTGGGAAAAAGTGACACTGTCTGTAACTCAGTCAGGTTGCACTGATTGGGTTAACATGTGGCATAGGCTAGCTTACATATAGCTTCAGTGTCTCCAGCTGCTGTACTCCGTTGAATACACTGGGACAACGTGACACTGGCAGTATCTCAGTCACATTGCACTGATTGGGTTAACATGTGGCATAGGTTTGATTACATACAGCTTCAGTGTCTCTAGCTGCTGTACTCTGTTGTATACATTGGGACAACGTGACACTGGCAGTAACTCAGTCACAGTGCACTCATTAGGTTAACATGTGGTATGGCTAGATTACTTATAGCTTCAGTGTCTCTAGCTGTTGTACTCTGTTGTATACATTGGGACAACGTGACACTGTCAGTATCTCAGTCACATTTCACTCATTAGGTGAACATGTGGCATGGGCTAGATTATTTATAGCTTCAGTGTCTCTAGCTGCTGTACTCTGTTGTATACATTGGGATAACGTGACGCTGTCAGTATCTCAGTGACATTGCACTCATTAGGTTAACATGTGGCATGGGCTGGATTACTTATAGGTTCAGTGTCTCTAGCTGCTGTACTCTGTTGTATACATTGGGACAACGTGACACTGTCAGTATCTCAGTCACATTGCAATCATTAGGTTAACATGTGGCATGGCCTAGATTACTTATAGCTTCAGTGTCTCTAGCTGCTGTACTCTTTTGTATACATTGGGACAACGTGACACTGCCAGTATCTCAGTCACATTGCACTCATTAGGTTAACATGTGGCATGGGCTAGATTACTTATAGCTTCAGTATCTCTAGCTGCTGTACTCTGTTGTATACATTGGGACAACCTGACACTGTCTTTAACTCAGTCAGTTTACACTAATTGGGTTAACATGTGGAATGGGCTAGATTACTTATAGCTTCAGTGTCTCTAGCTGCTGTACTCTGTTGTATACATTCGGACAACGTGACACTGTCAGTATCTCAGTCACATTGCACTCATTAGGTTAACATGTGGCATGGGCTAGATTACTTATAGCTTCAGTGTCTCTAGCTGCTGTACTCTGTTGTATACATTGGGACAACGTGACACTGTCTGTAACTCAGTCAGGTTGCACTGATTGGGTTAACATGTGGCATAGTTTTGATTATATACAGCTTCAGTGTCTCCTGCTGCTGTACTCTGTGGTATACATTGGGACAACGTGACACTGTCTGTAACTCAGTCAGGGTGCACTGATTGGGTTAACATGCGGCATAGTTTTGATTATATACAGCTTCAGTGACTCTAGCTGCTGTACTCTGTTGTATACATTGGGACAACCTGACACTGTCTGTAACTCAGTCACACTGTACTCAGTAGGTTAACATGTGGGATGGGCTAAATTACTTATAGCTTCAGTGTCTCTAGCTGCTGTACTCTGTTGTATACATTGGGACAACGTGACACTGTCTGTAACTCAGTCAGGTTGCACTGATTGGGTTAACATGTGGCATAGTTTTGATTATATACAGCTTCAGTGTCTCCTGCTGCTGTAGCTTTCTTTGCACTGGGACAACTTGACACTGTCGTTAACTCAGTAAGGTTGCACTCATTAGGGTCACATGTGGCATGGGCTAGATTACTTATAGCTTCAGTGTCTCTAGCTGCTGTACTCTGTTGTATACATTGGGACAACTTGACACAGTCGGTAACTCAGTCAGGTTGCACTCATTAGGGTCACATGTGGCATAGGCTAGATTACTTATAGCTTCAGTGTCTCTAGCTGCTGTACTCTGTTGTATATATTGGGACAACGTGACATTGTCAGTATCTTGGTCACATTGCAGTCATTAGGTTAACATGTGGCATGGGCTAGATTACTTATAGCTTCAGTGTCTCTAGCTGCTGTTATCTGTTGTATACATTGGGACAACGTGACACTGTCAGTATCTCAGTCACATTGCACTCATTAGGTTAACATGTGGCATGGGCTAGATTACTTATAGCTTCAGTGTCTGTAGCTGCTGTACTCTGTTGTATACATTGGGATAACCTGACACTTTCAGTATCTCAGTCACATTGCACTCATTAGGTTAACATATGGCATGGGCTAGATTACTTATAGCTTCAGTAGCTCTAGCTGGTGTACTCTGTTGTATACATTGGGACAACGTGACCATGTCTGTAACTCAGTCACATTGCACTCATTAGGTTAACATGTGGCATGGGCTAGATTACTTATAGCTTCAGTGTCTCTAGCTGGTGTACTCTGTTGTATACATTGGGACAACATGACACTGTCTGTAACTCAGTCACATTGCACTCATTAGGTTAACATGTGGCATGTGCTAGATTACATATAGCTTCAGTGTCTCTAGATGCTGTACTCTGTTGTATACATTGGACAACGTGACACTGTCTGTAACTCTGTCAGGTTGCACTGATTGGGTTAACATGTGGCATAGTCTAGATTACTTACAGCTTCAGTGTCTCTAGCTGTTGTACTCTGTTGTATACATTGGGACAACGTGACATTGTCTGTAACTCAGTCACATTGCACTCATTAGGTTAACATGTGGGATGGGCTAAATTACTTATAGCTTCAGTGTCTCTAGCTGCTGTACTCTGTTGTATACTTTGGGACAACGTGACACTGTCTGTAACTCAGTCAGGTTGCACTGATTGGGTTAACATGTGGCATAGGTTTGATTACATACAGCTACAGTGTCTCCTGTTGCTGTAGCTTTCTTTGCACTGGGACAACTTGACACTGTCGGTAACTCAGTCAGGTTGCACTCATTAGGGTAACATGTGGCATGGGCTAGATTACTTATAGCTTCAGTGTCTCTAGCTGCTGTACTCTGTTGTATACATTGGGACAACGTGACACTGTCAGTATCTCAGTCACATTGCACTCATTAGGTTAACATGTGGCATGGGCTAGATTACTTATAGCTTCAGTAGCTCTAGCTGGTGTACTCTGTTGTATACATTGGGACAACGTGACCATGTCTGTAACTCAGTCACATTGCACTCATTAGGTTAACATGTGGCATGGGCTAGATTACTTATAGCTTCAGTGTCTCTAGCTGGTGTACTCTGTTGTATACATTGGGACAACGTGACACAGTCTGTAACTCAGTCAGGTTGCACTGATTGGGTAAACATGTGGCATAGGTTTGATTACATTCAGCTTCAGTGTCTCTAGCTGGTGTACTCTGTTGTATACATTGGGACAACGTGACACTGTCTGTAGCTCAGTCAGGTTGCACTGATTGGGTAAACATGTGGCATAGGTTTGATTACTTACAGCTTCAGTGTCTCTAGCTGCTGTACACTGTTGTATACATTGGGACAACGTGACACTGTCTGTAACACAGTCACATTGCACTCATTAGATTAACATGTGGCATGGGCTAGATTACTTATAGCTTCAGTGTCTCTAGCTGCTGTACTCTGTTGTATACATTCGGACAACGTGACACTGTCAGTAACTCAGTCACATTGCACTTATTAAGTTAACATGTGGCATGGGCTAGATTACTTATAGCTTCCGTGTCTCTAGCTGCTGTACTCTTTTGTATACATTGGGTCAACGTGACACCGTCAGTATCTCAGTCACATTGCACTCATTAGGTTAACATGTGGCATGGGCAAATTACTTATAGCTTCAGTGTCTCTAGCTGGTGTACTCTGTTGTATACATTGGGACAACGTGACACTGTCTGTAACTCAGTCAGGTCTCACTGATTGGGTTAACATGTGGCATAGGTTTGATTACATTCAGCTTCAGTGTCTCTAGCTGGTGTACTCTGTTGTATACAATGGGACCACGTGACACTGTCTGTAGCTCAGTCAGGTTGCAGTGATTGGGTTAACATGTGGCATGGGCTAGATTACATGTAGCTTCAGTGTCTTTAGCTGCTGTACTCTGTTGTATACATTGGGACAACGTGACACTGTCTGTAACTCAGTCAGGTTGCACTGATTGGGTAAACATGTGGCATAGGTTTGATTACATACAGCTTCAGTGTCTCTAGCTGGTGTACTCTGTTGTATACATTGGGACAACGTGACACTGTCTGTAACACAGTCACATTGCACTCATTAGATTAACATGTGGCATGGGCTAGATTACTTATAGCTTCCGTGTCTAAAGGTGCTGTACTCTGTTGTATACATTGGGACAACGTGAAACTGTTTGTTACTCAGTCACATTGCACTTATTATGTTAACACGTGGCATGGGCTAGATTACTTATAGCTTCCGTGTCTCTAGCTGCTGTACTCTGTTGTATACATTGGGACAACGTGACACTGTCTGTAACTCAGTCAGGTTGCACTGATTGGGTTAACATGTGGAATAGGTTTGATTACATACAGCTTCAGTGTCTCCAATTGGCGTAGCTTTCTTTGCACTGGGACAACTTGACACTCTCGGTAACTCAGTCAGGTTGCACTCATTAGGGTGACATGTGGCATGGGGTAGATTACTTATAGCTTCAGTGTCTCTAGCTGCTGTACTCTTTTGTATACATTGGGACAACGTGACACTGTCAGTATCTCAGTCACATTGCACTCATTAGGTTAACATGTGGCATGGGCTAGACTACTTATAGCTTCAGTGTCTCTAGCTGCTGTACCCTTTTGTATACATTGGGACAACGTGACACTGTCTGTATTTCAGTCAGGTTGCACTGATTGGGTTAACATGTGGCATAGGTTTGATTACATACAGCTTCAGTGTCTCCTGGTGCTGTAGCTTTCTTTGCACTGGGACAACTTGATACTGTCGGTAAATCAGTCAGGTTGCACTCATTAGCTTAACATGTTACATGGGCTAGATTACTTATAGCTTCAGTGTCTCTAGCTGGTGTACTCTGTTGTATACATTGTGACAACGTGACACTGTCAGTATCTCAGTCACATTGCACTCATTAGGTTAATATGTGGCATGGGCTAGATTACTTATAGCTTCAGTGTCCTTCGCTGCTGTACTCTGTTATATACATTGGGACAACGTGACACTGTCAGTATGTCAGTCACATTGCACTCATTAGGTTAATTTGTGGCATGGGCTAGATTACTTATAGCTTCAGTGTCTCAAGCTGCTGTACACTTTTGTGTACATTGGGACAACATGACACTGTCTGTAACTCAGTCACATTGCACTCATTAGGTTAACATGTGGCATGGGCTAGATTACTTATAGTTTCAGTGTCTCTAGCTTCTGTACTCTGTTGTATACTTTGGGACAACGTGACACTGTCTGTAACTCAGTCACATTGCACTCATAGGTTAACATGTGGCATGGGCTAGATTGCTTATAGCTTCAGTGTCTCTAGCTGCTGTAATCTGTTGTATACATTGGGAAAAAGTGACACTGTCTGTAACTCAGTCAGGTTGCACTGATTGGGTTAACATGTGGCATAGGCTAGCTTACATATAGCTTCAGTGTCTCCAGCTGCTGTACTCCGTTGAATACACTGGGACAACGTGACACTGGCAGTATCTCAGTCACATTGCACTGATTGGGTTAACATGTGGCATAGGTTTGATTACATACAGCTTCAGTGTCTCTAGCTGCTGTACTCTGTTGTATACATTGGGACAACGTGACACTGGCAGTAACTCAGTCACAGTGCACTCATTAGGTTAACATGTGGTATGGCTAGATTACTTATAGCTTCAGTGTCTCTAGCTGTTGTACTCTGTTGTATACATTGGGACAACGTGACACTGTCAGTATCTCAGTCACATTTCACTCATTAGGTGAACATGTGGCATGGGCTAGATTATTTATAGCTTCAGTGTCTCTAGCTGCTGTACTCTGTTGTATACATTGGGATAACGTGACGCTGTCAGTATCTCAGTGACATTGCACTCATTAGGTTAACATGTGGCATGGGCTGGATTACTTATAGGTTCAGTGTCTCTAGCTGCTGTACTCTGTTGTATACATTGGGACAACGTGACACTGTCAGTATCTCAGTCACATTGCAATCATTAGGTTAACATGTGGCATGGCCTAGATTACTTATAGCTTCAGTGTCTCTAGCTGCTGTACTCTTTTGTATACATTGGGACAACGTGACACTGCCAGTATCTCAGTCACATTGCACTCATTAGGTTAACATGTGGCATGGGCTAGATTACTTATAGCTTCAGTATCTCTAGCTGCTGTACTCTGTTGTATACATTGGGACAACCTGACACTGTCTTTAACTCAGTCAGTTTACACTAATTGGGTTAACATGTGGAATGGGCTAGATTACTTATAGCTTCAGTGTCTCTAGCTGCTGTACTCTGTTGTATACATTCGGACAACGTGACACTGTCAGTATCTCAGTCACATTGCACTCATTAGGTTAACATGTGGCATGGGCTAGATTACTTATAGCTTCAGTGTCTCTAGCTGCTGTACTCTGTTGTATACATTGGGACAACGTGACACTGTCTGTAACTCAGTCAGGTTGCACTGATTGGGTTAACATGTGGCATAGTTTTGATTATATACAGCTTCAGTGTCTCCTGCTGCTGTACTCTGTGGTATACATTGGGACAACGTGACACTGTCTGTAACTCAGTCAGGGTGCACTGATTGGGTTAACATGCGGCATAGTTTTGATTATATACAGCTTCAGTGACTCTAGCTGCTGTACTCTGTTGTATACATTGGGACAACCTGACACTGTCTGTAACTCAGTCACACTGTACTCAGTAGGTTAACATGTGGGATGGGCTAAATTACTTATAGCTTCAGTGTCTCTAGCTGCTGTACTCTGTTGTATACATTGGGACAACGTGACACTGTCTGTAACTCAGTCAGGTTGCACTGATTGGGTTAACATGTGGCATAGTTTTGATTATATACAGCTTCAGTGTCTCCTGCTGCTGTAGCTTTCTTTGCACTGGGACAACTTGACACTGTCGTTAACTCAGTAAGGTTGCACTCATTAGGGTCACATGTGGCATGGGCTAGATTACTTATAGCTTCAGTGTCTCTAGCTGCTGTACTCTGTTGTATACATTGGGACAACTTGACACAGTCGGTAACTCAGTCAGGTTGCACTCATTAGGGTCACATGTGGCATAGGCTAGATTACTTATAGCTTCAGTGTCTCTAGCTGCTGTACTCTGTTGTATATATTGGGACAACGTGACATTGTCAGTATCTTGGTCACATTGCAGTCATTAGGTTAACATGTGGCATGGGCTAGATTACTTATAGCTTCAGTGTCTCTAGCTGCTGTTATCTGTTGTATACATTGGGACAACGTGACACTGTCAGTATCTCAGTCACATTGCACTCATTAGGTTAACATGTGGCATGGGCTAGATTACTTATAGCTTCAGTGTCTGTAGCTGCTGTACTCTGTTGTATACATTGGGATAACCTGACACTTTCAGTATCTCAGTCACATTGCACTCATTAGGTTAACATATGGCATGGGCTAGATTACTTATAGCTTCAGTAGCTCTAGCTGGTGTACTCTGTTGTATACATTGGGACAACGTGACCATGTCTGTAACTCAGTCACATTGCACTCATTAGGTTAACATGTGGCATGGGCTAGATTACTTATAGCTTCAGTGTCTCTAGCTGGTGTACTCTGTTGTATACATTGGGACAACATGACACTGTCTGTAACTCAGTCACATTGCACTCATTAGGTTAACATGTGGCATGTGCTAGATTACATATAGCTTCAGTGTCTCTAGATGCTGTACTCTGTTGTATACATTGGACAACGTGACACTGTCTGTAACTCTGTCAGGTTGCACTGATTGGGTTAACATGTGGCATAGTCTAGATTACTTACAGCTTCAGTGTCTCTAGCTGTTGTACTCTGTTGTATACATTGGGACAACGTGACATTGTCTGTAACTCAGTCACATTGCACTCATTAGGTTAACATGTGGGATGGGCTAAATTACTTATAGCTTCAGTGTCTCTAGCTGCTGTACTCTGTTGTATACTTTGGGACAACGTGACACTGTCTGTAACTCAGTCAGGTTGCACTGATTGGGTTAACATGTGGCATAGGTTTGATTACATACAGCTACAGTGTCTCCTGTTGCTGTAGCTTTCTTTGCACTGGGACAACTTGACACTGTCGGTAACTCAGTCAGGTTGCACTCATTAGGGTAACATGTGGCATGGGCTAGATTACTTATAGCTTCAGTGTCTCTAGCTGCTGTACTCTGTTGTATACATTGGGACAACGTGACACTGTCAGTATCTCAGTCACATTGCACTCATTAGGTTAACATGTGGCATGGGCTAGATTACTTATAGCTGCAGTGTCTCTAGCTGCTGTACTCTATTGTATACATTGGGACAACGTGACACTGTCAGTATCTCAGTCGCATTGCACTCATTAGGTTAACATGTGGCATGGGCTAGATTACTTATAGCTTCGGTGTCTATAGCTGCTGTACTCTGTTGTATACATTGGGATAACGTGACACTGTCAGTATATCAGTCACATTGCACTCATTAGGTTAACATGTGGCATGGCTAGATTACTTATAACTTCAGGGTCTCTAGCTGGTGTACTCTGTTGTATACATTGGGACAACGTGACACTGTCTGTAACTCAGTCACATTGCACTCATTAGGTTAACATGTGGCATGTGCTAGATCACTTATAGCTTCAGTGTCTCTAGCTGCTGTACTCTGTTGTATACATTGGACAAAGTGACACTGTCTGTAACTCAGTCAGGTTGCACTGATTGGGTTAACATGTGGCATAGGCTAGATTACTTATAGCTTCAGTGTCTCTAGCTGGTGTACTCTGTTGTATACATTGGGACAACGTGACACTGTCTGTAACTCAGTCAGGTTGCACTGATTGGGTTAACATGTGGCATAGGTTTGATTCCATTCAGCTTCAGTGTCTCTAGCTGGTGTACTCTGTTGTATACATTGGAACATTGTGACACTGTCTGTATCTTAGTCAGGTTGCACTGAATGGGTTAATATGTGGCATAGGTTTGATTACGTACAGCTTCAGTGTCTCTAGCTGGTGTACTCTGTTGTATATATTGGGACAACGTGACACTTTTAGTAACTGAGTCTGGTTGAACTGATTGGGTAAACATGTGGCATGTGCTTGATTACTTATAGCTTCAGTGTCTCTAGCTGCTGTACTCTGTTGTATACATTGGGACAACGTGACACTGTCTGTAACTGAGTCTGGTTGAACTGATTGGGTAAACATGTGGCATGGGCTTGATTACTTATAGCTTCAGTGTCTCTAGCTGCTGTACTCTGTTGTATACATTGGGACAACGTGACACTGGCAGTATCTCAGTCACATTGCACTCATTAGGTTAACATGCGGCATGGGCTAGATTACTTATAGCTTCAGTGTCTCTAGCTGGTGTACTCTGTTGTATAAATTGGGACAACGTGACACTATCAGTAACTCAGTCACATTGCACTCATTAGGTTTACATGTGGCATGGGCTAGATTGCTTATAGCTTCAGTGTCTTTAGCTGGTGTACTCTGTTGTATACATTTGGACAACGTGACACTGTCAGTATCTCACACACATTGCACTCATTAGGTTAACACGTGGCACTGGCTAGATTACTTATAGCTTCAGTGTCTCTAGCTGGTGTAGTCTGTTGTATACATTGGGACAACGTGATAGTGGCTGTAACTCAGTCAGGTTGCACTGATTGGGTTAACATGTGGCATGGTCTAGATTACTTATAGCTTTAGTGTTTCTAGCTGCTGTACTCTGTTGTATACATTGGGACAACGTGACACAGTCTGTACCTCAGTCAGGTTGCACTGATTGGGTTAACATGTGGCATAGGTTTGATTACATTCAGCTTCAATGTCTCTAGCTGGTGAACTCTGTTGTATACATTGGGACAACGTGACACTGTCTGTAACTCAGTCAGGTTGCACTGATTGGGTTAACATGTGGCATGGGCTAGATTACTTATAGCTTTAGCGTTTCTAGCTGCTGTACTCTGTTGTATACATTGGGACAACGTGACACAGTCTGTAACTCAGTCAGGTTGCACTGATTGGGTTAACATGTGGCATAGGTTTGATTACATAAAGCTTCAGAGTCTCTAGCTGATGTACTCTGTTATATACATTGGGACAACGTTACACTGTCAGTAACTCAGTCATATTGCACTGATTGGGTTAACATGTGGCATAGGTTTGATTACATTCAGCTTCAGTGTCTCTAGCTGGTGTACTCTGTTTTATACATTGGGACAACGTGACACTGTCTGAGGCTCAGTCAGGTTGCAGTGATTGGGTCAACATGTGGCATGGGCTAGATTACTTATAGCTTCAGTGTCTCTAGCTGGTGTACTCTGTTGTATACATTGGGACAATGTGATACTGTCTGTAACTCAGTCACATTGCACTCATTAGGTTAACATGTGGCATGGACTAGATTACTTATAGCTTCAGTGTCTCTAGCTGCTGTACTCTGTTTTATACATTGGGACAACGTGACAGTGTCTGTAACTCAGTCAGATTGCACTGATTGGGTTAACATGTGGCATAGGTTTGATTACATACAGCTTCAGTGTCTCCTGGTCCTGTAGCTTTCTTTGCACTGGGACAACGTGACACTGTCGGTAACTCAGTCGGGTTGCACTCATTAGGTTAACATGTGGCATTGGCTAGATTACTTATAGCTTCAGTGTCTCTAGCTGCTGTACTCTGTTGTATATATTGGGACTACGTGACATTGTCAGTATCTTAGTCACATTGCACTCATTAGGTTAACATGTGGCATGGACTAGATTACTTATAGCTTCAGTGTCTCTAGCTGCTGTTATCTGTTGTATACATTGGGACAACGTGACACTGTCAGTAACTCAGTCAGGTTGCACTGATTGGGTTAACATGTGGCATGGGCTTGATTACTTATAGCTTCAGTGTCTCTAGCTGCTGTACTCTGTTGTATACATTGGGTCAACGTGACACTGTCAGTATCTCAGTCACATTGCACTCATTAGGTTAACATGTGGCATGAGCTAGATTACTTATAGCTTCAGTGTCTCTAGCTGGTGTACTCTGTTGTATAAATTGGGACAATGTGACACTGTCAGTAACTCAGTCACATTGCACTCATTAGGTTAACATGTGGCATGGGCTAAATTACTTATAGCTTCAGTGTCTCTAGCTGGTGTACTCTGTTGTATACATTGGGACAACGTGACACTGTCTGTAACTCAGTCAGGTTGCACTGATTGGGTTAACATGTGGCATAGGTTTGATTACATTCAGCTTCAGTGTCTCTAGCTTGTGTACTCTGTTGTATACATTGGGACAACGTGACACTGTCAGTAACTCAGTCTCATTGCACTTATTAGGTTAACATGTGGCATGGGCTACATTACTTATAGCTTCCGTGTCTCTACCTGCTGTACTCTGTTGTATACATTGGGACAACGTGACACTGTCTGTAACTCAGTCAGGTTGCACTGTTTGGGTTAACATGTGGAATAGTTTTGATTACATACAGCTTCAGTGTCTCCTTCTACTGTAGCTTTCTTTGCACTGGGACAACTTGACACTGTCGGTAACTCAGTCAGGTTGCACTCATTAGGTTAACATGTGGCATGGGCTAGATTACTTATAGCTTCAGTGTCTCTAGCTGCTGTACTCTTTTGTATACATTGGGAAACGTGACACTGTCAGTATCTCAGTCACATTGCACTCATTAGGTTAACATGTGGTATGGGCTAGATTACTTATAGCTTCCGTGTCTCTAGCTGCTGTACTCTGTTGTATACATTGGGACAACGTGACGCTGTCAGTATCTCAGTCACATTGCACTCATTAGGTTTACATGTGGCATGAGCTAGATTACTTAAAGCTTCAGTGTCTGTAGCTGCTGTACTCTGTTGTATACATTGGGACAACGTGACACTGTCAGTATCTCAGTCACATTGCACTCATTAGGTTAACATGTGGCATGGACTAGATTACTTATAGCTTCAGTGTCTCTAGCTGCTGAACTCTTTTGTATACATTGGGACAACGTGACACTGTCTGTAACTCAGTCACATTGCACTCATTATGTTAACATCTGGCATGGGCTAGATTGCTTATAGCTTCAGTGTCTCTAGCTGGTGTACTCTGTTGTATACATTGGGTCATCGTGACACTGTCAGTATCTCAGTCACATTACACTCATTAGGTTAACTTGTGGCTTGGGCAAATTACTTATAGCTTCAGTGTCTCTAGCTGGTGTACTCTGTTGTATACATTGGGACAACGTGACACTGTCTGTAACTCAGTCAGGTTGCACTGATTGGGTTAACATGTGGCATAGGTTTGATTACATTCAGCTTCAGTGTCTCCAATTGGCGTAGCTTTCTTTGCACTGGGACAACTTGACACTCTGGGTCAGGTTGCACTCATTAGGGTAACATGTGGCATGGGCTAGATTACTTATAGCTTCAGTGTCTCTTGCTGCTGTACTCTGTTGTATACATTGGGACAACGTGACACTGTCTGTAACTCAGTCAGGTTGCACTGATTGGGTAAACATGTGGCATAGGTTTGATTACTTACAGCTTCAGTGTCTCTAGCTGCTGTACTCTGTTGTATACATTGGGACAACGTGACACTGTCTGTAACACAGTCACATTGCACTCATTAGATTAACATGTGGCATGGGCTAGATTACTTATAGCTTCAGTGTCTCTAGCTGCTGTACTCTGTTGTATACATTGGGTCAACGTAACACTGTCAGTAACTCAGTCACATTGCACTTATTAAGTTAACATGTGGCATGGGCTAGATTACTTATAGCTTCCGTGTCTCTAGCTGCTGTACTCTTTTGTATACATTGGGTCAACGTGACACTGTCAGTATCTCAGTCACATTGCACTCATTAGGTTAACATGTGGCATGGGCAAATTACTTATAGCTTCAGTGTCTCTAGCTGGTGTACTCTGTTGTATACATTGGGACAACGTGACACTGTCTGTAACTCAGTCAGGTCTCACTGATTGGGTTAACATGTGGCATAGGTTTGATTACATTCAGCTTCAATGTCTCTAGCTGGTGTACTCTGTTGTATACAATGGGACAACGTGACACTGTCTGTAGCTCAGTCAGGTTGCAGTGATTGGGTTAACATGTGGCATGGGCTAGATTACATATAGCTTCAGTGTCTCTAGCTGCTGTACTCTGTTGTATACATTGGGACAACGTGACACTGTCTGTAACTCAGTCAGGTTGCACTGATTGGGTAAACATGTGGCATAGGTTTGATTACATACAGCTTCAGTGTCTCTAGCTGGTGTACTGTGTTGTATACATTGGGACAACGTGACACTGTCAGTAACTCAGTCACATTGCACTCATTAGGTTAACATGTGGCATGGGCTTAATTACCTATAGCTTCAGTGTCTCTAGCTGTTGTACTCTGTTGGATACATTGGGACAACGTGACACTGTCTGTAACACAGTCACATTGCACTCATTAAATTAACATGTGGCATGGGCTAGATTACTTATAGCTTCAGTGTCTCTAGCTGCTGTACTGTGTTGTATACATTGTGACAACGTGACACTGTCAGTAACTCAGTCACATTGCACTTATTAGGTTAACATGTGGCATGGGCTAGATTACTTATAGCTTCCGTATCTAAAGGTGCTGTACTCTGTTGTATACATTGGGACAACGTAAAACTGTTTGTAACTCAGTCACATTGCACTTATTAGGTTAACACGTGGCATGGGCTAGATTACTTATAGCTTCCGTGTCTCTAGCTGCTGTACTCTGTTGTATACATTGGGACAACGTGACACTGTCTGTAACTCAGTCAGGTTGCACTGATTGGGTTAACATGTGGAATAGGTTTGATTACATACAGCTTCAGTGTCTCCAATTGGCGTAGCTTTCTTTGCACTGGGACAACTTGACACTCTCGGTAACTCAGTCAGGTTGCACTCATTAGGGTAACATGTGGCATGGGCTAGATTACTTATAGCTTCAGTGTCTCTAGCTGCTGTACTCTTTTGTATACATTGGGACAACGTGACACTGTCAGAATCTCAGTCTCATTGCACTCATTAGGTTAACATGTGGCATGGGCTAGATTACTTATAGCTTCAGTGTCTCTAGCTGGTGTACTCTGTTGTATACATTGTGACAACGTGACACTGTCAGTATCTCAGTCACATTGCACTCATTAGGTTAATATGTGGCATGGGCTAGATTACTTATAGCTTCAGTGTCTCTCGCTGCTGTACTCTGTTATATACAAAGGGACAACGTGACACTGTCAGTATCTCAGTCACATTGCACTCATTAGGTTAACATTGCATGTGCCAGATTACTTATAGTTTCAGTGTCTCTAGCTTCTGTACTCTGTTGTATACTTTGGGACAACGTGACACTGTCTGTAACTCATAACATTGAACTCATAGGTTAACATGTGGCATGGGCTAGATTGCTTATAGCTTCAGTGTCTCTAGCTGCTGTAATCTGTTGTATACATTGGGAAAAAGTGACACTGTCTGTAACTCAGTCAGGTTGCACTGATTGGGTTAACATGTGGCATAGGCTAGCTTACTTATAGCTTCAGTGTCTCTAGCTGCTGTACTCCGTTGAATACACTGGGACAACGTGACACTGGGAGTATCTCAGTCACACTGCACTCATTAGGTTAACATGTGGCATGGCCTAGATTACTTATAGCTTCAGTGTCTCTAGCTGCTGTACTCTGTTGTGTACATTGGGACAACGTGACACTGTCAGTATCTCAGTCACATTGCACTCATTAGGTTAACATGTGGCATGGGCTAGATTACTTATAGCTTCAGTATCTCTAGCTGCTGTACTCTGTTGTATACATTGCGACAACGTGACACTGTTTGTAACTCAGTCAGGTTGCACTGATTGGGTTAACATGTGGCATAGGTTTGATTATATACAGCTTCAGTGTCTCCTGGTGCTGTAGCTTTCTTTGCACTGGGACAACTTGCCACTGTCGGTAACTCAGTCAGGTTGCACTCATTAGGGTAACATGTGGCATGGGCTAGATTACTTATAGCTTCAGTGTCTCTAGCTGCTGTACTCTTTTGTATACATTGGGACAAAGTGACACTGTCAGTATCTCAGTCACATTGCACTCATTAGGTCAACATGTGGCATGGGCCAGATTATTATAGCTTCAGTGTCTCTAGCTGCTGTACTCTTTTGTATACATTGGGTCAACGTGACACTGTCAGTATCTCAGTCACATTGCACTCATTAGGTTAACATGTGGCATGGGCAAATTACTTATAGCTTCAGTGTCTCTAGCTGGTGTACTCTGTTGTATACATTGGGACAACGTGACACTGTCTGTAACTCAGTCAGGTTGCACTGATTGGGTTAACATGTGGCATAGGTTTGATTACATACAGCTTCAGTGTCTCAAACTGGTGTACTCTGTTGTATACATTGGGACAACGTGACACTGTCAGTAACTCAGTCACATTGCACTCATTAGGTTAACATGTGGCATGGGCTTAATTACTTATAGCTTCAGTGTCTCTAGCTGCTGTACTCTGTTGTATACATTGGGACAACGTGATACTGTCTGTAACACAGTCACATTGCACTCATTAGATTAGCATGTGGCATGGGCTAGATTACTTATAGCTTCAGTGTCTCTAGCTGCTGTACTCTGGTGTATACATTGTGACAACGTGACTCTGTCAGTAACTCAGTCACATTGCACTTATTAGGTTAACATGTGGCATGGGCTAGATTACTTATAGCTTCCGTGTCTAAAGGTGCTGTACTCTGTTGTATACATTGGGACAAAGTGACACTGTCTGTAACTCAGTCAGGTTGCACTGATTGGGTTAACATGTGGCATAGGTTTGATTACACACAGCTTCAGTGTCTCTAGCTGCTGTACTCTGTTGTATACTTTGGGACAACGTGACACTGTCTGTAACTCAGTCACATTGCACTCATTTGGTTAACATGTGGCATGGGCTTAATTACTTATAGCTTCAGTGTCTCTAGCTGCTGTACTCTGTTGTATACATTGGGACAACGTGATACTGTCTGTAACACAGTCACATTGCACTCATTAGATTAACATGTGGCATGGGCTAGATTACTTATAGCTTCAGTGTCTCTAGCTGCTGTACTCTGTTGTATACATTGTGACAACGTGACTCTGTCAGTAACTCAGTCACATTGCACTTATTAGGTTAACATGTGGCATGGGCTAGATTACTTATAGCTTCCGTGTCTAAAGGTGCTGTACTCTGTTGTATACATTGGGACAACGTGACACTGTTTGTAACTCAGTCACATTGCACTTATTAGGTTAACATGTGGCATGGGCTAGATTACTTATAGCTTCCGTGTCTCTAGCTGCTGTACTCTTTTGTATACATTGGGACAACGTGACACTGTCTGTAACTCAGTCAGGTTGCACTGATTGGGTTAACATGTGGCATAGGTTTGATTACATACAGCTTCAGTGTCTCTAGCTGCTGTACTCTGTTGTATACTTTGGGACAACGTGACACTGTCTGTAACTCAGTCAGGTTGCACTGATTGGGTTAACATGTGGAATAGGTTTGGTTACATACAGCTTCAGTGTCTCCTGTTGCCGTAGGTTTCTTTGCACTGGGACAACTTGACACTGTCGGTAACTCAGTCAGGTTGCACTCATTAGGGTAATATGTGGCATGGGCTAGATTACTTATAGCTTCACTGTCTCTAGCTGCTGTACTCTGTTGTATACATTGGGACAACGTGACACTGTCAGTATCTCAGTCACATTGCACTCATTAGGTTAACATGTGGCATGGGCTAGATTACTTATAGCTTCAGTGTCTCTAGCTGCTGTACCCTTTTGTATACATTGGGACAACGTGACACTGTCTGTATTTCAGTCAGGTTGCACTGATTGGGTTAACATGTGGCATAGGTTTGATTACATACAGCTTCAGTGTCTCCTGGAGCTGTAGCTTTCTTTGCACTGGGACAACTTGACACTGTCGGTAACTCAGTCAGGTTGCACTCATTAGCTTAACATGTGGCATGGGCTAGATTACTTATAGCTTCAGTGTCTCTAGCTGGTGTACTCTGTTGTATACATTGGGACAACGTGACACTGTCAGTATCTCAGTCACATTGCACTCATTAGGTTAATATGTGGCATGGGCTAGATTACTTATAGCTTCAGTGTCTCTCGCTGCTGTACTCTGTTATATACATTGGGACAACGTGACACTGTCAGTATCTCAGTCACATTGTACTCATTAGGTTAACATGTGGCATGTGCTAGATTACTTATAGCTTCAGTGTCTCTAGATGCTGTACTCTGTTGTATACATTGGGACAACGTGACAGTGTCAGTATGTCAGTCACATTGCACTCATTAGGTTTATTTGTGGCATGGGCTAGATTACTTATAGCTTCAGTGTCTCAAGCTGCTGTACTCTTTTGTGTACATTGGGACAACGTGACACTGTCTGTAACTCAGTCACATTGCACTCATTAGGTTAACATGTGGCATGGGCTAGATTACTTATAGTTTCAGTGTCTCTAGCTTCTGTACTCTGTTGTATACTTTGGGACAACGTGACACTGACTGTAACTCAGTCACATTGCACTCATAAGTTAACATGTGGCATGCGCTAGATTGCTTATAGCTTCAGTGTTTCTAGCTGCTGTAATCTGTTGTATACATTGGGAAAAAGTGACACTGTCTGTAACTCAGTCAGGTTGCACTGATTGGGTTAACATGTGGCATAGGCTAGCTTCCATATAGCTTCAGTGTCTCCAGCTGCTGTACTCCGTTGAATACACTGGGACAACGTCACACTGGCAGTATCTCAGTCACATTGCACTGATTGGGTTAACATGTGGCATAGGTTAGATTACGTACAGCTTCAGTGTCTCTAGCTGCTGTACTCTGTTGTATACATTGGGACAACGTGACACTGGCAGTAACTCAGTCACAGTGCACTCAATAGGTTAACATGTGGTATGGGCTAGATTACTTATAGCTTCAGTGTCTCTAGCTGTTGTACTCTGTTGTATACATTGGGACAACGTGACACTGTCAGTATCTCAGTCACATTTCACTCGTTAGGTTAACATGTGGTATGGGCTAGATTATTTATAGCTTCAGTGTCTCTAGCTGCTGTACTGTGTTGTATACATTGGGACAACGTGACACTGTCAGTATCTCAGTCACATTGCACTCATTAGGTTAACATGTGGCATGGGCTGGATTACTTATAGGTTCAGTGTCTCTAGCTGCTGTACTCTGTTGTATACATTGGGACAACGTGACACTGTCAGTATCTCAGTCACATTGCACTCATTAGGTTAACATGTGGCATGGCCTAGATTACTTATAGCTTCAGTGTCTCTAGCTGCTGTACTCTGTTGTATACATTGGGACTACGTGACACTGTCAGTATCTCAGTCACATTGCACTCATTAGGTTTACATGTGGCATGGGCTAGATTACTTATAGCTTCAGTATCTCTAGCTGCTGTACTCTGTTGTATACATTGGGACAACCTGACACTGTCTTTAACTCAGTCAGGTTACACTAATTGGGTTAACATGTGGAATGGGCTAGATTACTTATAGCTTCAGTGTCTCTAGCTGCTGTACTCTGTTGTATACATTGGGACAACGTGACACTGTCTGTAACTCAGTCAGGTTGCACTGATTGGGTTAACATGTGGCATAGTTTTGATTATATACAGCTTCAGTTTCTCCTGCTGCTGTACTCTGTTGTATACATTGGGACAACGTGACACTGTCTGTAACTCAGTCAGGTTGCACTGATTGGGTTAACATGTGGCATAGTTTTGATTATATACAGCTTCAGTGTCTCTAGCTGCTGTACTCTGTTGTATACATTGGGACAACCTGACACTTTCTGTAACTCAGTCACATTGTACTCAGTAGGTTAACATGTGGGATGGGCTAAATTACTTATAGCTTCAGTGTCTCTAGCTGCTGTACTCTGTTGTATACATTGGGACAACGTGACACTGTCTGTAACTCAGTCAGGTTGCACCGATTGGGTTAACATGTGGCATAGTTTTATTATATACAGCTTCAGTGTCTCCTGCTGCTTTAGCTTTCTTTGCACTGGGACAACTTGACACTGTCGGTAACTCAGTCAGGTTGCACTCATTAGGGTCACATGTGGCTTAGGCTAGATTACTTATAGCTTCAGTGTCTCTAGCTGCTGTACTTTGTTGTATACATTGGGACAACTTGACACTGTCGGTAACTCAGTCAGGTTGCACTCATTAGGGTCACATGTGGCATGGGCTAGATTATTTATAGCTTCAGTGTCTCTAGCTGCTGTACTCTGTTGTATACATTGGGACAACGTGACACTGTCTGTATTTGAGTCAGGTTGCACTGATTGGGTTAACATGTGGCATAGGTTTGATTACATACAGCTTCAGTGTCTCCTGGAGCTGTAGCTTTCTTTGCACTGGGACAACTTGACACTGTCGGTAACTCAGTCAGGTTGCACTCATTAGGTTAACATGTGGCATGGGCTAGATTACTTATAGCTTCAGTGTCTCTAGCTGCTGTACTCTGTTGTATATATTGGGACAACGTGACATTGTCAGTATCTTAGTCACATTGCACTCATTAGGTTAACATGCGGCATGGGCTAGATTACTTATAGCTTCAGTGTCTCTAGTAGCTGTTATCTGTTGTATACATTGGGACAACGTGACACTGTCAGTATCTCAGTCACATTGCACTCATTAGGTTAACATGTGGCATGGGCTAGATTACTTATAGCTTCAGTGTCTGTAGCTCCTGTACTCTGTTGTATACATTGGGATAACCTGACACTGTCAGTATTTCAGTCACATTGCACTCATTAGGTTAACATATGGCATGGGCTAGATTACTTATAGCTTCAGTGTCTCTAGCTGGTGTACTCTGTTGTATACATTGGGACAACGTGACACTGTCAGTATCTCAGTCACATTGCACTCATTAGGTTAACATGTGGCATGGGCTAGATTACTTATAGCTTCAGTGTCTGTAGCTGCTGTACTCTTTTGTATACATTGGGACAACGTGACCATGTCTGTAACTCAGTCACTTTGCACTCATTAGGTTAACATGTGGCATGGGCTAGATTACTTATAGCTTGAGTGTCTCTAGCTGGTGTACTCTGTGTATACATTGGGACAACATGACCTTGTCTGTAACTCAGTCACATTGCACTCATTAGGTTAACATGTGGCATGTGCTAGATTACATATAGCTTCAGTGTCTCTAGATGCTGTACTCTGTTGTATACATTGGACAACGTGACACTGTCTGTAACTCAGTCAGGTTGCACTGATTGGGTTAACATGTGGCATAGGCTAGATTACTTACAGCTTCAGTGTCTCTAGCTGTTGTACTCTATTGTATACATTGGGACAACTTGACATTGTCTGTAACGCAGTCACATTGCACTCATTAGGTTAACATGTGGGATGGGCTAAATTACTTATAGCTTCAGTGTCTCTTGCTGCTGTACTCTGTTGTATACATTGGGACAACGTGACACTGTCTGTAACTCAGTCAGGTTGCACTGATTGGGTTAACATGTGGCATAGGTTTGATTACATACAGCTAAAGTGTCTCCTGTTGCTGTAGCTTTCTTTGCACTGGGACAACTTGACACTGTCGGTAACTCAGTCAGGTTGCACTCATTAGGGTAACATGTGGCATGGGCTAGATTACTTATAGCTTCAGTGTCTCTAGCTGCTGTACTCTGTTGTATACATTGGGACAACGTGACACTGTCTGTAACTCAGTCAGGTTGCACTGATTGGGTTAACATGTGGCATGGGCTAGATAACTTATAGCTTTAGCGTTTCTAGCTGCTGTACTTTGTTGTATACATTGGGACAACGTGACACAGTCTGTAACTCAGTCAGGTTGCACTGATTGGGTTAACATGTGGCATAGGTTTGATTACATAAAGCTTCAGTGTCTCTAGCTGATATACTCTGTTGAATACATTGGGACAACGTGACACTGTCAGTAACTCAGTCATATTGCACTCATTAGGTTAACATGTGGCATGGGCTAGATTACTTATAGCTTCAGTGTCTCTTGTTGCTGTACTCTGTTGCGTATATTGGGACAACGTGACACTGTCTGTAACTCAGTCACATTGCACTCATTAGGTAAACATGTGGCATGTGCTAGATTACTTATAGCTTCAGTGTCTCTAGCTGGTGTACTCTGTTGTATACATTGGGACAACGTGATACTGTCTGTAACTCAGTCACATTGCACTCATTAGGTTAACATGTGGCATGTGCTAGATTACCTATAGCTTCAGTGTCTCTAGCTGCTGTACTCTGTTGTATACATTGGGACAACGTGACACTGTCTGTAACTCAGTCACATTGCACTGATTGGGTTAACATGTGGCATAGGTTTGATTACATTCAGCTTCAGTGTCTCTAGCTGGTTTACTCTGTTGTATACATTGGGACAACGTGACACTGTCTGAAGCTCAGTCAGGTTGCAGTGATTGGGTCAACATGTGGCATGGGCTAGATTACTTATAGCTTCAGTGTCTCCTGGTCGTGTAGCTTTCTTTGCACTGGGACAACGTGACACTGTCGGTAACTCAGTCGGGTTGCACTCATTAGGTTAACATGTGCATTGGCTAGATTACTTATAGCTTCAGTGTCTCTAGCTGCTGTACTCTGTTGTATATATTGGGACAACGTGACATTGTCAGTATCTTAGTCACATTGCACTCATTAGGTTAACATGTGGCATTGGCTAGATTACTTATAGCTTCAGTGTCTCTAGCTGCTGTACTCTGTTGTATATATTGGGACTACGTGACATTGTCAGCATCTTAGTCACATTGCACTCATTAGGTTAACATGTGGCATGGACTAGATTACTTATAGCTTCAGTGTCTCTAGCTGCTGTTATCTGTTGTATACATTGGGACAACGTGACACTGTCAGTAACTCAGTCACATTGCACTCATTAGGTTAACATGTGGCATGGGCTAAATTACTTATAGCTTCACTGTCTCTAGCTGCTGTACTCTTTTGTATACATTGGGACAACGTGACACTGTCTGTAACTCAGTCACATTACACTCATTAGGTTAACATGTGGCATGGGCTAGATTACTTATAGCTTCAGTGTCTCTAGCTGGTGTACTCTGTTGTATACATTGGGTCAACGTGACACTGTCTGTAACTCAGTCACGTTGCACTCATTAGGTTAACATGTGGCATGGGCTTTATTACTTATAGCTTCAATGTCTCTAGCTGGTGTAATCTGTTGTATACATTGGGACAACGTGACACTGTCAGTATCTCAGTCACGTTGAACTCATTAGGTTAACATGTGGCATGGGCTAGATTACTTATAGCTTCAGTGTCTCTCGCTGCTGTACTCTGTTGTATACATTGGGACAACGAGACACTGTCAGTATCTCAGTCGCATTGCACTCATTAGGTTAACATGTGGCATGGGCTAGTTTACTTATAGCTTCAGCTTCTCTAGCTGCTGTACTCTGTTGTTTACATTGGGATAACGTGACACTGTCAGTATCTCAGTCATATTGCACTCATTAGGTTAACATGTGGCATGGGCTTGATTACTTATAGCTTCAGTGTCTCTAGCTGCTGTACTCTGTTGTATACATTGGGACAACGTGACACTTTCTGTAACTCAGTCACATTGCACTCATAGGTTAACATGTGGCATGGGCTAGATTGCTTATAGCTTCAGTGTCTCTAATGGCTGTACTCTGTTGTATACATTGGAAAACGTGACACTGTCTGTAACTCAGTCAGGTGGCACTGATTGGGTTAACATGTGGCATAGGTTTGATTACATACAGCTTCAGTGTCTCTAGCTGCTGTACTCTGTTGTATACATTGGGACAACGTGACACTGTCAGTAACTTAGTCACATTGTACTCATTAGGTTAACATGTGACATGGGCTAGATTACTTATAGCTTCAGTGTCTCTAGCTGCTTTACTCTGTTGTATACATTAGGACAACGAGACACTGTCAGTATCTCAGTCACATTGCACTCATTAGGTTAACATGTGGCATGGGCTAGATTACTTATAGCTTCAGTGTCTCTAGCTGCTGTACTCTGTTGTATACATTTGGACAACGTGACACTGTCAGTATCTCAGTCACATTGCACTCATTAGGTTAACATGTGGCATGGGCTAGATTACTTATAGTTTCAGTGTCTCTAGCTGCTGTACTCTGTTGTATACATTGGGACAACGTGACACTGTCTGTAACTCAGTCACATTGCACTCATAGGTTAACATGTGGCATGGGCTAGATTGCTTATAGCTTCAGTGTCTCTAGCTGCTGTACTCTGTTGTATGCATTGGGACAACGTGACACTGTCTGTAACTCAGTCAGGTGGCACTGATTGGGTTAACATGTGGCATAGGTTTAATTACATACAGCTTCAGTGTCTCTAGCTGCTGTACTCTGTTGTATACATTGGGACAACGTTACACTGGCAGTATCTGAGTCACATTGCACTGATTGGGTTTACATGTGGCATGGGCTAGATTACTTATAGCTTCAGTGTCTCTAGCAGCTGTACTCTGTTGTATACATTGGGACAACCTGACACTGTCTGTAACTCAGTCAGGTGGCACTGATTGGGTTAACATGTGGCATAGGTTTGATTACATACAGCTTCAGTGTCTCTAGCTGCTGTACTCTGTTGTATACATTGGGACAACGTGACACTGTCAGTAACTCAGTCACATTGCACTCGTTAGGTTAACATGTGGCCTGGGCTAGATTACTTATAGCTTCAGTGTCTCTAGCTGCTGTACTCTGTTGTATACATTGGGACAACGTGACACTGTCTGTAACTCAGTCAGGTTGCACTCATTAGGTTAACACGTGGCATAGGCTTGATTACTTATAGCTTCAGTGTCTCTAGCTGCTGTACTCTGTTGTATACATTGGGACAACGTGACACTTTCTGTAACTCAGTCAGGTTGCACTGATTGGGTTAGCATGTGGCATAGGTTTGATTACATATAGCTTCAGTGTCTCTAGCTGGTGTACGCTGTTGTATACATTTAGACAACGTGACACTGTCAGTATATCAGTCACATTACACTCATTAGTTTAACGTGTGTCATGGGCTAGATTGCTTATAGCTTCAGTGTCTCTAGCTGGTGTACTCTGTTGTATACATTGGGACAACGTGCCACTGTCTGTAACTCAGTCAGGTTGCACTGATTGGGTTAACATGTGGCATAGTTTTGATTACATTCAGCTTCAGTGTCTCTAGCTGGTGTACTCTGTTGTATACACTGGGACATTGTGACACTGTCTGTACCTCAGTCAGGTTGCACTGATTGGGTTAACATGTGGCATGGGCTAGATTACTTATAGCTTCAGTGTCTCTAGCTGCTGTACTCTGTTGTATACATTGGGACAACGTGACACTGTCTGTAACTCAGTCAGGTTGCACTGATTGGGTTAACATGTGGCATAGGCTAGATTACTTATAGCTTCAGTGTCTGTAGCTGGTGTACTCTGTTGTATACATTGGGACAACGTGACACTGTCTGTAACTCAGTCAGGTTGCACTGATTGGGTTAACATGTGGCATAAATTTGATTACATACAGCTTCAGTGTCTCCTGGTGCTGTAGCTTTCTTTGCACTGGGACAACTTGACACTGTCGGTAACCCAGTCAGGTTGCACTCATTAGGGTCACATGTGGCTTGGGCTAGATTACTTATAGCTTCAGTGTCTCCAGCTGCTGTACTCTGTTGTATATATTGGGACAACGTGACACTGTCGGTATCTAAGTCACATTGCACTCATTAGGTTAACATGTGGCATGGGCTAGATTACTTATAGCTTCAGTGTCTCTAGCTGCTTTACTCTGTTGTATACATTGGGACAACCTCACACTGTCAGTATCTCAGTCACATTGCGCTCATTAGGTTAACATGTGGCAAGGGCTAGATTACATATAGCTTCAGTGTCTCTAGCTGCTGTACTCTTTTGTATACATTGGGACAACGTGACACTGTCTGTAACTCAGTCACATTGCACTCATTAGGTTAACATGTGGCATGCGCTAGATTACTTATAGCTTCAGTGTCTCTAGCTGCTGTACTCTTTTGTATACATTGGGACAACGTGACACTATCTGTAACTCAGTCACATTGCACTCATTAGTTTAACAGGTGGCATGGGCTATATTACTTATAGCTTCAGTGTCTCTAGCTGGTGTACTCTGTTGTATACATTGGGACAACATGACACTGTCAGTATATCAGTCACATTACACTCATTAGTTTAACGTGTGGCATGGGCTAGATTACTAATAGCTTCAGTGTCTCTAGCTGGTGTACTCTGTTGTATACATTGTGACAACGTGCCACTGTCTGTAACTCAGTCAGGTTGCACTGATTGGGTTAACATGTGGCATAGGTTTGATTACATTCAGCTTCAGTGTCTCTAGCTGGTGTACTCTGTTGTATACATTGGGACATTGTGACACTGTCTGTAACTAAGTCAGGTTGCGCTGATTGGGTTAACATGTGGCATGGGCTAGATTACTTGTAGCTTCAGTGTCTCTAGCTGCTGTACTCTGTTGTATACATTGGGACAACCTGACACTGTCAGTATCTATGTCACATTGCACTCATTAGGTTAACATGTGGCATGGGCTGGATTACTTATAGCTTCGGTGTCTCTAGCTTCTGTACTCTTTTGTATACATTGGAACAGCGTGACACTGTCTGTAACTCAGTCACATTGCACTCATTAGATTAACATGTGGCATGGGCTAGATTACTTATAGCTTCAGTGCCTCTAACTGGTGTACTCTGTTGTATACATTGGGACAACATGACACTGTCAGTATATCAGTCACATTGCACTCATTAGTTTAACGGGTGGCATGGTCTAAATTACTTATAGCTTCTATGTCTCTAGCTGGTGTACTCTGTTGTATACATTGGGACAACGTGACACTGTCTGTAACTCAGTCAGGTTGCACTGATTGGGTTAACATGTGGCATGGGCTAGATTACTTATAGCTTCAGTGTCTCTAGCTGGTGTACTCTGTTGTAAACATTGGGAAAACGTGACACTGTCTGTAACTCAATCAGGTTGCACTGATTGGGTTAACATGTGGCATAGGTTTGATTACGAACAGCTTCAGTGTCTCTAGCTGGTGTACTCTGTTGTATGAATTGGGACAACGTGACACTGTCAGTAACTCAGTCACATTGCACTTATTAGGTTAACATGTGGCATGGGCTAGATTACTTATAGCTTCCGTGTCTCTAGCTGCTGTACTCTGTTGTATACATTGGGACAACGTGACACTGTCTGTAACTCAGTCGGGTTGCACTGATTAGGTTAACATGTGGCATAGGTCTGATTACATACAATTCAGTGTCTCCTGTTGCTGTAGCTTTCTTTTCACTGGGACAACTTGACTCTGTCGGTAACCCAGTCAGGTTGCACTCATTAGGGTAACATGTGTCATGGGCTAGATTACTTATAGCTTCAGTGTCTCTAGCTGCTGTACTGTGTTGTATACATTGGGACAACGTGACACTGTCAGTATCTCAGTCACATTGCACTCATTAGGTTAACATGTGGCATGGGCTAGATTACTTATACCTTCAGTGTCTCTAGCTGCTGTACTCTGTTGTATACATTGGGACAACGTGACACTGTCAGTATCTCAGTCACATTGCACTCATTAGGTTAACATGTGGCATGGGCTAGATTACTTATAACTTCAGTGTCTCTAGCTGCTGTACTTTTTTGTATACATTGGGACAACGTGACACTGTCTTTAACTCAGTCACATTGCACTCATTAGGTTAACATGTGGCATGGGCTTAATTACTTATAGCTTCAATGTCTGTAGCTGGTGTACTCTGTTGTATACATTGGGACAACGTGACACTTTCTGTAACTCAGTCACATTGCACTCATTAGGTTAACATGTGGTATGTGCTAGATTACTTATAGCTTCAGTGTCTCTAACTGCTGTACTCTGTTGTATACATTGGACAACGTGACACTAACTGTAACTCAGTCAGGTTGCACTCATTAGGTTAACATGTGGCATGGGCTAGATTACTTATAGCTTCAGTGTCTCTAGCTGCTGTACTCTGTTGTATACATTTAGACAACGTGACACTGTCAGTATCTCAGTCACATTGCACTCATTAGGTTAACATGTGGCATGGGCTTGATTACTTATAGCTTCAGTGTCTCTCGCTGCTGTACTCTGTTGTATACATTGGGACAACGAGACACTGTCAGTATCTCAGTCACATTGCACTCATTAGGTTAACATGTGGCATGGGCTAGTTTACTTATAGCTTCAGTTTCTCTAGCTGCTGTACTCTGTTGTTTACATTGGGATAACGTGACACTGTCAGTATCTCAGTCATATTGCACTCATTAGGTTAACATGTGGCATGGGCTTGATTACTTATAGCTTCAGTGTCTCTAGCTGCTGTACTCTGTTGTATACATTGGGACAACGTGACACTTTCTGTAACTCAGTCACATTGCACTCATAGGTTAACATGTGGCATGGGCTAGATTGCTTATAGCTTCAGTGTCTCTAATGGCTGTACTCTGTTGTATACATTGGACAACGTGACACTGTCTGTAACTCAGTCAGGTGGCACTGATTGGGTTAACATGTGGCATAGGTTTGATTACATACAGCTTCAGTGTCTCTAGCTGCTGTACTCTGTTGTATACATTGGGACAACGTGACACTGTCAGTAACTTAGTCACATTGTACGCATTAGGTTAACATGTGAAATGGGCTAGATTACTTATAGCTTCAGTGTCTCTAGCTGCTTTACTCTGTTGTATACATTAGGACAACGAGACACTGTCAGTATCTCAGTCACATTGCACTCATTAGGTTAACATGTGGCATGGGCTAGATTACTTATAGCTTCAGTGTCTCTAGCTGCTGTACTCTGTTGTATACATTTGGACAACGTGACACTGTCAGTATCTCAGTCACATTGCACTCATTAGGTTAACATGTGGCATGGGCTAGATTACTTATAGTTTCAGTGTCTCTAGCTGCTGTACTCTGTTGTATGCATTGGGACAACGTGACACTGTCTGTAACTCAGTCAGGTGGCACTGATTGGGTTAACATGTGGCATAGGTTTGATTACATACAGCTTCAGTGTCTCTAGCTGCTGTACTCTGTTGTATACATTGGGACAACGTTACACTGGCAGTATCTGAGTCACATTGCACTGATTGGGTTTACATGTGGCATGGGCTAGATTACTTATAGCTTCAGTGTCTCTAGCAGCTGTACTCTGTTGTATACATTGGGACAACCTGACACTGTCTGTAACTCAGTCAGGTGGCACTGATTGGGTTAACATGTGGCATAGGTTTGATTACATACAGCTTCAGTGTCTCTAGCTGCTGTACTCTGTTGTATACATTGGGACAACGTGACACTGTCAGTAACTCAGTCACATCGCACTCGTTAGGTTAACATGTGGCCTGGGCTTGATTACTTATAGCTTCAGTGTCTCTAGCTGCTGTACTCTGTTGTATACATTGGGACAACGTGACACTGTCTGTAACTCAGTCAGGTTGCACTCATTAGGTTAACACGTGGCATAGGCTTGATTGCTTATAGCTTCAGTGTCTCTAGCTGCTGTACTCTGTTGTATACA
Source organism: Deroplatys truncata (assembly GCA_030765065.1). Taxonomy (NCBI): domain Eukaryota; kingdom Metazoa; phylum Arthropoda; class Insecta; order Mantodea; family Mantidae; genus Deroplatys; species Deroplatys truncata. Next base: position 214,145,111 of record CM060988.1, on the reverse strand, counting down.
TTGGGACAACGTGACACTTTCTGTAACTCAGTCAGGTTGCACTGATTTGGTTAGCATGTGGCATAGGTTTGATTACATACAGCTTCAGTGTCTCTAGCTGGTGTACGCTGTTGTATACATTTAGACAACGTGACACTGTCAGTATATCAGTCACATTACACTCATTAGTTTAACGTGTGTCATGGGCTAGATTGCTTATAGCTTCAGTGTCTCTAGCTGGTGTACTCTGTTGTATACATTGGGACAACGTGCCACTGTCTGTAACTCAGTCAGGTTGCACTGATTGGGTCAACATGTGGCATAGGTTTGATTACATTCAGCTTCAGTGTCTCTAGCTGGTGTACTCTGTTGTATACACTGGGACATTGTGACACTGTCTGTACCTCAGTCAGGTTGCACTGATTGGGTTAACATGTGGCATGGGCTAGATTACTTATAGCTTCAGTGTCTGTAGCTGCTGTACTCTGTTGCATACATTGGGACAACGTGACACTGTCAGTATCTCAGTCACATTGCACTCATTAGGTTAACATGTGGCATGGGCTAGATTACTTATAGATTCAGTGTCTCTAGCTGCTGTACTCTGTTGTATACATTGGGACAACCTGACACTGTCAGTATCTCAGTCACATTGCACTCATTAGGTTAACATGTGGCATGGGCTAGATTACTTATAGCTCCAATGTCTCTAGCTTCTGTACTCTTTTGTATACATTGGGACAACGTGACACTGTCTGTAACTCAGGCACATTGCACTCATTAGGTTAACATGTGGCATGGGCTAGATTACTTATAGCTTGAGTGTCTCAAACTGGTGTACTCTGTTGTATACATTGGGACAACATGACACTGTCAGTATATCAGTCACATTGCACTCATTTGTTTAACGGGTGGCATGGTCTAGATTACTTATAGCTTCAGTGTCTCTAGCTGGTGTACTCTGTTGTATACATTGGGAAAACGTGACACTGTCTGTAACTCAGTCAGGTTGCACTGATTGGGTTAACATGTGGCATGGGCTAGATTACTTATAGCTTCAATGTCTCTAGCTGCTGTAGTCGATTGTATACATTGGGACAACGTGACACTGTCTGTAACTCAGTCAGGTTGCACTGATTGGGTTAACATGTGGCATAGGTTTGATTACATACAGCTTCAGTGTCTCTAGCTGGTGTACTCTGTTGTATATATTGGGACAACGTGACACTTTCAGTAACTCGGTCACATTGCACTCATTAGGTTAACATGTGGCATGGGCTTAATTACTTAGAGCTTCAGTGTCTCTAGCTGCTGTACTCTGTTTTATACATTGGGACAACGTGACACTGTCTGTAACTCAGTCAGGTTGCACTGATTGGGTTAACATGTGGCATAGGTTTGATTACATACAGCTTCAGTGTCTCCTGGTCGTGTAGCTTTCTTTGCACTGGGACAACGTGACACTGTCGGTAACTCAGTCGGGTTGCACTCATTAGGTTAACATGTGCATTGGCTAGATTACTTATAGCTTCAGTGTCTCTAGCTGCTGTACTCTGTTGTATATATTGGGACAACGTGACATTGTCAGTATCTTAGTCACATTGCACTCATTAGGTTAACATGTGGCATTGGCTAGATTACTTATAGCTTCAGTGTCTCTAGCTGCTGTACTCTGTTGTATATATTGGGACTACGTGACATTGTCAGCATCTTAGTCACATTGCACTCATTAGGTTAACATGTGGCATGGACTAGATTACTTATAGCTTCAGTGTCTCTAGCTGCTGTTATCTGTTGTATACATTGGGACAACGTGACACTGTCAGTAACTCAGTCACATTGCACTCATTAGGTTAACATGTGGCATGGGCTAAATTACTTATAGCTTCACTGTCTCTAGCTGCTGTACTCTTTTGTATACATTGGGACAACGTGACACTGTCTGTAACTCAGTCACATTACACTCATTAGGTTAACATGTGGCATGGGCTAGATTACTTATAGCTTCAGTGTCTCTAGATGGTGTACTCTGTTGTATACATTGGGTCAACGTGACACTGTCTGTAACTCAGTCACGTTGCACTCATTAGGTTAACATGTGGCATGGGCTTTATTACTTATAGCTTCAATGTCTCTAGCTGGTGTAATCTGTTGTATACATTGGGACAACGTGACACTGTCAGTATCTCAGTCACATTGCACTCATTAGGTTAACTTGTGGCATGGTTAGATTACTTATAGCTTTAGTGTCTCTAGCTGCTGTACTGTGTTGTATACATTGGAATAACGTGACACTGTCTGTAACTCAGTCACATTGCACTCATTAGGTTAACATGTGTTATGGACTAGATTACTTATAGCTTCAATGTCTCTAGCTGGTGTACTCTGTTGTATACATTGGGACAACGTGACACTGTCTGTAACTCAGTCACATTGCACTCATTAGGTTAACATGTGGCATGCGCTCGATTACTTATAGCTTCAGTGTCTCTAGCTGCTGTACTCTGTTGTATACATTGGGACAACGTGACACTGTCTGTAACTCAGTCAGGTTGCACTGATTGGGTTAACATGTGGCATAGGCTAGATTACTTATAGCTTCAGTGTCTGTAGCTGGTGTACTCTGTTGTACACATTGGGACAACGTGACACTGTCTGTAACTCAGTAAGGTTGCACTGATTGGGTTAACATGTGGCATAAATTTGATTACATACAGCTTCAGTGTCTCCTGGTGCTGTAGCTTTCTTTGCACTGGGACAACTTGACACTGTCGGTAACCCAGTCAGGTTGCACTCATTAGGGTCACATGTGGCTTGGGCTAGATTACTTATAGCTTCAGTGTCTCCAGCTGCTGTACTCTGTTGTATATATTGGGACAACGTGACACTGTCGGTATCTAAGTCACATTGCACTTATTAGGTTAACATGTGGCATGGGCATGATTACATATAGCTTCAGTGTCTCTAGCTGCTGTACTCTGTTGTATACATTGGGACAACGTGACACTGTCAGTATCTCAGTCAGAATGCACTCATTAGGTTAACATGTGGCATGGGCTACATTACTTATAGCTTCAGTGTCTCAAGCTGCTTTACTCTGTTGTATACATTGGGACAACCTGACACTGTCAGTATCTCAGTCACATTGCGCTCATTAGGTTAACATGTGGCAAGGGCTAGATTACATATAGCTTCAGTGTCTCTAGCTGCTGTACTCTTTTGTATACATTGGGACAACGTGACACTGTCTGTAACTCAGTCACATTGCACTCATTAGGTTAACATGTGGCATGCGCTAGATTACTTATAGCTTCAGTGTCTCTAGCTGCTGTACTCTTTTGTATACATTGGGACAACGTGACACTGTCTGTAACTCAGTCACATTGCACTCATTAGTTTAACAGGTGGCATGGGCTATATTACTTATAGCTTCAGTGTCTCTAGCTGGTGTACTCTGTTGTATACATTGGGACAACATGACACTGTCAGTATATCAGTCACATTACACTCATTAGTTTAACGTGTGGCATGGGCTAGATTACTTATAGCTTCAGTGTCTCTAGCTGGTGTACTCTGTTGTATACATTGTGACAACGTGCCACTGTCTGTAACTCAGTCAGGTTGCACTGATTGGGTTAACATGTGGCATAGGTTTGATTACATTCAGCTTCAGTGTCTCTAGCTGGTGTACTCTGTTGTATACATTGGGACATTGTGACACTGTCTGTACCTAAGTCAGGTTGCGCTGATTGGGTTAACATGTGGCATGGGCTAGATTACTTGTAGCTTCAGTGTCTCTAGCTGCTGTACTCTGTTGTATACATTGGGACAACCTGACACTGTCAGTATCTATGTCACATTGCACTCATTAGGTTAACATGTGGCATGGGCTAGATTACTTATAGCTTCGGTGTCTCTAGCTTCTGTACTCTTTTGTATACATTGGAACAGCGTGACACTGTCTGTAACTCAGTCACATTGTACTCATTAGATTAACATGTGGCATGGGCTAGATTACTTATAGCTTCAGTGCCTCTAACTGGTGTACTCTGTTGTATACATTGGGACAACATGACACTGTCAGTATATCAGTCACATTGCACTCATTAGTTTAACGGGTAGCATGGTCTAAATTACTTATAGCTTCTATGTCTCTAGCTGGTGTACTCTGTTGTATACATTGGGACAACGTGACACTGTCTGTAACTCAGTCAGGTTGCACTGATTGGGTTAACATGTGGCATGGGCTAGATTACTTATAGCTTCAGTGTCTCTAGCTGGTGTACTCTGTTGTATACATTGGGAAAACGTGACACTGTCTGTAACTCAATCAGGTTGCACTGATTGGGTTAACATGTGGCATAGGTTTGATTACGTACAGCTTCAGTGTCTCTAGCTGGTGTACTCTGTTGTATATATTGGGAGAACGTGAATCTTTCAGTAACTCGGTCACATTGCACTTAATAGGTTAACATGTGGCATGGGCTTAATTACTTATAGCTTCAGTGTCTCTAGCTGCTGTACTCTGTTGTATACATTGGGACAACGTGACACTGTCTGTAACACAGTCACATTGCAGTCATTAGGTTAACATGTGGCATGGGCAAGATTACTTATAGCTTCCTTGTCTCTAGCTGGTGCACTCTGTTGTATAAATTGGGACAACGTGACACTGTCAGTAACTCAGTCACATTGCACTTATTAGGTTAACATGTGGCATGAACTAGATTACTTGTAGCTTCCGTGTCTCTAGCTTCTGTACTCTGTTGTATGCATTGGGACAACGTGACACTGTCTGTAACTCAGTCGGGTTGCACTGATTAGGTTAACATGTGGCATAGGTCTGATTACATACCATTCAGTGTCTCCTGTTGCTGTAGCTTTCTTTTCACTGGGACAACTTGACTCTGTCGGTAACCCAGTCAGGTTGCACTCATTAGGGTAACATGTGGCATGGGCTAGATTACTTATAGCTTCAGTGTCTCTAGCTGCTGTACTGTGTTGTATACATTGGGACAACGTGACACTGTCAGTATCTCAGTCACATTGCACTCATTAGGTTAACATGTGGCATGGGCTAGATTACTTATACCTTCAGTGTCTCTAGCTGCTGTACTCTGTTGTATACATTGGGACAACGTGACACTGTCAGTATCTCAGTCACATTGCACTCATTAGGTTAACATGTGGCATGGGCTAGATTACTTATAACTTCAGTGTCTCTAGCTGCTGTACTTTTTTGTATACATTGAGACAACGTGACACTGTCTTTAACTCAGTCACATTGCACTCATTAGGTTAACAATGTGGCATGGGCTTAATTACTTATAGCTTCAATGTCTGTAGCTGGTGTACTCTGTTGTATACATTGGGACAACGTGACACTTTCTGTAACTCAGTCACATTGCACTCATTAGGTTAACATGTGGTATGTGCTAGATTACTTATAGCTTCAGTGTCTCTAGCTGCTGTACTCTGTTGTATACATTGGACAACGTGACACTAACTGTAACTCAGTCAGGTTGCACTCATTAGGTTAACATGTGGCATGGGCTAGATTACTTATAGCTTCAGTGTCTCTAGCTGCTGTACTCTGTTGTATACATTTAGACAACGTGACACTGTCAGTATCTCAGTCACATTGCACTCATTAGGTTAACATGTGGCATGGGCTTGATTACTTATAGCTTTAGTGTCTCTAGCTGCTGTACTCTGTTGTATACATTTGGACAACGTGACACTGTCAGTATCTCAGTCACATTGCACTCATTAGGTTAACATGTGGCATGAGCTAGATTACTTATAGTTTCAGTGTCTCTAGTTGCTGTACTCTGTTGTATACATTGGGACAACGTGACACTGTCTGTAACTCAGTCACATTGCACTCATAGGTTAACATGTGGCATGGGCTAGATTGCTTATAGCTTCAGTGTCTCTAATTGCTGTACTCTGTTGTATACATTGGACAACGTGACACTGTCTGTAACTCAGTCAGTTTGCACTGATTGGGTTAACATGTGGCATAGGCTAGATTACTTATAGCTTCAATGTCTCTAGCTGCTGTACTCCGTTGAATACACTGGCACAACGTGACACTGTCAGTAACTCAGTCACATTGCACTGATTAGGTTAACGTGTGGCATGGGCTAGATTACTTATAGCTTCAGTGTCATTAGCTGGTGTACTCTGTTGTATACATTGGGACAACGTGACACTGTCAGTAACTTAGTCACATTGCACTCATTAGGTTAACATGTGACATGGGCTAGATTACTTATATCTTCAGTGTCTCTAGCTGCTGTACTCCGTTGTATACATTGGGACAAAGTGACACTGTCAGTATCTCAGTCACGTTGAACTCATTAGGTTAACATGTGGCATGGGCTAGATTACTTATAGCTTCAGTGTCTCTCGCTGCTGTACTCTGTTGTATACATTGGGACAACGAGACACTGTCAGTATCTCAGTCACATTGCACTCATTAGGTTAACATGTGGCATGGGCTAGTTTACTTATAGCTTCAGTTTCTCTAGCTGCTGTACTCTGTTGTTTACATTGGGATAACGTGACACTGTCAGTATCTCAGTCATATTGCACTCATTAGGTTAACATGTGGCATGGGCTTGATTACTTATAGCTTCAGTGTCTCTAGCTGCTGTACTCTGTTGTATACATTGGGACAATGTGACACTTTCTGTAACTCAGTCACATTGCACTCATAGGTTAACATGTGGCATGGGCTAGATTGCTTATAGCTTCAGTGTCTCTAATGGCTGTACTCTGTTGTATACATTGGACAACGTGACACTGTCTGTAACTCAGTCAGGTGGCACTGATTGGGTTAACATGTGGCATAGGTTTGATTACATACAGCTTCAGTGTCTCTAGCTGCTGTACTCTGTTGTATACATTGGGACAACGTGACACTGTCAGTAACTTAGTCACATTCTACTCATTAGGTTAACATGTGACATGGGCTAGATTACTTATAGCTTCAGTGTCTCTAGCTGCTTTACTCTGTTGTATACATTAGGACAACTAGACACTGTCAGTATCTCAGTCACATTGCACTCATTAGGTTAACATGTGGCATGGGCTAGATTACTTATAGCTTCAGTGTCACTAGCTGCTGTACTCTGTTGTATACATTTGGACAACGTGACACTGTCAGTATCTCAGTCACATTGCACTCATTAGGTTAACATGTGGCATGGGCTAGATTACTTATAGTTTCAGTGTCTCTAGCTGCTGTACTCTGTTGTATACATTGGGACAACGTGACACTGTCTGTAACTCAGTCACATTGCACTCATAGGTTAACATGTGGCATGGGCTAGATTGCTTATAGCTTCAGTGTCTCTAGCTGCTGTACTCTGTTGTATGCATTGGGACAACGTGACACTGTCTGTAACTCAGTCAGGTGGCACTGATTGGGTTAACATGTGGCATAGGTTTAATTACATACAGCTTCAGTGTCTCTAGCTGCTGTACTCTGTTGTATACATTGGGACAACGTTACACTGGCAGTATCTGAGTCACATTGCACTGATTGGGTTTACATGTGGCATGGGCTAGATTACTTATAGCTTCAGTGTCTCTAGCAGCTGTACTCTGTTGTATACATTGGGACAACCTGACACTGTCTGTAACTCAGTCAGGTGGCACTGATTGGGTTAACATGTGGCATAGGTTTGATTACATACAGCTTCAGTGTCTCTAGCTGCTGTACTCTGTTGTATACATTGGGACAACGTGACACTGTCAGTAACTCAGTCACATTGCACTCGTTAGGTTAACATGTGGCCTGGGCTAGATTACTTATAGCTTCAGTGTCTCTAGCTGCTGTACTCTGTTGTATACATTGGGACAACGTGACACTGTCTGTAACTCAGTCAGGTTGCACTCATTAGGTTAGCACGTGGCATAGGCTTGATTACTTATAGCTTCAGTGTCTCTAGCTGCTGTACTCTGTTGTATACATTGGGACAACGTGACACTTTCTGTAACTCAGTCAGGTTGCACTAATTGGGTTAGCATGTGGCATAGGTTTGATTACATACAGCTTCAGTGTCTCTAGCTGGTGTACGCTGTTGTATACATTTAGACAACGTGACACTGTCAGTATATCAGTCAAATTACACTCATTAGTTTAACGTGTGTCATGGGCTAGATTGCTTATAGCTTCAGTGTCTCTAGCTGGTGTACTCTGTTGTATACATTGGGACAACGTGCCACTGTCTGTAACTCAGTCAGGTTGCACTGATTGGGTTAACATGTGGCATAGGTTTGATTACATTCAGCTTCAGTGTCTCTAGCTGGTGTACTCTGTTGTATATATTGGGAGAACGTGAATCTTTCAGTAACTCGGTCACATTGCACTTATTAGGTTAACATGTGGCATGGGCTTAATTACTTATAGCTTCAGTGTCTCTAGCTGCTGTACTCTGTTGTATACATTGGGACAACGTGACACTGTCTGTAACACAGTCACATTGCAGTCATTAGGTTAACATGTGGCATGGGCAAGATTACTTATAGCTTCCTTGTCTCTAGCTGGTGTACTCTGTTGTATAAATTGGGACAACGTGACACTGTCAGTAACTCAGTCACATTGCACTTATTAGGTTAACATGTGGCATGGGCTAGATTACTTATAGCTTCCGTGTCTCTAGCTGCTGTACTCTGTTGTATACATTGGGACAACGTGACACTGTCTGTAACTCAGTCGGGTTGCACTGATTAGGTTAACATGTGGCATAGGTCTGATTACATACAATTCAGTGTCTCCTGTTGCTGTAGCTTTCTTTTCACTGGGACAACTTGACTCTGTCGGTAACCCAGTCAGGTTGCACTCATTAGGGTAACATGTGGCATGGGCTAGATTACTTATAGCTTCAGTGTCTCTAGCTGCTGTACTGTGTTGTATACATTGGGACAACGTGACACTGTCAGTATCTCAGTCACATTGCACTCATTAGGTTAACATGTGGCATGGGCTGGATTACTTATACCTTCAGTGTCTCTAGCTGCTGTACTCTGTTGTATACATTGGGACAACGTGACACTGTCAGTATCTCAGTCACATTGCACTCATTAGGTTAACATGTGGCATGGGCTAGATTACTTATAACTTCAGTGTCTCTAGCTGCTGTACTTTTTTGTATACATTGGGACAACGTGACACTGTCTTTAACTCAGTCACATTGCACTCATTAGGTTAACATGTGGCATGGGCTTAATTACTTATAGCTTCAATGTGTGTAGCTGGTGTACTCTGTTGTATACATTGGGACAACGTGACACTTTCTGTAACTCAGTCACATTGCACTCATTAGGTTAACATGTGGTATGTGCTAGATTACTTATAGCTTCAGTGTCTCTAGCTGCTGTACTCTGTTGTATACATTGGACAACGTGACACTAACTGTAACTCAGTCAGGTTGCACTCATTAGGTTAACATGTGGCATGGGCTAGATTACTTATAGCTTCAGTGTCTCTAGCTGCTGTACTCTGTTGTATACATTTAGACAACGTGACACTGTCAGTATCTCAGTCACATTGCACTCATTACGTTAACATGTGGCATGGGCTTGATTACTTATAGCTTTAGTGTCTCTAGCTGCTGTACTCTGTTGTATACATTTGGACAACGTGACACTGTCAGTATCTCAGTCACATTGCACTCATTAGGTTAACATGTGGCATGGGCTAGATTACTTATAGTTTCAGTGTCTCTAGTTGCTGTACTCTGTTGTATACATTGGGACAACGTGACACTGTCTGTAACTCAGTCACATTGCACTCATAGGTTAACATGTGGCATGGGCTAGATTGCTTATAGCTTCAGTGTCTCTAATTGCTGTACTCTGTTGTATACATTGGACAACGTGACACTGTCTGTAACTCAGTCAGTTGGCACTGATTGGGTTAACATGTGGCATAGGCTAGATTACTTATAGCTTCAGTGTCTCTAGCTGCTGTACTCCGTTGAATACACTGGCACAACGTGACACTGTCAGTAACTCAGTCACATTGCACTGATTAGGTTAACGTGTGGCATGGGCTAGATTACTTATAGCTTCAGTGTCATTAGCTGGTGTACTCTGTTGTATACATTGGGACAACGTGACACTGTCAGTAACTTAGTCACATTGCACTCATTAGGTTAACATGTGACATGGGCTAGATTACTTATATCTTCAGTGTCTCTAGCTGCTGTACTCCGTTGTATACATTGGGACAAAGTGACACTGTCAGTATCTCAGTCACGTTGAACTCATTAGGTTAACATGTGGCATGGGCTAGATTACTTATAGCTTCAGTGTCTCTCGCTGCTGTACTCTGTTGTATACATTGGGACAACGAGACACTGTCAGTATCTCAGTCACATTGCACTCATTAGGTTAACATGTGGCATGGGCTAGTTTACTTATAGCTTCAGTTTCTCTAGCTGCTGTACTCTGTTGTTTACATTGGGATAACGTGACACTGTCAGTATCTCAGTCATATTGCACTCATTAGGTTAACATGTGGCATGGGCTTGATTACTTATAGCTTCAGTGTCTCTAGCTGCTGTACTCTGTTGTATACATTGGGACAACGTGACACTTTCTGTAACTCAGTCACATTGCACTCATAGGTTAACATGTGGCATGGGCTAGATTGCTTATAGCTTCAGTGTCTCTAATGGCTGTACTCTGTTGTATACATTGGACAACGTGACACTCTCTGTAACTCAGTCAGGTGGCACTGATTGGGTTAACATGTGGCATAGGTTTGATTACATACAGCTTCAGTGTCTGTAGCTGCTGTACTCTGTTGTATACATTGGGACAACGTGACACTGTCAGTAACTTAGTCACATTCTACTCATTAGGTTAACATGTGACATGGGCTAGATTACTTATAGCTTCAGTGTCTCTAGCTGCTTTACTCTGTTGTATACATTAGGACAACTAGACACTGTCAGTATCTCAGTCACATTGCACTCATTAGGTTAACATGTGGCATGGGCTAGATTACTTATAGCTTCAGTGTCTCTAGCTGCTGTACTGTGTTGTATACATTTGGACAACGTGACACGGTCAGTATCTCAGTCACATTGCACTCATTAGGTTAACATGTGGCATGGGCTAGATTACTTATAGTTTCAGTGTCTCTAGCTGCTGTACTCTGTTGTATACATTGGGACAACGTGACACTGTCTGTAACTCAGTCACATTGCACTCATAGGTTAACATGTGGCATGGGCTAGATTGCTTATAGCTTCAGTGTCTCTAGCTGCTGTACTCTGTTGTATGCATTGGGACAACGTGACACTGTCTGTAACTCAGTCAGGTGGCACTGATTGGGTTAACATGTGGCATAGGTTTAATTACATACAGCTTCAGTGTCTCTAGCTGCTGTACTCTGTTGTATACATTGGGACAACGTTACACTGGCAGTATCTGAGTCACATTGCACTGATTGGGTTTACATGTGGCATGGGCTAGATTACTTATAGCTTCAGTGTCTCTAGCAGCTGTACTCTGTTGTATACATTGGGACAACCTGACACTGTCTGTAACTCAGTCAGGTGGCACTGATTGGGTTAACATGTGTCATAGGTTTGATTACATACAGCTTCAGTGTCTCTAGCTGCTGTACTCTGTTGTATACATTGGGACAACGTGACACTGTCAGTAACTCAGTCACATTGCACTCGTTAGGTTAACATGTGGCCTGGGCTAGATTACTTATAGCTTCAGTGTCTCTAGCTGCTGTACTCTGTTGTATACATTGGGACAACGTGACACTGTCTGTAACTCAGTCAGGTTGCACTCATTAGGTTAGCACGTGGCATAGGCTTGATTACTTATAGCTTCAGTGTCTCTAGCTGCTGTACTCTGTTGTATACATTGGGACAACGTGACACTTTCTGTAACTCAGTCAGGTTGCACTGATTGGGTTAGCATGTGGCATAGGTTTGATTACATACAGCTTCAGTGTCTCTAGCTGGTGTACGCTGTTGTATACATTTAGACAACGTAACACTGTCAGTATATCAGTCACATTACACTCATTAGTTTAACGTGTGTCATGGGCTAGATTGCTTATAGCTTCAGTGTCTCTAGCTGGTGTACTCTGTTGTATACATTGGGACAACGTGCCACTGTCTGTAACTCAGTCAGGTTGCACTGATTGGGTTAACATGTGGCATAGGTTTGATTACATTCAGCTTCAGTGTCTCTAGCTGGTGTACTCTGTTGTATACACTGGGACATTGTGACTCTGTCTGTACCTCAGTCAGGTTGCACTGATTGGGTTAACATGTGGCATGGGCTAGATTACTTATAGCTTCAGTGTCTCTAGGTGCTGTACTCTGTTGCATACATTGGGACAACGTGACACTGTCAGTATCTCAGTCACATTACCCTCATTAGGTTAACATGTGGCGTGGGCTAGATTACTTATAGCTTCAGTGTCTCTAGCTGCTGTACTCTGTTGTATACATTGGGACAACCTGACACTGTCAGTATCTCAGTCACATTGCACTCATTAGGTTAACATGTGGCATGGGCTAGATTACTTATAGCTCCAATGTCTCTAGCTTCTGTACTCTTTTGTATACATTGGGACAACGTGACACTGTCTTTAACTCAGTCACATTGCAATAATTAGGTTAACATGTGGCATGGGCTAGATTACTTATAGCTTCAGTGTCTCAAACTGGTGTACTCTGTTGTATACATTGGGACAACATGACACTGTCAGTATATCAGTCACATTGCACTCATTTTTTTAACGGGTGGCATGGTCTAGATTACTTATAGCTTCACTGTCTCTAGCTGGTGTACTCTGTTGTATACATTGGGAAAACGTGACACTGTCTGTAACTCAGTCCGGTTGCACTGATTGGGTTAACATGTGGCATGGGCTAGATTACTTATAGCTTCAGTGTCTCTAGCTGCTGTAGTCAGTTGTATACATTGGGACAACGTGACACTGTCTGTAACTCAGTCAGGTTGCACTGATTGGGTTAACATGTGGCGTGGGTTTGATTACATACAGCTTCAGTGTCTCTAGCTGGTGTACTCTGTTGTATATATTGGGACAACGTGACACTTTCAGTAACTCGGTCACTTTGCACTCATTAGGTTAACATGTGGCATGGGCTTAATTACTTAGAGCTTCAGTGTCTCCAGCTGCTGTACTCTGTTGTATACATTGGGACAACGTGACACTGTCTGTAACACAGTCACATTGCAGTCATTAGGTTAACATGTGGCATGGGCTAGATTACTTATAGCTGCAGTGTCCCTAGCTGGTGTACTCTGTTGTAAAAATTGGGACAACGTGACACTGTCAGTATCTCAGTCACATTGCACTCATTAGGTTAACTTGTGAAATGGCTAGATTACTTATAGCTTCAGTGTCTCTAGCTGCTGTACTCTGTTGTATACATTGGGACAACCTGACACTGTCAGTATCTCAGTCACATTGCACTCATTAGGTTAACATGTGGAAAGGGCTAGATTACTTATAGCATCAATGTCTCTAGCTGCTGTACTCTTTTGTATACATTGGGACAACGTGACACTGTCTGTAACTCAGTCACATTGCACTCATTAGGTTAACATTTGGCATGGGCTAGATTACTTATAGCTTCAGTGTCTCTAGCTGCTGTACTCTTTTGTATACATTGGGACAACGTGACACTGTCTGTAACTCAGTCACATTGCACTCATTAGGTTAACAGGTGGCATGGGCTATATTACTTATAGCTTCAGTGTCTCTAGCTGGTGTACTCTGTTGTATACATTGGGACAACATGACACTGTCAGTATATCAGTCACATTACACTCATTAGTTTAACGTGTGGCATGGGCTAGATTACTTATAGCTTCAGTGTCTCTAGCTGGTGTACTCTGTTGTATACATTGTGACAACGTGCCACTGTCTGTAACTCAGTCAGGTTGCACTGATTGGGTTAACATGTGGCATAGGTTTGATTACATTCAGCTTCAGTGTCTCTAGCTGGTGTACTCTGTTGTATACATTGGGACATTGTGACACTGTCTGTACCTAAGTCAGGTTGCGCTGATTGGGTTAACATGTGGCATGGGCTAGATTACTTGTAGCTTCAGTGTCTCTAGCTGCTGTACTCTGTTGTATACATTGGGACAACCTGACACTGTCAGTATCTATGTCACATTGCACACATTAGGTTAACATGTGGCATGGGCTAGATTACTTATAGCTTCAGTGTCTCTAGCTTCTGTACTCTTTTGTATACATTGGAACAGCGTGACACTGTCTGTAACTCAGTCACATTGCACTCATTAGATTAACATGTGGCATGGGCTAGATTACTTATAGCTTCAGTGCCTCTAACTGGTGTACTCTGTTGTATACATTGGGACAACATGACACTGTCAGTATATCAGTCACATTGCACTCATTAGTCTAACGGGTGGCATGGTCTAAATTACTTATAGCTTCTATGTCTCTAGCTGGTGTACTCTGTTGTATACATTGGGACAACGTGACACTGTCTGTAATTCAGTCAGGTTGCACTGATTGGGTTACCATGTGGCATGGGCTAGATTACTTATAGCTTCAGTGTCTCTAGCTGGTGTACTCTGTTGTATACATTGGGAAAACGTGACACTGTCTGTAACTCAATCAGGTTGCACTGATTGGGTTAACATGTGGCATAGGTTTGATTACGTACAGCTTCAGTTTCTCTAGCTGGTGTACTCTGTTGTATATATTGGGAGAACGTGAATCTTTCAGTAACTCGGTCACATTGCACTTATTAGGTTAACATGTGGCATGGGCTTAATTACTTATAGCTTCAGTGTCTCTAGCTGCTGTACTCTGTTGTATACATTGGGACAACGTGACACTGTCTGTACAACAGTCACATTGCAGTCATTAGGTTAACATGTGGCATGGGCAAGATTACTTATAGCTTCCTTGTCTCTAGCTGGTGTACTCTGTTGTATAAATTGGGACAACGTGACACTGTCAGTAACTCAGTCACATTGCACTTATTAGGTTAACATGTGGCATGGGCTAGATTACTTATAGCTTCCGTGTCTCTAGCTGCTGTACTCTGTTGTATACATTGGGACAACGTGACACTGTCTGTAACTCAGTCGGGTTGCACTGATTAGGTTAAGATGTGGCATAGGTTTGATTACATACAATTCAGTGTCTCCTGTTGCTGTAGCTTTCTTTTCACTGGGACAACTTGACTCTATCGGTAACCCAGTCAGGTTGCACTAATTACGGTAACATGTGGCATGGGCTAGATTACTTATAGCTTCAGTGTCTCTAGCTGCTGTACTGTGTTGTATACATTGGGACAACGTGACACTGTCAGTATGTCAGTCACATTGCACTCATTAGGTTAACATGTGGCATGGGCTAGATTACTTATACCTTCAGTGTCTCTTGCTGCTGTACTCTGTTGCATATATTGGGACAACGTGACACTGTCTGTAACTCAGTCACATTGCACTCATTAGGTTAACATGTGGCATGTGCTAGATTACTTATAGCTTCAGTGTCTCTAGCTGCAGTACTCTGTTGTATACATTTTGACATCGTGACACTGTCTGTAACTCAGTCACATTGCACTGATTGGGTTAACATGTAGCATAGGTTTGATTACATTCAGCTTCAGTGTCTCTAGCTGGTGTACTCTGTTGTATACATTGGGACAACGTGACACTGTCTGAGTCTCAGTCAGGTTGCAGTGATTGGGTCAACATGTGGCATGGGCTAGATTACTTATAGCTTCAGTGTCTCTAGCTGGTGTACTCTGTTGTATACATTGGGACAATGTGATACTGTCTGTAACTCAGTCACATTGCACTCATTTGGTTAACATGTAGCATGGGTTAGATTACTTATAGCTTCAGTGTCTCTAGCTGCTGTACTCTGTTTTATACATTGGGACAACGTGACCTTGTCTGTTACTCAGTCAGGTTGCACTGATTGGGTTAACATGTGGCATAGGTTTGATTACATACAGCTTCAGTGTCTCCTGGTCGTGTAGCTTTCTTTGCACTGGGACAACGTGACACTGTCGGTAACTCAGTCGGGTTGCACTCATTAGGTTAACATGTGCATTGGCTAGATTACTTATAGCTTCAGTGTCTCTAGCTGCTGTACTCTGTTGTATATATTGGGACAACGTGACATTGTCAGTATCTTAGTCACATTGCACTCATTAGGTTAACATGTGGCATTGGCTAGATTACTTATAGCTTCAGTGTCTCTAGTTGCTGTACTCTGTTGTATATATTAAGACTACGTGACATTGTCAGCATCTTAGTCACATTGCACTCATTAGGTTAACATGTGGCATGGACTAGATTACTTATAGCTTCAGTGTCTCTAGCTGCTGTAATCTGTTGTATACATTGGGACAACGTGACACTGTCAGTAACTCAGTCACATTGCACTCATTAGGTTAACATGTGGCATGGGCTAAATTACTTATAGCTTCAGTGTCTCTAGCTGCTGTACTCTTTTGTATACATTGGGACAACGTGACACTGTCTGTAACTCAGTCACATTGCACTCATTAGGCTAACATGTGGCATGGGCTAGATTACTTATAGCTTCAGTGTCTCAAGCTGGTGTACTCTGTTGTATACATTGGGACAACATGACACTGTCAGTATATCAGTCACATTACACTCATTAGGTTAACATGTGGCATGGGCTAGATTACTTATAGCTTCAGTTTCTCTAGCTGGTGTACTCTGTTGTATACATTGGGTCAACGTGACACTGTCTGTAACTCAGTCACGTTGCACTCATTAGGTTAACAGGTGGCATGGACTTTATTACTTATAGCTTCAATGTCTCTAGCTGGTGTACTCTGTTGTATACATTGGGACAACGTGACACTGTCAGTATCTCAGTCACATTGCACTCATTAGGTTAACTTGTGGCATGGTTAGATTACTTATAGCTTCAGTGACTCTAGCAGCTGTACTCTGTTGTATACATTGGGATAACGTGACACTGTCTGTAACTCAGTCACATTGCACTCATTAGGTTAACATGTGGCATGGGCTAGATTACTTATAGCTTCAATGTCTCTAGCTGGTGTACTCTGTTGTATACATTGGGACAACGTGACACTGTCTGTAACTCAGTCACATTGCACTCATTAGGTTAACATGTGGCATGCGCTCGATTACTTATAGCTTCAGTGTCTCTAGCTGCTGTACTCTGTTGTATACATTGGGACAACGTGACACTGTCTGTAACTCAGTCAGTTTGCACTGATTGGGTTAACATGTGGCATAGGCTAGATTACTTATAGCTTCAGTGTCTGTAGCTGGTGTACTATGTTGTATACATTGGGACAACGTGACACTGTCCGTAACTCAGTCAGGTTGCACTGATTCGGTTAACATGTGGCATAGATTTGATTACATACAGCTTCAGTGTCTCCTGGTGCTGTAGCTTTCTTTGCACTGGGACAACTTGACACTGTCGGTAACCCAGTCAGGTTGCACTCATTAGGGTCACATGTGGCTTGGGCTAGATTACTTATAGCTTCAGTGTCTCCAGCTGCTGTACTCTGTTGTATATATTGGGACAACGTGACACTGTCGGTATCTAATTCACATTGCACTTATTAGGTTAACATGTGGCATGGGCATGATTACATATAGCTTCAGTGTCTCTAGCTGCTGTACACTGTTGTATACATTAGGACAACGTGACACTGTCAGTATCTCAGTCAGATTGCACTCATTAGGTTAACATGTGGCATGGGCTAGATTACTTATAGCTTCAGTGTCTCTAGCTGCTTTACTCTGTTGTATACATTGGGACAACCTGACACTGTCAGTATCTCAGTCACATTGCACTCATTAGGTTAACATGTGGCAAGGGCTAGATTACTTATTGCATCAGTGTCTCTAGCTGCTGTACTCTTTTGTATACATTGGGACAACGTGACACTGTCTGTAACTCAGTCACATTGCACTCATTAGGTTAACATGTGGCATGGGCTAGATTACTTATAGCTTCAGTGTCTCTAGCTGCTGTACTCTTTTGTATACATTGGGACAACGTGACACTGTCTGTAACTCAGTCACATTGCACTCATTAGGTTAAAAGGTGGCATGGGCTATATTACTTATAGCTTCAGTGTCTCTAGCTGGTGTACTCTGTTGTATACATTGGGACAACATGACACTGTCAGTATATCAGTCAAATTACACTCATTAGTTTAACGTGTGGCATGGGCTAGATTACTTATAGCTTCAGTGTCTCTAGCTGGTGTACTCTGTTGTATACATTGTGACAACGTGCCACTGTCTGTAACTCAGTCAGGTTGCACTGATTGGGTTAACATGTGGCATAGGTTTGATTACATTCAGCTTCAGTGTCTCTAGCTGGTGTACTCTGTTGTATACATTGGGACAACGTGACACTGTCTGTAACTCAGTCACATTGCACTCATAGGTTAACATGTGTCATGGGCTAGATTGCTTATAGCTTCAGTGTCTCTAATTGCTGTACTCTGTTGTATACATTGGACAACCTGACACTGTCAGTATCAATGTCACATTGCACTCATTAGGTTAACATGTGGCATGGGCTAGATTACTTATAGCTTCAGTGTCTCTAGCTGCGTTACTCCGTTGTATACATTGGGACAAAGTGACACTGTCAGTATCTCAGTCACGTTGAACTCATTAGGTTAACATGTGGCATGGGCTAGATTACTTATAGCTTCAGTGTCTCTCGCTGCTGTACTCTGTTGTATACATTGGGACAACGAGACACTGTCAGTATCTCAGTCACATTGCACTCATTAGGTTAACATGTGGCATGGGCTAGTTTACTTATAGCTTCAGTTTCTCTAGCTGCTGTACTCTGTTGTTTACATTGGGATAACGTGACACTGTCAGTATCTCAGTCATATTGCACTCATTAGGTTAACATGTGGCATGGGCTTGATTACTTATAGCTTCAGTGTCTCTAGCTGCTGTACTCTGTTGTATACATTGGGACAACGTGACACTTTCTGTAACTCAGTCACATTGCACTCATAGGTTAACATGTGGCATGGGCTAGATTGCTTATAGCTTCAGTGTCTCTAATGGCTGTACTCTGTTGTATACATTGGACAACGTGACACTCTCTGTAACTCAGTCAGGTGGCACTGATTGGGTTAACATGTGGCATAGGTTTGATTACATACAGCTTCAGTGTCTCTAGCTGCTGTACTCTGTTGTATACATTGGGACAACGTGACACTGTCAGTAACTTAGTCACATTCTACTCATTAGGTTAACATGTGACATGGGCTAGATTACTTATAGCTTCAGTGTCTCTAGCTGCTTTACTCTGTTGTATACATTAGGACAACTAGACACTGTCAGTATCTCAGTCACATTGCACTCATTAGGTTAACATGTGGCATGGGCTAGATTACTTATAGCTTCAGTGTCTCTAGCTGCTGTACTCTGTTGTATACATTTGGACAACGTGACACGGTCAGTATCTCAGTCACATTGCACTCATTAGGTTAACATGTGGCATGGGCTAGATTACTTATAGTTTCAGTGTCTCTAGCTGCTGTACTCTGTTGTATACATTGGGACAACGTGACACTGTCTGTAACTCAGTCACATTGCACTCATAGGTTAACATGTGGCATGGGCTAGATTGCTTATAGCTTCAGTGTCTCTAGCTGCTGTACTCTGTTGTATGCATTGGGACAACGTGACACTGTCTGTAACTCAGTCAGGTGGCACTGATTGGGTTAACATGTGGCATAGGTTTAATTACATACAGCTTCAGTGTCTCTAGCTGCTGTACTCTGTTGTATACATTGGGACAACGTTACACTGGCAGTATCTGAGTCACATTGCACTGATTGGGTTTACATGTGGCATGGGCTAGATTACTTATAGCTTCAGTGTCTCTAGCAGCTGTACTCTGTTGTATACATTGGGACAACCTGACACTGTCTGTAACTCAGTCAGGTGGCACTGATTGGGTTAACATGTGTCATAGGTTTGATTACATACAGCTTCAGTGTCTCTTACTGCTGTACTCTGTTGTATACATTGGGACAACGTGACACTGTCAGTAACTCAGTCACATTGCACTCGTTAGGTTAACATGTGGTCTGGGCTAGATTACTTATAGCTTCAGTGTCTCTAGCTGCTGTACTCTGTTGTATACATTGGGACAACGTGACACTGTCTGTAACTCAGTCAGGTTGCACTCATTAGGTTAGCACGTGGCATAGGCTTGATTACTTATAGCTTCAGTGTCTCTAGCTGCTGTACTCTGTTGTATACATTGGGACAACGTGACACTTTCTGTAACTCAGTCAGGTTGCACTGATTGGGTTAGCATGTGGCATAGGTTTGATTACATACAGCTTCAGTGTCTCTAGCTGGTGTACGCTGTTGTATACATTTAGACAACGTGACACTGTCAGTATATCAGTCACATTACACTCATTAGTTTAACGTGTGTCATGGGCTAGATTGCTTATAGCATCAGTGTCTCTAGCTGGTGTACTCTGTTGTATACATTGGGACAACGTGCCACTGTCTGTAACTCAGTCAGGTTGCACTGATTGGGTTAACATGTGGCATAGGTTTGATTACATTCAGCTTCAGTGTCTCTAGCTGGTGTACTCTGTTGTATACACTGGGACATTGTGACACTGTCTGTACCTCAGTCAGGTTGCACTGATTGGGTTAACATGTGGCATGGGCTAGATTACTTATAGCTTCAGTGTCTCTAGGTGCTGTACTCTGTTGTATACATTGGGACAACATGACACTGTCAGTATATCAGCACATTGCACTCATTAGTTTAACGGGTGGCATGGTCTAAATTACTTATAGCTTCTATGTCTCTAGCTGGTGTACTCTGTTGTATACATTGGGACAACGTGACACTGTCTGTAACTCAGTCAGGTTGCACTGATTGGGTTAACATGTGGCATGGGCTAGATTACTTATAGCTTCAGTGTCTCTAGCTGGTGTACTCTGTTGTATACATTGGGAAAACGTGACACTGTCTGTAACTCAATCAGGTTGCACTGATTGGGTTAACATGTGGCATAGGTTTGATTACGTACAGCTTCAGTGTCTCTAGCTGGTGTACTCTGTTGTATATATTGGGAGAACGTGAATCTTTCAGTAACTCGGTCACATTGCACTTATTAGGTTAGCATGTGGCATGGGCTTAATTAATTATAGCTTCAGTGTCTCTAGCTGCTGTACTCTGATGTATACATTGGGACAACGTGACACTGTCTGTAACACAGTCACATTGCAGTCATTAGGTTAACATGTGGCATGGGCAAGATTACTTATAGCTTCCTTGTCTCTAGCTGGTGTACTCTGTTGTATAAATTGGGACAACGTGACACTGTCAGTAACTCAGTCACATTGCACTTATTAGGTTAACATGTGGCATGGGTTAGATTACTTATAGCTTCCGTGTCTCTAGCTGCTGTACTCTGTTGTATACATTGGGACAACGTGACACTGTCTGAAACTCAGTCGGGTTGCACTGATTAGGTTAACATGTGGCATAGGTATGATTACATACAATTCAGTGTCTCCTGTTGCTGTAGCTTTCTTTTCACTGGGACAACTTGACTCTGTCGGTAACCCAGTCAGGTTGCACTCATTAGGGTAACATGTGGCATGGGCTAGATTACTTATAGCTTCAGTGTCTCTAGCTGCTGTACTGTGTTGTATACATTGGGACAACGTGACACTGTCAGTATCTAAGTCACATTGCACTCATTAGGTTAACATGTGGCATGGGCTAGATTACTTATACCTTCAGTGTCTCTAGCTGCTGTACTCTGTTGTATACATTGGGACAACGTGACACTGTCAGTATCTCAGTCACATTGCACTCATTAGGTTAACATGTGGCATGGGCTAGATTACTTATAACTTCAGTGTCTCTAGCTGCTGTACTTTTTTGTATACATTGGGACAACGTGACACTGTCTTTAACTCAGTCACATTGCACTCATTAGGTTAACATGTGGCATGGGCTAGATTACTTATAGCTTCAATGTCTCTAGCTGGTGTACTCTGTTGTATACATTGGGACAACGTGACACTTTCTGTAACTCAGTCTCATTGCACTCATTAGGTTAACATGTGGTATGTGCTAGATTACTTATGGCTTCAGTGTCTCTAGCTGCTGTACTCTGTTGTATACATTGGACAACGTGACACTAACTGTAACTCAGTCAGGTTGCACTCACTAGGTTAACATGTGGCATGGGCTAGATTACTTATAGCTTCAGTGTCTCTAGCTGCTGTACTCTGTTGTATACATTTAGACAACGTGACACTGTCAGTATCTCAGTCACATTGCACTCATTAGGTTAACATGTGACATGGGCTTGATTACTTATAGTTTCAGTGTCTCTAAGTGCTGTACTCTGTTGTATACATTGGGACAACGTGACACTGTCTGTAACTCAGTCACATTGCACTCATAGGTTAACATGTGGCATGGGCTAGATTGCTTATAGCTTCAGTGTCTCTTATTGTTGTACTCTGTTGTATACATTGGACAAGGTGACACTGTCTGTAACTCAGTCAGTTTGCACTGATTGGGTTAACATGTGGCATAGGCTAGATTACTTATAGCTTCAGTGTCTCAAGCTGCTGTACCCCGTTGAATACACTGGGACAACGTGACACTGTCTGTAACTCAGTCAGGTGGCACTGATTGGGTTAACATGTGGCATAGGTTTGATTACATACAGCTTCAGTGTCTCTAGCTGCTGTACTCTGTTGTATACATTGGGACAACGTGACACTGTCAGTAACTTAGTCACATTGTACTCATTAGGTTAACATGTGACATGGGCTAGATTACTTATAGCTTCAGTGTCTCTAGCTGCTTTACTCTGTTGTATACATTAGGACAACGAGACACTCTCAGTATCTCAGTCACATTGCACTCATTAGGTTAACATGTGGCATGGGCTAGATTACTTATAGCTTCCGTGTCTCTAGCTGCTGTACTCCGTTGTATACATTTGGACAACGTGACACTGTCAGTATCTCAGTCACATTGCACTCATTAGGTTAACATGTGGCATGGGCTAGATTACTTATAGTTTCAGTGTCTCTAGCTGCTGTACTCTGTTGTATACATTGGGACAACGTGACACTGTCTGTAACTCAGTCACATTGCACTCATAGGTTAACATGTGGCATGGGCTAGATTGCTTATAGCTTCAGTGTCTCTAGCTGCTGTACTCTGTTGTATGCATTGGGACAACGTGACACTGTCTGTAACTCAGTCAGGTGGCACTGATTGGGTTAACATGTGGCATAGGTTTGATTACATACAGCTTCAGTGTCTCTAGCTGCTGTACTCTGTTGTATACATTGGGACAACGTTACACTGGCAGTATCTGAGTCACATTGCACTGATTGGGTTTACATGTGGCATGGGCTAGATTACTTATAGCTTCAGTGTCTCTAGCTGGTGTACTCTGTTGTATACATTGGGTCAACGTGACACTGTCTGTAACTCAGTCACGTTGCACTCATTAGGTTAACATGTGGCATGGGCTTTATTACTTATAGCTTCAATGTCTCTAGCTGGTGTACTCTGTTGTATACATTGGGACAACGTGACACTGTCAGTATCTCAGTCACATTGCACTGATTCGGTTAACATGTGGCATAGATTTGATTACATACAGCTTCAGTGTCTCCTGGTGCTGTAGCTTTCTTTGCACTGGGACAACTTGACACTGTCGGTAACCCAGTCAGGTTGCACTCATTAGGGTCACATGTGGCTTGGGCTAGATTACTTATAGCTTCAGTGTCTCCAGCTGCTGTACTCTGTTGTATATATTGGGACAACGTGACACTGTCGGTATCTTAGTCACATTGCACTTATTAGGTTAACATGTGGCATGGACATGATTACATATAGCTTCAGTGTCTCTAGCTGCTGTACACTGTTGTATACATTGGGACAACGTGACACTGTCAGTATCTCAGTCAAATTGCACTCATTAGGTTAACATGTGGCATGGGCTAGATTACTTATAGCTTCAATGTCTCTAGCTGCTTTACTCTGTTGTATACATTGGGACACCCTGACACTGTCAGTATCTCAGTCACATTGCACTCATTAGGTTAACATGTGGCAAGGGCTAGATTACTTATAGCATCAGTGTCTCTAGCTGCTGTACTCTTTTGTATACATTGGGACAACGTGACACTGTCTGTAACTCAGTACCATTGCACTCATTAGGTTAACATGTGGCATGGGCTAGATTACTTATAGCTTCAGTGTCTCTAGCTGCTGTACTCTTTTGTATACATTGGGACAACGTGACACTGTCTGTAACTCAGTCACATTGCACTCATTAGGTTAACAGGTGGCATAGGCTAGATTACTTATAGCTTCAGTGTCTCAAGCTGCTGTACCCCGTTGAATACACTGGGACAACGTGACACTGTCTGTAACTCAGTCAGGTGGCACTGATTGGGTTAACATGTGGCATAGGTTTGATTACATACAGCTTCAGTGTCTCTAGCTGCTGTACTCTGTTGTATACATTGGGACAACGTGACACTGTCAGTAACTTAGTCACATTGTACTCATTAGGTTAACATGTGACATGGGCTAGATTACTTATAGCTTCAGTGTCTCTAGCTTCTGTACTCTTTTGTATACATTGGGACAACGTGACACTGTCTGTAACTCAGTTACATTGCAGTCATTAGGTTAACAGGTGGCATGGGCTATATTACTTATAGCTTCAGGGTCTCTAGCTGGTGTACTCTGTTGTATACATGGGGACAACATGACACTGTCAGTATATCAGTCACATTACACTCATTAGTTTAACGTGTGGCATGGGCTAGATTACTTATAGCTTCAGTGTCTCTAGCTGATGTACTCTGTTGTATACATTGTGACAACGTGCCACTGTCTGTAACTCAGTCAGGTTGCACTGATTGGGTTAACATGTGGCATAGGTTTGATTACATTCAGCTTCCGTGTGTCTAGCTGGTGTACTCTGTTGTATACATTGGGACATTGTGACACTGTCTGTACCTAAGTCAGGTTGCGCTGATTGGGTTAACATGTGGCATGGGCTAGATTACTTGTAGCTTCAGTGTCTCTAGCTGCTGTACTCTGTTGTATACATTGGGACAACCTGACACTGTCAGTATCAATGTCACATTGCACTCATTAGGTTAACATGTGGCATGGGCTAGATTACTTATAGCTTCAGTGTCTCTAGCTTCTGTACTCTTTCGTATACATTGGAACAGCGTGACACTGTCTGTAGCTCAGTCACATTGCACTCATTAGATTAACATGTGGCATGGGCTAGATTACTTATAGCTTCAGTGCCTCTAAATGGTGTACTCTGTTGTATACATTGGGACAACATGACACTGTCAGTATATCAGTCACATTGCACTCATTAGTTTAACGGGTGGCATGGTCTAAATTACTTATAGCTTCTATGTCTCTAGCTGGTGTACTCTGCTGTATACATTGGGACAACGTGACACTGTCTGTAACTCAGTCAGGTTGCACTGATTGGGTTAACATGTGGCATGGGCTAGATTACTTATAGCTTCAGTGTCTCTAGCTGGTGTACTCTGTTGTATACATTGGGAAAACGTGACACTGTCTATAACTCAATCAGGTTGCACTGATTGGGTTAACATGTGGCATAGGTTTGATTACGTACAGCTTCAGTGTCTGTAGCTGGTGTACTCTGTTGTATATATTGGGAGAACGTGAATCTTTCAGTAACTCGGTCACATTGCACTTATTAGGTTAGCATGTGGCATGGGCTTAATTACTTATAGCTTCAGTGTCTCTAGCTGCTGTACTCTGGTGTATACATTGGGACAACGTGACACTGTCTGTAACACAGTCACATTGCAGTCATTAGGTTAACATGTGGCATGGGCAAGATTACTTATAGCTTCCTTGTCTCTAGCTGGTGTACTCTGTTGTATAAATTGGGACAACGTGACACTGTCAGTAACTCAGTCACATTCCACTTATTAGGTTAACATGTGGCATGGGCTAGATTACTTATAGCTTCCATGTCTCTAGCTGCTGTACTCTGTTGTATACATTGGGACAACGTGACACTGTCTGTAACTCAGTCGGGTTGCACTGATTAGGTTAACATGTGGCATAGGTTTTTTTACATACAATTCAGTGTCTCCTGTTGCTGTAGCTTTCTTTTCACTGGGACAACTTGACTCTGTCGGTAACCCAGTCAGGTTGCACTCATTAGGGTAACATGTGGCATGGGCTAGATTACTTATAGCTTCAGTATCTCTAGCTGCTGTACTGTGTTGTATACATTGGGACAACGTGACACTGTCAGTATCTCAGTCACATTGAACTCATTAGGTTAACATGTGGCATGGGCTAGATTACTTATACCTTCTGTGTCTCTAGCTGCTGTACTCTGTCGTATACATTGGGACAACGTGACACTGTCAGTATCTCAGTCACATTGCACTCATTAGGTTAACATGTGGCATGGGCTAGATTACTTATAACTTCAGTGTCTCTAGCTGCTGTACTTTTTTGTATACATTGGGACAACGTGACACTGTCTTTAACTCAGTCACATTGCACTCATTAGGTTAACATGTGGCATGGGCTAGATTACTTATAGCTTCAATGTCTCTAGCTGGTGTACTCTGTTGTATACATTGGGACAACGTGACACTTTCTGTAACTCAGTCACATTGCACTCATTAGGTTAACATGTGGTATGTGCTAGATTACTTATAGCTTCAGTGTCTCTAGCTGCTGTACTCTGTTGTATACATTAGACAACGTGACACTAACTGTAACTCAGTCAGGTTGCACTCACTAGGTTAACATGTGGCATGGGCTAGATTACTTATAGCTTCAGTGTCTCTAGCTGCTGTACTCTGTTGTATACATTTAGACAACGTGACACTGTCAGTATCTCAGTCACATTGCACTCATTAGGTTAACATGTGGCCTGGGCTTGATTACTTATAGCTTTAGTGTCTCTAGCTGCTGTACTCTGTTGTATACATTTGGACAACGTGACACTGTCAGTATCTCAGTCACATTGCACTCATTAGGTTAACATGTGGCATGGGCTAGATTACTTATAGTTTCAGTGTCTCTAGGTGCTGTACTCTGTTGTATACATTGGGACAACGTGACACTGTCTGTAACTCAGTCACATTGCACTCATAGGTTAACATGTGGCATGGGCTGGATTGCTTATAGCTACAGTGTCTCTAATTGCTGTACTCTGTTGTATACATTGGACAACGTGACACTGTCTGTAACTCAGTCAGTTTGCACTGATTGGGTTAACATGTGGCATAGGCTAGATTACTTATAGCTTAAGTGTCTCTAGCTGCTGTACTCCGTTGAATACACTGGGACAACGTGACACTGTCAGTAACTCAGTCACATTGCACTGATTAGGTTAACGTGTGGCATGGGCTAGATTACTTATAGCTTCAGTGTCATTAGCTGGTGTACTCTGTTGTATACATTGGGACAACGTGACACTTTCTGTAACTCAGTCACATTGCACTCATTAGGTTAACATGTGACATGGGCTAGATTACTTATATCTTCAGTGTCTCTAGCTGCTGTACTCCGTTGTATACATTGGGACAAAGTGACACTGTCAGTAACTGAGTCACGTTAAACTCATTAGGTTAACATGTGGCATGGGCTAGATTACTTATAGCTTCAGTGTCTCTCGCTGCTGTACTCTGTTGTATACATTGGGATAACGTGACACTGTCAGTATCTCAGTCATATTGCACTCATTAGGTTAACATGTGGCATGGGCTAGATTACTTATAGCCTCAGTGTCTCTAGCTGCTGTACTCTGTTGTATACATTGGGACAACGTGACACTGTCAGTATCTCAGTCACATTGCACTCATTAGGTTAACATGTGGCATGGGCTAGATTACTTATAATTTCAGTGTCTCTAGGTGCTGTACTCTGTTGTATACATTGGGACAACGTGACACTGTCTGTAACTCAGTCACATTGCACTCATAGGTTAACATGTGGCATGGGGTAGATTGCTTATAGCTTCAGTGTCTCTAATTGCTGTACTCTGTTGTATACATAGGACAACGTGACACTGTCTGTAACTCAGTCAGGTGGCACTGATTGGGTTAACATGTGGCATAGGTTTGATTACATACAGCTTCAGTGTCTCTAGCTGCTGTACTCTGTTGTATACATTGGGACAACGTGACACTGTCAGTAACTTAGTCACATTGTACTCATTAGGTTAACATGTGAAATGGGCTAGATTACTTATAGCTTCAGTGTCTCTAGCTGCTTTACTCTGTTGTATACATTAGGACAACGAGACACTCTCAGTATCTCAGTCACATTGCACTCATTAGGTTAACATGTGGCATGGGCTAGATTACTTATAGCTTCAGTGTCTCTAGCTGCTGTACTCCGTTGTATACATTTGGACAACGTGACACTGTCAGTATCTCAGTCACATTGCACTCATTAGGTTAACATGTGGCATGGGCTAGATTACTTATAGTTTCAGTGTCTCTAGCTGCTGTACTCTGTTGTATACATTGGGACAACGTGACACTGTCTGTAACTCAGTCACATTGCACTCATAGGTTAACATGTGGCATGGGCTAGATTGCTTATAGCTTCAGTGTCTCTAGCTGCTGTACTCTGTTGTATGCATTGGGACAACGTGACACTGTCTGTAACTCAGTCAGGTGGCACTGATTGGGTTAACATGTGGCATAGGTTTGATTACATACAGCTTCAGTGTCTCTAGCTGCTGTACTCTGTTGTATACATTGGGACAACGTTACACTGGCAGTATCTGAGTCACATTGCACTGATTGGGTTTACATGTGGCATTGGCTAGATTACTTATAGCTTCAGTGTCTCTAGCAGCTGTACTCTGTTGTATACATTGGGACAACCTGACACTGTCTGTAACTCAGTCAGGTGGCACTGATTGGGTTAACATGTGGCATAGGTTTGATTACATACAGCTTCAGTGTCTCTAGCTGCTGTACTCTGTTGTATACATTGGGACAACGTGACACTGTCAGTAACTCAGTCACATTGCACTCGTTAGGTTAACATGTGGCATGGGCTAGATTACTTATAGCTTCAGTGTCTCTAGCTGCTGTACTCTGTTGTATACATTGGGACAACGTGAGACTGTCTGTAACTCAGTCAGGTTGCACTCATTAGGTTAACACGTGGCATAGGCTTGATTACTTATAGCTTCAGTGTCTCTAGCTGCGGGACTCTGTTGTATACATTGGGACAACGTGACACTTTCGGTAACTCAGTCAGGTTGCACTGATTGGGTTAGCATGTGGCATAGGTTTGATTACATACAGCTTCAGTGCCTCTAGCTGGTGTACGCTGTTGTATACATTTAGACAACGTGACACTGTCAGTATATCAGTCACATTACACTCATTAGTTTAACGTGTGTCATGGGCTAGATTGCTTATAGCTTCAGTGTCTCTAGCTGGTGTACTCTGTTGTATACATTGGGACAACGTGCCACTGTCTGTAACTCAGTCAGGTTGCACTGATTGGGTTAACATGTGGCATAGGTTTGATTACATTCAGCTTCAGTGTCTCTAGCTGGTGTACTCTGTTGTATACACTGGGACATTGTGACACTGTCTGTACCTCAGTTAGGTTGCACTGATTGGGTTAACATGTGGCATGGGCTAGATTACTTATAGCTTCAGTGTCTCTAGGTGCTGTACTCTGTTGTATACATTGGGACAACGTGACACTGTCAGTATCTCAGTCACATTACCCTCATTAGGTTAACCTGTGGCGTGGGCTAGATTACTTATAGCTTCAGTGTCTCTAGCTGCTGTACTCTGTTGTATACATTGGGACAACCTGACACTGTCAGTATCTCAGTCACATTGCACTCATTAGGTTAACATGTGGCATGGGCTAGATTACTTATAGCTCCAATGTCTCTAGCTTCTGTACTCTTTTGTATACATTGGGACAACGTGACACTGTCTGTAACTCAGTCACATTGCACTCATTAGGTTAACATGTGGCATGGGCTAGATTACTTATAGCTTCAGTGTCTCAAACTGGTGTACTCTGTTGTATACATTGGGACAACATGACACTGTCAGTATATCAGTCACATTGCACTCATTTGTTTAACGGGTGGCATGGTCTAGATTACTTATAGCTTCAGTGTCTCTAGCTGGTGTACTCTGTTGTATACATTGGGACAACGTGACACTGTCTGTAACTCAGTCAGGTTGCACTGATTGGGTTAACATGTGGCATGGGCTAGATTACTTATAGCTTCAGTGTCTCTAGCTGCTGTAGTCTGTTGTATACATTGGGACAACGTGACACTGTCTGTAACTCAGTCAGGTTGCACTGATTGGGTTAACATGTGGCATAGGTTTGATTACATACAGCTTCAGTGTCTCTAGCTGGTGTACTCTGTTGTATATATTGGGACAACGTGACACTTTCAGTAACTCGGTCACATTGCACTGATTAGGTTAACATGTGGCATGGGCTTAATTACTTATAGCTTCAGTGTCTCTAGCTGCTGTACTCTGTTGTATACATTGGGACAACGTGACACTGTCTGTAACACAGTCACATTGCAGTCATTAGGTTAACATGTGGCATGGGCTAGATTACTTATAGCTTCAGTGTCTTTAGCTGGTGTACTCTGTTGTATAAATTGGGACAACGTGACACTGTCTGTAACTCAGTCACATTGCACTCATTAGGTTAACATGTGGCATGGGCTAGATTACTTATAGCTTCAATGTCTCTAGCTGGTGTACTCTGTTGTATACATTGGGACAACGTGACACTGTCTGTAACTCAGTCACATTGCACTCATTAGGTAACATGTGGCAAGGGCTAGATTACTTATAGCATCAGTGTCTCTAGCTGCTGTACTCTTTTGTATACATTGGGACAACGTGACACTGTCTGTAACTCAGTCACATTGCACTCATTAGGTTAACATGTGGCATGGGCTAGATTACTTATAGCTTCAGTGTCTCTAGCTTCTGTACTCTTTTGTATACATTGGGACAACGTGACACTGTCTGTAACTCAGTCACATTGCACTCATTAGGTTAACAGGTGGCATGGGCTATATTACTTATAGCTTCAGGGTCTCTAGCTGGTGTACTCTGTTGTATACATTGGGACAACATGACACTGTCAGTATATCAGTCACATTACACTCATTAGTTTAACGTGTGGCATGGGCTAGATTACTTATAGCTTCAGTGTCTCTAGCTGGTGTACTCTGTTGTATACATTGTGACAACGTGCCACTGTCTGTAACTCAGTCAGGTTGCACTGATTGGGTTAACATGTGGCATAGGTTTGATTACATTCAGCTTCAGTGTCTCTAGCTGGTGTACTCTGTTGTATACATTGGGACATTGTGACACTGTCTGTACCTAAGTCAGGTTGCGCTGATTGGGTTAACATGTGGCATGGGCTAGATTACTTGTAGCTTCAGTGTCTCTAGCTGCTGTACTCTGTTGTATACATTGGGACAACCTGACACTGTCAGTATCAATGTCACATTGCACTCATTAGGTTAACATGTGGCATGGGCTAGATTACTTATAGCTTCAGTGTCTCTAGCTTCTGTACTCTTTCGTATACATTGGAACAGCGTGACACTGTCTGTAGCTCAGTCACATTGCACTCATTAGATTAACATGTGGCATGGGCTAGATTACTTATAGCTTCAGTGCCTCTAACTGGTGTACTCTGTTGTATACATTGGGACAACATGACACTGTCAGTATATCAGTCACATTGCACTCATTAGTTTAACATGTGGCATGGGCTAGATTACTTATAACTTCAGTGTCTCTAGCTGCTGTACTTTTTTGTATACATTGGGACAACGTGACACTGTCTTTAACTCAGTCACATTGCACTCATTAGGTTAACATCTGGCATGGGCTAGATTACTTATAGCTTCAATGTCTCTAGCTGGTGTACTCTGTTGTATACATTGGGACAACGTGACACTTTCTGTAACTCAGTCACATTGCACTCATTAGGTTAACATGTGGTATGTGCTAGATTACTTATAGCTTCAGTGTCTCTAGCTGCTGTACTCTGTTGTATACATTGGACAACGTGACACTAACTGTAACTCAGTCAGGTTGCACTCACTAGGTTAACATGTGGCATGGGCTAGATTACTTATAGCTTCAGTGTCTCTAGCTGCTGTACTCTGTTGTATACATTTGGACAACGTGACACTGTCAGTATCTCAGTCACATTGCACTCATTAGGTTAACATGTGGCACGGGCTTGATTACTTATAGCTTTAGTGTCTCTAGCTGCTGTACTCTGTTGTATACATTTGGACAACGTGACACTGTTAGTATCTCAGTCACATTGCACTCATTAGGTTAACATGTGGCATGGGCTAGATTACTTATAGTTTCAGTGTCTCTAGGTGCTGTACTCTGTTGTATACATTGGGACAACGTGACACTGTCTGTAACTCAGTCACATTGCACTCATAGGTTAACATGTGGCATGGGCTAGATTGCTTATAGCTTCAGTGTCTCTAATTGCTGTACTCTGTTGTATACATTGGACAACGTGACACTGTCTGTAACTCAGTCAGTTTGCACTGATTGGGTTAACATGTGGCATAGGCTAGATTACTTATAGCTTCAGTGTCTGTAGCTGCTGTACTCCGTTGAATACACTGGAACAACGTGACACTGTCAGTAACTTAGTCACATTGCACTGATTAGTTTAACGTGTGGCATGGGCTAGATTACTTATAGCTTCAGTGTCATTAGCTGGTGTACTCTGTTGTATACATTGGGACAACGTGACACTTTCTGTAACTCAGTCACATTGCACTCATTAGGTTAACATGTGACATGGGCTAGATTACTTATATCTTCAGTGTCTCTAGCTGCTGTACTCCGTTGTATACATTGGGACAAAGTGACACTGTCAGTAACTCAGTCACGTTGAACTCATTAGGTTAACATGTGGCATGGGCTAGATTACTTATAGCTTCAGTGTCTCTCGATGCTGTACTCTGTTGTATACATTGGGATAACGTGACACTGTCAGTATCTCAGTCATATTGCACTCATTAGGTTAACATGTGGCATGGGCTAGATTACTTATAGCTTCAATGTCTCTAGCTGCTGTACTCTGTTGTATACATTGGGACAACGTGACACTGTCAGTATCTCAGTCACATTGCACTCATTAGGTTAACATGTGGCATGGGCTAGATTACTTATAATTTCAGTGTCTCTAGGTGCTGTACTCTGTTGTATACGTTAGGACAACGTGACACTGTCTGTAACTCAGTCACATTGCACTCATAGGTTAACATGTGGCATGGGGTAGATTGCTTATAGCTTCAGTGTCTCTAATTGCTGTACTCTGTTGTATACATTGGACAACGTGACACTGTCTGTAACTCAGTCAGGTTGCACTGATTGGGTTAACATGTGGCATAGGCTAGATTACTTATAGCTTCAGTGTCTCAAGCTGCTGTACCCCGTTGAATACACTGGGACAACGTGACACTGTCTGTAACTCAGTCAGGTGGCACTGATTGGGTTAACATGTGGCATAGGTTTGATTACATACAGCTTCAGTGTCTCTAGCTGCTGTACTCTGTTGTATACATTGGGACAACGTGACACTGTCAGTAACTTAGTCACATTGTACTCATTAGGTTAACATGTGACATGGGCTAGATTACTTATAGCTTCAGTGTCTCTAGCTTCTGTACTCTTTTGTATACATTGGGACAACGTGACACTGTCTGTAACTCAGTTACATTGCAGTCATTAGGTTAACAGGTGGCATGGGCTATATTACTTATAGCTTCAGGGTCTCTAGCTGGTGTACTCTGTTGTATACATTGGGACAACATGACACTGTCAGTATATCAGTCACATTACACTCATTAGTTTAACGTGTGGCATGGGCTAGATTACTTATAGCTTCAGTGTCTCTAGCTGGTGTACTCTGTTGTATACATTGTGACAACGTGCCACTGTCTGTAACTCAGTCAGGTTGCACTGATTGGGTTAACATGTGGCATAGGTTTGATTACATTCAGCTTCAGTGTCTCTAGCTGGTGTACTCTGTTGTATACATTGGGACATTGTGACACTGTCTGTACCTAAGTCAGGTTGCGCTGATTGGGTTAACATGTGGCATGGGCTAGATTACTTGTAGCTTCAGTGTCTCTAGCTGCTGTACTCTGTTGTATACATTGGGACAACCTGACACTGTCAGTATCAATGTCACATTGCACTCATTAGGTTAACATGTGGCATGGGCTAGATTACTTATAGCTCCAATGTCTCTAGCTTCTGTACTCTTTTGTATACATTGGGACAACGTGACACTGTCTGTAACTCAGTCACATTGCACTCATTAGGTTAACATGTGGCATGGGCTAGATTACTTATAGCTTCAGTGTCTCAAACTGGTGTACTCTGTTGTATACATTGGGACAACATGACACTGTCAGTATATCAGTCACATTGCACTCATTTGTTTAACGGGTGGCATGGTCTAGATTACTTATAGCTTCAGTGTCTCTAGCTGGTGTACTCTGTTGTATACATTGGGACAACGTGACACTGTCTGTAACTCAGTCAGGTTGCACTGATTGGGTTAACATGTGGCATGGGCTAGATTACTTATAGCTTCAGTGTCTCTAGCTGCTGTAGTCTGTTGTATACATTGGGACAACGTGACACTGTCTGTAACTCAGTCAGGTTGCACTGATTGGGTTAACATGTGGCATAGGTTTGATTACATACAGCTTCAGTGTCTCTAGCTGGTGTACTCTGTTGTATATATTGGGACAACGTGACACTTTCAGTAACTCGGTCACATTGCACTGATTAGGTTAACATGTGGCATGGGCTTAATTACTTATAGCTTCAGTGTCTCTAGCTGCTGTACTCTGTTGTATACATTGGGACAACGTGACACTGTCTGTAACACAGTCACATTGCAGTCATTAGGTTAACATGTGGCATGGGCTAGATTACTTATAGCTTCAGTGTCTTTAGCTGGTGTACTCTGTTGTATAAATTGGGACAACGTGACACTGTCTGTAACTCAGTCACATTGCACTCATTAGGTTAACATGTGGCATGGGCTAGATTACTTATAGCTTCAATGTCTCTAGCTGGTGTACTCTGTTGTATACATTGGGACAACGTGACACTGTCTGTAACTCAGTCACATTGCACTCATTAGGTAACATGTGGCAAGGGCTAGATTACTTATAGCATCAGTGTCTCTAGCTGCTGTACTCTTTTGTATACATTGGGACAACGTGACACTGTCTGTAACTCAGTCACATTGCACTCATTAGGTTAACATGTGGCATGGGCTAGATTACTTATAGCTTCAGTGTCTCTAGCTTCTGTACTCTTTTGTATACATTGGGACAACGTGACACTGTCTGTAACTCAGTCACATTGCACTCATTAGGTTAACAGGTGGCATGGGCTATATTACTTATAGCTTCAGGGTCTCTAGCTGGTGTACTCTGTTGTATACATTGGGACAACATGACACTGTCAGTATATCAGTCACATTACACTCATTAGTTTAACGTGTGGCATGGGCTAGATTACTTATTGCTTCAGTGTCTCTAGCTGGTGTACTCTGTTGTATACATTGTGACAACGTGCCACTGTCTGTAACTCAGTCAGGTTGCACTGATTGGGTTAACATGTGGCATAGGTTTGATTACATTCAGCTTCAGTGTCTCTAGCTGGTGTACTCTGTTGTATACATTGGGACATTGTGACACTGTCTGTACCTAAGTCAGGTTGCGCTGATTGGGTTAACATGTGGCATGGGCTAGATTACTTGTAGCTTCAGTGTCTCTAGCTGCTGTACTCTGTTGTATACATTGGGACAACCTGACACTGTCAGTATCAATGTCACATTGCACTCATTAGGTTAACATGTGGCATGGGCTAGATTACTTATAGCTTCAGTGTCTCTAGCTTCTGTACTCTTTCGTATACATTGGAACAGCGTGACACTGTCTGTAGCTCAGTCACATTGCACTCATTAGATTAACATGTGGCATGGGCTAGATTACTTATAGCTTCAGTGCCTCTAACTGGTGTACTCTGTTGTATACATTGGGACAACATGACACTGTCAGTATATCAGTCACATTGCACTCATTAGTTTAACATGTGGCATGGGCTAGATTACTTATAACTTCAGTGTCTCTAGCTGCTGTACTTTTTTGTATACATTGGGACAACGTGACACTGTCTTTAACTCAGTCACATTGCACTCATTAGGTTAACATCTAGCATGGGCTAGATTACTTATAGCTTCAATGTCTCTAGCTGGTGTACTCTGTTGTATACATTGGGACAACGTGACACTTTCTGTAACTCAGTCACATTGCACTCATTAGGTTAACATGTGGTATGTGCTAGATTACTTATAGCTTCAGTGTCTCTAGCTGCTGTACTCTGTTGTATACATTGGACAACGTGACACTAACTGTAACTCAGTCAGGTTGCACTCACTAGGTTAACATGTGGCATGGGCTAGATTACTTATAGCTTCAGTGTCTCTAGCTGCTGTACTCTGTTGTATACATTTGGACAACGTGACACTGTCAGTATCTCAGTCACATTGCACTCATTAGGTTAACATGTGGCACGGGCTTGATTACTTATAGCTTTAGTGTCTCTAGCTGCTGTACTCTGTTGTATACATTTGGACAACGTGACACTGTTAGTATCTCAGTCACATTGCACTCATTAGGTTAACATGTGGCATGGGCTAGATTACTTATAGTTTCAGTGTCTCTAGGTGCTGTACTCTGTTGTATACATTGGGACAACGTGACACTGTCTGTAACTCAGTCACATTGCACTCATAGGTTAACATGTGGCATGGGCTAGATTGCTTATAGCTTCAGTGTCTCTAATTACTGTACTCTGTTGTATACATTGGACAACGTGACACTGTCTGTAACTCAGTCAGTTTGCACTGATTGGGTTAACATGTGGCATAGGCTAGATTACTTATAGCTTCAGTGTCTGTAGCTGCTGTACTCCGTTGAATACACTGGGACAACGTGACACTGTCAGTAACTCAGTCACATTGCACTGATTAGTTTAAAGTGTGGCATGGGCTAGATTACTTATAGCTTCAGTGTCATTAGCTGGTGTACTCTGTTGTATACATTGGGACAACGTGACACTTTCTGTAACTCAGTCACATTGCACTCATTAGGTTAACATGTGACATGGGCTAGATTACTTATATCTTCAGTGTCTCTAGCTGCTGTACTCCGTTGTATACATTGGGACAAAGTGACACTGTCAGTAACTCAGTCACGTTGAACTCATTAGGTTAACATGTGGCATGGGCTAGATTACTTATAGCTTCAGTGTCTCTCGATGCTGTACTCTGTTGTATACATTGGGATAACGTGACACTGTCAGTATCTCAGTCATATTGCACTCATTAGGTTAACATGTGGCATGGGCTAGATTACTTATAGCTTCAGTGTCTCTAGCTGCTGTACTCTGTTGTATACATTGGGACAACGTGACACTGTCAGTATCTCAGTCACATTGCACTCATTAGGTTAACATGTGGCATGGGCTAGATTACTTATAATTTCAGTGTCTCTAGGTGCTGTACTCTGTTGTATACGTTAGGACAACGTGACACTGTCTGTAACTCAGTCACATTGCACTCATAGGTTAACATGTGGCATGGGGTAGATTGCTTATAGCTTCAGTGTCTCTAATTGCTGTACTCTGTTGTATACATTGGACAACGTGACACTGTCTGTAACTCAGTCAGGTTGCACTGATTGGGTTAACATGTGGCATAGGCTAGATTACTTATAGCTTCAGTGTCTCAAGCTGCTGTACCCCGTTGAATACACTGGGACAACGTGACACTGTCTGTAACTCAGTCAGGTGGCACTGATTGGGTTAACATGTGGCATAGGTTTGATTACATACAGCTTCAGTGTCTCTAGCTGCTGTACTCTGTTGTATACATTGGGACAACGTGACACTGTCAGTAACTTAGTCACATTGTACTCATTAGGTTAACATGTGACATGGGCTAGATTACTTATAGCTTCAGTGTCTCTAGCTTCTGTACTCTTTTGTATACATTGGGACAACGTGACACTGTCTGTAACTCAGTTACATTGCAGTCATTAGGTTAACAGGTGGCATGGGCTATATTACTTATAGCTTCAGGGTCTCTAGCTGGTGTACTCTGTTGTATACATTGGGACAACATGACACTGTCAGTATATCAGTCACATTACACTCATTAGTTTAACGTGTGGCATGGGCTAGATTACTTATAGCTTCAGTGTCTCTAGCTGGTGTACTCTGTTGTATACATTGTGACAACGTGCCACTGTCTGTAACTCAGTCAGGTTGCACTGATTGGGTTAACATGTGGCATAGGTTTGATTACATTCAGCTTCAGTGTCTCTAGCTGGTGTACTCTGTTGTATACATTGGGACATTGTGACACTGTCTGTACCTAAGTCAGGTTGCGCTGATTGGGTTAACATGTGGCATGGGCTAGATTACTTGTAGCTTCAGTGTCTCTAGCTGCTGTACTCTGTTGTATACATTGGGACAACCTGACACTGTCAGTATCAATGTCACATTGCACTCATTAGGTTAACATGTGGCATGGGCTAGATTACTTATAGCTTCAGTGTCTCTATCTTCTGTACTCTTTCGTATACATTGGAACAGCGTGACACTGTCTGTAGCTCAGTCACATTGCACTCATTAGATTAACATGTGGCATGGGCTAGATTACTTATAGCTTCAGTGCCTCTAAATGGTGTACTCTGTGTTATACATTGGGACAACATGACACTGTCAAAATATCAGTCACATTGCACTCATTAGTTTAACGGGTGGCATGGTCTAAATTACTTATAGCTTCTATGTCTCTAGCTGGTGTACTCTGTTGTATACATTGGGACAACGTGACACTGTCTGTAACTCAGTCAGGTTGCACTGATTGGGTTAACATGTGGCATGGGCTAGATTACTTATAGCTTCAGTGTCTCTAGCTGGTGTACTCTGTTGTATACATTGGGAAAACGTGACACTGTCTGTAACTCAATCAGGTTGCACTGATTGGGTTAACATGTGGCATAGGTTTGATTACGTACAGCTTCAGTGTCTCTAGCTGGTGTACTCTGTTGTATATATTGGGAGAACGTGAATCTTTCAGTAACTCGGTCACATTGCACTTATTAGGTTAGCATGTGGCATGGGCTTAATTACTTATAGCTTCAGTGTCTCTAGCTGCTGTACTCTGTTGTATACATTGGGAAAACGTGACACTGTCTGTAACACAGTCACATTGCAGTCATTAGGTTAACAAGTGGCATGGGCAAGATTACTTATAGCTTCCTTGTCTCTAGCTGGTGTACTCTGTTGTATAAATTGGGACAACGTGACACTGTCAGTAACTCAGTCACATTGCACTTATTAGGTTAACATGTGGCATGGGCTAGATTACTTATAGCTTCCATGTCTCTAGCTGCTGTACTCTGTTGTATACATTGGGACAACGTGACACTGTCTGTAACTCAGTCGGGTTGCACTGATTAGGTTAACATGTGGCATAGGTTTGATTACATACAATTCAGTGTCTCCTGTTGCTGTAGCTTTCTTTTCACTGGGACAACTTGACTCTGTCGGTAACCCAGTCAGGTTGCACTCATTAGGGTAACATGTGGCATGGGCTAGATTACTTATAGCTTCAGTGTCTCTAGCTGCTGTACTGTGTTGTATACATTGGGACAACGTGACACTGTCAGTATCTCAGTCACATTGCACTCATTAGGTTAACATGTGGAATGGGCTAGATTACTTATACCTTCAGTGTCTCTAGCTGCTGTACTCTGTTGTATACATTGGGAAAACGTGACACTGTCAGTATCTCAGTCACATTGCACTCATTAGGTTAACATGTGGCATGGGCTAGATTACTTATAACTTCAGTGTCTCTAGCTGCTGTACTTTTTTGTATACATTGGGACAACGTGACACTGTCTTTAACTCAGTCACATTGCACTCATTAGGTTAACATGTGGCATGGGCTAGATTACTTATAGCTTCAATGTCTCTAGCTGGTGTACTCTGTTGTATACATTGGGACAACGTGACACTTTCTGTAACTCAGTCACATTGCACTCATTAGGTTAACATGTGGTATGTGCTAGATTACTTATAGCTTCAGTGTCTCTAGCTGCTGTACTCTGTTGTATACATTGGACAACGTGACACTAACTGTAACTCAGTCAGGTTGTACTCACTAGGTTAACATGTGGCATGGGCTAGATTACTTATAGCTTCAGTGTCTCTAGCTGCTGTACTCTGTTGTATACATTTAGACAACGTGACACTGTCAGTATCTCAGTCACATTGCACTCATTAGGTTAACATGTGGCATGGGCTTGATTACTTATAGCTTTAGTGTCTCTAGCTGCTGTACTCTGTTGTATACATTTGGAGAACGTGACACTGTCAGTATCTCAGTCACATTGCACTCATTAGGTTAACATGTGGCATGGGCTAGATTACTTATAGTTTCAGTGTCTCTAGGTGCTGTACTCTGTTGTATACATTGGGACAACGTGACACTGTCTATAACTCAGTCACATTGCACTCATAGGTTAACATGTGGCATGGGCTAGATTGCTTATAGCTTCAGTGTCTCTAATTGCTGTACTCTGTTGTATACATTGGACAACGTGACACTGTCTGTAACTCAGTCAGTTTGCACTGATTGTGTTAACATGTGGCATAGGCTAGATTACTTATAGCTTCAGTGTCTCTAGCTGCTGTACTCCGTTGAATACACTGGGACAACGTGACACTGTCAGTAACTCAGTCACATTGCACTGATTAGGTTAAAGTGTGGCATGGGCTAGATTACTTATAGCTTCAGTGTCATTAGCTGGTGTACTCTGTTGTATACATTGGGACAACGTGACACTTTCTGTAACTCAGTCACATTGCACTCATTAGGTTAACATGTGACATGGGCTAGATTACTTATATCTTCAGTGTCTCTAGCTGCTGTACTCCGTTGTATACATTGGGACAAAGTGACACTGTCAGTAAATCAGTCACGTTGAACTCATTAGGTTAACATGTGGCATGGGCTAGATTACTTATAGCTTCAGTGTCTCTCGCTGCTGTACTCTGTTGTATACATTGGGATAACGTGACACTGTCAGTATCTCAGTCATATTGCACTCATTAGGTTAACATGTGGCATGGGCTAGATTACTTATAGCTTCAGTGTCTCTAGCTGCTGTACTCTGTTGTATACATTGGGACAACGTGACACTGTCAGTATCTCAGTCACATTGCACTCATTAGGTTAACATGTGGCATGGGCTAGATTACTTATAATTTCAGTGTCTCTAGGTGCTGTACTCTGTTGTATACATTGGGACAACGTGACACTGTCTGTAACTCAGTCACATTGCACTCATAGGTTAACATGTGGCATGGGGTAGATTGCTTATAGCTTCAGTGTCTCTAATTGCTGTACTCTGTTGTATACATTGGACAACGTGACACTGTCTGTAACTCAGTCAGGTTGCACTGATTGGGTTAACATGTGGCATAGGCTAGATTACTTATAGCTTCAGTGTCTCAAGCTGCTGTACCCCGTTGAATACACTGGGACAACGTGACACTGTCTGTAACTCAGTCAGGTGGCACTGATTGGGTTAACATGTGGCATAGGTTTGATTACATACAGCTTCAGTGTCTCTAACTGCTGTAGTCTGTTGTATACATTGGGACAACGTGACACTGTCAGTAACTTAGTCACATTGTACTCATTAGGTTAACATGTGACATGGGCTAGATTACTTATAGCTTCAGTGTCTCTAGCTGCTTTACTCTGTTGTATACATTAGGACAACGAGACACTCTCAGTATCTCAGTCACATTGCACTCATTAGGTTAACATGTGGCATGGGCTAGATTACTTATAGCTTCAGTGTCTCTAGCTGCTGTACTCCGTTGTATACATTTGGACAACGTGACACTGTCAGTATCTCAGTCACATTGCACTCATTAGGTTAACATGTGGCAATGGCTAGATTACTTATAGTTTCAGTGTCTCTAGCTGCTGTACTCTGTTGTATACATTGGGACAACGTGACACTGTCTGTAACTCAGTCACATTGCACTCATAGGTTAACATGTGGCATGGGCTAGATTGCTTATAGCTTCAGTGTCTCTAGCTGCTGTACTCTGTTGTATGCATTGGGACAACGTGACACTGTCTGTTACTCAGTCAGCTGGCACTGATTGGGTTAACATGTGGCATAGGTTTGATTACATACAGCTTCAGTGTCTCTAGCTGCTGTACTCTGTTGTATACATTGGGACAACGTTACACTGGCAGTATCTGAGTCACATTGCACTGATTGGGTTTACATGTGGCATGGGCTAGATTACTTATAGCTTCAGTGTCTCTAGCAGCTGTACTCTGTTGTATACATTGGGACAACCTGACACTGTCTGTAACTCAGTCAGGTGGCACTGATTGGGTTAACATGTGGCATAGGTTTGATTACATACAGCTTCAGTGTCTCTAGCTGCTGTACTCTGTTGTATACATTGGGACAACGTGACACTGTCAGTAACTCAGTCACATTGCACTCGTTAGGTTAACATGTGGCATGGGCTAGATTACTTATAGCTTCAGTGTCTCTAGCTGCTGTACTCTGTTGTATACATTGGGACAACGTGACACTGTCTGTAACTCAGTCAGGTTGCACTCATTAGGTTAACACGTGGCATAGGCTTGATTACTTATAGCTTCAGTGTCTCTAGCTGCTGTACTCTGTTGTATACATTGGGACAACGTGACACTTTCGGTAACTCAGTCAGGTTGCACTGATTGGGTTAGCATGTGGCATAGGTTTGATTACATACAGCTTCAGTGTCTCTAGCTGGTGTACGCTGTTGTATACATTTAGACAACGTGACACTGTCAGTATATCAGTCACATTACACTCATTAGTTTAACGTGTGTCATGGGCTAGATTGCTTATAGCTTCAGTGTCTCTAGCTGGTGTACTGTGTTGTATACATTGGGACAACGTGCTACTGTCTGTAACTCAGTCAGGTTGCACTGATTGTTTTAACATGTGGCATAGGTTTGATTACATTCAGCTTCAGTGTCTCTAGCTGGTGTACTCTGTTGTATACACTGGGACATTGTGACACTGTCTGTACCTCAGTTAGGTTGCACTGATTGGGTTAACATGTGGCATGGGCTAGATTACTTATAGCTTCAGTGTCTCTAGGTGCTGTACTCTGTTGTATACATTGGGACAACGTGACACTGTCAGTATCTCAGTCACATTACCCTCATTAGGTTAACATGTGGCGTGGGCTAGATTACTTATAGCTTCAGTGTCTCTAGCTGCTGTACTCTGTTGTATACATTGGGACAACCTGACACTGTCAGTATCTCAGTCACATTGCACTCATTAGGTGAACATGTGGCATGGGCTAGATTACTTATAGCTCCAATGTCTCTAGCTTCTGTACTCTTTTGTATACATTGGGACAACGTGACACTGTCTGTAACTCAGTCACATTGCACTCATTAGGTTAACATGTGGCATGGGCTAGATTACTTATAGCTTCAGTGTCTCAAACTGGTGTACTCTGTTGTATACATTGGGACAACATGACACTGTCAGTATATCAGTCACATTGCACTCATTTGTTTAACGGGTGGCATGGTCTAGATTACTTATAGCTTCAGTGTCTCTAGCTGGTGTACTCTGTTGTATACATTGGGACAACGTGACACTGTCTGTAACGCAGTCAGGTTGCACTGATTGGGTTAACATGTGGCATGGGCTAGATTACTTATAGCTTCAGTGTCTCTAGCTGCTGTAGTCTGTTGTATACATTGGGACAACGTGACACTATCTGTAACTCAGTCAGGTTGCACTGATTGGGTTAACATGTGGCATAGGTTGGATTACATACAGCTTCAGTGTCTCTAGCTGGTGTACTCTGTTGTATATATTGGGACAACGTGACACTTTCAGTAACTCGGTCACATTGC
Organism: Deroplatys truncata; assembly: GCA_030765065.1. Taxonomy (NCBI): domain Eukaryota; kingdom Metazoa; phylum Arthropoda; class Insecta; order Mantodea; family Mantidae; genus Deroplatys; species Deroplatys truncata. The sequence goes on along the minus strand of CM060988.1, from coordinate 214,100,881 downwards.
ACTCATTAGGTTAACATGTGACATGGGCTTAATTACTTATAGCTTCAGTGTCTCTAGCTGCTGTACTCTGTTGTATACATTGGGACAACGTGACACTGTCTGTAACACATTCACATTGCAGTCATTAGGTTAACATGTGGCATGGGCTAGATTACTTATAGCTTCAGTGTCTCTAGCTGGTGTACTCTGTTGTATAAATTGGGACAACGTGACACTGTCAGTATCTCAGTCACATTGCACTCATTAGGTTAACTTGTGAAATGGCTAGATTACTTATAGCTTCAGTGTCTCTAGCTGCTGTACTCTGTTGTATACATTGGGACAACCTAACACCGTCAGTATCTATGTCACATTGCACTCATTAGGTTAACATGTGGCATGGGCTAGATTACTTATAGCTTCAGTGTCTCTAGCTTCTGTACTCTTTTGTTTACATTGGAAGAGCGTGACGCTGTCTGTAACTCAGTCACATTGCACTCATTAGATTAACATGTGGCATGGGCTAGATTACTTATAGCTTCAGTGCCTCTAACTGGTGTACTCTGTTGTATACATTGGGAGAACATGACACTGTCAGTATATCAGTCACATTGCACTGATTAGTTTAACGGGTGGCATGGTCTAAATTACTTATAGCTTCTATGTCTCTAGCTGGTGTACTCTGTTGTATACATTGGGACAACGTGACACTGTCTGTAACTCAGTCAGGTTGCACTGATTGGGTTAACATGTGGCATGGGCTAGATTACTTATAGCTTCAGTGTCTCTAGCTGGTGTACTCTGTTGTATACATTGGGAAAACGTGACACTGTCTGTAACTCAATCAGGTTGCACTGATTGGGTTAACATGTGGCATAGGTTTGATTACGTACAGCTTCAGTGTCTCTAGCTGGTGTACTCTGTTGTATATATTGGGAGAACGTGAATCTTTCAGTAACTCGGTCACATTGCACTTATTAGGTTAACATGTGGCATGGGCTTAATTACTTATAGCTTCAGTGTCTCTAGCTGCTGTACTCTGTTGTATACATTGGGACAACGTGACACTGTCGGTAACACAGTCACATTGCAGTCATTAGGTTAACATGTGGCATGGGCAAGATAACTTATAGCTTCCTTGTCTCTAGCTGGTGTACTCTGTTGTATACATTGGGACAACGTGACACTGTCTGTAACTCAGTCGGGTTGCACTGATTAGGTGAAGATGTGGCATAGGTTTGATTACATACAATTCAGTGTCTCCTGTTGCTGTAGCTTTCTTTTCACTGGGACAACTTGACTCTGTCGGTAACGCAGTCAGGTTGCACTCATTAGGGTAACATGTGGCATGGGCTAGATTACTTATAGCTTCAGTGTCTCTAGCTGCTGTACTGTGTTGTATACATTGGTACAACGCTACACTGTCAGTATCTCAGTCACATTGCACTCATTAGGTTAACATGTGGCATGGGCTAGATTACTTATACCTTCAGTGTCTCTAGCTGCTGTACTCTGTTGTATACATTGGGACAACGTGACACTGTCAGTATCTCAGTCACATTGCACTCATTAGTTTAACATGTGGTTGGGCTAGATTACTTATAACTTCAGTGTCTCTAGCTGCTGTAGTTTTTTGTATACATTGGGACAACGTGACACTGTCTTTAACTCAGTCACATTGCACTCATTAGGTTAACATGTGGCATGGGCTAGATTACTTATAGCTTCAATGTCTCTAGCTGGTGTACTCTGTTGTATACATTGGGACAACGTGACACTTTCTGTAACTCAGTCACATTGCACTCATTAGGTTAACATGTGGTATGTGCTAGATTACTTATAGCTTCAGTGTCTCTAGCTGCTGTACTCTGTTGTATACATTGGACATCGTGACACTAACTGTAACTCAGTCAGGTTGCACCCACTAGGTTAACATGTGGCATGGGCTAGATTAGTTATAGCTTCAGTGTCTCTAGCTGCTGTACTCTGTTGTATACATTTAGACAACGTGACACTGTCAGTATCTCAGTCACATTGCACTCATTAGGTTAACATGTGGCATGGGCTTGATTACTTATAGCTTTAGTGTCTCTAGCTGCTGTACTCTGGCTTATACATTTGGACAACGTGACACTGTCAGTATCCCAGTCACATTGCACTCATTAGGTTAACATGTGGCATGGGCTAGATTACTTATAGATTCAGTGTCTCTAGGTGCTGTACTCTGTTGTATACATTGGGACAACGTGACACTGTCTGTAACTCAGTCACATTGCACTCATAGGTTAACATGTGGCATGGGCTAGATTGCTTATAGCTTCAGTGTCTCTAATTGCTGTACTCTGTTGTATACATTGGACAACGTGACACTGTCTGTAACTCAGTCAGTTTGCACTGATTGGGTTAACATGTGGCATAGGCTAGATTACTTATAGCTTCAGTGTCTCTAGCTGCTGTACTCCGTTGAATACACTGGGACAACGTGACACTGTCAGTAACTCAGTCACATTGCACTGATTAGGTTAACGTGTGGCATGGGCTAGATTACTTATAGCTTCAGTGTCATTAGCTGGTGTATTCTGTTGTATACATTGGGACAACGTGACACTGTCAGTAACTTAGTCACATTGCACTCATTAGGTTAACATGTGACATGGGCTAGATTACTTATATCTTCAGTGTCTCTAGCTGCTGTACTCCGTTGTATATATTGGGACAAAGTGACACTGTCAGTATCTCAGTCACGTTGAACTCATTAGGTTAACATGTGGCATGGGCTAGATTACTTATAGCTTCAGTGTCTCTAGCTGCTGTAGTCTGTTGTATACATTGGGACAACGTGACACTGTCTGTAACTCAGTCAGGTTGCACTGATTGGGTTAACATGTGGCATAGGTTTGATACATACAGCTTCAGTGTCTCTAGCTGGTGTACTCTGTTGTATATATTGGGACAACGTGACACTTTCAGTAACTCGGTCACATTGCACTCATTAGGTTAACATGTGGCATGGGCTTAATTACTTATAGCTTCAGTGTCTCTAGCTGCTGTACTCTGTTGTATACATTGGGATAACGTGACACTGTCTGTAACTCAGTCACATTGCACTCATTAGGTTAACATGTGGCATGGGCTAGATTACTTATAGCTTCAATGTCTCTAGCTGGTGTACTCTGTTGTATACATTGGGACAACGTGACACTGTCTGTAACTCAGTCACATTGCACTCATTAGGTTAACATGTTGCATGCGCTAGATTACTTATAGCTTCAGTGTCTCTAGCTGCTGTACTCTGTTGTATACATTGGGACAACGTGACACTGTCTGTAACTCAGTCAGGTTGCACTGATTGGGTTAACATGTGGCATGGGCTAGATTACTTATAGCTTCAGTGTCTCTAGCTGCTGTACTCTGTTGTATACATTGGGACAACGTGACACTGTCAGTATCTCAGTCACATTGCACTCATTAAATTAACATGTGGCATGGGCTAGATTACTTATAGCTTCAGAGTCTCTAGCTGCTGTACTCTGTTGTATACATTGGGACAACGTGACACTGTCAGTATCTCAGTCACATTGCACTCATTAGGTTAACATGTGGCATGGGCTAGATTACTTATAGCTTCAGTGTCTCTAGCTGCTGTACTCTGTTGTATACATTGGGACAACCTGACACTGTCAGTATCTCAGTCACATTGCACTCATTAGGTTAACATGTGGCATAGGCTAGATTACTTATAGCTTCAGTGTCTCTAGCTGCTGTACTCTTTTGTATACATTGGGACAACGTGACACTGTCTGTAGCTCAGTCACATTGCACTCATTAGTTTAACATAAGGCATGGGCTAGATTACTTATAGCTTCAGTGTCTCTAGCTGGTGTACTCTGTTGTATACATTAGAACAACATGACACTGTCAGTATATCAGTCACATTACACTCATTAGGTTAACATGTGGCATGGGCTAGATTACTTATAGCTTCAGTGTCTCTAGATGCTGTACTTTGTTGTATACAGTGGGTCAACGTGACACTGTCAGTATCTCAGTCACATTGCACTCATTAGGTTAACATGTGGCATGGGCAAATTACTTATAGCTTCAGTGTCTCTAGCTGCTGTACATCGTTGAATACACTGGGACAACGTGACACAGGCAGTATCTTAGTCACATTGCACTGATTGCGTTAACATGTGGCATAGGTTTGATTACATACAACTTCAGTGTCTCTAGCTGCTGTACACTGTTGTATACATTGGGACAACGTGACCCTGTCAGTAACACAGTCACAGTGAACTCATTAGTTTAACATGTGGTATGGGCTAGATTACTTATAGCTTCAGTGTCTCTAGCTGCTGTACATCGTTGAATACACTGGGACAACGTGACACTGTCTGTAACTCAGTCAGGTTGCACTGAACGGGTTAACATGTGGCATAGGTTTCTTTACATTCAGCTTCAGTGTCTCTAGCTGCTGTACTCTGTTGTATACATTGGGACAACGTGACCCTGTCAGTAACACAGTCACAGTTAGCTCATTAGTTTAACATGTGGTATGGGCTAGATTACATATAGCTTCAGTGTCTCTAGCTGCTGTACATCCTTGAATACACTGGGACAACGTGACACTGTCTGTAACTCAGTCAGGTTGCACTGAACGGGTTAACATGTGGCATAGGTTTCATTACATTCAGCTTCAGTGTCTCTAGCTGCTGTACTCTGTTGTATACATTGGGACAACGTGACCCTGTCAGTAACACAGTCACAGTGAACTCATTAGTTTAACATGTGGTATGGGCTAGATTACTTATAGCTTCAGTGTCTCTAGATGCTGTACTCTGTTGTATACATTAGGACAACGTGACACTGTCAGTATCTCGGTCACATTGCACTCATTAGGTTAACATGTGTCCTTGGCTAGATTACTTATAGCTTCAGTGTCTCTAGCTTCTGTACTCTGTTGTATACATTGGGACAAAGTGACACTGTCAGTATCTCAGTCACATTGCACTCATTAGGTTAACATGTGGCATGGGCTGGATTACTTATAGCATCAGTGTCTCAAGCTGCTGTACTCTGTTGTATACATTGGGACAACGTGACACTGTCAGTATCTCAGTCACATTGCACTCATTAGGTTAATATGTGGCATGGGCTAGATTACTTATAGCTTCAGTGTCTCTAGCTGCTGTACTCTGTTGTATACATTGGGACAACGTGACACTGTCAGTATCTCAGGCGCATTGCACTCATTAGGTTAACATGTGGCATGGGCTAGATTACTTATAGCTTCAGTGTCTCTAGCTGCTGTACTCTGCTGTATACATTGGGACAACGTGACACTGTCTGTAACTCAATCAGGTTACACTAATTGGGTTAACATGTGGCATGGCCTAGATTACTTATAGCTTCAGTGTCTCAAGCTGCTGTACTCTGTTGTATACTTTGGGACAATGTGACACTGTCTGTAACTCAGTCACATTGCACTCATTATGTTAACATGTGGCATGGGCTAGATTACTTATAGCTTTAGTGTTTCTAGCTGCTGTACTCTGTTGTATACATTGGACAACGTGACACTGTCTGTAACTCAGTCTGTTTGCACTGATTGGGTTAACATGTGGCATAGGCTAGATTACTTATAGCTTCAGTGTCTCTAGCTGGTTTACTCTGTTGTATACATTGGGACAACGTGACACTGTCTGTAACTCAGTGACATTGCACTCATTAGGTTAACATGTGGCATGGGCTAGATTACCTATAACTTCAGTGTCTCTAGCTGGTTTACTCTGTTGTATACATTGGGACAACGTGTGAAACTGCAACTCTAGGCCGGGCCCGAAAACAGTAATTCTAGACAATTTATTAATTAACTTTTATTGATGTTAAATCGTACTATGTAAATATCTTTTTCTCAATACTGCTTGTATATTTTAAGAAGGGTGATTTAACATTATGTATCTATCTAGGTTACTAATATTAGTAGAGTTATAAATGGTTTAATGTAAATAATTTAAGCGCTATGTTAAAATACTGTCCACGATGGAATGTTTTAGCTACAGGAATAGTGCTTTCGAAGGCAGAAAACCTAGTTTTATTACCTCTCTCCGGTCGCAGTGCTATTATTCCTACAGCGAGGGTGTAGAGCCTTTGTCCCATTATTTGATAATTCGCCGTGACCAAGTGAGTGAGAAGGACAATCTAACGGTACATGGAGGAAAAGCCGCGATTTATATTAAAATTGGACCAATGAGATCCCTGAAAGTTTATTCGAAATAGTTAGACGCGTCGAGTCGCGCTAAAAATGGACCAATAGGAAAGGAAGCAGCCTCAGAAGCCTGAGACTATAAATGGATCTGTTTAGGGAAAATTCGAGACAGTTTATGTCATGTGTGGTCAGGGAGAGATGCTGCAGGATGTGTGAGATATCGCGCCAAAAAGGGAATCAAGTCAAATTTGTCATGTCAGCTTAGTATTGCATTTTATTCGAGAGTTTATGTCAGGTGTGGTCAGGGAGAGATGCTGCAGGATGTGTGAGATATCGCGCCAAAAAGGGAATCAAGTCAAATTTGTCATGTCAGCTTAGTATTGCATTTTATTCGAGAGTTTTCGTAATGTGTGGTCAGGGAGAGATGCTGCAGAATGTGTGAGATATCGCGCCAAAACAGGGAATCAAAATAGTTTTAGCAACACACCTAAGATCCGCTACTCTGAAAGCGACAATAAGAATAGTTATATTTCGTGCCATATCCACGCCATAGTTTAGCAGCAGTGGACAGTATTTTACAGCGGCAATACCAGTTTTGTATACTACGAGTGTTAATTAAATAAAAAGAAACGGCAGTGTCATCTTTTCATAAACAAAGCAAGTCTATGTCTTCCTATATCACCACCCGAGATCTACGTTTTCCTTTACCGAGGATAAGTCCATGCTCCCATATAATTTAAGGAAAATTACTGCAGCTAGCCGAGGATAAATTGAAGAACCAACACGCTGAGAACTTCTGGAAGCAACGGGAGAAGCATCAAGGTAAGCTACAGCAACGGATGAGGAGGTGATCGCCGCAAACTGGCTCCCAAACGTGGGGCTAACAAACGTTAAGATCGCCGCAAACTGGCGCCATAACGTGGAGCTCGAAGGGAAGAACGACACAAACGGAGGACTAGGAAACAACGAACAGACGAAGAATCTTCAGAGGAAAGGGGCACAGCAGAACAAAAATTACAACGCGAACTTCTAGTCTACCTACGTGGGACAACAAAACAGCTGATAACATCGCTTCTAGAACTTCACCAGGATTCGAACCCGGAACGCTTCAGTTAACATTAAAAAAAATACAGGTTAGAACTTTTATTCAAAAACAAACAAAAAGGCATGCAGAGTAGTGACTCAGTTTTGGTGAACACATGTTATTGAGAGGGGGTAAAGTCATTACTAGGGAGGTAGAACTTGCTAACGGAACCATGAGTAGGTCAAGGGAAGGTTCAGAAGAACTGGATGGGGAGGCTATTGTCAGCATAACAACAGATGAAAAAAATATGGGTGCAGCAGAAGTAGAAGTTAGGCTAGAAAGGCAATCACCGATTGAGCAGGTCATTGACGCAGGTCAAAACCAGCTGCTAATATTGCTTCAACATTTGAGCACAAAGATAGACGAGATGAGTAAGGAGTCAAAAAGAAATTTCAATGAACATAGTAAGAACTTAGAAAGCATATTCAATGAACATAGTAAAAAGTCAGAAAGCATAATAAATGAACGAGGTAAGATCTTAAATGAACATAGTAAAAAGTTAGAGAGTATAGTAGATGAGCATAGTAAGAACTTAGAAAGAATTATAGATGAGCGGGGTAAGAACTTAGAAAGCATATTAAATGAACGGGGTAAGATCTTAAATGAACATAATAAGGACTTAGAAAGAATCGTAAGGGAACAAGATAAGAATGTAGAAGGGAAATCAAATGAGCAGAGTAGGAACTTAGAAAGAATCGTAAATAAGCCGAGTAAGGGCATAGAAAGAATCGTAAGTGGACAAGATAAGAATGTAGAAGGTGAATCAAATGAGCAGAGTAAGGACGTAGAAAGAATCGTAAGGGAACAAGATAAAAATCTAGAAGGGAAATCAAATGAGCATAATAAGGACTTAGAAAGAAGCGTAAATAAGCAGAGTAAAGACTTAGAACGTATCGTAAGGGAACAAGATAAGAATTTAGAAGGGAAATCAAATAAGCAGAATAAAGACTTAGGAAGAATCGTAAACAAGCAGAGTAAAGACTTAGAAAGTATCGTAAGGGAACAAGATAAGAATTTAGAAGGGAAATTAAGTAAGCAGAATAAGGACCCAGAAAGAAACTTAAGTGAACAAGATAAGAATGTAGAGGGGAAATTAGTTGAGCTGATGAAGGGGAAGTTAGTAGAAACACTTGAAGGGAAATTACTACAGATACTAGAAACTAAAGATCCGAAAACACTAACGGGAGAAGAGACGTTAAAGAAAGCTTTTGAAAGAATGTTAAAAAGGGCGCAGAAAAGAAAGTAGGAATTTAAAACAAGGAAGCGAAAGAAATGGTTGATCGAACTTGGAGAATTAGTATGGGTATAAAAAAAAAAAAAAAAAAAAAGAAAGACAGAATATCATTGATCCTGATTCTACAGCGCCTGGAAAGGAGAGCTTTCACATGTGAATTAATGAATTATCTTAAGCAGTTGTGCAGAACATTTTTTTTCATTACTAAAGAGACTTGAGTATTAAATGCTCATTAGTGATAGTGAAGAAGAACAAGAAACACCTTTGCCATTAATATGTTTCAGTTTCTTTCTGTTTGAATAAGTTTGTCTTAAGGTTGAAACAGCTTTTATTGTCAGAATATTTATTATCTTTTTTTTGATATTTAGCAATATTTGTAAATTATTAATTGGTTGGTATGCTAGCAATATGCTGACAGTTTTCTTTAAACATATAAATTAGTTTTGTTAATTATAAAAAAAAAAAAATATCAAAGAAAGGAAAATTTATTTAAAGGTCCATACCGGGTGATTAACATTTTTGGCTCGGATACATTTGAGTTACAAGAAATAAAGAATTCCAAGATCGTAGGGAGATACCATAAACAGTTGCTCAAACCGTACAAATGTTTAGAGAATGAGAAGGGTGAAGAATGTAATGAAAATAATCAGGTTAGTTTTACTCGAAATGAGGTAGCAACCCTATGAACAAATAGTAAAGGTAATACACCCGATAAATAAGGACATAAGGAAATAAATGAATGCATAATAATTATTATGTACCAACATGTATGTAAATAGATTTAATTTTAGAACTTAAATTGGGTATTAGAGTATTAGTTTGCGTCACAAGTTATTCGTGTGCGGGAAATGTATTGTGTATAAGAATGTCTCTCGGAAACCTGTTTTTAAAAGGGAGAGTGTAGAGTGCATGACCCAAATGTAAACACCACTGGTTTGGCAGAACCCTTGTGAAGGAACAGGTATAGCGAAGGGTCTCTGTCAACAAAACAAACGAACAAAGGCCATAATCAGAGGAATTATTCTGGAAAAGAAAATTGTATCAAGTGCTGAAAAATTTATTCTTTTCCAGAACAGGGCAATTTGAAACGGCAACTCTAGGCCGGGCCCGAAAACAGTAATTCTAGACAATTTATTAATTAACTTTTATTGATGTTAAATCGTACTATGTAAATATCGTTTTCTCAATACTGCTTGTATATTTTAAGAAGGGTGATTTAACATTATGTATCTATCTAGGTTACTAATATTAGTAGAGTTATAAATGGTTTAATGTAAATAATTTAAGCGCTATGTTAAAATACTGTCCACGATGGAATGTTTTAGCTACAGGAATAGTGCTTTCGAAGGCAGAAAACCTAGTTTTATTACCTCTCTCCGGTCGCAGTGCTATTATTCCTACAGCGAGGGTGTAGAGCCTTTGTCCCATTATTTGATAATTCGCCGTGACCAAGTGAGTGAGAAGGACAATCTAACGGTACATGGAGGAAAAGCCGCGATTTATATTAAAATTGGACCAATGAGATCCCTGAAAGTTTATTCGAAATAGTTAGACGCGTCGAGTCGCGCTAAAAATGGACCAATAGGAAAGGAAGCAGCCTCAGAAGCCTGAGACTATAAATGGATCTGTTTAGGGAAAATTCGAGACAGTTTATGTCATGTGTGGTCAGGGAGAGATGCTGCAGGATGTGTGAGATATCGCGCCAAAAAGGGAATCAAGTCAAATTTGTCATGTCAGCTTAGTATTGCATTTTATTCGAGAGTTTATGTCAGGTGTGGTCAGGGAGAGATGCTGCAGGATGTGTGAGATATCGCGCCAAAAAGGGAATCAAGTCAAATTTGTCATGTCAGCTTAGTATTGCATTTTATTCGAGAGTTTTCGTAATGTGTGGTCAGGGAGAGATGCTGCAGAATGTGTGAGATATCGCGCCAAAACAGGGAATCAAAATAGTTTTAGCAACACACCTAAGATCCGCTACTCTGAAAGCGACAGTAAGAATAGTTATATTTCGTGCCATATCCACGCCATAGTTTAACAGCAGTGGACAGTATTTTACAGCGGCAATACCAGTTTTGTATACTACGAGTGTTAATTAAATAAAAAGAAACGGCAGTGTCATCTTTTCATAAACAAAGCAAGTCTATGTCTTCCTATATCACCACCCGAGATCTACGTTTTCCTTTACCGAGGATAAGTCCATGCTCCCATATAATTTAAGGAAAATTACTGCAGCTAGCCGAGGATAAATTGAAGAACCAACACGCTGAGAACTTCTGGAAGCAACGGGAGAAGCATCAAGGTAAGCTACAGCAACGGATGAGGAGGTGATCGCCGCAAACTGGCTCCCAAACGTGGGGCTAACAAACGTTAAGATCGCCGCACGTGACACTGTCTGTAAAACAGTCACATTGCAGTCATTAGGTTAACATGTGGCATGGGCTAGATTACTTATAGCTTCAGTGTCTATAGGTGGTGTACTCTGTTGTATAAATTGGGACAACGTGACACTGTCTGTAACTCAGTCAGGTTGCACTGATTGGGTTAACATGTGGCATAGGTTTGATTACATACAGCTTCAGTGTCTCCTGTTGCTGTAGCTTTTTTTACACTGGGACAACTTGACACTGTCGGTAACCCAGTCAGGTTGCACTCATTAGGGTAACATGTGGCATGGGCTAGATTACTTATAGCTTCAGTGTCTCTAGCTGCTGTACTCTGTTGTATACATTGGGACAACGTGACACTGTCAGTATCTCAGTCACATTGCACTCATTAGGTTAACATGTGGCATGGGCAAATTACTTATAGCTTCAGTGTCTCTAGCTGGTGTACTCTGTTGTATACATTGGGACAACGTGACACTGTCTGTAACTCAGTCAGGTTGCACTGAACGGGTTAACATGTGGCATAGGTTTGATTACATACAGCTTCAGTGTCTCTAGCTGGTGTACTCTGATGTATACATTGGGACAACGAGACACTGTCTGTAACTCAGTCACATTGCACTCATTAGTTTAACATAAGGCATGGGCTAGATTACTTATAGCTTCAATGTCTCTAGCTGGTGTACTCTGTTGTATTAATTGGGACAACATGACACTGTCAGTATATCAGTCACATTACACTCATTAGGTTAACATGTGGCATGGGCTTGATTTTTTATAGCTTCATTGTCTCTAGCTGCTGTACTCTGTTGTATACATTGTGTCAACGTGACACTGTTAGTATCTCAGTCACATTGCACTCATTGGTTTAACATGTGGCATGGGCTAGATTACTTATAGCTTCAGTGTCTCTAGCTGCTGTACTCTGTTGTATACGATGGGACAACGTGACACTGTCTGTAACTCAGTCAGGTTGCACTGATGTGTTTAACATGTGGCATAGGTTTGATTACATACAGCTTCAGTGTCTCTAGCTGGTGTACTCTGATGTATACATTGGGACAACGTGACACTGTCTGTAACACAGTCACATTGCACTCATTAGGTTAACATGTGGCATGGGCTAGATTACTTATAGCTTCCGTGTCTCTAGCTGCTGTACTCTTTTGTATACATTGGGACAACGTGACACTGTCTGTAACTCAGTCAGGTTGCACTGATTGGGTTAACATGTGGCATAGGTTTGATTACATACAGCTTCAGTGTCTCCTGTTGCTGTAGCTTTCTTTGCACTGGGACAACTTGACACTGTCGGTATTTCAGTCAGGTTGCACTCATTAGGGTAACATGCTGCATGGGCTTGATTACTTATAGCTTCAGTGTCTCTAGCTGCTGTACTCCTTTGTATACATTGGGACAACGTGACACTGTCAGTATCTCAGTCACATTGCACTCATTAGGTTAACATGTGGCATGGGCTAATTTACTTATAGCTTCAGTGTCTCTAGCTGCTGTACTCTGTTGTAAACATTGGGACAACGTGACACTTTCAGTATCTCAGTCACATTGCACTCATTAGGTTAACATGTGGCATGGACTTGATTACCTATAACTTCAGAGCCTCTAGCTGCTGTACTCTGTTGTATACATTGGGACAACGTGACACTGTCTGTAACTCAGTCACATTGCACTCATTAGGTTAACATGTGGCATGGGCTAGATTACTTATAGCTTCAATGTCTCTAGATGGTGTGCTCTGTTGTACACATTGGGATAAGGTAACACTGTCTGTAACTCAGTCACATTGCACTCATTAGGTTAACATGTGGCATGTGCTAGATTACTTATAGCTTCAGTGTCTCTAGCTGCTGTACTATGTTGTATACATTGGACAACGTGACACTGTCCGTAACTCAGTCAGGTTGCACTGATTGGGTTAATATGTGGCATGGGCTAGATTACATATAACTTCAGTGTCTCTAGCTGCTGTACTCCTTTGAATACACTGGGACAACGTTACACTGTCAGTAACTCAGTCACACTGCACTCATTAGGTTAACATGTGGCATGGGCTAGATTACTTATAGCTTCAGTGTCTCTAGCTGCTGTACTCTGTTTTATACATTGGGACAACGTGACACTGTCTGTAACTCAGTCACATTGCACTCATTAGGTTAACATGTGTCATGGGCTAGATTACTTATAGCTTCAGTGTCTCTAGCTGCTGTACCCTGTTGTATACATTGGGACAACGTGACAATGTCTGTAACTCAGTCAGGTTGCACGGATTGAGTTAACATGTGGCATAGGTTTGATTACATACAGCTTCAGTGTCTCCTGGTCCTGTAGCTTTCTTTGCACTGAGACAACGTGACACTGTCGGTAACTCAGTCGGGTTTCACTCATTAGGTTAACATGTGCATTTGCTAGATTACTTATAGCTTCAGTGTCTCTAGCTGCTGTACTCTGTTGTATATATTGGGACAACGTGACATTTTCAGTATCTTAGTCACATTGCACTCATTAGGTTAACATGTGGCATTGGCTAGATTACTTATAGCTTCAGTGTCTCTAGCTGCTGTACTCTGTTGTGTATATTGGGACTACGTGACATTGTCAGTACCTTAGTCACATTGCACTCATTTGGTTAACATGTGGCATGGGCTAGATTACTTATAGCTTCAGTGTCTCTAGCTGCTGTACTCTGTTGTATATATTGGGACAACGTGACATTGTCAGTATCCTAGTCACATTGCACTCATTAGGTTAACATGTGGCATGGGCTAGATTACTTATAGCTTCAGTGTCTCTAGCTACTGTTATCTGTTGTATACATTGGGACAACGTGACACTGTCAGTAACTCAGTCACATTGCACTCATTAGGTTAACATGTGGCATGGGCTAGATTACTTATAGCTTCAGTGTCTCTAGCTGCTGTACTCTGTTGTATACATTGGGACAACATGACACTGTCAGTATATCAGTCACATTACACTCATTAGTTTAACATGTGGCATGGGCTAGATTACTTATAGCTTCAGTGTCTCTAGCTGGTGTACTCTATTGTATAATTTGGACAACGTGACACTGTCAGTAACTCAGTCACATTGCACTCATTAGGTTAACATGTGGCTTGGGCTTAATTACTTATAGCTTCAGTGTCTCTAGCTGCTTTACTCTGTTGTATACATTGGGACAACGTGACACTGTCTGTAACACAGTCACATTGCACTCATTAGGTTAACATGTGGCATGGGCTAGATTACTTATAGCTTCCGTGTCTCTAGCTGCAGTACTCTGTTGTATACATTGGGACAACGTGACACTGTCTGTAACTCAGTCAGGTTGCACTGATTGGGTTAACATGTGGCATAGGTTTGATTTCATACAGCTTCAGTGTCTCCTGTTGCTGTAGCTTTCTTTGCACTGGGACAACTTGACACTGTCGGTAACTCAGTCAGGTTGCACTCATTAGGGTAACATGTGGCATGGGCTAGATTACTTATAGCTTCAGTGTCTCTAGCTGCTGTACTCTGTTGTATACATTGGGACAACGTGACACTGTCAGTATCTCAGTCACATTGCACTCATTAGGTTAACATGTGGCATGGGCTAGATTACTTATAGTTTCAGTGTCTCTAGCTGCTGTACTCTGGTGTATATAGTTGGACAACGTGACATTGTCAGTATCTTAGTCACATTGCACTCATTAGGTTAACATGTGGCATGGGCTAGATTACTTATAGCTTCAGTGTCTCTAGCTGCTGTACTCTGTTGTATATATTAAGACAACGTGACATTGTCAGTATCTTAGTCACATTGCACTCATTAGATTAACATGTGGCATGGGCTAGATTACTTATACCTTCAGTGTCTCTAGCTGCTGTACTCTGTTGTATACATTGGGACAACCTGACACTGTCAGTATCTCAGTCACATTGCACTCATTAGGTTAAGATGTGGCATGGGCTAGATTACTTATAGCTTCAGGGTCTCTAGCTGGTGTACTCTGTTGTATACTTTGGACAACGTGACACTGTCAGTAACTCAGTCACAATGCACTCATTAGGTTAACATGTGGCATGGGCTAGATTACTTATAGCTTCAATGTCTCTAGATGGTGTACTCTGTTGTACACATTGGGACAAAGTAACACTGTCTGTAACTCAGTCACATTGCACTCATTAGGTTAACATGTGGCATGCGCTAGATTAATTATAGCTTCAGTGTCTCTAGCTGCTGTACTCTGTTGTATACATTGGACAACGTGACACTGTCTGTAACTCAGTCAGGTTGCACTGATTGGGTTAATATGTGGCATAGGCTAGATTACTTATAGCT
This sequence comes from Deroplatys truncata, assembly GCA_030765065.1. NCBI lineage: Eukaryota > Metazoa > Arthropoda > Insecta > Mantodea > Mantidae > Deroplatys > Deroplatys truncata. Next base: position 214,085,650 of record CM060988.1, on the reverse strand, counting down.
TCAGTGTCTCTAGCTGCTGTACTCCTTTGAATACACTGGGACAACGTGACATTGTCAGTAGCTCAGTCACATTGCACTCATTAGGTTTTCATGTGGCATGGGCTAGATTACTTATAGCTTCAGTGTCTCTAGCTGCTGTACTCTGTTTTATACATTGGGACAACGTGACACTGTCTGTAACTCAGTCAGGTTGCACTGATTGGGTTAACATGTGGCATAGGTTTGATTACATACAGCATCAGTGTCTCCTGGTCCTGTAGCTTTCTTTGCACTGGGACAACGTGACACTGTCGGTAACTCAGTCGGGTTGCACTCATTAGGTTAACATGTGCATTGGCTAGATTACTTATAGCTTCAGTGTCTCTAGCTGCTGTACTCTGTTGTATATATTGGGACAACGTGACATTGTCAGTATCTTAGTCACATTGCACTCATTAGGTTAACATGTGGCATTGGCTAGATTACTTATAGCTTCAGTGTCTCTAGCTGCTGTACTCTGTTGTATATATTGGGACTACGTGACATTGTCAGCATCTTAGTCACATTGCACTCATTAGGTTAACATGTGGCATGGGCTAGATTACTTATAGCTTCAGTGTCTCTAGTTGCTGTACTCTGTTGTATATATTGGGACAACGTGACATTGTCAGTATCCTAGTCACATTGCACTCATTAGGTTAACATGTGGCATGGGCTAGATTAGTTATAGCTTCAGTGTCTCAATCTGGTGTACTCTGTTGTATACATTGGGACAACATGACACTGTCAGTATATCAGTCACACTACACTCATTAGGTTAAAATGTGGCATGGCTAGATTACTTATAGCTTCAGTGTCTCTAGCCGCTGTACTCTGTTGTATACATTGGGATAACGTGACACTGTATTTCAGTCACATTGCACTCATTAGGTTAACATGTGGCATGGGCTAGATTACTTATAGCTTCAATGTCTTTAGCTGGTGTACTCTGTTGTATACATTGGGACAACGTGACACTGTCTGTAACTCATCACATTGCACTCATTAGGTTAACATGTGGCATGCCCTAGATTACTTATAGCTTCAGTGTCTCTAGCTGCTGTACTCTGTTGTATACATTGGGACAACGTGACACTGTCTGTAACTCAGTCAGGTTGCACTGATTGGGTTAACATGTGGCATAGGCTAGATTACTTATAGCATCAGTGTCTGTAGCTGGTGTACTCTGTTGTATACATTGGGACAACGTGACACTGTCGGTAACGCAGTCACATTGCACTCATTAGGGTCACATGTGGCTTGGGCTAGATTACTTATAGCTTCAGTGTCTCCAGCTGCTGTACTCTGTTGTATATATTGGGACAACGTGACACTGTCGGTATCTTAGTCACATTGCACTCATTAGGTTAACATGTGGCATGGGCTTGATTACCTATAGCTTCAGTGTCTCTAGTTGCTGTACTCTGTTGTATACATTGGGACAACGTGACACATTCAGTATCTCAGTCAGATTGCACTCATTAGGTTAACATGTGGCATGGGCTAGATTACTTATAGCTTCAGTGTCTCTAGCTGCTGTACTCTTTTGTATACATTGGGACAACGTGACACTGTCTGTAACTCAGTCACATTGCACTCATTAGGTTAACAGGTGGCATGGGCTATATTACTTATAGCTTCAGGGTCTCTAGCTGGTGTACTCTGTTGTATACATTGGGACAACATGACACTGTCAGTATATCAGTCACATTACACTCATTAGTTTAACGTGTGGCATGGGCTAGATTACTTATAGCTTCAGTGTCTCTAGCTGGTGTACTCTGTTGTATACATTGGGACAACGTGCCACTGTCTGTAACTCAGTCAGGTTGCACTGTTTGGGTTAACATGTGGCATAGGTTTGATTACATTCAGCTTCAGTGTTTCTAGCTGGTGTACTCTGTTGTATACATTGGGACATTGTGACACTGTCTGTATCTAAGTCAGGTTGCGCTGATTGGGTTAACATGTGGCATGGGCTAGATTACTTGTAGCTTCAGTGTCTCTAGCTGCTGTACTCTGTTGTATACATTGGGAGAGCCTGACACTGTCAGTATCTATGTCACATTGCACTAATTAGGTTAACATGTGGCATGGGCTAGATTACTTATAGCTTCAGTGTCTCTAGCTTCTGTACTCTTTTGTATACATTGGAACAGCGTGACCTTGTCTGTAACTCAGTCACATTGCACTCATAAGGTTAACATGTGGCATGGGCTAGATTACTTATAGCTTCAGTGTCTCTAACTGGTGTACTCTGTTATATACATTGGGACAACACGACACTGTCAGTATATCAGTCACATTGCACTCATTAGTTTAACGGGTGGCATGGTCTAAATTACTTATAGCTTCTATGTCTCTAGCTGGTGTACTCTGTTGTATACATTGGGACAACGTGACACTGTCTGTAACTCAGTCAGGTTGCACTGATTGGGTTAACATGTGGCATGGGCTAGATTACTTATAGCTTCAGTGTCTCTAGCTGGTGTACTCTGTTGTATACATTGGGACAACGTGACACTGTCTGTAACTCAGTCAGGTTGCACTGATTGGGTTAACATGTGGCATAGGTTTGATTACATACAGCTTCAGTGTCTCTAGCTGGTGTACTCTGTTGTATATATTGGGAGAACGTGACACTTTCAGTAACTCGGTCACATTGCACTTATTATGTTAACATGTGGCATGGGCTTAATTACTTATAGCTTCAGTGTCTCTAGCTGCTGTACTCTGTTGTATACATTGGGACAACGTGACACTGTCTGTAACACAGTCACATTGCAGTCATTAGGTTAACATGTGGCATGTGCAAGATTACTTATAGCTTCCTTGTCTCTAGCTGGTGTACTCTGTTGTATAAATTGGGACAACATGACACTGTCAGTAACTCAGTCACATTGCACTTATTAGGTTAACATGTGGCATGGGCTAGATTACTTATAGCTTCCGTGTCTCTAGCTGCTGTACTCTGTTGTATACATTGGGACAACGTGACACTGTCTGTAACTCAGTCGGGTTGCACTGATTGGGTTAACATGTGGCATAGGTTTGATTACATACAGCTTCAGTGTCTTCTGTTGCTGTAGCTTTCTTTGCACTGGGACAACGTGACACTGTCAGTAACTCAGTCACATTGCACTCATTAGGTTAACGTGTGGCATGGGCTAGATTACTTATAGCTTCAGTGTCATTAGCTGGTATACTCTGTTGTATACATTGGGACAACGTGACACTGTCAGTAACTTAGTCACATTGCACTCATTAGGTTAACGTGTGACATGGGCTAGATTACTTATATCTTCAGTGTCTCTAGCTGCTGTACTCTGTTGTATACATTGGGGCAACGAGACACTGTCAGTATCTCAGTCACATTGCACTCATTAGGTTAACATGTGGCATGGGCTAGTTTACTTATAGCTTCAGTGTCTCTAGCTGCTGTACTCTGTTGTTTACATTGGGATAACGTGACACTGTCAGTATCTCAGTCATATTGCACTCATTAGGTTAACATGTTGCGTGGGCTATATTACTTATAGCTTCAGTGTTCTAGCTGCTGTACTCTGTTGTATACATTTGGACAACGTGACACTGTCAGTATCTCAGTCACATTGCACTCATTAGGTTAACATGTGGCATGGGCTAGATTAATTATAGTTTCAGTGTTTCTAGCTGCTGTACTCTGTTGTATACATTGGGGCAACGTGACACTGTCTGTATCTCAGTCACATAGCACTCATAGGTTAACATGTGGCATGGGCTAGATTGCTTATAGCTTCAGTGTCTCTAATTGCTGTACTCTGTTGTATACATTGGGACAACGTGACACTGTCTGTAACTCAGTCAGGTTGCACTGATTGGGTTAACATGTGGCATAGGCTAGATTACTTATAGCTTCAGTGTCTCTAGCTGCTGTATTCCGTTGAATACACTGGGACAACGTGACACTGGCAGTATCTCAGTCAAATTGCACTGATTGGGTTAACATGTGGCATGGGCTAGATTACTTACAGCTTCAGTGTCTCTAGCTGCTGTACTCCGTTATATACATTGGGACAACGTGACACTGTCAGTATATCAGTCACATTACACTCATTAGTTTAACGTGTGGCATGGGCTAGATTGCTTATAGCTTCAGTGTCTCTAGCTGGTGTAGTCTGTTGTATACATTGGGACAACGTGCCACTGTCTGTAACTTAGTCAGGTTGCACTGATTGGGTTAACATGTGGCATAGGTTTGATTACATTCAGCTTCAGTGTCTCTAGCTGGTGTACTCTGTTGTATACACTGGGACATTGTGACACTGTCTGTACCTCAGTCAGGTTGCACTGATTGGGTTAACATGTAGCATGGGCTAGATTACTTATAGCTTCAGTGTCTCTAGCTGCTGTACTCTGTTGTATACATTGGGACAACGTGACACTGTCTGTAACTCAGTCAGTTTGCACTGATTGGGTCATCATGTGGCATAGGTTTGATTACATGCAGCGTCAGTGTCTCTAGCTGGTGTACTCTGTTGTATATATTGGGACAACGGGACACTTTCAGTAACTCAGTCACATTGCACTCATTAGGTTAACATGTGGCATGGGCTTAATTACTTATAGCTTCAGTGTCTCTAGCTGCTGTACTACTTTGTATACATTGGGACAACGCGACACTGTCAGTATCTCAGTCACATTACCCTCATTAGGTTCACATGTGGCGTGGGCTAGATTACTTATAGCTTCAGTGTCTCTAGCTGCTGTACTCTGTTGTATACATTGGGACAACCTGACACTGTCAGTATCTCAGTCACATTGCACTCATTAGGTTTAGATGTGGCATGGGCTAAATTACTTATAGCTTCAGTGTCTCAAGCTGGTGTACTCTGTTGTATACATTGGGACAACATGACACTGTCAGTATATCAGTCACATTACACTCATTAGGTTAACATGTGGCATGGGCTAGATTACTTATAAATTCAGTGTCTCTAGCTGGTGTACTCTGTTGTATACATTGGGTCGACGTGACACTGTCTGTAACTCAGTCACATTGCACTCATTAGGTTATTATGTGGCATGGGCTAGATTACTTATAGCTTCAATGTCTCTAGCTGCTGTACTCTGTTGTATACATTGGGACAACGTGACACTGTCTGTAACTCAGTCACATTGCACTCATTAGGTTAACATGTGGCATGCGCTAGATTACTTATAGCTTCAGTGTCTCTAGCTGCTGTACTCTGTTGTATACATTGGGACTACGTGACACTGTCTGTAACTCAGTCAGGTTGCACTGATTGGGTTAACATGTGGCATAGGCTTATTACATATAGCTTCAGTGTCTGTAGCTGGTGTACTCTGTTGTATACATTGGGACAACGTGACACTGTCTGTAACTCAGTCAGGTTGCTTTGATTGGGTTAACATGTGGCATAGTTTTGATTACATACAGCTTCAGTGTCTCCTGGTGCTGTATCTTTCTTTGCACTGGGACAACTTGACACTGTCGGTAACCCAGTCAGGTTGCACTCATTAGGTTGACATGTGGCATGTGCTAGATTACTTATAGCTTCAGTGTCTCTAGCTGGTGTACTCTGTTGTATACATTGGGACAACGTGATACTGTCTGTAACTCAGTCACATTGCACTCATTAGGTTAACATGTGGCATGTGCTAGATTACTTATAGCTTCAGTGTCTCTAGCTGCAGTACTCTGTTGTATACATTGGGACAACGTGACACTGTCTGTAACTCAGTCATATTGCACTGATTGGGTTAACATGTGGCATAGGTTTGATTACATTCAGCTTCAGTGTCTCTAGCTGGTGTACTCTGTTGTATACACTGGAACATTGTGACACTGTCTGTACCTCAGTCAGGTTGCACTGATTGGGTTAACATGTGGCATGGGCTAGATTACTTATAGCTTCAGTGTCTCTAGATGCCGTACTCTGTTGTATACATTGGGACAACGTGACACTGTCTGTAACTCAGTCAGTTTGCACTGATTGGGTCAACATGTGGCATAGGTTTGATTACATACAGCATCAGTGTCTCTAGCTGGTGTACTCTGTTGTATATATTGGGACAACGGGACACTTTCAGTAACTCAGTCACATTGCACTCATTAGGTTAACATGTGGCATGGGCATAATTACATATAGCTTTAGTGTCTCTAGCTGCTGTACTACTTTGTATACATTGGGAACACGCGACACTGTCAGTATCTCAGTCACATTACCCTCATTAGGTTAACATGTGGCGTGGGCTAGATTACTTATAGCTTCAGTGTCTCTAGCTGCTGTACTCTGTTGTATACATTGGGACAACCTGACACTGTCAGTATCTCAGTCACATTGCACTCATTAGGTTTAGATGTGGCATGGGCTAAATTACTTATAGCTTCAGTGTCTCAAGCTGGTGTACTCTGTTGTATACATTGGGACAACATGACACTGTCAGTATATCAGTCACATTACACTCATTAGGTTAACATGTGGCATGGGCTAGATTACTTATAAATTCAGTGTCTCTAGCTGGTGTACTCTGTTGTATACATTGGGTCGACGTGACACTGTCTGTAACTCAGTCACATTGCACTCATTAGGTTATCATGTGGCATGGGCTAGATTACTTATAGCTTCAATGTCTCTAGCTGCTGTACTCTGTTGTATACATTGGGACAACGTGACACTGTCTGTAACTCAGTCAGGTTGCACTGATTGGGTTAACATGTGGCATAGGCTTATTACCTATAGATTCAGTGTCTGTAGCTGGTGTACTCTGTTGTACACATTGGGACAACGTGACACTGTCTGTAACTCAGTCAGGTTGCACTGATTGGGTTAACATGTGGCATAGTTTTGATTACATACAGCTTCAGTGTCTCCTGGTGCTGTAGCTTTCTTTGCACTGGGACAACTTGACACTGTCGGTAACCCAGTCAGGTTGCACTCATTAGGTTAACATGTGGCATGTGCTAGATTACTTATAGCTTCAGTGTCTCTAGCTGGTGTACTCTGTTGTATACATTGGGACAACGTGATACTGTCTGTAACTCAGTCACATTGCACTCATTAGGTTAACATGTGGCATGTGCTAGATTACTTATAGCTTTAGTGTCTCTAGCTGGTGTACTCTGTTGTGTACATTGGGACAACGTGACACTGTCTGTAACTCAGTCACATTGCACTGATTGGGTTAACATGTGGCATAGGTTTGATTACATTCAGCTTCAGTGTCTCTAGCTGGTGTACTCTGTTGTATACATTGGGACAACGTGACACTGTCTGAGGCTCAGTCAGGTTGCAGTGATTGGGTCAACATGTGGCATGGGCTAGATTACTTATAGCTTCAGTGTATCTAGCTGGTGTACTCTGTTGTATACATTGGGACAATGTGATACTGTCTGTAATTCAGTCACATTGCACTCATTAGGTTAACATGTGGCATGGGTTAGATTACTTATAGCTTCAGTGTCTCTAGCTGCTGTACTCTGTTTTATACATTGGGACAACGTGACACTGTCTGTAACTCAGTCAGGTTGCACTGATTGGGTTAACATGTGGCATAGGTTTGATTACATACAGCTTCAGTGTCTCCTGGTCGTGTAGCTTTCTTTGCACTGGGACAACGTGACACTGTCGGTAACTCAGTCGGGTTGCACTCATTAGGTTAACATGTGCATTGGCTAGATTACTTATAGCTTCAGTGTCTCTAGCTGCTGTACTCAGTTGTATATATTGGGACAACGTGACATTGTCAGTATCTTAGTCACATTGCACTCATTAGGTTAACATGTGGCATTGGCTAGATTACTTATAGCTTCAGTGTCTCTAGCTGCTGTACTCTGTTGTATATATTGGGACTACGTGACATTGTCAGCATCTTAGTCACATTGCACTCATTAGGTTAACATGTGGCATGGACTAGATTACTTATAGCTTCAGTGTCTATAGCTGCTGTTATCTGTTGTATACATTGGGACAACGTGACACTGTCAGTAACTCAGACACATTGCACTCATTAGATTAACATGTGGCATGGGCTAAATTACTAATAGCTTCAGTGTCTCTAGCTGCTGTACTCTTTTGTATACATTGGGACAACGTGACACTGTCTGTAACTCAGTCACATTGCACTCATTAGGCTAACATGTGGCACGGGCTAGGTTGCTTATAGCTTCAGTGTCTGTAGCTGCTGTACTCTGTTGTATACATTGGGACAACATGACACTGTCAGTATATCAGTCACATTACACTCATTAGGTTAACATGTGGCATGGGCTAGATTACTTATAGCTTCAGTGTCTCTAGCTGGTGTACTCTGTTGTATACATTGGGTCAACGTGACACTGTCTATAACTCAGTCACGTTGCACTCATTAGGTTAACATGTGGCATGGGCTTTATTACTTATAGCTTCAATGTCTCTAGCTGGTGTACTCTGTTGTATACATTGGGACAACGTGACACTGTCAGTATCTCAGTCACATTGCACTCATTAGGTTAACTTGTGGCATGGTTAGATTACTTATAGCTTCAGTGTCTCTAGCTGCTGTACTCTGTTGTATACATTGGGATAACGTGACACTGTCTGTAACTCAGTCACATTGCACTTATTAGGTTAACATGTGGCATGGGCTAGATTACTTATAGCTTCAATGTCTCTAGCTGGTGTACTCTGTTGTATACATTGGGACAACGTGACACTGTCTGTAACTCAGTCACATTGCACTCATTAGGTTAACATGTGGCATGCGCTCGATTACTTAGAGCTTCAGTGTCTCTAGCTGCTGTACTCTGTTGTATACATTGGGACAACGTGACACTGTCTGTAACTCAGTCAGGTTGCAGTGATTGGGTTAACATGTGGCATAGGCTAGATTACTTATAGCTTCAGTGTCTGTAGCTGGTGTACTCTGTTGTATAGATTGGGACAACGTGACACTGTCTGCAACTCAGTCAGGTTGCACTGATTGGGTTAACATGTGGCATAGATTTGATTACATACAGCTTCAGTGTCTCCTGGTGCTGTACTGTGTTGTATACATTGGGACAACGTGACACTTTCTGTAACTCAGTCAGGTTGCACTGATTGGGTTAGCATGTGGCATAGGTTTGATTACATACAGCTTCAGTGTCTCTAGCTGGTGTACGCTGTTGTATACATTTAGACAACGTGACACTGTCAGTATATCAGTCACATTACACTCATTAGTTTAACGTGTGTCATGGGCTAGATTGCTTATAGCTTCAGTGTCTCTAGCTGGTGTACTCTGTTGTATACATTGGGACAACGTGCCACTGTCCGTAACTCAGTCAGGTTGCACTGATTGGGTTAAAATGTGGCATAGGTTTGATTACATTCAGCTTCACTGTCTCTAGCTGGTGTACTCTGTTGTATACACTGGGACATTGTGACACTGTCTGTACCTCAGTCAGGTTGCACTGATTGGGTTAACATGTGGCATGGGCTAGATTACTTATAGCTTCAGTGTCTCTAGCTGCTGTACTCTGTTGTATACATTGGGACAACGTGACACTGTCAGTATCTCAGTCACATTACCCTCATTAGGTTAACATGTGGCGTGGGCTAGATTACTTATAGCTTCAGTGTCTCTAGCTGCTGTACTCTGTTGTATACATTGGGACAACCTGACACTGTCAGTATCTCAGTCACATTGCACTCATTAGGTTAACATGTGGCATGGGCTAGATTACTTATAGCTCCAATGTCTCTAGCTTCTGTACTCTTTTGTATACATTGGGACAACGTGACACTGTCTGTAACTCAGTCACATTGCACTCATTAGGTTAACATGTGGCATGGGCTAGATTACCTATAGCTTCAGTGTCTCAAACTGGTGTACTCTGTTGTATACATTGGGACAACATGACACTGTCAGTATATCAGTCACATTGCACTCATTTGTTTAACGGGTGGCATGGTCTAGATTACTTATAGCTTAAGTGTCTCTAGCTGGTGTACTCTGTTGTATACATTGGGACAACGTGACACTGTCTGTAACTCAGTCAGGTTGCACTGATTGGGTTAACATGTGGCATGCGCTAGATTACTTATAGCTTCAGTGTCTCTAGCTGCTGTAGTCTGTTGTATACATTGGGACAACGTGACACTGTCTGTAACTCAGTCAGGTTGCACTGATTGGGTTAACATGTGGCATAGGTTTGATTACATACAGCTTCAGTGTCTCTAGCTGGTGTACTCTGTTGTATATATTGGGACAACGTGACACTTTCAGTAACTCGGTCACATTGCACTCATTAGGTTAACATGTGGCATGGGCTTAATTACTTATAGCTTCAGTGGCTCTAGCTGCTGTACTCTGTTGTATATATTGGGATAACGTGACACTGTCTGTAACTCAGTCACATTGCACTCATTAGTTTAACATGTGGCATGGGCTAGATTACTTATAGCTTCAATGTCTCTAGCTGGTGTATTCTGTTGTATACATTGGGACAACGTGACACTGTCTGTAACTCAGTCAGGTTGCACTGATTGGGTTAACATGTGGCATGGGCTAGATTACTTATAGCTTCAGTGTCTCTAGCTGCTGTACTCTGTTGTATACATTGGGACAACGTGACACTGTCAGTATCTCAGTCACATTGCACTCATTAGGTTAACATGTGGCATGGGCTAGATTACTTATAGCTTAAGTGTCTCTTGCTGCTGTACTCTGTTGTATACATTGGGACAACGTGACACTGTCAGTATCTCAGTCACATTGCACTCATTAAATTAACATGTGGCATGGGCTAGATTACCTATAGCTTCAGAGTCTCTAGCTGCTGTACTCTGTTGTATACATTGGGACAACGTGACACTGTCAGTATCTCAGTCACATTGCACTCATTAGGTTAACATGTGGCATGGGCTAGATTACTTATAGCTTCAGTGTCTCCAGCTGCTGTATTCTGTTGTATACATTGGGACAACCTGACACTGTCAGTATCTCAATCACATTGCACTCATTAGGTTAACATGTGGCATAGGCTAGATTACTTATAGCTTCAGTGTCTCTAGCTGCTGTACTCTTTTGTATACATTGGGACAACGTGACACATTCTGTAACTCAGTCACATTGCACTCATTAGTTTAACATAAGGCATGGGCTAGATTACTTATAGCTTCAGTGTCTCTAGCTGGTGTACTCTGTTGTATACATTAGAACAACATGACACTGTCAGTATATCAGTCACATTACACTCATTAGGTTAACATGTGGCATGGGCTAGATTACTTATAGCTTCAGTGTCTCTAGATGCTGTACTCTCTTGTATACAGTGGGTCAACGTGACACTGTCAGTATCTCAGTCACATTGCACTCATTAGGTTAACATGTGGCATGGGCAAATTACTTATAGCTTCAGTGTCTCTAGCTGCTGTACATCGTTGAATACACTGGGACAACGTGACACAGGCAGTATCTTAGTCACATTGCACTGATTGCGTTAACATGTGGCATAGTTTTGATTACATACAACCTCAGTGTCTCTAGCTGCTGTACTCTGTTGTATACATTGGGACAACGTGACCCTGTCAGTAACACAGTCACAGTGAACTCATTAGTTTAACATGTGTTATGGGCTAGATTACTTATAGCTTCAGTGTCTCTAGCTGCTGTACATCGTTGAATACACTGGGACAACGTGACACTGTCTGTAACTCAGTCAGGTTGCACTGAACGGGTTAACATGTGGCATAGGTTTCATTACATTCAGCTTCAGTGTCTCTAGCTGCTGTACTCTGTTGTATACATTGGGACAACGTGACCCTGTCAGTAACACAGTCACAGTTAACTCTTTAGTTTAACATGTGGTATGGGCTAGATTACATATAGCTTCAGTGTCTCTAGCTGCTGTACATCCTTGAATACACTGGGACAACGTGACAGTGTCTGTAACTCAGTCAGGTTGCACTGAACGGGTTAACATGTGGTATAGGTTTCATTACATTCAGCTTCAGTGTCTCTAGCTGCTGTACTCTGTTGTATACATTGGGACAACGTGACCCTGTCAGTAACACAGTCACAGTGAACTCATTAGTTTAACGTGTGGTATGGGCTAGATTACTTATAGCTTCAGTGTCTCTAGATGCTGTACTCTGTTGTATATATTAGGACAACGTGACACTGTCAGTATCTCAGTCACATTGCACTCATTATGTTAACATGTGTCCTGGGCTAGATTACTTATAGCTTCAGTGTCTCTAGCTGCTGTACTCTGTTGTATACATTGGGACAAAGTGACACTGTCAGTATCTCAGTCACATTGCACTCATTAGGTTAACATGTGGCATGGGCTGGATAACTTATAGCATCAGTGTCTCAAGCTGCTGTACTCTGTTGTATACATTGGGACAACGTGACACTGTCAGTATCTCAGTCACTTTGCACTCATTAGGTTAATATGTGGCATGGGCTAGATTACTTATAGCTTCAGTGTCTCTAGCTGCTGTACTCTGTTGTATACATTGGGACAAAGTGACACTGTCAGTATCTCAGTCACATTGCACTCATTAGGTTAACATGTGGCGTGGGCTAGATTACTTATAGCTTCAGTGTCTCTAGCTGCTGTACTCTGTTGTATACATTGCGACAACCTGACACTGTCAGTATCTCAGTCACATTGCTGTCATTAGGTTTAGATGTGGCATGGGCTAAATTACTTATAGCTTCAGTGTCTCAAGCTGGTGTACTCTGTTGTATACATTGGGACAACATGACACTGTCAGTATATCAGTCACATTACACTCATTAGGTTAACATGTGGCATGGGCTAGATTACTTATAAATTCAGTGTCTCTAGCTGGTGTACTCTGTTGTATACATTGGGTCGACGTGACACTGTCTGTAACTCAGTCACATTGCACTCATTAGGTTATCATGTGGCATGGGCTAGATTACTTATAGCTTCAATGTCTCTAGCTGCTGTACTCTGCTGTATACATTGGGACAACGTGACACTGTCTGTAACTCAGTCAGGTTGCACTGATTGGGTTAACATGTGGCATAGGCTTATTACCTATAGATTCAGTGTCTGTAGCTGGTGTACTCTGTTGTACACATTGGGACAACGTGACACTGTCTGTAACTCAGTCAGGTTGCACTGATTGAGTTAACATGTGGCATAGGTTTGATTACATACAGCTTCAGTGTCTCCTGTTGCTGTAGCTTTCTTTGCACTGGGACAACTTGACACTGTCGGTACTTCAGTCAGGTTGCACTCATTAGGGTAACATGTTGCATGGGCTTGATTACTTATAGCTTCAGTGTCTCTAGCTGCTGTACTCTGTTGTATATATTGGGACAACGTGACATTTTCAGTATCTTAATCACATTGCACTCATTAGGTTAACATTTGCATTGGCTAGATTACTTATAGCTTCAGTGTCTCTAGCTGCTGTACTCTGTTGTGTATATTGGGACTACGTGACATTGTCAGTACCTTAGTCACATTGCACTCATTTGGTTAACATGTGGCATGGGCTAGATTACTTATAGCTTCAGTGTCTCTAGCTGCTGTACTCTGTTGTATATATTGGGACAACGTGACATTGTCAGTATCCTAGTCACATTGCACTCATTAGGTTAACATGTTGTATGGGCTAGATTACTTATAGCTTCAGTGTCTCTAGCTACTGTTATCTATTGTATACATTGGGACAACGTGACACTGTCAGTAACTCAGTCACATTGCACTCATTAGGTTAACATGTGGCATGGGCTAGATTACTTATAGCTTCAGTGTCTCTAGCTGCTGTACTCTGTTGTATACATTGGGACAACATGACACTGTCAGTATATCAGTCACATTACACTCATTAGGTTAACATGTGGCATGGGCTAGACTACTTATAGCTTCCGTGTCTCTAGCTGCTGTACTCTGTTGTATACATTGGGACAGCGTGACACTGTCTGTAACTCAGTCAGGTGGCACTGATTGGGTTAACATGTGGCATAGGTTTGATTTCATACAGCTTCAGTGTCTGCTGTTGCTGTAGCTTTCTTTGCACTGGGACAACTTGACACTGTCGGTAACTCAGTCAGGTTGCACTCATTAGGGTAACATGTGGCATGGGCTAGATTACTTATAGCTTCAGTGTCTCTAGCTGGTGTACTCTGTTGAATACATTGGGACAACGTGACACTGTCAGTATCTCAGTCACATTGCACTCATTAGGTTAACATGTTGCATGGGCTAGATTACTTATAGTTTCAGTGTCTCTAGCTGCTGTACTCTGTTGTATATATTTGGACAACGTGACATTGTCAGTATCTTAGTCACATTGCACTCATTAGGTTAACATGTGGCATGGGCTAGATTACTTATAGATTCAGTGTCTCTAGCTGCTATACTCTGTTGTATATATTAAGACAACAAGACATTGTCAGTATCTTAGTCACATTGCACTCATTAGGTTAACATGTGGCATGGGCTAGATTACTTATAGCTTCAGTGTCTCTAGCTGCTGTACTCTGTTGTATACATTGGGACAACCTGACACTGTCAGTATCTCAGTCACATTGCACTCATTAGGTTTAGATGTGGCATGGGCTAAATTACTTATAGCTTCAGTGTCTCAAGCTGGTGTACTCTGTTGTATACATTGGGACAACATGACACTGTCAGTATATCAGTCACATTACACTCATTAGGTTAACATGTGGCATGGGCTAGATTACTTATAAATTCAGTGTCTCTAGCTGGTGTACTCTGTTGTATACATTGGGTCGACGTGACACTGTCTGTAACTCAGTCACATTGCACTCATTAGGTTATCATGTGGCATGGGCTAGATTACTTATAGCTTCAATGTCACTAGCTGCTGTACTCTGCTGTATACATTGGGACAACGTGACACTGTCTGTAACTCAGTCAGGTTGCACTGATTGGGTTAACATGTGGCATAGGCTTATTACCTATAGATTCAGTGTCTGTAGCTGGTGTACTCTGTTGTACACATTGGGACAACGTGACACTGTCTGTAACTCAGTCAGGTTGCACTGATTGGGTTAACATGTGGCATAGTTTTGATTACATACAGCTTCAGTGTCTCCTGGTGCTGTAGCTTTCTTTGCACTGGGACAACTTGACACTGTCGGTAACCCAGTCAGGTTGCACTCATTAGGTTAACATGTGGCATGTGCTAGATTACTTATAGCTTCAGTGTCTCTAGCTGGTGTACTCTGTTGTATACATTGGGACAACGTGATACTGTCTGTAACTCAGTCACATTGCACTCATTAGGTTAACATGTGGCATGTGCTAGATTACTTATAGCTTCAGTGTCTCTAGCTGCAGTACTCTGTTGTATACATTGGGACAACGTGACACTGTCTGTAACTCAGTCACATTGCACTGATTGGGTTAACATGTGGCATAGGTTTGATTACATTCAGCTTCAGTGTCTCTAGCTGGTGTACTCTGTTGGATACATTGGGACAACGTGACACTGTCTGAGGCTCAGTCAGGTTGCAGTGATTGGGTCAACATGTGGCATGGGCTAGATTACTTATAGCTTCAGTGTATCTAGCTGGTGTACTCTGTTGTATACATTGGGACAATGTGATACTGTCTGTAATTCAGTCACATTGCACTCATTAGGTTAACATGTGGCATGGGTTAGATTACTTATAGCTTCAGTGTCTCTAGCTGCTGTACTCTGTTTTATACATTGGGACAACGTGACACTGTCTGTAACTCAGTCAGGTTGCACTGATTGAGTTAACATGTGGCATAGGTTTGATTACATACAGCTTCAGTGTCTCCTGGTCGTGTAGCTTTCTTTGCACTGGGACAACGTGACACTGTCGGTAACTCAGTCGGGTTGCACTCATTAGGTTAACATGTGCATTGGCTAGATTACTTATAGCTTCAGTGTCTCTAGCTGCTGTACTCTGTTGTATATATTGGGACAACGTGACATTGTCAGTATCTTAGTCACATTGCACTCATTAGGTTAACATGTGGCATTGGCTAGATTACTTATAGCTTCAGTGTCTCTAGCTGCTGTACTCTATTGTATATATTGGGACTACGTGACATTGTCAGCATCTTAGTCACATTGCACTCATTAGGTTAACATGTGGCATGGACTAGATTACTTATAGCTTCAGTGTCTATAGCTGCTGTTATCTGTTGTATACATTGGGACAACGTGACACTGTCAGTAACTCAGACACATTGCACTCATTAGATTAACATGTGGCATGGGCTAGGTTGTTTATAGCTTCAGTGTCTGTAGCTGCTGTACTCTGTTGTATACATTGGGACAACATGACACTGTCAGTATATCAGTCACATTACACTCATTAGGTTAACATGTGGCATGGGCTAGATTACATATAGCTTCAGTGTCTCTAGCTGATGTACTCTGTTGTATACATTGGGTCAACGTGACACTGTCTGTAACTCAGTCACGTTGCACTCATTAGGTTAACATGTGGCATGGGCTTTATTACTTATAGCTTCAATGTCTCTAGCTGGTGTACTCTGTTGTATACATTGGGACAACGTGACACTGTCAGTATCTCAGTCACATTGCACTCATTAGGTTAACTTGTGGCATGGTTAGATTACTTATAGCTTCAGTGTCTCTAGCTGCTGTACTCTGTTGTATACATTGGGATAACGTGACACTGTCTGTAACTCAGTCACATTGCACTCATTAGGTTAACATGTGGCATGGGCTAGATTACTTATAGCTTCAATGTCTCTAGCTGGTGTACTCTGTTGTATACATTGGGACAACGTGACACTGTCTGTAACTCAGTCACATTGCACTCATTAGGTTAACATGTGGCATGCGCTCGATTACTTATAGCTTCAGTGTCTCTAGCTGCTGTACTCTGTTGTATACATTGGGACAACGTGACACTGTCTGTAACTCAGTCAGGTTGCAGTGATTGGGTTAACATGTGGCATAGGCTAGATTACTTATAGCTTCAGTGTCTGTAGCTGGTGTACTTTGTTGTATAGATTGGGACAACGTGACGCTGTCTGCAACTCAGTCAGGTTGCACTGATTGGGTTAACATGTGGCATAGATTTGATTACATACAGCCTCAGTGTCTCCTGGTGCTGTACTCTGTTGTATACATTGGGACAACGTGACACTTTCTGTAACTCAGTCAGGTTGCACTGATTGGGTTAGCATGTGGCATAGGTTTGATTACATACAGCTTCAGTGTCTCTAGCTGGTGTACGCTGTTGTATACATTTAGACAACGTGACACTGTCAGTATATCAGTCACATTACACTCATTAGTTTAACGTGTGTCATGGGCTAGATTGCTTATAGCTTCAGTGTCGCTAGCTGGTGTACTCTGTTGTATACATTGGGACAACGTGCCACTGTCTGTACCTCAGTCAGGTTGCACTGATTGGGTTAATATGTGGCATGGGCTAGATTACTTATAGCTTCAGTGTCTCTAGCTGCTGTACTCTGTTGTATACATTGGGACAACGTGACACTGTCAGTATCTCAGTCACATTACCCTCATTAGGTTAACATGTGGCGTGGGCTAGATTACTTATAGCTTCAGTGTCTCTAGCTGCTGTACTCTGTTGTATACATTGGGACAACCTGACACTGTCAGTATCTTAGTCACATTGCACTCATTAGGTTAACATGTGGCATGGGCTAGATTACTTATAGCTCCAATGTCTCTAGCTTCTGTACTCTTTTGTATACATTGGGACAACGTGACACTGTCTGTAACTCAGTCACATTGCACTCATTAGGTTAACATGTGGCATGGGCTAGATTACTTATAGCTTCAGTGTCTCAAACTGGTGTACTCTGTTGTATACATTGGGACAACATGACACTGTCAGTATATCAGTCACATTGCACTCATTTGTTTAACGGGTGGCATGGTCTAGATTACTTATAGCTTCAGTGTCTTTAGCTGGTGTACTCTGTTGTATACATTGGGACAACGTGACACTGTCTGTAACTCAGTCAGGTTGCACTGATTGGGTTAACATGTGGCATGCGCTAGATTACTTATAGCTTCAGTGTCTCAAGCTGCTGTAGTCTGTTGTATACATTGGGACAACGTGACACTGTCTGTAACTCAGTCAGGTTGCACTGATTGGGTTAACATGTGGCATAGGTTTGTTTACATACAGCTTCAGTGTCTCTAGCTGGTGTACTCTGTTGTATATATTGGGACAACGTGACACTTTCAGTAACTCGGTCACATTGCACTCATTAGGTTAACATGTGGCATGGGCTTAATTACTTATAGCTTCTGTGGCTCTAGCTGCTTTACTCTGTTGTATACATTGGGACAACGTGACACTGTCTGTAACTCAGTCAGGTTGCACTGATTGGGTTAACATGTGGCATGGGCTAGATTACTTATAGCTTCAGTGTCTCTAGCTGCTGTACTCTGTTGTATACATTGGGACAACGTGACACTGTCAGTATCTCAGTCACATTGCACTCATTAGGTTAACATGTGGCATGGGCTAGATTACTTATAGCTTAAGTGTCTCTAGCTGCTGTACTCTGTTGTATACATTGGGACAACGTGACACTGTCAGTATCTCAGTCACATTGCACTCATTAAATTAACATGTGGCATGGGCTAGATTACTTATAGCTTCAGAGTCTCTAGCTGCTGTACTCTGTTGTATACATTGGGACAACGTGACACTGTCAGTATCTCAGTCACATTGCACTCATTAGGTTAACATGTGGCATGGCCTAGATTACTTATAGCTTCAGTGTCTCTAGCTGCTGTACTCTGTTGTATACATTGGGACAACCTGACACTGTCAGTATCTCAGTCACATTGCACTCATTAGGTTAACATGTGGCATAGGTTAGATTACTTATAGCTTCAGTGTCTCTAGCTGCTGTACTCTTTTGTATACATTGGGACAACGTGACACTGTCTGTAACTCAGTCACATTGCACTCATTAGGTTAACATGTGGCATGGGCTAGATTACTTATAGCTTCAGTGTCTCTAGATGCTGTACTCTTTTGTATACAGTGGGTCAACGTGACACTGTCAGTATCTCAGTCACATTGCACTCATTAGGTTAACATGTGGCATGGGCAAATTACTTATAGCTTCAGTGTCTCTAGCTGCTGTACATCGTTGAATACACTGGGACAACGTGACACAGGCAGTATCTTAGTCACATTGCACTGATTGCGTTAACATGTGGCATAGTTTTGATTACATACAACTTCAGTGTCTCTAGCTGCTGTACTCTGTTGTATACATTGGGACAACTTGACCCTGTCAGTAACACAGTCACAGTGAACTCATTAGTTTAACATGTGTTATGGGCTAGATTACTTATAGCTTCAGTGTCTCTAGCTGCTGTACATCGTTGAATACACTGGGACAACGTGACACTGTCTGTAACTCAGGTTGCACTGAACGGGTTAACATGTGGCATAGGTTTCATTACACTCAGCTTCAGTGTCTCTAGCTGCTGTACTCTGTTGTATACATTGGGACAACGTGACCCTGTCAGTAACACAGTCACAGTTAACTCATTAGTTTAACATGTGGTATGGGCTAGATTACATATAGCTTCAGTGTCTCTAGCTGCTGTATATCCTTGAATACACTGGGACAACGTGACACTGTCTGTAACTCAGTCAGGTTGCACTGAACGGGTTAACATGTGGCACAGGTTTCATTACATTCAGCTTCAGTGTCTCTAGCTGCTGTACTCTGTTGTATACATTGGGACAACGTGACCCTGTCAGTAACACAGTCACAATGAACTCATTAGTTTAACGTGTGGTATGGGCTAGATTACTTATAGCTTCAGTGTCTCTAGATGCTGTACTCTGTTGTATATATTAGGACAACGTGACACTCAGTATCTCAGTCACATTGCACTCATTATGTTAACATGTGTCCTGGGCTAGATTACTTATAGCTTCAGTGTCTCTAGCTGCTGTACTCTGTTGTATACATTGGGACAAAGTGACACTGTCAGTATCTCAGTCACATTGCACTCATTAGGTTAACATGTGGCATGGGCTGGATTACTTATAGCATCAGTGTCTCAAGCTGCTGTACTCTGTTGTATACATTGGGACAACGTGACACCGTCAGTATCTCAGTCACATTGCACTCATTAGGTTAATATGTGGCATGGGCTAGATTACTTATAGCTTCAGTGTCTCTAGCTGCTGTACTCTGTTGTATACATTGGGACAACGTGACACTGTCAGTATCTCAGGCGCATTGCACTCATTAGGTTAACATGTGGCATGGGCTAGATTACTTATAGCTTCAGTGTTTCTAGCTGCTGTACTCTGCTGTATACATTGGGACAACGTGACACTGTCTGTAACTCAATCAGATTACACTAATTGGGTTAACATGTGGCATGGCCTAGATTACTTATAGCTTCAGTGTCTCTAGCTGCTGTACTCCGTTGTATACTTTGGGACAATGTGACACTGTCTGTAACTCAGTCACATTGCACTCATTATGTTGACATGTGGCATGGGCTAGATTACTTATAGCTTTACTGTCTCTAGCTGCTGTACTCTGTTGTATACATTGGACAACGTGACACTGTCTGTAACTCAGTCAGTTTGCACTGATTGGGTTAACATGTGGCATAGGCTAGATTACTTATAGCTTCAGTGTCTCTAGCTGCTGTACTCTGTTGTATACGATGGGACAACGTGACACTGTCTGTAACTCAGTCAGGTTGCACTGATTGGTTTAACATGTGGCATAGGTTTGATTACATACAGCTTCAGTGTCTCTAGCTGTTGTACTCTGATGTATACATTGGGACAACGTGACACTGTCTGTAACACAGTCACATTGCACTCATTAGGTTAACATGTGGCATGGGCTAGATTACTTATAGCTTCCGTGTCTCTAGCTGCTGTACTCTTTTGTATACATTGGGACAACGTGTCACTGTCTGTCACTCAGTCAGGTTGCACTGATTGGGTTAACATGTGGCATAGGTTTGATTACATACAGCTTCAGTGTCTCCTGTTGCTGTAGCTTTCTTTGCACTGGGACAACTTGACACTGTCGGTATTTCAGTCAGGTTGCACTCATTAGGGTAACATGTTGCATGGGCTTGATTACTTATAGCTTCAGTGTCTCTAGCTGCTGTACTCCTTTGTATACATTGGGACAACGTGACACTGTCTGTAACTCAGTCACATTGCACTCATTAGGTTAACATGTGGCATGTGCTAGATTACTTATAGCTTCAGTGTCTCTAGCTGCTGTACTCTGTTGTTTACCATGGGACAACGTGACACTGTCTGTAACTCAGTCAGGTTGCACTGATTGGTTTAACATGTGGCATAGGTTTGATTACATACAGCTTCAGTGTCTCTAGCTGTTGTACTCTGATGTATACATTGGGACAACGTGACACTGTCTGTAAGACAGTCACATTGCACTCATTAGGTTAACATGTGGCATGGGCTAGATTACTTATAGCTTCCGTGTCTCTAGCTGCTGTACTCTTTTGTATACATTGGGACAACGTGTCACTGTCTGTCACTCAGTCAGGTTGCACTGATTGGGTTAACATGTGGCATAGGTTTGATTACATACAGCTTCAGTGTCTCCTGTTGCTGTAGCTTTCTTTGCACTGGGACAACTTGACACTGTCGGAATTTCAGTCAGGTTGCACTCATTAGGGTAACATGTTGCATGGGCTTGATTACTTATAGCTTCAGTGTCTCTAGCTGCTGTACTCCTTTGTATACATTGGGACAACGTGACACTGTCAGTATCTCAGTCACATTGCACTCATTAGGTTAACATGTGGCATGGGCTAATTTACTTATAGCTTCAGTGTCTGTAGCTGCTGTACTCTGTTGTATACATTGGGACAACGGGACACTTTCAGTATCTCAGTCACATTGCACTCATTAGGTTAACATGTGGCATGGACTTGATTACCTATAACTTCAGAGCCTCTAGCTGCTGTACTCCGTTGTATACATTGGGACAACGTGACACTGTCTGTAACTCAGTCACATTGCACTCATTAGGTTAACATGTGGCATGGGCTAGATTACTTATAGCTTCAATGTCTCTAGATGGTGTGCTCTGTTGTACACATTGGGACAACGTAACACTGTCTGTAACTCAGTCACATTGCACTCATTAGGTTAACATGTGGCATGTGCTAGATTACTTATAGCTTCAGTGTCTCTAGCTGCTGTACTATGTTGTATACATTGGACAACGTGACACTGTCCGTAACTCAGTCAGGTTGCACTGATTGGGTTAATATGTGGCATGGGCTAGATTACTTATAACTTGAGTGTCTCTAGCTGCTGTACTCCCTTGAATACACTGGGACAACGTTACACTGTCAGTAACTCAGTCACATTGCACTCATTAGGTTAACATGTGGCATGGGCTAGATTACTTATAGCTTCAGTGTCTCTAGCTGCTGTACTCTGTTTTATACATTGGGACAACGTGACACTGTCTGTAACTCAGTCACATTGCACTCATTAGGTTAACATGTGTCATGGGCTAGATTACTTATAGCTTCAGTGTCTCTAGCTGCTGTACCCTGTTGTATACATTGGGACAACGTGACAATGTCTGTAACTCAGTCAGGTTGCACGGATTGAGTTAACATGTGGCATAGGTTTGATTACATACAGCTTCAGTGTCTCCTGGTCCTGTAGCTTTCTTTGCACTGAGACAACGTGACACTGTCGGTAACTCAGTCGGGTTGCACTCATTAGGTTAACATGTGCATTTGCTAGATTACTTATAGCTTCAGTGTCTCTAGCTGCTGTACTCTGTTGTATATATTGGGACAACGTGACATTTTCAGTATCTTAATCACAATTCACTCATTAGGTTAACATGTGCATTGGCTAGATTACTTATAGCTTCAGTGTCTCTAGCTGCTGTACTCTGTTGTGTATATTGGGACTACGTGACATTGTCAGTACCTTAGTCACATTGCACTCATTTGGTTAACATGTGGCATGGGCTAGATTACTTATAGCTTCAGTGTCTCTAGCTGCTGTACTCTGTTGTATATATTGGGACAACGTGACATTGTCAGTATCCTAGTCACATTGCACTCAATAGGTTAACATGTGGCATGGGCTAGATTACTTATAGCTTCAGTGTCTCTAGCTACTATTATCTGTTGTATACATTGGGACAACGTGACACTGTCAGTAACTCAGTCACATTGCACTCATTAGGTTAACATGTGGCATGGGCTAGATTACTTATAGCTTCAGTGTCTCTAGCTGCTGTACTCTGTTGTATACATTGGGACAACATGACACTGTCAGTATATCAGTCACATTACACTCATTAGGTTAACATGTGGCATGGGCTAGATTACTTATAGCTTCCGTGTCTCTAGCTGCTGTACTCTGTTGTATACATTGGGACAGCGTGACACTGTCTGTAACTCAGTTAGGTTGCACTGATTGGGTTAACATGTGGCATAGGTTTGATTTCATACAGCTTCAGTGTCTCCTGTTGCTGTAGCTTTCTTTGCACTGGGACAACTTGACACTGTCGGTAACTCAGTCAGGTTGCACTCATTAGGGTAACATGTGGCATGGGCTAGATTACTTATAGCTTCAGTGTCTCTAGCTGGTGTACTCTGTTGTATACATTGGGACAACGTGACACTGTCAGTATCTCAGTCACATTGCACTCATTAGGTTAACATGTGGCATGGGCTAGATTACTTATAGTTTCAGTGTCTCTAGCTGCTGTACTCTGTTGTATATATTTGGACAACGTGACATTGTCAGTATCTTAGTCACATTGCACTCATTAGGATAACATGTGGCATGGGCTAGATTACTTATAGATTCAGTGTCTCTAGCTGCTATACTCTGTTGTATATATTAAGACAACAAGACATTGTCAGTATCTTAGTCACATTGCACTCATTAGGTTAACATGTGGCATGGGCTAGATTACTTATAGCTTCAGTGTCTCTAGCTGCTGTACTCTGTTGTATACATTGGGACAACCTGACACTGTCAGTATCTCAGTCACATTGCACTCATTAGGTTAAGATGTGGCATGGACTAGATTACTTATAGCTTCAGTGTCTCTAGCTGCTGTACTCTTTTGTATACATTGGGACAACGTGACACTGTCTGTAACTCAGTCACATTGCACTCATTAGGTTAACATGTGGCATGGGCTAGATTACTTATAGCTTCAGGGTCTCTAGCTGGTATACTCTGTTGTATACTTTGCACAACGTGACACTGTCAGTAACTCAGTCACAATGCACTCATTAGGTTAACATGTGGCATGGGCTAGATTACTTATAGCTTCAATGTCTCTAGATGGTGTACTCTGTTGTACACATTGGGACAAAGTAACACTGTCTGTAACTCAGTCACATTGCACTCATTAGGTTAACATGTGGCATGGGCTAGATTACTTATAGCTTCAGTGTCTCTAGCTGCTGTACCCTGTTGTATACATTGGACAACGTGACACTATCTGTAACTCAGTCAGGTTGCACTGATTGGGTTAATATGTGGCATAGGCTAGATTACTTATAGCTTCAGTGTCTCTAGCTGCTGTACTCCTTTGAATACACTGAGACAACGTGACATTGTCAGTAACTCAGTCACATTGCACTCATTAGGTTTTCATGTGGCATGGGCTAGATTACTTATAGCTTCAGTGTCTCTAGCTGCTGTACTCTGTTGTATATATTGGGACAACGTGACATTGTCAGTATCTTAGTCACATTGCACTCATTAGGTTAACATGTGGCATTGGCTAGATTACTTATAGCTTCAGTGTCTCTAGCTGCTGTACTCTGTTGTATATACTGGGACTACGTGACATTGTCAGCATCTTGGTCACATTGCACTCATTAGGTTAACATGTGGCATGGGCTAGATTACTTATAGCTTCAGTGTCTCTAGTTGCTATACTCTGTTGTATATATTGGGACAACGTGACATTGTCAGTATCCTAGTCACATTGCACTCATTAGGTTAACATGTGGCATGGGCTAGATTACTTATAGCTTCAGTGTCTCTAGCTGCTGTTATCTGTTGTATACATTGGGACAACGTGACACTGTCAGTAACTCAGTCACATTGCACTCATTAGGTTAACATGTGGCATGGGCTAGATTAGTTATAGCTTCAGTGTCTCAAGCGGGTGTACTCTGTTGTATACATTGGGACAACATGACACTGTCAGTATATCAGTCACACTACACTCATTAGGTTAAAATGTGGCATGGCTAGATTACTTATAGCATCAGTGTCTCTAGCTGCTGTACTTTGTTGTATACAGTGGGATAACGTGACACTGTAACTCAGTCACATTGCACTCATTAGGTTAACATGTGGCATGGGCTAGATTACTTATACCTTCAATGTCTTTAGCTGGTGTACTCTGTTGTATACATTGGGACAACGTGACACAGTCTGTAACTCAGTCACATTGCACTCATTAGGTTAACATGTGGCATGCCCTAGATTACTTATAGCTTCAGTGTCTCTAGCTGCTGTACTCTGTTGTATACTTTGGGACAACGTGACAATGTCTGTAACTCAGTCAGGTTGCACTGATTGGGTTAACATGTGGCATAGGCTAGATTACTTATAGCTTCAGTGTCTGTAGCTGGTGTACTCTGTTGCATACATTGGGACAACGTGACACTGTCTGTAACTCAGTCAGGTTGCATGATTGGGTTAACATGTGGCATAGATTTGATTACATACAGCTTCAGTGTCTCCTGGTGCTGTAGCTTTCTTTGCACTGGGAAAACTTGACACTGTCGGTAACCCAGTCAGGTTGCACTCATTAGGGTCACATGTGGCTTGGGCTAGATTACTTATAGCTTCAGTGTCTCCAGCTGCTGTACTCTGTTGTATATATTGGGACAACGTGACACTGTCAGTATCTCAGTCAGATTGCACTCATTAGGTTAACATGTGGCATGGGCTAGATTACTTATAACTTCAGTGTCTCTAGCTGCTGTACTCTTTTGTATACATTGGGCCAACGTGACACTGTCTGTAACTCAGTCACATTGCACTCATTAGGCTAACAGGTGGCATGGGCTATATTACTTATAGCTTCAGTGTCTCTAGCTGGTGTACTCTTTTGTATACATTGGGACAACATGACACTGTCAGTATGTCAGTCACATTACACTCATTAGTTTAACGTGTGGCATGGGCTAGATTACTTATAGCTTCAGTGTCTCTAGCTGGTGTACTCTGTTGTATACATTGGGACAACGTGCCACTGTCTGTAACTCAGTCAGGTTGCACTGATTGGGTTAACATGTGGCATAGGTTTGATTACATTCAGCTTCAGTGTTTCTAGCTGGTGTACTCTGTTGTATACATTGGGACATTGGGACACTGTCTGTATCTAAGTCAGGTTGCGCTGATTGGGTTAACATGTGGCATGGGCTAGATTACTTGTAGCTTCAGTGTCTCTAGCTGCTGTACTCTGTTGTATACATTGGGAGAGCCTGACACTGTCAGTATCTATGTCACATTGCACTCATTAGGTTAACATGTGGCATGGGCTAGATTACTTATAGCTTCAGTGTCTCTAGCTTCTGTACTCTTTTGTATACACTGGAACAGCGTGACCTTGTCTGTAACTAGGTCACATTGCACTCATTAGGTTAACATGTGGCATGGGCTAGATTACTTATAGCTTCAGTGTCTCTAACTGGTGTACTCTGTTGTATACCTTGGGACAACATGACACTGTCAGTATATCAGTCACATTGCACTCATTAGTTTAACGGGTGGCATGGTCTAAATTACTTATAGCTTCTATGTCTCTAGCTGGTGTACTCTGTTGTATACATTGGGACAACGTGACACTGTCTGTAACTCAGTCAGGTTGCACTGATTGGGTTAACATGTGGCATGGGCTAGATTACTTATAGCTTCAGTGTCTCTAGCTGGTGTACTCTGTTGTATACATTGGGACAACGTGACACTGTCTGTAACTCAGTCAGGTTGCACTGATTGGGTTAACATGTGGCATAGGTTTGATTACATACAGCTACAGTGTCTCTAGCTGGTGTACTCTGTTGTATATATTGGGAGAACGTGACACTTTCAGTAACTCGGTCACATTGCACTTATTAGGTTAACATGTGGCATGGGCTTAATTACTTATAGCTTCAGTGTCTCTAGCTGCTGTACTCTGTTGTATACATTGGGACAACGTGACACTGTCTGTAACACAGTCACATTGCAGTCATTAGGTTAACATGTGGCATGGGCAAGATTACTTATAGCTTCCTTGTCTCTAGGTGGTGTACTCTGTTGTATAAATTGGGACAACGTGACACTGTCAGTAACTCAGTCACATTGCACTTATTAGGTTAACATGTGGCATGGGCTAGATTACTTATAGCTTCCGTGTCTCTAGCTGCTGTACTCTGTTGTATACATTGGGACAACGTGACACTGTCTGTAACTCAGTCGGGTTGCACTGATTGGGTTAACATTTGGCATAGGTTTGATTACATACAGCTTCAGTGTCTCCTGTTGCTGTAGCTTTCTTTGCACTGGGACAACTTGACTCTGTCGGTAACCCAGTCAGGTTGCACTCATTAGGGTAACATGTGGCATGGGCTAGATTACTTATAGCTTCAGTGTCTCTAGCTGCTGTACTGTGTTGTATACATTGGGACAACGTGACACTGTCAGTATCTCAGTCACATTGCACTCATTAGGTTAACACTTGGCATGGGCTAGATTACTTATAACTTCAGTGTCTCTAGCTGCTGTACTTTGTTGTATACATTGGGACAACGTGACACTGTCTTTAACTCAGTAACATTGCACTCATTAGGTTAACATGTGGCATGGGCTAGATTACTTATAGCTTCAATGTCTCTAGCTGGTGTACTCTGTTGTATACATTGGGACAACGTGACACTTTCTGTAACTCAGTCACATTGCACTCATTAGGTTAACATGTGGTATGTGCTAGATTACTTATAGCTTCAGTGTCTCTAGCTGCTGTACTCTGTTGTATACATTGGACAACGTGACACTAACTGTAACTCAGTCAGGTTGCACTCATTAGGTTAACATGTGGCATGGGCTAGATTACTTATAGCTTCAGTGACTCTAGCTGCTGTACTCTGTTGTATACATTAGTACAACGTGACACTGTCAGTAACTTAGTCACATATCACTCATTAGGTTAACATGTGACATGGGCTAGATTACTTATAGCTTCAGTATCTCTCCTTGCTGTACTTTGTTGTATACATTGGGACAACGAGACACTGTCAGTATCTCAGTCACATTGCACTCATTAGGTTAACATGTGGCATGGGCTAGATTACTTATAGTTTCAGTGTCTCTAGGTGCTGTACTCTGTTGTATACATTGGGACAACGTGACACTGTCTGTAACTCAGTCACATTGCACTCATAGGTTAACATGTGGCATGGGCTAGATTGCTTATAGCTTCAGTGTCTCTAATTGCTGTACTCTGTTGTATACATTGGACAACGTGACGCTGTCTGTAACTCAGTCAGGTTGCACTGATTGGGTTAACATGTGGCATAGGCTAGATTACTTATAGCTTCAGTGTCTCTAGCTGCTGTACTCCGTTGAATACACTGGGACAACGTGACACTGTCAGTAACTCAGTCACATTGCACTCATTAGGTTAACGTGTGGCATGGGCTAGATTACTTATAGCTTCAGTGTCATTAGCTGGTGTACTCTGTTGTATACATTGGGACAACGTGACACTGTCAGTAACTTAGTCACATTGCACTCATTAGGTTAACATGTGACATGGGCTAGATTACTTATATCTTCAGTGTCTCTAGCTGCTGTACTCTGTTGTATACATTGGGACAAAGTGACACTGTCAGTATCTCAGTCACGTTGAACTCATCAGGTTAACATGTGGCATGGGCTAGATTACTTATAGCTTCAGTGTCTCTCGCTGCTGTACTCTGTTGTATACATTGGGGCAACGAGACACTGTCAGTATCTCAGTCACATTGCACTCATTAGGTTAACATGTGGCATGGGCTAGTTTACTTATAGCTTCAGTGTCTCTAGCTGCTGTACTCTGTTGTTTACATTCGGATAACGTGACACTGTCAGTATCTCAGTCATATTGCACTCATTAGGTTAACATGTTGCGTGGGCTAGATTACTTATAGCTTCAGTGTTCTAGCTGCTGTACTCTGTTGTATACATTTGGACAACGTGACACTGTCAGTATCTCAGTCACATTGCACTCATTAGGTTAACATGTGGCATGGGCTAGATCAATTATAGTTTCAGTGTCTCTAGCTGCTGTACTCTGTTGTATACATTGGGGCAACGTGACACTGTCTGTATCTCAGTCACATAGCACTCATAGGTTAACATGTGGCATGGGCTAGATTGCTTATAGCTTCAGTGTCTCTAATTGCTGTACTCTGTTGTATACATTGGGACAACGTGACACTGTCAGTATATCAGTCACATTACACTCATTAGTTTAACGTATGGCATGGGCTAGATTGCTTATAGCTTCAGTGTCTCTAGCTGGTGTACTCTGTTGTATACATTGGGACAACGTGCCACTGTCTGTAACTCAGTCAGGTTGCACTGAATGGGTTAACATGTGGCATAGGTTTGATTACATTCAGCTTCAGTGTCTCTAGCTGGTGTACTCTGTTGTATACACTGGGACATTGTGACACTGTCTGTACCTCAGTCAGGTTGCACTGATTAGGTTAACATGTGGCATGGGCTAGATTACTTATAGCTTCAGTGTCTCTAGCTTCTGTACTCTGTTGTATACATTGGGACAACGTGACACTGTCTGTAACTCAGTCAGTTTGCACTGATTGGGTCAACATGTGGCATAGGTTTGATTACATACAGCGTCAGTGTCTCTAGCTGGTGTACTCTGTTGTATATATTGGGACAACGGGACATTTTCAGTAACTCAGTCACATTGCACTCATTAGGCTAACATGTGGCATGGGCTTAATTACTTATAGCTTCAGTGTCTATAGCTGCTGTAATACTTTGTATACATTGGGACAACGCGACACTGTCAGTATCTCAGTCACATTACCCTCATTAGGTTAACATGTGGCGTGGGCTAGATTACTTATAGCTTCAGTGTCTCTAGCTTCTGTACTCTGTTGTATACATTGGGACAACCTGACACTGTCAGTATCTCAGTCACATTGCACTCATTAGGTTTAGATGTGGCATGGGCTAAATTACTTATAACTTCAGTGTCTCAAGCTGGTGTACTCTGTTGTATACATTGGGACAACATGACACTGTCAGTATATCAGTCACATTACACTCATTAGGTTAACATGTGGCATGGGCTAGATTACTTATAAATTCAGTGTCTCTAGCTGGTGTACTCTGTTGTATACATTGGGTCGACGTGACACTGTCTGTAACTCAGTCACATTGCACTCATTAGGTTATCATGTGGCATGGGCTAGATTACTTATAGCTTCAATGTCTCTAGCTGGTGTACTCTGTTGTATACATTGGGACAACGTGACACTGTCTGTAACTCAGTCACATTGCACTCATTAGGTTAACATGTGGCATGCGCTAGATTACTTATAGCTTCAGTGTCTCTAGCTGCTGTACTCTGTTGTATACATTGGGACAACGTGACACTGTCTGTAACTCAGTCAGGTTGCACTGATTGGGTTAACATGTGGCATAGGCTTATTACTTATAGCTTCAGTGTCTGTAGCTGGTGTACTCTGTTGTATACATTGGGACAACGTGACACTGTCTGTAACTCAGTCAGGTTGCACTGATTGGGTTAACATGTGGCATAGTTTTGATTACATACAGCTTCAGTGTCTCCTGGTGCTGTAGCTTTCTTTGCACTGGGACAACTTGACACTGTCGGTAACCCAGTCAGGTTGCACTCATTAGCGTCACATGTGGCTTGGGCTAGATTACTTATAGCTTCAGTGTCTCTAGCTGCTGTACTCTGTTGTATACATTGGGACAACGTGACACTGTCAGTATCTCAGTCACATTGCACTCATTAGGTTACCATGTGGCATGGGCTAGATTACTTATAGCTTCAGTGTCTCTAATTGCTGTACTCTGTTGTATACATTGGACAACGTGACACTGTCTGTAACTGAGTCAGGTTGCACTGATTGGGTTAACATGTGGCATAGGCTAGATTACTTATAGCTTCAGTGTCTCTAGCTGCTGTACTCCGTTGAATACACTGGGACAACGTGACACTGTCAGTAACTCAGTCACATTGCACTCATTAGGTTAACGTATGGCATGAGCTAGATTACTTATAGCTTCAGTGTCATTAGCTGGTGTACTCTGTTGTATACATTGGGACAACGTGACACTGTCAGTAACTTAGTCACATTGCACTCATTAGGCTAACATGTGACATTGGCTAGATTACTTATATCTTCAGTGTCTCTAGCTGCTGTACTCTGTTGTATACATTGGTACAAAGTGACACTGTCAGTATCTCAGTCACGTTGAACTCATTAGGTTAACATGTGGCATGGGCAAGATTACTTATAGCTTCAGTGTCTCTCGCTGCTGTACTCAGTTGTATACATTGGGACAACGAGACACTGTCAGTATCTCAGTCACATTGCACTCATTAGGTTAACATGTGACATGGGCTAGTTTACTTATAGCTTCCGTGTCTCTAGCTGCTGTACTCTGTTGTTTACATTGGGATAACGTGACACTGTCAGTATCTCAGTCATATTGCACTCATTAGGTTAACATGTGGCATGGGCTAGATTACTTATAGCTTCAGTGTCTCTAGCTGCTGTACTCTGTTGTATACATTTGGACAACGTGACACTGTCAGTATCTCAGTCACATTGCACTCATTAGGTTAACATGTGGCATGGGCTAGATTAATTATAGTTTCAGTGTCTCTAGCTGCTGTACTCTGTTGTATACATTGGGACAACGTGACACTGTCTGTATCTCAGTCACATTGCACTCATAGGTTAACATGTGGCATGGGCTAGATTGCTTATAGCTTCAGTGTCTCTAATTGCTGTACTCTGTTGTATACATTGGGACAACGTGACACTGTCTGTAACTCAGTCAGGTTGCACTGATTGGGTTAACATGTGGCATAGGCTAGATTACTTATAGCTTCAGTGTCTCTAGCTGCTGTACTCCGTTGAATACACTGGGACAACGTGACACTGGCAGTATCTCAGTCACATTGCACTGATTGGGTTAACATGTGGCATGGGCTAGATTACTTACAGCTTCAGTGTCTCTAGCTGGTGTACTCTGTTGTATACATTGGGACAACGTGACACTGTCTGTAACTCAGTCAGGTTGCACTGATTGGGTTAAAATGTGGCATAGGTTTGATTACATTCAGCTTCAGTGTCTCTAGCTTCTGTACTCTTTTGTATACATTGGGTCAACGTGACACTGTCTGTAACTCAGTCGCATTGCACTCATTAGGTTAACATGTGGCATGGGCTAGATTACTTATAGCTTCCGTGTCTCTAGCTGCTGTACTCTGATGTATACATTGGGACACTGTGACACTGTCAGTATCTCAGTCACATTGCACTTATTGGGTTAACATGTGGCATTGGCTAGATTACTTATAGCTTCCGTGGCTCTAGCTGCTGTACTCTGTTGTATACATTGGGACAACGTGACACTGTCTATAACTCAGTCAGGTTGCACTGATTGAATTAACATGTGGCATAGGTTTGATTACATACAGCTTCAGTGTCTCCTGTTGCTGTAGCTTTCTTTGCACTGGGCCAACTACACACTGTCTGTAACCCAGTCAGGTTGCACTCATTAGGGTAACATGTGGCATGGGCTAGATTACTTATAGCTTCCGTGTCTCTAGCTGCTGTACTCTGTTGTATACATTGGGACAACGTGACACTGTCAGTATCTCAGTCACATTGCACTCATTAGGTTAACATGTGGCATGGGCTAGATTACTTATAGCTTCAGTGTCTCTAGCTGCTGTACTCTGTTGTATACATTGGGACAACGTGACACTGTCTGTAACTCAGTCAGGTTACACTAATTGGGTTAACATGTGGCATGGCCTAGATTACTTATAGCTTCAGTGTCTCTAGCTGCTGTACTCATTTGTATACATTGGGAGAATGTGACACTGTCTGTAACTCAGTCACATTGCACTCATTAGGCTAACAGGTGGCATGGGCTATATTACTTATAGCTTCAGTGTCTCTAGCTGGTGTACTCTTTTGTATACATTGGGACAACATGACACTGTCAGTATGTCAGTCACATTACACTCATTAGTTTAACGTGTGGCATGGGCTAGATTACTTATAGCTTCAGTGTCTCTAGCTGGTGTACTCTGTTGTATACATTGGGACAACGTGCCACTGTCTGTAACTCAGTCAGGTTGCACTGATTGGGTTAACATGTGGCATAGGTTCGATTACATTCAGCTTCAGTGTTTCTAGCTGGTGTACTCTGTTGTATACATTGGGACATTGGGACACTGTCTGTATCTAAGTCAGGTTGCGCTGATTGGGTTAACATGTGGCATGGGCTAGATTACTTGTAGCTTCAGTGTCTCTAGCTGCTGTACTCTGTTGTATACATTGGGAGAGCCTGACACTGTCAGTATCTATGTCACATTGCACTCATTAGGTTAACATGTGGCATGGGCTAGATTACTTATAGCTTCAGTGTCTCTAGCTTCTGTACTCTTTTGTATACACTGGAACAGCGTGACCTTGTCTGTAACTCAGTAACATTGCACTCATTAGGTTAACATGTGGCATGGGCTAGATTACTTATAGCTTCAGTGTCTCTAACTGGTGTACTCTGTTGTATACCTTGGGACAACATGACACTGTCAGTATATCAGTCACATTGCACTCATTAGTTTAACGGGTGGCATGGTCTAAATTACTTATAGCTTCTATGTCTCTAGCTGGTGTACTCTGTTGTATACATTGGGACAACGTGACACTGTCTGTAACTCAGTCAGGTTGCACTGATTGGGTTAACATGTGGCATGGGCTAGATTACTTATAGCTTCAGTGTCTCTAGCTGGTGTACTCTGTTGTATACATTGGGACAACGTGACACTGTCTGTAACTCAGTCAGGTTGCACTGATTGGGTTAACATATGGCATAGGTTTGATTACATACAGCTTCAGTGTCTCTAGCTGGTGTACTCTGTTGTATATATTGGGAGAACGTGACACTTTCAGTAACTCGGTCACATTGCACTTATTAGGTTAACATGTGGCATGGGCTTAATTACTTATAGCTTCAGTGTCTCTAGCTGCTGTACTCTGTTGTATACATTGGGATAACGTGACACTGTCTGTAACACAGTCACATTGCAGTCATTAGGTTAACATGTGGCATGGGCAAGATTACTTATAGCTTCCTTGTCTCTAGGTGGTGTACTCTGTTGTATACATTGGGACAACGTGACACTGTCAGTATCTCTAGTCACATTGCACTCATTAGGTTAACACTTGGCATGGGCTAGATTACTTATAACTTCAGTGTCTCTAGCTGCTGTACTTTGTTGTATACATTGGGACAACGTGACACTGTCTTTAACTCAGTAACATTGCACTCATTAGGTTAACATGTGGCATGGGCTAGATTACTTATAGCTTCAATGTCTCTAGCTGGTGTACTCTGTTGTATACATTGGGACAACGTGACACTTTCTGTAACTCAGTCACATTGCACTCATTAGGTTAACATGTGGTATGTGCTAGATTACTTATAGCTTCAGTGTCTCTAGCTGCTGTACTCTGTTGTATACATTGGACAACGTGACACTAACTGTAACTCAGTCAGGTTGCACTCATTAGGTTAACATGTGGCATGGGCTAGATTACTTATAGCTTCAGTGACTCTAGCTGCTGTACTCTGTTGTATACATTAGGACAACGTGACACTGTCAGTAACTTAGTCACATATCACTCATTAGGTTAACATGTGACATGGGCTAGATTACTTATAGCTTCAGTATCTCTCCTTGCTGTACTTTGTTGTATACATTGGGACAACGAGACACTGTCAGTATCTCAGTCACATTGCACTCATTAGGTTAACATGTGGCATGGGCTAGATTACTTATAGTTTCAGTGTCTCTAGGTGCTGTACTCTGTTGTATACATTGGGACAACGTGACACTGTCTGTAACTCAGTCACATTGCACTCATAGGTTAACATGTGGCATGGGCTAGATTGCTTATAGCTTCAGTGTCTCTAATTGCTGTACTCTGTTGTATACATTGGACAACGTGACGCTGTCTGTAACTCAGTCAGGTTGCACTGATTGGGTTAACATGTGGCATAGGCTAGATTACTTATAGCTTCAGTGTCTCTAGCTGCTGTACTCCGTTGAATACACTGGGACAACGTGACACTGTCAGTAACTCAGTCACATTGCACTCATTAGGTTAACGTGTGGCATGGGCTAGATTACTTATAGCTTCAGTGTCATTAGCTGGTGTACTCTGTTGTATACATTGGGAAAACGTGACACTGTCAGTAACTTAGTCACATTGCACTCATTAGGTTAACATGTGACATGGGCTAGATTACTTATATCTTCAGTGTCTCTAGCTGCTGTACTCTGTTGTATACATTGGGACAAAGTGACACTGTCAGTATCTCAGTCACGTTGAACTCATTAGGTTAACATGTGGCATGGGCTAGATTACTTATAGCTTCAGTGTCTCTCGCTGCTGTACTCTGTTGTATACATTGGGGCAACGAGACACTGTCAGTATCTCAGTCACATTGCACTCATTAGGTTAACATGTGGCATGGGCTAGTTTACTTATAGCTTCAGTGTCTCTAGCTGCTGTACTCTGTTGTTTACATTCGGATAACGTGACACTGTCAGTATCTCAGTCATATTGCACTCATTAGGTTAACATGTTGCGTGGGCTAGATTACTTATAGCTTCAGTGTTCTAGCTGCTGTACTCTGTTGTATACATTTGGACAACGTGACACTGTCAGTATCTCAGTCACATTGCACTCATTAGGTTAACATGTGGCATGGGCTAGATCAATTATAGTTTCAGTGTCTCTAGCTGCTGTACTCTGTTGTATACATTGGGGCAACGTGACACTGTCTGTATCTCAGTCACATAGCACTCATAGGTTAACATGTGGCATAGGCTAGATTACTTATAGCTTCAGTGTCTCTAGCTGCTGTACTCCGTTGAATACACTGGGACAACGTGACACTGGCAGTATCTCAGTCACATTGCACTGATTGGGTTAACATGTGGCATGGGCTAGATTACTTACAGCTTCAGTGTCTCTAGCTGCTGTACTCTGTTATATACATTGGGACAACGTGACACTGTCAGTATATCAGTCACATTACACTCATTAGTTTAACGTATGGCATGGGCTAGATTGCTTATAGCTTCAGTGTCTCTAGCTGGTGTACTCTGTTGTATACATTGGGACAACGTGCCACTGTCTGTAACTCAGTCAGGTTGCACTGAATGGGTTAACATGTGGCATAGGTTTGATTACATTCAGCTTCAGTGTCTCTAGCTGGTGTACTCTGTTGTATACACTGGGACATTGTGACACTGTCTGTACCTCAGTCAGGTTGCACTGATTAAGTTAACATGTGGCATGGGCTAGATTACTTATAGCTTCAGTGTCTCTAGCTTCTGTACTCTGTTGTATACATTGGGTCAACGTGACACTGTCTGTAACTCAGTCAGTTTGCACTGATTGGGTCAACATGTGGCATAGGTTTGATTACATACAGCGTCAGTGTCTCTAGCTGGTGTACTCTGTTGTATATATTGGGACAACGGGACACTTTCAGTAACTCAGTCACATTGCACTCATTAGGCTAACATGTGGCATGGGCTTAATTACTTATAGCTTCAGTGTCTATAGCTGCTGTAATACTTTGTATACATTGGGACAACGCGACACTGTCAGTATCTCAGTCACATTACCCTCATTAGGTTAACATGTGGCGTGGGCTAGATTACTTATAGCTTCAGTGTCTCTAGCTTCTGTACTCTGTTGTATACATTGGGACAACCTGACACTGTCAGTATCTCAGTCACATTGCACTCATTAGGTTTAGATGTGGCATGGGCTAAATTACTTATAACTTCAGTGTCTCAAGCTGGTGTACTCTGTTGTATACATTGGGACAACATGACACTGTCAGTATATCAGTCACATTACACTCATTAGGTTAACATGTGGCATGGGCTAGATTACTTATAAATTCAGTTTCTCTAGCTGGTGTACTCTGTTGTATACATTGGGTCGACGTGACACTGTCTGTAACTCAGTCACATTGCACTCATTAGGTTATCATGTGGCATGGGCTAGATTACGTATAGCTTCAATGTCTCTAGCTGGTGTACTCTGTTGTATACATTGGGACAACGTGACACTGTCTGTAACTCAGTCACATTGCACTCATTAGGTTAACATGTGGCATGCGCTAGATTACTTATAGCTTCAGTGTCTCTAGCTGCTGTACTCTGTTGTATACATTGGGACAACGTGACACTGTCTGTAACTCAGTCAGGTTGCACTGATTGGGTTAACATGCGGCATAGGCTTATTACTTATAGCCTCAGTGTCTGTAGCTGGAGTACTCTGTTGTATACATTGGGACAACGTGACACTGTCTGTAACTCAGTCAGGTTGCACTGATTGGGTTAACATGTGGCATAGTTTTGATTACATACAGCTTCAGTGTCTCCTGGTGCTGTAGCTTTCTTTGCACTGGGACAACTTGACACTGTCGGTAACCCAGTCAGGTTGCACTCATTAGCGTCACATGTGGCTTGGGCTAGATTACTTATAGCTTTAGTGTCTCTAGCTGCTGTACTCTATTGTATACATTGGGACAACGTGACACTGTCAGTATCTCAGTCAGATTGCACTCATTAGGTTCACATATGGCATGGGCTAGATTACTTATAGCTTCAGTGTCTCTAGCTGCTGTACTCTGTTGTATACATTGGGACAACCTGACACTGTCAGTATCTCAGTCACATTGCACTCATTAGGTTAACATGTGGCATGGGCTAGATTACTTATAACTTCAGTGTCTCTAGCTGCTGTACTTTGTTGTATATATTGGGACAACGTGACACTGTCTTTAACTCAGTCACATTGCACTCATAGGTTAACATGTGGCATGGGCTAGATTGCTTATAGCTTCAGTGTCTCTAATTGCTGTACTCTGTTGTATACATTGGACAACGTGACACTGTCTGTAACTGAGTCAGGTTGCACTGATTGGGTTAACATGTGGCATAGGCTAGATTACTTATAGCTTCAGTGTGTCTAGCTGCTGTACTCCGTTGAATACACTGGGACAACGTGACACTGTCAGTAACTCAGTCACATTGCACTCATTAGGTTAACGTGTGGCATGGGCTAGATTACTTATAGCTTCAGTGTCATTAGCTGGTGTACTCTGTTGTATACATTGGGACAACGTGACACTGTCAGTAACTTAGTCACATTGCACTCATTAGGTTAACATGTGACATGGGCTAGATTACTTATATCTTCAGTGTCTCTAGCTGCTGTACTCTGTTGTATACATTGGGACAAAGTGACACTCTCAGTATCTCAGTCACGTTGAACTCATTAGGTTAACATGTGGCATGGGCTAGATTACTTATAGCTTCAGTGTCTCTCGCTGCTGTACTCTGTTGTATACATTGGGGCAACGAGACACTGTCAGTATCTCAGTCACATTGCACTCATTAGGTTAACATGTGGCATGGGCTAGTTTACTTATAGCTTCAGTGTCTCTAGCTGCTGTACTCTGTTGTTTACATTCGGATAACGTGACACTGTCAGTATCTCAGTCATATTGCACTCATTAGGTTAACATGTTGCGTGGGCTAGATTACTTATAGCTTCAGTGTTCTAGCTGCTGTACTCTGTTGTATACATTTGGACAACGTGACACTGTCAGTATCTCAGTCACATTGCACTCATTAGGTTAACATGTGGCATGGGCTAGATCAATTATAGTTTCAGTGTCTCTAGCTGCTGTACTCTGTTGTATACATTGGGGCAACGTGACACTGTCTGTATCTCAGTCACATAGCACTCATAGGTTAACATGTGGCATGGGCTAGATTGCTTATAGCTTCTGTGTCTCTAATTGCTGTACTCTGTTGTATACATTGGGACAACGTGACACTGTCTGTAACTCAGTCAGGTTGCACTGATTGGGTTAACATGTTGCGTGGGCTAGATTACTTATAGCTTCCGTGTCTCTAGCTGCTGTACTCTGTTGTATACATTTGGACAACGTGACACTGTCAGTATCTCAGTCACATTGCACTCATTAGGTTAACATGTGGCATGGGCTAAATCAATTATAGTTTCAGTGTCTCTAGCTGCTGTACTCTGTTGTATACACTGGGACAACGTGACACTGGCAGTATCTCAGTCACATTGCACTGATTGGGTTAACATGTGGCATGGGCTAGATTACTTACAGCTTCAGTGTCTCTAGCTGCTGTACTCTGTTATATACATTGGGACAACGTGACACTGTCAGTATATCAGTCACATTACACTCATTAGTTTAACGTATGGCATGGGCTAGATTGCTTATAGCTTCAGTGTCTCTAGCTGGTGTACTCTGTTGTATACATTGGGACAACGTGCCACTGTCTGTAACTCAGTCAGGTTGCACTGAATGGGTTAACATGTGGCATAGGTTTGATTACATTCAGCTTCAGTGTCTCTAGCTGGTGTACTCTGTTGTATACACTGGGACATTGTGACACTGTCTGTACCTAAGTCAGGTTGCACTGATTAAGTTAACATGTGGCATGGGCTAGATTACTTATAGCTTCAGTGTCTCTAGCTTCTGTACTCTGTTGTATACATTGGGACAACGTGACACTGTCTGTAACTCAGTCAGTTTGCACTGATTGGGTCAACATGTGGCATAGGTTTGATTACATACAGCGTCAGTGTCTCTAGCTGGTGTACTCTGTTGTATATATTGGGACAACGGGACACTTTCAGTAACTCAGTCACATTGCACTCATTAGGCTAACATGTGGCATGGGCTTAATTACTTATAGCTTCAGTGTCTATAGCTGCTGTAATACTTTGTATACATTGGGACAACGCGACACTGTCAGTATCTCAGTCACATTACCCTCATTAGGTTAACATGTGGCGTGGGCTAGATTACTTATAGCTTCAGTGTCTCTAGCTTCTGTACTCTGTTGTATACATTGGGACAACCTGACACTGTCAGTATCTCAGTCACATTGCACTCATTAGGTTTAGATGTGGCATGGGCTAAATTACTTATAACTTCAGTGTCTCAAGCTGGTGTACTCTGTTGTATACATTGGGACAACATGACACTGTCAGTATATCAGTCACATTACACTCATTAGGTTAACATGTGGCATGGGCTAGATTACTTATAAATTCAGTGTCTCTAGCTGGTGTACTCTGTTGTATACATTGGGTCGACGTGACACTGTCTGTAACTCAGTCACATTGCACTCATTAGGTTATCATGTGGCATGGGCTAGATTACTTATAGCTTCAATGTCTCTAGCTGGTGTACTCTGTTGTATACATTGGGACAACGTGACACTGTCTGTAACTCAGTCACATTGCACTCATTAGGTTAACATGTGGCATGCGCTAGATTACTTATAGCTTCAGTGTCTCTTGCTGCTGTACTCTGTTGTATACATTGGGACAACGTGACACTGTCTGTAACTCAGTCAGGTTGCACTGATTGGGTTAACATGTGGCATAGATTTGATTACATACAGCTTCAGTGTCTCTAGCTGGTGTACTCTGTTGTATATATTGGGACAACGTGACACTGTCTGTAACTCAGTCAGGTTGCACTGATTGGGTTAACATGTGGCATAGTTTTGATTACATACAGCTTCAGTGTCTCCTGGTGCTGTAGCTTTCTTTGCACTGGGACAACTTGACACTGTCGGTAACCCAGTCAGGTTGCACTCATTAGCGTCACATGTGGCTTGGGCTAGATTACTTATAGCTTCAGTGTCTCTAGCTGCTGTACTCTATTGTATACATTGGGACAACGTGACACTGTCAGTATCTCAGTCAGATTGCACTCATTAGGTTCACATATGGCATGGGCTAGATTACTTATAGCTTCAGTGTCTCTAGCTGCTGTACTCTGTTGTATACATTGGGACAACCTGACACTGTCAGTATCTCAGTCAGATTGCACTCATTAGGTTCACATATGGCATGGGCTAGATTACTTATAACTTCAGTGTCTCTAGCTGCTGTACTTTGTTGTATACATTGGGACAACGTGACACTGTCTTTAACTCAGTCACATTGCACTCATAGGTTAACATGTGGCATGGGCTAGATTGCTTATAGCTTCAGTGTCTCTAATTGCTGTACTCTGTTGTATACATTGGACAACGTGACACTGTCTGTAACTGAGTCAGGTTGCACTGATTGGGTTAACATGTGGCATAGGCTAGATTACTTATAGCTTCAGTGTCTCTAGCTGCTGTACTCCGTTGAATACACTGGGACAACGTGACACTGTCAGTAACTCAGTCACATTGCACTCATTATGTTAACGTGTGGCATGAGCTAGATTACTTATAGCTTCAGTGTCATTAGCTGGTGTACTCTGTTGTATACTTTGGGACAACGTGACACTGTCAGTAACTTAGTCACATTGCACTCATTAGGTTAACATGTGACATTGGCTAGATTACTTATATCTTCAGTGTCTCTAGCTGCTGTACTCTGTTGTATACATTGGTACAAAGTGACACTGTCAGTATCTCAGTCACGTTGAACTCATTAGGTTAACATGTGGCATGGGCTAGATTACTTATAGCTTCAGTGTCTCTCGCTGCTGTACTCAGTTGTATACATTGGGACAACGAGACACTGTCAGTATCTCAGTCACATTGCACTCATTAGGTTAACATGTGACATGGGCTAGTTTACTTATAGCTTCCGTGTCTCTAGCTGCTGTACTCTGTTGTTTACATTGGGATAACGTGACACTGTCAGTATCTCAGTCATATTGCACTCATTAGGTTAACATGTGGCATGGGCTAGATTACTTATAGCTTCAGTGTCTCTAGCTGCTGTACTCTGTTGTATACATTTGGACAACGTGACACTGTCAGTATCTCAGTCACATTGCACTCATTAGGTTAACATGTGGCATGGGCTAGATTAATTATAGTTTCAGTGTCTCTAGCTGCTGTACTCTGTTGTATACATTGGGACAACGTGACACTGTCTGTATCTCAGTCACATTGCACTCATAGGTTAACATGTGGCATGGGCTAGATTGCTTATAGCTTCAGTGTCTCTAATTGCTGTACTCTGTTGTATACATTGGGACAACGTGACACTGTCTGTAACTCAGTCAGGTTGCACTGATTGGGTTAACATGTGGCATAGGCTAGATTACTTATAGCTTCAGTGTCTCTAGCTGCTGTACTCCGTTGAATACACTGGGACAACGTGACACTGGCAGTATCTCAGTCACATTGCACTGATTGGGTTAACATGTGGCATGGGCTAGATTACTTACAGCTTCAGTGTCTCTAGCTGGTGTACTCTGTTGTATACATTGGGACAACGTGCCACTTTCTGTAACTCAGTCAGGTTGCACTGATTGGGTTAACATGTGGCATAGGTTTGATTACATTCAGCTTCAGTGTCTCTAGCTTCTGTACTCTTTTGTATACATTGGGTCAACGTGACACTGTCTGTAACTCAGTCGCATTGCACTCATTAGGTTAACATGTGGCATGGGCTAGATTACTTATAGCTTCCGTGTCTCTAGCTGCTGTACTCTGTTGTATACATTGGGACAACGTGACACTGTCAGTATCTCAGTCACATTGCACTTATTGGGTTAACATGTGGCATTGGCTAGATTACTTATAGCTTCCGTGGCTCTAGCTGCTGTACTCTGTTGTATACATTGGGACAACGTGACACTGTCTATAACTCAGTCAGGTTGCACTGATTGAATTAACATGTGGCATAGGTTTGATTACATACAGCTTCAGTGTCTCCTGTTGCTGTAGCTTTCTTTGCACTGGGCCAACTACACACTGTCTGTAACCCAGTCAGGTTGCACTCATTAGGGTAACATGTGGCATGGGCTAGATTACTTATAGCTTCCGTGTCTCTAGCTGCTGTACTCTGTTGTATACATTGGGACAACGTGACACTGTCAGTATCTCAGTCACATTGCACTCATTAGGTTAACATGTGGCATGGGCTAGATTACTTATAGCTTCAGTGTCTCTAGCTGCTGTACTCTGTTGTATACATTGGGACAACGTGACACTGTCTGTAACTCAGTCAGGTTACACTAATTGGGTTAACATGTGGCATGGCCTAGATTACTTATAGCTTCAGTGTCTCTAGCTGCTGTACTCATTTGTATACATTGGGAGAATGTGACACTGTCTGTAACTCAGTCACATTGCACTCATTAGGCTAACAGGTGGCATGGGCTATATTACTTATAGCTTCAGTGTCTCTAGCTGGTGTACTCTTTTGTATACATTGGGACAACATGACACTGTCAGTATGTCAGTCACATTACACTCATTAGTTTAACGTGTGGCATGGGCTAGATTACTTATAGCTTCAGTGTCTCTAGCTGGTGTACTCTGTTGTATACATTGGGACAACGTGCCACTGTCTGTAACTCAGTCAGGTTGCACTGATTGGGTTAACATGTGGCATAGGTTTGATTACATTCAGCTTCAGTGTTTCTAGCTGGTGTACTCTGTTGTATACATTGGGACATTGGGACACTGTCTGTATCTAAGTCAGGTTGCGCTGATTGGGTTAACATGTGGCATGGGCTAGATTACTTGTAGCTTCAGTGTTTCTAGCTGCCGTACTCTGTTGTATACATTGGGAGAGCCTGACACTGTCAGTATCTATGTCACATTGCACTCATTAGGTTAACATGTGGCATGGGCTAGATTACTTATAGCTTCAGTGTCTCTAGCTTCTGTACTCTTTTGTATACACTGGAACAGCGTGACCTTGTCTGTAACTCAGTCTCATTGCACTCATTAGGTTAACATGTGGCATGGGCTAGATTACTTATAGCTTCAGTGTCTCTAACTGGTGTACTCTGTTGTATACCTTGGGACAACATGACACTGTCAGTATATCAGTCACATTGCACTCATTAGTTTAACGGGTGGCATGGCCTAAATTACTTATAGCTTCTATGTCTCTAGCTGGTGTACTCTGTTGTATACATTGGGACAACGTGACACTGTCTGTAACTCAGTCAGGTTGCACTGATTGGGTTAACATGTGGCATGGGCTAGATTACTTATAGCTTCAGTGTCTCTAGCTGGTG
Organism: Deroplatys truncata; assembly: GCA_030765065.1. Lineage (NCBI taxonomy): Eukaryota > Metazoa > Arthropoda > Insecta > Mantodea > Mantidae > Deroplatys > Deroplatys truncata. The sequence continues at coordinate 214,041,223 of CM060988.1, read as the reverse complement.
TACTCTGTTGTATACATTGGGACAACGTGACACTGTCTGTAACTCAGTCAGGTTGCACTGATTGGGTTAACATGTGGCATAGGTTTGATTACATACAGCTTCAGTGTCTCTAGCTGGTGTACTCTGTTGTATATATTGGGAGAACGTGACACTTTCAGTAACTCGGTCACATTGCACTTATTAGGTTAACATGTGGCATGGGCTTAATTACTTATAGCTTCAGTGTCTCTAGCTGCTGTACTCTGTTGTATACATTGGGATAACGTGACACTGTCTGTAACACAGTCACATTGCAGTCATTAGGTTAACATGTGGCATGGGCAAGATTACTTATAGCTTCCTTGTCTCTAGGTGGTGTACTCTGTTGTATAAATTGGGACAACGTGACACTGTCAGTAACTCAGTCACATTGCACTTATTAGGTTAACATGTGGCATGGGCTAGATTACTTATAGCTTCCGTGTCTCTAGCTGCTGTACTCTGTTGTATACATTGGGACAACCTGACACTGTCTGTAACTCAGTCGGGTTGCACTGATTGGGTTAACATTTGGCATAGGTTTGATTACATACAGCTTCAGTGTCTCCTGTTGCTGTAGCTTTCTTTGCACTGGGACAACTTGACACTGTCGGTAACTCAGTCAGGTTGCACTCATTAGGGTCACATGTGGCTTGGGCTAGATTACTTATAGCTTCAGTATCTCCAGCTGCTGTACTCTGTTGTATATTTTGGGACAACGTGACACTGTCAGTATCTCAGTCAGATTGCACTCATTAGGTTAACATGTGGCATGGGCTTGATTACATATAGCTTCAGTGTCTCTAGCTGCTGTACTCTGTTGTATATATTGGGACAACGTGACATTTTCAGTATCTTAGTCACATTGCACTCATTAGGTTAACATGTGGCATGGGCTAGATTACTTATAGCTTCAGTGTCTCTAGCTGCTGTACTCTGTTGTATACATTGGGACAACGTGACACTGTCAGTATCTCAGTCACATTGCACTCATTAGGTTAACATGTGGCATGGTCTAGATTACTTATAGCTTCAGTGTCTCTAGCTGCTGTACTCTGTTGTAAACATTGGGACAACGTGACACTGTCAGTATCTCAGTCACATTGCACTCATTAGGTTAACATGTGGCATGGGCTAGATTACTTATAGCTTCAGTGTCTCTAGCTGCTGTACTCTGTTGTATACATTGGGACAACGTGACACTGTCTGCAACTCAGTCACATTGCACTCATTAGGTTAACATGTGGCATGGGCTAGATTACTTATAGCTTCAATGTCTCTAGATGGTGGCCTCTGTTGTACACATTGGGACAACGTAACACTGTCTGTAACTCAGTTACATTGCACTCATTAGGTTAACATGTGGCAAGGGCTAGATTACTTATAGCTTCAGTGTCTCTAGCTGCTGTACTCTGTTGTATACATTGGACAACGTGACACTGTCTGTAACTCAGTCAGGTTGCACTGATTGGGTTAATATGTGGCATAGGCTAGATTACTTATAGCTTCAGTGTCTCTAGCTGCTGTACTCCTTTGAATACACTGGGACAACGTGACACTGTCAGTAACTCAGTCAAATTGCACTCATTAGGTTTTCATGTGGCATGGGCTAGATTACTTATATCTTCAGTGTCTCTAGCTGCTGTACTCTGTTGTATACATTGGGACAAAGTGACACTGTCAGTATCTCAGTGACGTTGAACTCATTAGGTTAACATGTGGCATGGGCTAGATTACTTATAGCTTCAGTGTCTCTCGCCTCTGTACTCAGTTGTATACATTGGGACAACGAGACACTGTCAGTATCTCAGTCACATTGCACTCATTAGGTTAACATGTGACATGGGCTAGTTTACTTATAGCTTCCGTGTCTCTAGCTGCTGTACTCTGTTGTTTACATTGGGATAACGTGACACTGTCAGTATCTCAGTCATATTGCACTCATTAGGTTAACATGTGGCATGGGCTAGATTACTTATAGCTTCAGTGTCTCTAGCTGCTGTACTCTGTTGTATACATTTGGACAACGTGACACTGTCAGTATCTCAGTCACATTGCACTCATTAGGTTAACATGTGGCATGGGCTAGATTAATTATAGTTTCAGTGTCTCTAGCTGCTGTACTCTGTTGTATACATTGGGACAACGTGACACTGTCTGTATCTCAGTCACATTGCACTCATAGGTTAACATGTGGCATGGGCTAGATTGCTTATAGCTTCAGTGTCTCTAATTGCTGTACTCTGTTGTATACATTGGGACAACGTGACACTGTCTGTAACTCAGTCAGGTTGCACTGATTGGGTTAACATGTGGCATAGGCTAGATTACTTATAGCTTCAGTGTCTCTAGCTGCTGTACTCCGTTGAATACACTGGGACAACGTGACACTGGCAGTATCTCAGTCACATTGCACTGATTGGGTTAACATGTGGCATGGGCTAGATTACTTACAGCTTCAGTGTCTCTAGCTGGTGTACTCTGTTGTATACATTGGGACAACGTGCCACTGTCTGTAACTCAGTCAGGTTGCACTGATTGGGTTAACATGTGGCATAGGTTTGATTACATTCAGCTTCAGTGTCTCTAGCTTCTGTACTCTTTTGTATACATTGGGACAACGTGACACTGTCTGTAACTCAGTCGCATTGCACTCATTAGGTTAACATGTGGCATGGGCTAGATTACTTATAGCTTCCGTGTCTCTAGCTGCTGTACTCTGTTGTATACATTGGGACAACGTGATACTGTCAGTATCTCAGTCACATTGCACTTATTGGGTTAACATGTGGCATTGGCTAGATTACTTATAGCTTCCGTGGCTCTAGCTGCTGTACTCTGTTGTATACATTGGGACAACGTGACACTGTCTGTAACTCAGTCAGGTTGCACTGATTGAATTAACATGTGGCATAGGTTTGATTACATACAGCTTCAGTGTCTCCTGTTGCTGTAGCTTTCTTTGCACTGGGCCAACTACACACTGTCTGTAACCCAGTCAGGTTGCACTCATTAGGGTAACATGTGGCATGGGCTAGATTACTTATAGCTTCCGTGTCTCTAGCTGCTGTACTCTGTTGTGTACATTGGGACAAGGTGACACTGTCAGTATCTCAGTCACATTGCACTCATTAGGTTAACATGTGGCATGGGCTAGATTACTTATAGCTTCAGTGTCTCTAGCTGCTGTACTCTGTTGTATACATTGGGACAACGTGACACTGTCTGTAACTCAATCAGGTTACACTAATTGGGTTAACATGTGGCATGGCCTAGATTACTTATAGCTTCAGTGTCTCTAGCTGCTGTACTCATTTGTATACATTGGGAGAATGTGACACTGTCTAAACTCAGTCACATTGCACTCATTAGGTTAACATGTGGCATGGGCTAGATTACTTATAGCTTTAGTGCCTCTAGCTGCTGTACTCTGTTGTATACATTGGACAACGTGACACTGTCTGTAACTCAGTCAGGTTGCACTGAATGGGTTAACATGTGGCATAGGCTAGATTACTTATAGCTTCAGTGTCTCTAGCTGCTGTACTCTGTTGTATACATTGGGACAACGTGACACTGTCTGTAACACAGTCACATTGCAGTCATTAGGTTAACATGTGGCATGGGCTAGATTACTTATAACTTCAGTGTCCTAGCTGCTGTACTCTGTTGTATACATTGGGACAACGTGCCACTGTCTGTAACTCAGTCAGGTTGCACTGAATGGGTTAACATGTGGCATAGGTTTGATTACATTCAGCTTCAGTGTCTCTAGCTGGTGTACTCTGTTGTATACACTGGGACATTGTGACACTGTCTGTACCTCAGTCAGGTTGCACTGATTAAGTTAACATGTGGCATGGGCTAGATTACTTATAGCTTCAGTGTCTCTAGCTTCTGTACTCTGTTGTATACATTGGGACAACGTGACACTGTCTGTAACTCAGTCAGTTTGCACTGATTGGGTCAACATGTGGCATAGGTTTGATTACATACAGCGTCAGTGTCTCTAGCTGGTGTACTCTGTTGTATATATTGGGACAACGGGACACTTTCAGTAACTCAGTCACATTGCACTCATTAGGCTAACATGTGGCATGGGCTTAATTACTTATAGCTTCAGTGTCTATAGCTGCTGTAATACTTTGTATACATTGGGACAACGCGACACTGTCAGTATCTCAGTCACATTACCCTCATTAGTTTAACATGTGGCGTGGGCTAGATTACTTATAGCTTCAGTGTCTCTAGCTTCTGTACTCTGTTGTATACATTGGGACAACCTGACACTGTCAGTATCTCAGTCACATTGCACTCATTAGGTTTAGATGTGGCATGGGCTAAATTACTTATAACTTCAGTGTCTCAAGCTGGTGTACTCTGTTGTATACATTGGTACAACATGACACTGTCAGTATATCAGTCACATTACACTCATTAGGTTAACATGTGGCATGGGCTAGATTACTTATAAATTCAGTTTCTCTAGCTGGTGTACTCTGTTGTATACATTGGGCCGACGTGACACTGTCTGTAACTCAGTCACATTGCACTCATTAGGTTATCATGTGGCATGGGCTAGATTACGTATAGCTTCAATGTCTCTAGCTGGTGTACTCTGTTGTATACATTGGGACAACGTGACACTGTCTGTAACTCAGTCACATTGCACTCATTAGGTTAACATGTGGCATGCGCTAGATTACTTATAGCTTCAGTGTCTCTAGCTGCTGTACTCTGTTGTATACATTGGGACAACGTGACACTGTCTGTAACTCAGTCAGGTTGCACTGATTGGGTTAACATGCGGCATAGGCTTATTACTTATAGCTTCAGTGTCTGTAGCTGGTGTACTCTGTTGTATACATTGGGACAACGTGACACTGTCTGTAACTCAGTCAGGTTGCACTGATTGGGTTAACATGTGGCATAGTTTTGATTACATACAGCTTCAGTGTCTCCTGGTGCTGTAGCTTTCTTTGCACTGGGACAACTTGACACTGTCGGTAACCCAGTCAGGTTGCACTCATTAGCGTCACATGTGGCTTGGGCTAGATTACTTATAGCTTTAGTGTCTCTAGCTGCTGTACTCTATTGTATACATTGGGACAACGTGACACTGTCAGTATCTCAGTCAGATTGCACTCATTAGGTTCACATATGGCATGGGCTAGATTACTTATAGCTTCAGTGTCTCTAGCTGCTGTACTCTGTTGTATACATTGGGACAACCTGACACTGTCAGTATCTCAGTCACATTGCACTCATTAGGTTAACATGTGGCATGGGCTAGATTACTTATAACTTCAGTGTCTCTAGCTGCTGTACTTTGTTGTATATATTGGGACAACGTGACACTGTCTTTAACGCAGTCACATTGCACTCATAGGTTAACATGTGGCATGGGCTAGATTGCTTATAGCTTCAGTGTCTCTAATTGCTGTACTCTGTTGTATACATTGGACAACGTGACACTGTCTGTAACTGAGTCAGGTTGCACTGATTGGGTTAACATGTGGCATAGGCTAGATTACTTATAGCTTCAGTGTGTCTAGCTGCTGTACTCCGTTGAATACACTGGGACAACGTGACACTGTCAGTAACTCAGTCACATTGCACTCATTAGGTTAACGTGTGGCATGGGCTAGATTACTTATAGCTTCAGTGTCATTAGCTGGTGTACTCTGTTGTATACATTGGGACAACGTGACACTGGCAGTATCTCAGTCACATTGCACTGATTGGGTTAACATGTGGCATGGGCTAGATTACTTACAGCTTCAGTGTCTCTAGCTGGTGTACTCTGTTGTATACATTGGGACAAAGTGACACTCTCAGTATCTCAGTCACGTTGAACTCATTAGGTTAACATGTGGCATGGGCTAGATTACTTATAGCTTCAGTGTCTCTCGCTGCTGTACTCTGTTGTATACATTGGGGCAACGAGACACTGTCAGTATCTCAGTCACATTGCACTCATTAGGTTAACATGTGGCATGGGCTAGTTTACTTATAGCTTCAGTGTCTCTAGCTGCTGTACTCTGTTGTTTACATTCGGATAACGTGACACTGTCAGTATCTCAGTCATATTGCACTCATTAGGTTAACATGTTGCGTGGGCTAGATTACTTATAGCTTCAGTGTTCTAGCTGCTGTACTCTATTGTATACATTTGGACAACGTGACACTGTCAGTATCTCAGTCACATTGCACTCATTAGGTTAACATGTGGCATGGGCTAGATCAATTATAGTTTCAGTGTCTCTAGCTGCTGTACTCTGTTGTATACATTGGGGCAAGGTGACACTGTCTGTATCTCAGTCACATAGCACTCATAGGTTAACATGTGGCATGGGCTAGATTGCTTATAGCTTCAGTGTCTCTAATTGCTGTACTCTGTTGTATACATTGGGACAACGTGACACTGTCTGTAACTCAGTCAGGTTGCACTGATTGGGTTAACATGTTGCGTGGGCTAGATTACTTATAGCTTCCGTGTCTCTAGCTGCTGTACTCTGTTGTATACATTTGGACAACGTGACACTGTCAGTATCTCAGTCACATTGCACTCATTAGGTTAACATGTGGCATGGGCTAAATCAATTATAGTTTCAGTGTCTCTAGCTGCTGTACTCTGTTGTATACATTGGGGCAACGTGACACTGTCTGTATCTCAGTCACATAGCACTCATAGGTTAACATGTGGCATAGGCTAGATTACTTATAGCTTCAGTGTCTCTAGCTGCTGTACTCCGTTGAATACACTGGGACAACGTGACACTGGCAGTATCTCAGTCACATTGCACTGATTGGGTTAACATGTGGCATGGGCTAGATTACTTACAGCTTCAGTGTCTCTAGCTGCTGTACTCTGTTATATACATTGGGACAACGTGACACTGTCAGTATATCAGTCACATTACAATCATTAGTTTAACGTATGGCATGGGCTAGATTGCTTATAGCTTCAGTGTCTCTAGCTGGTGTACTCTGTTGTATACATTGGGACAACGTGCCACTGTCTGTAACTCAGTCAGGTTGCACTGAATGGGTTAACATGTGGCATAGGTTTGATTACATTCAGCTTCAGTGTCTCTAGCTGGTGTACTCTGTTGTATACACTGGGACATTGTGACACTGTCTGTACCTCAGTCAGGTTGCACTGATTAAGTTAACATGTGGCATGGGCTAGATTACTTATAGCTTCAGTGTCTCTAGCTTCTGTACTCTGTTGTATACATTGGGACAACGTGACACTGTCTGTAACTCAGTCAGTTTGCACTGATTGGGTCAACATGTGGCATAGGTTTGATTACATACATCGTCAGTGTCTCTAGCTGGTGTACTCTGTTGTATATATTGGGACAACGGGACACTTTCAGTAACTCAGTCACATTGCACTCATTAGGCTAACATGTGGCATGGGCTTAATTACTTATAGCTTCAGTGTCTATAGCTGCTGTAATACTTTGTATACATTGGGACAACGCGACACTGTCAGTATCTCAGTCACATTACCCTCATTAGGTTAACATGTGGCGTGGGCTAGATTACTTATAGCTTCAGTGTCTCTAGCTTCTGTACTCTGTTGTATACATTGGGACAACCTGACACTGTCAGTATCTCAGTCACATTGCACTCATTAGGTTTAGATGTGGCATGGGCTAAATTACTTATAACTTCAGTGTCTCAAGCTGGTGTACTCTGTTGTATACATTGGGACAACATGACACTGTCAGTATATCAGTCACATTACACTCATTAGGTTAACATGTGGCATGGGCTAGATTACTTATAAATTCAGCGTCTCTAGCTGGTGTACTCTGTTGTATACATTGGGTCGACGTGACACTGTCTGTAACTCAGTCACATTGCACTCATTAGGTTATCATGTGGCATGGGCTAGATTACTTATAGCTTCAATGTCTCTAGCTGGTGTACTCTGTTGTATACATTGGGACAACGTGACACTGTCTGTAACTCAGTCACATTGCACTCATTAGGTTAACATGTGGCATGCGCTAGATTACTTATAGCTTCAGTGTCTCTTGCTGCTGTACTCTGTTGTATACATTGGGACAACGTGACACTGTCTGTAACTCAGTCAGGTTGCACTGATTGGGTTAACATGTGGCATAGATTTGATTACATACAGCTTCAGTGTCTCTAGCTGGTGTACTCTGTTGTATATATTGGGACAACGTGACACTGTCTGTAACTCAGTCAGGTTGCACTGATTGGGTTAACATGTGGCATAGTTTTGATTACATACAGCTTCAGTGTCTCCTGGTGCTGTAGCTTTCTTTGCACTGGGACAACTTGACACTGTCGGTAACCCAGTCAGGTTGCACTCATTAGCGTCACATGTGGCTTGGGCTAGATTACTTATAGCTTCAGTGTCTCTAGCTGCTGTACTCTATTGTATACATTGGGACAACGTGACACTGTCAGTATCTCAGTCAGATTGCACTCATTAGGTTCACATATGGCATGGGCTAGATTACTTATAGCTTCAGTGTCTCTAGCTGCTGTACTCTGTTGTATACATTGGGACAACCTGACACTGTCAGTATCTCAGTCACATTGCACTCATTAGGTTAACATGTGGCATGGGCTAGATTACTTATAACTTCAGTGTCTCTAGCTGCTGTACTTTGTTGTATACATTGGGACAACGTGACACTGTCTTTAACTCAGTCACATTGCACTCATAGGTTAACATGTGGCATGCGCTAGATTGCTTATAGCTTCAGTGTCTCTAATTGCTGTACTCTGTTGTATACATTGGACAACGTGACACTGTCTGTAACTGAGTCAGGTTGCACTGATTGGGTTAACATGTGGCATAGGCTAGATTACTTATAGCTTCAGTGTCTCTAGCTGCTGTACTCCGTTGAATACACTGGGACAACGTGACACTGTCAGTAACTCAGTCACATTGCACTCATTAGGTTAACGTGTGGCATGAGCTAGATTACTTATAGCTTCAGTGTCATTAGCTGGTGTACTCTGTTGTATACTTTGGGACAACGTGACACTGTCAGTAACTTAGTCACATTGCACTCATTAGGTTAACATGTGACATTGGCTAGATTACTTATATCTTCAGTGTCTCTAGCTGCTGTACTCTGTTGTATACATTGGTACAAAGTGACACTGTCAGTATCTCAGTCACGTTGAACTCATTAGGTTAACATGTGGCATGGGCTAGATTACTTATAGCTTCAGTGTCTCTCGCTGCTGTACTCAGTTGTATACATTGGGACAACGAGACACTGTCAGTATCTCAGTCACATTGCACTCATTAGGTTAACATGTGACATGGGCTAGTTTACTTATAGCTTCCGTGTCTCTAGCTGCTGTACTCTGTTGTTTACATTGGGATAACGTGACACTGTCAGTATCTCAGTCATATTGCACTCATTAGGTTAACATGTGGCATGGGCTAGATTACTTATAGCTTCAGTGTCTCTAGCTGCTGTACTCTGTTGTATACATTTGGACAACGTGACACTGTCAGTATCTCAGTCACATTGCACTCATTAGGTTAACATGTGGCATGGGCTAGATTAATTATAGTTTCAGTGTCTCTAGCTGCTGTACTCTGTTGTATACATTGGGACAACGTGACACTGTCTGTATCTCAGTCACATTGCACTCATAGGTTAACATGTGGCATGGGCTAGATTGCTTATAGCTTCAGTGTCTCTAATTGCTGTACTCTGTTGTATACATTGGGACAACGTGACACTGTCTGTAACTCAGTCAGGTTGCACTGATTGGGTTAACATGTGGCATAGGCTAGATTACTTATAGCTTCAGTGTCTCTAGCTGCTGTACTCCGTTGAATACACTGGGACAACGTGACACTGGCAGTATCTCAGTCACATTGCACTGATTGGGTTAACATGTGGCATGGGCTAGATTACTTACAGCTTCAGTGTCTCTAGCTGGTGTACTCTGTTGTATACATTGGGACAACGTGCCACTGTCTGTAACTCAGTCAGGTTGCACTGATTGGGTTAACATGTGGCATAGGTTTGATTACATTCAGCTTCAGTGTCTCTAGCTTCTGTACTCTTTTGTATACATTGTGTCAACGTGACACTGTCTGTAACTCAGTCGCATTGCACTCATTAGGTTAACATGTGGCATGGGCTAGATTACTTATAGCTTCCGTGTCTCTAGCTGCTGTACTCTGTTGTATACATTGGGACAACGTGACACTGTCAGTATCTCAGTCACATTGCACTTATTGGGTTAACATGTGGCATTGGCTAGATTACTTATAGCTTCCGTGGCTCTAGCTGCTGTACTCTGTTGTATACATTGGGACAACGTGACACTGTCTATAACTCAGTCAGGTTGCACTGATTGAATTAACATGTGGCATAGGTTTGATTACATACAGCTTCAGTGTCTCCTGTTGCTGTAGCTTTCTTTGCACTGGGCCAACTACACACTGTCTGTAACCCAGTCAGGTTGCACTCATTAGGGTAACATGTGGCATGGGCTAGATTACTTATAGCTTCCGTGTCTCTAGCTGCTGTACTCTGTTGTATACATTGGGACAACGTGACACTGTCAGTATCTCAGTCACATTGCACTCATTAGGTTAACATGTGGCATGGGCTAGATTACTTATAGCTTCAGTGTCTCTAGCTGCTGTACTCTGTTGTATACATTGGGACAACGTGACACTGTCTGTAACTCAGTCAGGTTACACTAATTGGGTTAACATGTGGCATGGCCTAGATTACTTATAGCTTCAGTGTCTCTAGCTGCTGTACTCATTTGTATACATTGGGAGAATGTGACACTGTCTGTAACTCAGTCACATTGCACTCATTAGGCTAACAGGTGGCATGGGCTATATTACTTATAGCTTCAGTGTCTCTAGCTGGTGTACTCTTTTGTATACATTGGGACAACATGACACTGTCAGTATGTCAGTCACATTACACTCATTAGTTTAACGTGTGGCATGGGCTAGATTACTTATAGCTTCAGTGTCTCTAGCTGGTGTACTCTGTTGTATACATTGGGACAACGTGCCACTGTCTGTAACTCAGTCAGGTTGCACTGATTGGGTTAACATGTGGCATAGGTTTGATTACATTCAGCTTCAGTGTTTCTAGCTGGTGTACTCTGTTGTATACATTGGGACATTGGGACACTGTCTGTATCTAAGTCAGGTTGCGCTGATTGGGTTAACATGTGGCATGGGCTAGATTACTTGTAGCTTCAGTGTTTCTAGCTGCCGTACTCTGTTGTATACATTGGGAGAGCCTGACACTGTCAGTATCTATGTCACATTGCACTCATTAGGTTAACATGTGGCATGGGCTAGATTACTTATAGCTTCAGTGTCTCTAGCTTCTGTACTCTTTTGTATACACTGGAACAGCGTGACCTTGTCTGTAACTCAGTCACATTGCACTCATTAGGCTAACATGTGGCATGGGCTAGATTACTTATAGCTTCTATGTCTCTAGCTGGTGTACTCTGTTGTATACATTGGGACAACGTGACACTGTCTGTAACTCAGTCAGGTTGCACTTATTAGGTTAACATGTGGCATGGGCTAGATTACTTATAGCTTCCGTGTCTCTAGCTGCTGTACTCTGTTGTATACATTGGGACAACCTGACACTGTCTGTAACTCAGTCGGGTTGCACTGATTGGGTTAACATTTGGCATAGGTTTGATTACATACAGCTTCAGTGTCTCCTGTTGCTGTAGCTTTCTTTGCACTGGGACAACTTGACACTGTCGGTAACTCAGTCAGGTTGCACTCATTAGGGTCACATGTGGCTTGGGCTAGATTACTTATAGCTTCAGTATCTCCAGCTGCTGTACTCTGTTGTATATTTTGGGACAACGTGACACTGTCAGTATCTCAGTCAGATTGCACTCATTAGGTTAACATGTGGCATGGGCTTGATTACATATAGCTTCAGTGTCTCTAGCTGCTGTACTCTGTTGTATATATTGGGACAACGTGACATTTTCAGTATCTTAGTCACATTGCACTCATTAGGTTAACATGTGGCATGGGCTAGATTACTTATAGCTTCAGTGTCTCTAGCTGCTGTACTCTGTTGTATACATTGGGACAACGTGACACTGTCAGTATCTCAGTCACATTGCACTCATTAGGTTAACATGTGGCATGGTCTAGATTACTTATAGCTTCAGTGTCTCTAGCTGCTGTACTCTGTTGTAAACATTGGGACAACGTGACACTGTCAGTATCTCAGTCACATTGCACTCATTAGGTTAACATGTGGCATGGGCTAGATTACTTATAGCTTCAGTGTCTCTAGCTGCTGTACTCTGTTGTATACATTGGGACAACGTGACACTGTCTGCAACTCAGTCACATTGCACTCATTAGGTTAACATGTGGCATGGGCTAGATTACTTATAGCTTCAATGTCTCTAGATGGTGGCCTCTGTTGTACACATTGGGACAACGTAACACTGTCTGTAACTCAGTTACATTGCACTCATTAGGTTAACATGTGGCAAGGGCTAGATTACTTATAGCTTCAGTGTCTCTAGCTGCTGTACTCTGTTGTATACATTGGACAACGTGACACTGTCTGTAACTCAGTCAGGTTGCACTGATTGGGTTAATATGTGGCATAGGCTAGATTACTTATAGCTTCAGTGTCTCTAGCTGCTGTACTCCTTTGAATACACTGGGACAACGTGACACTGTCAGTAACTCAGTCAAATTGCACTCATTAGGTTTTCATGTGGCATGGGCTAGATTACTTATATCTTCAGTGTCTCTAGCTGCTGTACTCTGTTGTATACATTGGGACAAAGTGACACTGTCAGTATCTCAGTGACGTTGAACTCATTAGGTTAACATGTGGCATGGGCTAGATTACTTATAGCTTCAGTGTCTCTCGCCTCTGTACTCAGTTGTATACATTGGGACAACGAGACACTGTCAGTATCTCAGTCACATTGCACTCATTAGGTTAACATGTGACATGGGCTAGTTTACTTATAGCTTCCGTGTCTCTAGCTGCTGTACTCTGTTGTTTACATTGGGATAACGTGACACTGTCAGTATCTCAGTCATATTGCACTCATTAGGTTAACATGTGGCATGGGCTAAATTACTTATAGCTTCAGTGTCTCTAGCTGCTGTACTCTGTTGTATACATTTGGACAACGTGACACTGTCAGTATCTCAGTCACATTGCACTCATTAGGTTAACATGTGGCATGGGCTAGATTAATTATAGTTTCAGTGTCTCTAGCTGCTGTACTCTGTTGTATACATTGGGACAACGTGACACTGTCTGTATCTCAGTCACATTGCACTCATAGGTTAACATGTGGCATGGGCTAGATTGCTTATAGCTTCAGTGTCTCTAATTGCTGTACTCTGTTGTATACATTGGGACAACGTGACACTGTCTGTAACTCAGTCAGGTTGCACTGATTGGGTTAACATGTGGCATAGGCTAGATTACTTATAGCTTCAGTGTCTCTAGCTGCTGTACTCCGTTGAATACACTGGGACAACGTGACACAGGCAGTATCTCAGTCACATTGCACTGATTGGGTTAACATGTGGCATGGGCTAGATTACTTACAGCTTCAGTGTCTCTAGCTGGTGTACTCTGTTGTATACATTGGGACAACGTGCCACTGTCTGTAACTCAGTCAGGTTGCACTGATTGGGTTAACATGTGGCATAGGTTTGATTACATTCAGCTTCAGTGTCTCTAGCTTCTGTACTCTTTTGTATACATTGGGACAACGTGACACTGTCTGTAACTCAGTCGCATTGCACTCATTAGGTTAACATGTGGCATGGGCTAGATTACTTATAGCTTCCGTGTCTCTAGCTGCTGTACTCTGTTGTATACATTGGGACAACGTGATACTGTCAGTATCTCAGTCACATTGCACTTATTGGGTTAACATGTGGCATTGGCTAGATTACTTATAGCTTCCGTGGCTCTAGCTGCTGTACTCTGTTGTATACATTGGGACAACGTGACACTGTCTGTAACTCAGTCAGGTTGCACTGATTGAATTAACATGTGGCATAGGTTTGATTACATACAGCTTCAGTGTCTCCTGTTGCTGTAGCTTTCTTTGCACTGGGCCAACTACACACTGTCTGTAACCCAGTCAGGTTGCACTCATTAGGGTAACATGTGGCATGGGCTAGATTACTTATAGCTTCCGTGTCTCTAGCTGCTGTACTCTGTTGTGTACATTGGGACAAGGTGACACTGTCAGTATCTCAGTCACATTGCACTCATTAGGTTAACATGTGGCATGGGCTAGATTACTTATAGCTTCAGTGTCTCTAGCTGCTGTACTCTGTTGTATACATTGGGACAACGTGACACTGTCTGTAACTCAATCAGGTTACACTAATTGGGTTAACATGTGGCATGGCCTAGATTACTTATAGCTTCAGTGTCTCTAGCTGCTGTACTCATTTGTATACATTGGGAGAATGTGACACTGTCTGTAACTCAGTCACATTGCACTCATTAGGATAACATGTGGCATGGGCTAGATTACTTATAGCTTTAGTGCCTCTAGCTGCTGTACTCTGTTGTATACATTGGACAACGTGACACTGTCTGTAACTCAGTCAGGTTGCACTGAATGGGTTAACATGTGGCATAGGCTAGATTACTTATAGCTTCAGTGTCTCTAGCTGCTGTACTCTGTTGTATACATTGGGACAACGTGACACTGTCTGTAACACAGTCACATTGCAGTCATTAGGTTAACATGTGGCATGGGCTAGATTACTTATAACTTCAGTGTCCTAGCTGCTGTACTCTGTTGTATACATTGGGACAACGTGACACTGTCTGTAACTCAGTCACATTGCACTCATTAGGTTAAAATGTGGCATGGGTTAGATTACTCTTGCTTCAGTGTCTCAAGCTGGTGTACTCTGTTGTATACATTGGGATAACGTGCCACTGTCTGTAACTCAGTCAGGTTGCACTGATTGGGTTAACATGTGGCATAGGTTTGATTACATTCAGCTTCAGTGTCTCTAGCTGGTGTATTCTGTTGTATACACTGGGACATTGTGACACTGTCTGTACCTCAGTCAGGTTGCACTGATTGGGTTAACATGTCGCATGGGCTAGATTACTTATAGCTTCAGTGTCTCTAGCTGCTGTACTCTGTTGTATACATTGGGACAACGTGACACTGTCTGTAACTCAGTCAGTTTGCACTGATTGGGTTAACATGTGGCATAGGTTTGATTACATACAGCTTCAGTGTCTCCTGGTCCTGTAGCTTTCTTTGCACTGGGACAACGTGACACTGTCGGTAAATCAGTCACATTGCACTCATTAGGTTAAAATGTGGCATGGGTTAGATTACTCTTGCTTCAGTGTCTCAAGCTGGTGTACTCTGTTGTATACATTGGGATAACGTGCCACTGTCTGTAACTCAGTCAGGTTGCACTCATTAGGTTAACATGTGCATTGGCTAGATTACTTATAGCTTCAGTGTCTCTAACTGGTGTACTCTGTTGTATACATTGGGACAACGTGACACTGTCTGTAACTCAATCAGGTTACACTAATTGGGTTAACATGTGGCATGGCCTAGATTACTTATAGCTTCAGTGTCTCTAGCTGCTGTACTCTGTTGTATACATTGGGACAATGTGACACTGTCCGTAACTCAGTCACATTGCACTCATTAGGTTAAAATGTGGCATGGGCTAGATTACTTATAGCTTCAGTGTCTCTAGTTTCTGTACTCTGTTGTATATATTGGGACAACGTGACATTGTCAGTATCCTAGTCACATTGCACTCATTAGGTTAACATGTGGAATGGGCTAGATTACTTATAGCTTCAGTGTCTCTAGCTGCTGTACTCTGTTGTATACATTGGGACAACGTGACACTGTCAGTATCTCAGTCACATTGCACTCATTAGGTTTAGATGTGGCATGGGCTAAATTACTTATAGCTTCAGTGTCTCTAGCTGCTGTACTCTTTTGTATACATTGGGACAACGTGACACTGTCTGTAACTCAGTCACATTGCACTCATTTGGCTAAAATGTGGCATGGGCTAGATAACTTATAGCTTCAGTGTCTCAAGCTGGTGTACTCTGTTGTATACATTGGGACAACATGACACTGTCAGTATATCAGTCACATTACACTCATTAGGTTAACATGTGGCATGGGCTAGATTACTTATAGCTTCAGTGTCTCTAGCTGGTGTACTCTGTTGTATACATTGGGTCAACGTTACACTGTCTGTAACTCAGTCACGTTGCACTCATTAGGTTAACATGTGGCATGGGCTTTATTACTTATAGCTTTATGTCTCTAGCTGGTGTACTCTGTTGTATACATTGGGACAACGTGACACTGTCAGTATCTCAGTCACATTGCACTCATTAGGTTAACTTGTGGCATGGCTAGATTACTTATAGCTTCAGTGTCTCTAGCTGCTGTACTCTGTTGTGTACATTGGGAGAACGTGACACTGTCTGTAACTCAGTCACATTGCACTCATTAGGTTAACATGTGGCATGCGTTAGATTACTTATAGCTTCAGTGTCTCTAGCTGCTGTACTCTGTTGTATACATTGGGACAACGTGACACTGTCTGTAACTCAGTCAGGTTGCACTGATTGGGTTAACATGTGGCATAGGCTAGATTACTTATAGCTTCAGTGTCTGTAGCTGGTGTACTCTGTTGTATACATTGGGACAACGTGACACTGTCTGTAACTCAGTCAGGTTGCACTGATTGGGTTAACATGTGGCATAGATTTGATTACATACAGCTTCAGTGTCTCCTGGTGCTGTAGCTTTCTTTGCACTGGGACAACTTGACACTGTCGGTAACCCAGTCAGGTTGCACTCATTAGGGTCACATGTGGCTTGGGCTAGATTACTTATAGCTTCAGTGTCTCCAGCTGCTGTACTCTGTTGTATATATTGGGACAACGTGATACTGTCAGTATCTCAGTCAGATTGCACTCATTAGGTTAACATGTGGCATGGGCTTGATTACATATAGCTTCAGTGTCTCTAGCTGCTGTACTCTGTTGTATACATTGGGACAACGTGACACTGTCAGTATCTCAGTCACATTGCACTCATTAGGTTAACACTTGGCATGGGCTAGATTACTTATAACTTCAGTGTCTCTAGCTGCTGTACTTTGTTGTATACATTGGGACAACGTAACACTGTCTTTAACTCAGTAACATTGCACTCATTAGGTTAACATGTGGCATGGGCTAGATTACTTATAGCTTCAATGTCTCTAGCTGGTGTACTCTGTTGTATACATTGGGACAACGTGACACTTTCTGTAACTCAGTCACATTGCACTCATTAGGTTAACATGTGGTATGTGCTAGATTACTTATAGCTTCAGTGTCTCTAGCTGCTGTACTCTGTTGTATACATTGGACAACGTGACACTAACTGTAACTCAGTCAGGTTGCACTCATTAGGTTAACATGTGGCACGGGCTAGATTACTTATAGCTTCAGTGACTCTAGCTGCTGTACTCTGTTGTACACATTAGGACAACGTGACACTGTCAGTAACTTAGTCACATATCACTCATTAGGTTAACATGTGACATGGGCTAGATTACTTATAGCTTCAGTATCTCTCCTTGCTGTACTTTGTTGTATACATTGGGACAACGAGACACTGTCAGTATCTCAGTCACATTGCACTCATTAGGTTAACATGTGGCATGGACTAGATTACTTATAGCTTCAGTGTCTCTAGCTGCTGTACTCTGTTGTATACATTTAGACAACGTGACACTGTCAGTATCTCAGTCACATTGCACTCATTAGGTTTAGATGTGGCATGGGCTAAATTACTTATAGCTTCAGTGTCTCTAGCTGCTGTACTCTGTTGTATACATTGGGGCAACGTGACACTGTCTGTATCTCAGTCACATAGCACTCATAGGTTAACATGTGGCATGGGCTAGATTGCTTATAGCTTCAGTGTCTCTAATTGCTGTACTCTGTTGTATACATTGGGACAACGTGACACTGTCTGTAACTCAGTCAGGTTGCACTGATTGGGTTAACATGTGGCATAGGCTAGATTACTTATAGCTTCAGTGTCTCTAGCTGCTGTACTCCGTTGAATACACTGGGACAACGTGACACTGGCAGTATCTCAGTCACATTGCACTGATTGGGTTAACATGTGGCATGGGCTAGATTACTTACAGCTTCAGTGTCTTTAGCTGCTGTACTCTGTTATATACATTTGGACAACTGACACTGTCAGTATATCAGTCACATTACACTCATTAGTTTAACGTGTGGCATGGGCTAGATTGCTTATAGCTTCAGTGTCTCTAGCTGGTGTACTCTGTTGTATACATTGGGACAACGTGCCACTGTCTGTAACTCAGTCAGGTTGCACTGAATGGGTTAACATGTGGCATAGGTTTGATTACATTCAGCTTCAGTGTCTCTAGCTGGTGTACTCTGTTGTATACACTGGGACATTGTGACACTGTCTGTACCTCAGTCAGGTTGCACTGATGGGGTTAACATGTGGCATGGGCTAGATTACTTATAGCTTCAGTGTCTCTAGCTTCTGTACTCTGTTGTATACATTGGGACAACGTGACACTGTCTGTAACTCAGTCAGTTTGCACTGATTGGGTCAACATGTGGCATAGGTTTGATTACATACAGCGTCAGTGTCTCTAGCTGGTGTACTCTGTTGTATATATTGGGACAACGGGACACTTTCAGTAACTCAGTCACATGGCACTCATTAGGCTAACATGTGGCATGGGCTTAATTACTTATAGCTTCAGTGTCTCTAGCTGCTGTACTACTTTGTATACATTGGGACAACGCGACACTGTCAGTATCTCAGTCACATTACCCTCATTAGGTTAACATGTGGCGTGGGCTAGATTACTTATAGCTTCAGTGTCTCTAGCTGCTGTACTCTGTTGTATACATTGGGACAACCTGACACTGTCAGTATCTCAGTCACATTGCACTCATTAGGTTTAGATGTGGCATGGGCTAAATTACTTATAGCTTCAGTGTCTCAAGCTGGTGTACTCTGTTGTATACATTGGGACAACATGACACTGTCAGTATATCAGTCACATTACACTCATTAGGTTAACATGTGGCATGGGCTAGATTACTTATAAATTCAGTGTCTCTAGCTGGTGTACTCTGTTGTATACATTGGGTCGACGTGACACTGTCTGTAACTCAGTCACATTGCACTCATTAGGTTATCATGTGGCATGGGCTAGATTACTTATAGCTTCAATGTCTCTAGCTGGTGTACTCTGT
Source organism: Deroplatys truncata (assembly GCA_030765065.1). Lineage (NCBI taxonomy): Eukaryota > Metazoa > Arthropoda > Insecta > Mantodea > Mantidae > Deroplatys > Deroplatys truncata. Next base: position 214,021,862 of record CM060988.1, on the reverse strand, counting down.
TGTATACATTGGGACAACGTGACACTGTCTGTAACTCAGTCAGGTTGCACTGATTGGGTTAACATGTGGCATAGGCTTATTACTTATAGCTTCGGTGTCTGTAGCTGGTGTACTCTGTTGTATACATTGGGACAACGTGATACTGTCTGTAACTCAGTCAGGTTGCACTGATTGGGTTAACATGTGGCATAGTTTTGATTACATACAGCTTCAGTGTCTCCTGGTGCTGTAGCTTTCTTTGCACTGGGACAACTTGACACTGTCGGTAACCCAGTCAGGTTGCACTCATTAGGGTCACATGTGGCTTGGGCTAGATTACTTATAGCTTCAGTGTCTCTAGCTGCTGTACTCTATTGTATACATTAGGACAACGTGACACTGTCAGTATCTCATTCAGATTGCACTCATTAGGTTAACATGTGGCATGGGCTAGATTACTTATAGCTTCAGTGTCTCTAGCTGCTGTACTCTGTTGTATACATTGGGACAACCTGACACTGTCAGTATCTCAGTCACATTGCACTCATTAGGTTAACATGTGGCATGGGCTAGATTGCTTATAGCTTCAGTGTCTCTAACTGCTGTACTCTGTTGTATACATTGGACAACGTGACACTGTCTGTAACTGAGTCAGGTTGCACTGATTGGGTTAACATGTGGCATAGGCTAGATTACTTATAGCTTCAGTGTCTCTAATTGCTGTACTCCGTTGAATACACTGGGACAACGTGACACTGTCAGTAACTCAGTCACATTGCACTCATTAGGTTAACGTGTGGCATGAGCTAGATTACTTATAGCTTCAGTGTCATTAGCTGGTGTACTCTGTTGTATACATTGGGACAACGTGACACTGTCAGTAACTTAGTCACATTGCACTCATTAGGTTAACATGTGACATTGGCTAGATTACTTATATCTTCAGTGTCTCTAGCTGCTGTACTCTGTTGTATACATTGGGACAAAGTGACACTGTCAGTATCTCAGTCACGTTGAACTCATTAGGTTAACATGTGGCATGGGCTAGATTACTTATAGCTTCAGTGTCTCTCGCTGCTGTACTCAGTTGTATACATTGGGACAACGAGACACTGTCAGTATCTCAGTCACATTGCACTCATTAGGTTAACATGTGACATGGGCTAGTTTACTTATAGCTTCCGTGTCTCTAGCTGCTGTACTCTGTTGTTTACATTGGGATAACGTGACACTGTCAGTATCTCAGTCATATTGCACTCATTAGGTTAACATGTGGCATGGGCTAGATTACTTATAGCTTCAGTGTCTCTAGCTGCTGTACTCTGTTGTATACATTTGGACAACGTGACACTGTCAGTATCTCAGTCACATTGCACTCATTAAGTTAACATGTGGCATGGGCTAGATTAATTATAGTTTCAGTGTCTCTAGCTGCTGTACTCTGTTGTATACATTGGGACAACGTGACACTGTCTGTATCTCAGTCACATTGCACTCATAGGTTAACATGTGGCATGGGCTAGATTGCTTATAGCTTCAGTGTCTCTAATTGCTGTACTCTGTTGTATACATTGGGACAACGTGACACTGTCTGTAACTCAGTCAGGTTGCACTGATTGGGTTAACATGTGGCATAGGCTAGATTACTTATAGCTTCAGTGTCTCTAGCTGCTGTACTCCGTTGAATACACTGGGACAACGTGACACTGGCAGTATCTCAGTCACATTGCACTGATTGGGTTAACATGTGGCATGGGCTAGATTACTTACAGCTTCAGTGTCTCTAGCTGGTGTACTCTGTTGTATACATTGGGACAACGTGCCACTGTCTGTAACTCAGTCAGGTTGCACTGATTGGGTTAACATGTGGCATAGGTTTGATTACATTCAGCTTCAGTGTCTCTAGCTGGTGTACTCTGTTGTATACACTGGGACATTATGACACTGTCTGTACCTCAGTCAGGTTGCACTGATTGCGTTAACATGTGGCATGGGCTAGATTACTTATAGCTTCAGTGTCTCTAGCTGGTGTACTCTGTTGTATACATTGGGACAACGTGACACTGTCTGTAGCTCAGTCAGTTTGCACTGATTGGGTCAACATGTGGCATAGGTTTGATTACATACAGCGTCAGTGTCTCTAGCTGGTGTACTCTGTTGTATATATTGGGACAACGGGACACTTTCAGTAACTCAGTCACATTGCACTCATTAGGTTAACATGTGGCATGGGCTTAATTACTTATAGCTTCAGTGTCTCTAGCTGCTGTACTCTTTTGTATACATTGGGACAACGCGACACTGTCAGTATCTCAGTCACATTACCCTCATTAGGTTAACATGTGGCTTGGGCTAGATTACTTATAGCTTCAGTGTCTCTAATTTCTGTACTCTGTTGTATACATTGGGACAACCTGACACTGTCAGTATCTCAGTCACATTGCACTCATTAAGTTAACATGTGGCATGGGCTAGATTACTTATAGCTCCAGTGTCTCTAGCTTCTGTACTCTTTTGTATACATTGGGACAACGTGACACTGTCTGTAACTCAGTCGCATTGCACTCATTAGGTTAACATGTGGCATGGGCTAGATTACTTATAGCTTCCGTGTCTCTAGCTGCTGTACTCTGTTGTATAGTCACATTGCACTCATTAGGTTAACATGTGGCATGGGCTAGATTACTTACAGCTTCATTGTCTCTAGCCTGTGTACTCTATTGTATACATTTGGACAATATGACACTGTCAGTATATCAGTCACATTACACTTATTATTTTAACGTGTGGCATGGGCTAGATTACTTATAGCTTCAGTGTCTCTAGCTGGTGTACTCTGTTGTATACATTGGGACAACGTGCCACAGTCTGTAACTCAGTCAGGTTGCACTGATTGGGTTAACATGTGGCATAGGTTTGATTACATTCAGCTTCAGTTTCTCTAGCTGGTGTACTGTGTTGTATACATTGGGACATTGTGACACTGTCTGTACCTCAGTCAGGTTGCACTGATTGTTTTTATATGTGGCAGGGGCTAGATTACTTATACCTTTAGTGTCTCTAGCTGTTGTACTCTGTTGTATACATTGGGACAACGTGACACTGTCTGTAACGCAGTCAGTTTGCACTGATTGGGTTAACATGTGGCATAGGTTTGATTACATACAACTTCAGTGTCTCTAGCTGGTGTACTCTGTTGTATATATTGGGACAACGTGACACTTTCAGTAACTCAGTCACATTGCACTCATTAGGTTAACATGTGGCATGGGCTTAATTACTTATAGCTTCAGTATCTCTAGCTGCTGTACCCTGTTGTATACATTGGGACAACGTGACACTGTCAGTATCTCAGTCACATTACACTCATTAGGTTAACATGTGGCGTGGGCTAGATTACTTGTAGCTTCAGAGTCTCTAGCTGCTGTACTCTGTTGTATACATTGGGACAACCTGACACTGTCAGTATCTCAGTCACATTGCACTCATTAGGTTAACATGTGGCATGGGCTAGATTACTTATAGCTTCAATGACTCTAGCTGCTGTACTCTTTTGTATACATTGGGACAACGTGACGCTGTCTGTAACTCAGTCACATTGTACTCATTAGGTTAACATGTGGCATGGGTTAGATTACTTATAGCTTCAGTGTCTCTAACTGGTGTACTCTGTTGTATACATTGGGACAACGTGACACTGTCAGTATATCAGTCACATTGCACTCAATAGTTTAACGGGTGGCATGGTCTAGATTACTTATAGCTTCTGTGTCTCTAGCTGGTGTACTCTGTTGTTTACATTGGGACAACGTGACACTGTCTGTAACTCAGTCAGGTTGCACTGATTGGGTTAACATGTGGCATGGGCTAGATTACTTATAGCTTCAGTGTCTCTAGCTGCTGTACTCTGTTGTATACATTGGGACAATGTGACACTGTCTGTAACTCAGTCAGGTTGCACTGATTGGGTTAACATGTGGCATAGGTTTGATTACATACAGCTTCAGTTTCTCTAGCTGGTGTACTCTGTTGTATATATTGGAAGTACGGGTCACTTTCAGTAACTCGGTCACATTGCACTCATTAGGTTAACTTGTGGCATGGGCTTAATTACTTATAGCTTCAGTGTCTCTAGCTGCTGTACTCTGTTGTATACATTGGGACAACGTGACACTGTCTGTAACACAGTCACATTGCAGTCATTAGGTTAACATGTGGCATGGGCTAGATTACTTATACCTTCAGTGTCTCTAGCTGGTGTACTCTGTTGTATAAATTCGGACAACCTGACACTGTCAGTATCTCAGTCACATTGGACTTATTAGGTTAACATGTGGCATGGGCTAGATTACTTATAGCTTCAATGACTCTAGCTGCTGTACTCTTTTGTATACATTGGGACAACGTGACGCTGTCTGTAACTCAGTCACATTGTACTCATTAGGTTAACATGTGGCATGGGCTAGAGTACTTATAGCTTCAGTGTCTCTAGCTGGTGTACTCTGTTGTATACATTGGGACAACGTGCCACTGTCTGTAACTCAGTCAGGTTGCACTGATTGGGTTAACATGTGGCATAGGTTTGATTACATTCAGCTTCAGTGTCTCTAGCTGGTGTACTCTGTTGTATACATTGGGACATTGTGACACTGTCTGTACCTCAGTCAGGTTGCACTGATTGGGTTAACATGTTGCATGGGCTAGATTACTTATAGCTTCAGTGTCTCTAGCTGTTGTACTCTGTTGTATACATTGGGACAACGTGACACATTTCTGTAACTCATTCAGTTTGCACTGATTGGGTTAACATGTGGCATAGGTTTGATTACATACAGCTTCAGTGTCTCTAGCTGGTGTACTCTGGTGTATACATTGGGACAACATGACACTTTCAGTAACTCAGTCACATTGCACTCATTAGGTTAACATGTGGCATGGGCTTAATTACTTTTAGCTTCAGTGTCTCTAGCTGCTTGACTCTGTTGTATACATTGGGACAACTCGACACAGTCTGTATCTCAGTCACATTGCACTCATTAGTTTAACGGGTGGCATGGTCTAGATTACTTATAGCTTCTGTGTCTCTGGCTGGTGGACTCTGTTGTATACATTGGGACAACATGACACTGTCAGTATATCAGTCACATTGCACTCATTAGTTTAACGGGTGGCATGGTCTAGATTACTTATCGCTTCTGTGTCTCTAGCTGGTGTACTCTGTTGTATACTTTGGGACAACGTGACACTGTCTGTAACTCAGTCAGGTTGCACTGATTGGGTTAACATGTGGCATGCGCTAGATTACTTATAGCTTCAGTGTCTCTAGCTGCTGTACCCTGTTGTATACATTGGGACAACGTGACACTGTCTGTAACTCAGTCAGGTTGCACTGATTGGGTTAACATGTGGCATAGGTTTGATTACATACAGCTTCAGTGTCTCTAGCTGGTGTACTCTGTTGTATATATTGGGAGAACGTGACACTGTCAGTATCTCAGTCACATTGCACTCATTAGGTTAACATGTGGCATGGCTAGATTACTTATAACTTCAGTGTCTCTAGCTGCTGTACTCTGTTGTTTACATTGGGACAACGTGACACTGTCTGTAACTCAGTCACATTGCACTCATTAGGTTAACATGTGGCATGGGCTTTATAACTTATAGCTTCAATGTCTCTAGCTGGTGTTCTCTGTTGTACACATTGGGACAACGTGACACTGTCAGTATCTCAGTCACATTGCACTCATTAGGTTAACATGTGGCTTGGGCTAGATTACTTATAGCTTCAATGTCTCTAGCATCTGTACTATGTTGTATACATTGGGACAACGTGACACTGTGTTTAACTCAGTCACATTGCACTCATTAGGTTAACATGTGACATGGGCTAGATTATCTATAGCTTCAATGTCTCTAGCTGGTGTACTCTGTTGTATACATTGGGACAACGTGACACTGTCTGTAACTCAGTCAGGCTGCACTGATTGGGTTAACATGTGGCATAGGCTAGATTACTTGTAGCTTCGGTGTCTGTAGCTGGTGTACTCTGTTGTATACATTGGGACAACGTGACACTGTCTGTAACTCAGTCAGGTTGCACTGATTGGGTTAACATGTGGCATGCGCTAGATTACTTATAGCTTCAGTGTCTCTAGCTGCTGTACTCTGTTGTATACATTGGGACAACGTGACACTGTCTGTAACTCAGTCAGGTTGCACTGATAGGGTTAACATGTGGCATAGGTTTGATTACATACAGCTTCAGTGTCTCTAGCTGGTGTACTCTGTTGTATATATTGGGAGATTGTGACAATGTAAGTATCTCAGTCACATTGCACTTATTAGGTTAACATGTGGCATGGGCTAGATTACTTATAGCTTCAGTGTCTCTAGCTGGTGTACTCTGTTGTACACATTGGGACAACGTGACACTGTCTGTAACTCAGTCACATTGCACTCATTAGGTTAACATGTGGCATGGGCTAGATTACCTATAGCTTCAATGTCTCTAGCTGGTGTACTCTGTTGTATACATTGGGACAACGTGACACTGTCTGTAACTCAGTCACATTGCACTCATTAGGTTAACATGTGGCATGCGCTGGATTACTTATAGCTTCAGTGTCTTTAGCTGCTGTACTCTGTTGTATACATTGGCACAACGTGACACTGTCTGTAACTCAGTCAGGTTGCACTGATTGGGTTAACATGTGGCATAGGCTGGATTACTTATAGCTTCGGTGTCTGTAGCTGGTGTACTCTGTTGTATATTTTGGGACAACGTGACACTGTCTGTAACGCAGTCAGGTTGCACTGATGGGGTTAACATGTGGCATAGTTTTGATTACATACAGCTTCAGTGTCTCCTGGTGCTGTGGCTTTCTTTGCACTGGGACAACTTGACACTGTCGGTAACTCAGTCAGGTTGCACTCATTAGGGTCACATGTGGCTTGGGCTAGATTACTTATAGCTTCAGTGTCTCTAGCTGCTGTACTCTGTTGTATATATTGGGACAACGTGACACTGTCAGTATCTCAGTCACATTGCACTCATTAGGTTAACATGTGGCATGGGCTTTATTACTTATAGCTTCAGTGTCTCTAGCTGCTGTACTCCGTTGTATATATTGGGACAACGTGACACTGTCAGTATCTCAGTCACATTGCACTCATTAGGTTAACATGTGGCATGGGCTAGATTACTTATAGCTTCAGTGTCTCTAGCTGCTGTACTCTGTTGTATACATTGGGACAACGTGACACTGTCAGTATATCAGTCACATTGCACTCATTAGGTTAACATGTGGCATGGGCTAGTTTACTTATAGCATCAGTGTCTCTAGCCGCTGTACTCTTTTGTATACATTGGGACAACGGGACACAGTCTGTAACTCAGTCACATTGCACTCATTAGGTTAACATGTGGCATGGGTTAGATTACTTATAGCTTCAGTGTCTCTAACTGGTGTACTCTGTTGTATACATTGGGACAACATGACACTGTCAGTATATCAGTCACATTGCACTCATTAGTTTAACGGGTGGCATGGTCTAGATTACTTATCGCTTCTGTGTCTCTAGCTGGTGTACTCTGTTTTATACTTTGGGACAACGTGACACTGTCTGTAACTCAGTCAGGTTGCACTGATTGGGTTAACATGTGGCATGCGTTAGATTACTTATAGCTTCTGTGTCTCTAGCTGCTGTACTCTGTTGTATACATTGGGACAACGTGACACTGTCTGTAACTCAGTCAGGTTGCATTGATTGGGTTAACATGTGGCATAGGTTTGATTACATACAGCTTCAGTGTCTCTAGTTGGTGTACTCTGTTGTATATATTGGGAGAACGTGACACTGTCAGTATCTCAGTCACATTGCACTCATTAGGTTAACATGTGGCATGGCTAGATTACTTATAACTTCAGTGTCTCTAGCTGCTGTACTCTGTTGTTTACATTGGGACAACGTGACACTGTCTGTAACTCAGTCACATTGCACTCATTAGGTTAACATGTGACATGGGCTTTATTACTTATAACTTCAATGTCTCTAGCTGGTGTTATCTGTTGAACACATTGGGACAACGTGACACTGTCAGTATCTCGGTCACATTGCACTCATTAGGTTATTATGTGGCATAGGTTTGATTACATTCAGCTTTAGTGTCTCTAGCTGCTGTACTCTGTTGTATATATTGGGACAACGTGACACTGTCTGTAAGTCAGTCAGGTTGCACTGATTGGGTTAACATGTGGCATAGGCTAGATTACTTATAGCTTCGGTGTCTGTAGCTGGTGTACTCTGTTGTATATTTTAGGACAACGTGACACTGTCTGTAACGCAGTCAGGTTGCACTGATTGGCTTAACATGTGGCATAGTTATGATTACATACAGCTTCAGTGTCTCCTGGTGCTGTAGCTTTCTTTGCACTGGGACAACTTGACACTGTCGGTAACTCAGTCAGGTTGCACTCATTAGGGTCACATGTGGCTTGGGCTATGTTACTTATAGCTTCAGTGTCTCTAGCTGCTGTACTCTGTTGTATATATTGGGACAACGTGACACTGTCAGTATCTCAGTCACATTGTACTCATTAGGTTAACATGTGTCATGGGCTAGATTACTTATAGCTTCAGTGTCTCTAGCTGCTGTACTCTGTTGTATACATTGGGACAACCTGACACTGTCAGTATCTCAGTCACATTGCACTCATTAGGTTAACATGTGGCATGGGCTAAATTACTTATAGCATCAGTGTCTCTAGCTGCTGTTCTCTTTTGTATACATTGGGACAACGTGACACTGTCTGTAACTCAGTCACATTGCACTCATTAGGTTAACATGTGGCATGGTCTAGATTACTTATAGCTTCAGAGTCTCTAGCTTCTGTACTCTTTTGTATACATTGGGACAACGTGACACTGTCTGTAACTCAGTCACATTGCACTCATTAGGTTAACATGTGGCATGGGCAAGATTACTTACAGCTTCAGTGTCTCTAGCCTGTGTACTCTGTTGTATACATTTGGACAACATGACACTGTCAGTATATCAGTCACATTACACTCATTATTTTAACGTGTGGCATGGGCTAGATTACTTATAGCTTCAGTGTCTCTAGCTGGTGTATTCTGTTGTATACATTGGGACAACGTGCCACTGTCTGTAACTCAGTCAGGTTGCACCGATTGGGTTAACCTGTGGCATAGGTTTGATTACATTCAGCTTCAGTGTCTCTAGCTGGTGTACTGTGTTGTATACATTGGGACATTGTGACACTATCTGTACCTCAGTCAGGTTGCACTGATTGGGTTTACATGTGGCATGGGCTAGATTACTTATAGCTTCAGTGTCTCTAGCTGTTGTACTCTGTTGTATACATTGGGACAACGTGACACTGTCTGTAACGCAGACAGTTTGCACTGATTGGGTTAACATGTGGCATAGGTTTGATTACATACAGCTTCAGTGTCTCTAGCTGGTGTTCTCTGTTGTATATATTGGGACAACGTGACACTTTCAGTAACTCAGTCACATTGCACTCATTAGGTTAACATGTGGCATGGGCTTAATTACTTATAGCTTCAGTGTCTCTAGCTGCTGTACTCTGTTGTATACATTGGGACAACGTGACACTGTCAGTATCTCAGTCACATTACACTCATTAGGTTAACATGTGGCGTGGACTAGATTACTTGTAGCTTCAGTGTCTCTAGCTGCTGTACTCTCTTGTATACATTGGGACAACCTGACACAGTCAGTATGTCAGTCACATTGCACTCATTAGGTTAACATGTGGCATGGGCTAGATTAATTATAGCTTCAGTTCTCTAGCTTCTGTACTCTTTTGTATACATTGGGACAACGTGACACTGTCTGTAACTCAGTCACATTGCACTCATTAGGTTAACATGTGGCATGGGTTAGATTACTTATAGCTTCAGTGTTTCTAACTGGTGTACTCTGTTGTATACATAGGGACAACGTGACACTGTCAGTATATCAGTCACATTGCACTCATTAGTTTAACGGGTGGCATGGTCTAGATTACTTATAGCTTCTGTGTCTCTAGCTGGTGTACTCTGTTGTTTACATTGGGACAACGTGACACTGTCTGTAACTCAGTCAGGTTGCACTGATTGGGTTAACATGTGGCATGGGCTAGATTACTTATAGCTTCAGTGTCTCTAGCTGCTGTACTCTGTTGTATACATTGGGACAGTGTGACACTGTCTGTAACTCAGTTAGGTTGCACTGATTGGGTTAACATGTGGCATAGGTTTGATTACATACAGCTTCAGTGTCTCTAGCTGGTGTACTCTGTTGTATATATTGGGAGTACGTGTCACTTACAGTAACTCGGTCACATTGCACTCATTAGGTTAACTTGTGGCATGGGCTTAATTACTTATAGCTTCAGTGTCTCTAGCTGCTGTACTTTGTTGTATACATTGGACAACGTGACACTGTCTGTAACACAGTCACATTGCAGTCATTAGGTTAACATGTGGCATGGGCTAGATTACTTATAGCTTCAGTGTCTCTAGCTGGTGTACTCTGTTGTATAAATTCGGACAACCTGACACTGTCGGTATCTCAGTCACATTGCACTCATTAGGTTAACATGTGGCATGGACTAGATTACTTATAGCATCAGTGTCTCTAGCTGTTATACTCTTTTGTATACATTGGGACAACGTGACACTGTCTGTAACTCAGTCACATTGCACTCATTAGTTTAACATGTGGCATGGGCTAGATTACTTATAGCTTCAGTGTCTCTAGCTGCTGTACTCTTTTGTATACATTGGGACAACGTGACACTGTCTGTAACTCAGTCACATTGTACTCATTAGGTTAACATGTGGCATGGGCTAGAGTACTTATAGCTTCAGTGTCTCTAGCTGGTGTACTCTGTTGTATACATTGGGACAACGTACCACTGTCTGTAACTCAGTCAGGTTGCACTGATTGGGTTAACATGTGGCATACGTTTGATTACATTCAGCTTCAGTGTCTCTAGCTGGTGTACTCTGTTGTATACATTGGGACATTGTGACACTGTCTGTACCTCAGTCAGGTTGCACTGATTGGGCTAACATGTTGCATGGGCTAGATTACTTATAGCTTCAGTGTCTCTAGCTGTTGTACTCTGTTGTATACTTTGGGACAACATGACACTGTCAGTATATCAGTCACATTGCACTCATTAGTTTAACGGGTGGCATGGTCTAGATTACTTATAGCTTCTGTGTCTCTAGCTGGTGTACTCTGTTGTTTACATTGGGACAACGTGACACTGTCTGTAACTCAGTCAGGTTGCACTGATTGGGTTAACATGTGGCATGGGCTAGTTTACTTATAGCTTCAGTGTCTCTAGCTGCTGTACTCTGTTGTATACATTGGGACAGTGTGACACTGTCTGTAACTCAGTCAGGTTGCACTGATTGGGTTAACATGTGGCATAGGTTTGATTACATACAGCTTCAGTGTCTCTAGCTGGTGTACTCTGTTGTATATATTGGGAGTACGTGTCACTTTCAGTAACTCGGTCACATTGCACTCATTAGGTTAACTTGTGGCATGGGCTTAATTACTTATAGCTTCAGTGTCTCTAGCTGCTGTACTCTGTTGTATACATTGGGACAACGTGACACAGTCTGTAACTCAGTCACATTGCACTCATCAGTTTAACGGGTGGCATGGTATAGATTACTTATAGCTTCTGTGTCTCTAGCTGGTGTACTCTGTTGTATACATTGGGACAACGTGACACTGTCAATATCTCAGACACATTGCACTCATTAGGTTAACATGTGGCATGGCTAGATTACTTATAACTTCAGTGTCTCTAGCTTCTGTACTCTGTTGTTTACATTGGGACAACGTGACACTGTGTGTAACTCTGTCACATTGCACTCATTAGGTTAACATGTGGCATGGGCTTTATTACTTGTAGCTTCAATGTCTCTAGCTGGTGTACTCTGTTGTACACATTGGGACAACGTGACACTGTCAGTATCTCAGTCACATTGCACTCATTAGGTTAACATGTGGCATGGGCTAGATTACTTATAGCTTCAATGTCTCTAGCTGCTGTACTCTGTTGTATACATTGGGACAACGTGACACTGTCTGTAACTCAGTCACATTGCACTCATTAGGTTAACATGTGGCATGGGCTAGATTACCTATAGCTTCAATGTCTCTAGCTGGTGTACTCTGTTGTATACATTGGGACAACGTGACACTGTCTGTAACTCAGTCACATTGCACTCATTAGGTTAACATGTGGCATGTGCTGGATTACTTATAGCTTCAGTGTCTCTAGCTGCTGTACTCTGTTGTATACATTGGCACAACGTGACACTGTCTGTAACTCAGTCAGGGTTCACTGATTGGGTTAACATGTGGCATAGGCTAGATTACTTATTGCTTCGGTGTCTGTAGCCGGTGTACTCTGTTGTATATTTTGGGACAACGTGACCCTGTCTGTAACGCAGTCAGGTTGCACTGATTGGGTTAACATGTCGCATAGGCTAGATTACTTATAGCTTCAGTGTCTCTAGCTGATGTACTCTGTTGTATACTTTGGGACAACGTGACACTGTCTGTAACGCAGTCAGGTTGCACTGATTGGGTTAACATGTGGCATAGTTATGATTACATACAGCTTCAGTATCTCCTGGTGCTGTAGCTTTCTTTGCACTGGGACAACTTGACACTCTCGGTAACTCAGTCAGGTTGCACTCATTAGGGTCACATGTGGCTTGGGCTAGATTACTTATAGCTTCAGTGTCTCTAGCTGCTGTACTCTGTTGTATATATTGGGACAACGTGACACTGTCAGTATCTCAGTCACATTGCACTCATTAGGTTAACATGTGACATGGGCTTTATTACTTATAGCTTCAGTGTCTCTAGCTGCTGTACTCTGTTGTGTATATTGGGACAACGTGACACTGACAGTATCTCTATCACAATGTACTCATTAGGTTAACATGTGGCATGGGCTAGATTACATATAGCTTCAGTGTCTCTAGCTGCTGTACTCTGTTGTATACATTGGGACAACCTGACACTGTCAGTATCTCAGTCACATTGCACTCATTAGGTTAACATGTGGCATGGGCTAGATTACTAATAGCATCAGTCTCTCTAGCTGCTGTACTCTTTTGTATACATTGGGACAACGTGACACTGTCTGTAACTCAGTCACATTGCACTAATTAGGTTAACATGTGGCATGGTCTAGATTACTTATAGCTTCAGTGTCTCTAGCTTCTGTACTCTTTTGTATACATTGGGACAACGTGACACTGTCTGTAACTCAGTCACATTGCACTCATTAGGTTAACATGTGGCATGGGCCAGATTACTTACAGCTTCAGTGTCTCTAGCCATTGTACTCTGTTGTATACATTTGGACAACATGACACTGTCAGAATATCAGTCACATTACACTCATTATTTTAACGTGTGGCATAGGCTAGATTACTTATAGCTTCAGTGTCTCTAGCTGGTGTACTCTGTTGTATACATTGGGACAACGTGCCACTGTCTGTAACTCAGTCAGGTTGCACTGATTGGGTTATTATGTGGCATAGGTTTGATTACATTCAGCTTCAGTGTCTCTAGCTGGTGTACTGTGTTGTATACATTGGGACATTGTGACACTGTCTGTACCTCAGTCAGGTTGCACTGATTGGGTTTACATGTAACATGGGCTAGATTACTTATAGCTTCAGTGTCTCTAGCTGTTGTACTCTGTTGTATACATTGGGACAACGTGACACTGTCTGTAACGCAGTCAGTTTGCACTGATTGGGTTAACATGTGGCATAGGTTTGATTACATACAGCTTCAGTGTCTCTAGCTGGTGTACTCTGTTGTATATATTGGGACAACGTGACACTTTCAGTAACTCAGTCACATTGCACTCATTAGGTTAACATGTGGCATGGGCTTAATTACTTATAGCTTCAGTGTCTCTAGCTGCTGTACTCTGTTGTATACATTGGGACAACGTGACACTGTCAGTATCTCAGTCATATTACACTCATTAGGTTAACATGTGGCGTGGGCTAGATTACTTGTAGCTTCAGTGTCTCTAGCTGCTGTACTCTGTTGTATACATTGGGACAACCTGACACTGTCAGTATCTCAGTCACATTGCACTCATTAGGTTAACATGTGGCATGGGCTAGATTAATTATAGCCTCAGTGTCTCTAGCTTCTGTACTCTTTTGTATACATTGGGACAACGTGACACTATCTGTAACTCAGTCACATTGCACTCATTAGGTTAACATGTGGCATGGGTTAGATTACTTATAGCTTCAGTGTCTCTAACTGGTGTACTCTGTTGTATACATTGGGACAACGTGACACTGTCAGTATATCAGTCACAGTGCACTCATTAGTTTAACGGGTGGCATGGGCTAGATTACTTATAGCTTCAGTGTCTCTGCTGTTGTACTCTTTTGTATACATTGGGACAACGTGACACTGTCTGTAACTCAGTCATATTACACTCATTAGGTTAACATGTGGCATGGGTTAGATTACTTATAGCTTCTGTGTCTCTAGCTGGTGTACTCTGTTGTTTACATTGGGACAACGTGACACTGTCTGTAACTCAGTCAGGTTGCACTGATTGGGTTAACATGTGGCATGGGCTATATTACTTATAGCTTCAGTGTCTCTAGCTGCTGTACTCTGTTGTATACATTGGGACAGTGTGACACTGTCTGTAACTCAGTTAGGTTGCACTGATTGGGTTAACATGTGGCATAGGTTTGATTACATACAGCTTCAGTGTCTCTAGCTGGTGTACTCTGTTGTATATATTGGGAGTACGTGTCACTTACAGTAACTCGGTCACATTGCACTCATTAGGTTAACTTGTGGCATGGGCTTAATTACTTATAGCTTCAGTGTCTCTAGCTGCTGTACTCTGTTGTATACATTGGACAACGTGACACTGTCTGTAACACAGTGACATTGCAGTCATTAGGTTAACATGTGGCATGGGCTAGATTACTTATAGCTTCAGTGTCTCTAGCTGCTGTACTCTGTTGTATAAATTCGGACAACCTGACACTGTCGGTATCTCAGTCACATTGCACTCATTAGGTTAACATGTGGCATGGACTAGATTACTTATAGCATCAGTGTCTCTAGCTGTTGTACTCTTTTGTATACATTGGGACAACGTGACACTGTCTGTAACTCAGTCACATTGCACTCATTAGGTTAACATGTGGCATGGGCAAGATTACTTACAGCTTCAGTGTCTCTAGCCTG
Source organism: Deroplatys truncata (assembly GCA_030765065.1). Classification (NCBI taxonomy): domain Eukaryota; kingdom Metazoa; phylum Arthropoda; class Insecta; order Mantodea; family Mantidae; genus Deroplatys; species Deroplatys truncata. The sequence goes on along the minus strand of CM060988.1, from coordinate 214,006,570 downwards.
TGTACTCTGTTGTATACATTTGGACAACATGACACTGTCAGTATATCAGTCACATTACACTCATTATTTTAACGTGTGGCATGGGCTAGATTACTTATAGCTTCAGTGTCTCTAGCTGGTGTATTCTGTTGTATACATTGGGACAACGTGCCACTGTCTGTAACTCAGTCAGGTTGCACCGATTGGGTTAACCTGTGGCATAGGTTTGATTACATTCAGCTTCAGTGTCTCTAGCTGGTGTACTGTGTTGTATACATTGGGACATTGTGACACTATCTGTACCTCAGTCAGGTTGCACTGATTGGGTTTACATGTGGCATGGGCTAGATTACTTATAGCTTCAGTGTCTCTAGCTGTTGTACTCTGTTGTATACATTGGGACAACGTGACACTGTCTGTAACGCAGACAGTTTGCACTGATTGGGTTAACATGTGGCATAGGTTTGATTACATACAGCTTCAGTGTCTCTAGCTGGTGTTCTCTGTTGTATATATTGGGACAACGTGACACTTTCAGTAACTCAGTCACATTGCACTCATTAGGTTAACATGTGGCATGGGCTTAATTACTTATAGCTTCAGTGTCTCTAGCTGCTGTACTCTGTTGTATACATTGGGACAACGTGACACTGTCAGTATCTCAGTCACATTACACTCATTAGGTTAACATGTGGCGTGGACTAGATTACTTGTAGCTTCAGTGTCTCTAGCTGCTGTACTCTCTTGTATACATTCGGACAACCTGACACTGTCAGTATGTCAGTCACATTGCACTCATTAGGTTAACATGTGGCATGGGCTAGATTAATTATAGCTTCAGTTCTCTAGCTTCTGTACTCTTTTGTATACATTGGGACAACGTGACACTGTCTGTAACTCAGTCACATTGCACTCATTAGGTTAACATGTGGCATGGGTTAGATTACTTATAGCTTCAGTGTTTCTAACTGGTGTACTCTGTTGTATACATAGGGACAACGTGACACTGTCAGTATATCAGTCACATTGCACTCATTAGTTTAACGGGTGGCATGGTCTAGATTACTTATAGCTTCTGTGTCTCTAGCTGGTGTACTCTGTTGTTTACATTGGGACAACGTGACACTGTCTGTAACTCAGTCAGGTTGCACTGATTGGGTTAACATGTGGCATGGGCTAGATTACTTATAGCTTCAGTGTCTCTAGCTGCTGTACTCTGTTGTATACATTGGGACAGTGTGACACTGTCTGTAACTCAGTTAGGTTGCACTGATTGGGTTAACATGTGGCATAGGTTTGATTACATACAGCTTCAGTGTCTCTAGCTGGTGTACTCTGTTGTATATATTGGGAGTACATGTCACTTACAGTAACTCGGTCACATTGCACTCATTAGGTTAACTTGTGGCATGGGCTTAATTACTTATAGCTTCAGTGTCTCTAGCTGCTGTACTCTGTTGTATACATTGGACAACGTGACACTGTCTGTAACACAGTCACATTGCAGTCATTAGGTTAACATGTGGCATGGGCTAGATTACTTATAGCTTCAGTGTCTCTAGCTGGTGTACTCTGTTGTATAAATTCGGACAACCTGACACTGTCGGTATCTCAGTCACATTGCACTCATTAGGTTAACATGTGGCATGGACTAGATTACTTATAGCATCAGTGTCTCTAGCTGTTGTACTCTTTTGTATACATTGGGACAACGTGACACTGTCTGTAACTCAGTCACATTGTACTCATTAGGTTAACATGTGGCATGGGCTAGAGTACTTATAGCTTCAGTGTCTCTAGCTGGTGTACTCTGTTGTATACATTGGGACAACGTACCACTGTCTGTAACTCAGTCAGGTTGCACTGATTGGGTTAACATGTGGCATACGTTTGATTACATTCAGCTTCAGTGTCTCTAGCTGGTGTACTCTGTTGTATACATTGGGACATTGTGACACTGTCTGTACCTCAGTCAGGTTGCACTGATTGGGCTAACATGTTGCATGGGCTAGATTACTTATAGCTTCAGTGTCTCTAGCTGTTGTACTCTGTTGTATACTTTGGGACAACATGACACTGTCAGTATATCAGTCACATTGCACTCATTAGTTTAACGGGTGGCATGGTCTAGATTACTTATAGCTTCTGTGTCTCTAGCTGGTGTACTCTGTTGTTTACATTGGGACAACGTGACACTGTCTGTAACTCAGTCAGGTTGCACTGATTGGGTTAACATGTGGCATGGGCTAGTTTACTTATAGCTTCAGTGTCTCTAGCTGCTGTACTCTGTTGTATACATTGGGACAGTGTGACACTGTCTGTAACTCAGTCAGGTTGCACTGATTGGGTTAACATGTGGCATAGGTTTGATTACATACAGCTTCAGTGTCTCTAGCTGGTGTACTCTGTTGTATATATTGGGAGTACGTGTCACTTTCAGTAACTCGGTCACATTGCACTCATTAGGTTAACTTGTGGCATGGGCTTAATTACTTATAGCTTCAGTGTCTCTAGCTGCTGTACTCTGTTGTATACATTGGGACAACGTGACACAGTCTGTAACTCAGTCACATTGCACTCATCAGTTTAACGGGTGGCATGGTATAGATTACTTATAGCTTCTGTGTCTCTAGCTGGTGTACTCTGTTGTATACATTGGGACAACGTGACACTGTCAGTATCTCAGACACATTGCACTCATTAGGTTAACATGTGGCATGGCTAGATTACTTATAACTTCAGTGTCTCTAGCTTCTGTACTCTGTTGTTTACATTGGGACAACGTGACACTGTGTGTAACTCTGTCACATTGCACTCATTAGGTTAACATGTGGCATGGGCTTTATTACTTGTAGCTTCAATGTCTCTAGCTGGTGTACTCTGTTGTACACATTGGGACAACGTGACACTGTCAGTATCTCAGTCACATTGCACTCATTAGGTTAACATGTGGCATGGGCTAGATTACTTATAGCTTCAATGTCTCTAGCTGCTGTACTCTGTTGTATACATTGGGACAACGTGACACTGTCTGTAACTCAGTCACATTGCACTCATTAGGTTAACATGTGGCATGGGCTAGATTACCTATAGCTTCAATGTCTCTAGCTGGTGTACTCTGTTGTATACATTGGGACAACGTGACACTGTCTGTAACTCAGTCACATTGCACTCATTAGGTTAACATGTGGCATGTGCTGGATTACTTATAGCTTCAGTGTCTCTAGCTGCTGTACTCTGTTGTATACATTGGCACAACGTGACACTGTCTGTAACTCAGTCAGGGTTCACTGATTGGGTTAACATGTGGCATAGGCTAGATTACTTATTGCTTCGGTGTCTGTAGCCGGTGTACTCTGTTGTATATTTTGGGACAACGTGACCCTGTCTGTAACGCAGTCAGGTTGCACTGATTGGGTTAACATGTCGCATAGGCTAGATTACTTATAGCTTCAGTGTCTCTAGCTGATGTACTCTGTTGTATACTTTGGGACAACGTGACACTGTCTGTAACGCAGTCAGGTTGCACTGATTGGGTTAACATGTGGCATAGTTATGATTACATACAGCTTCAGTATCTCCTGGTGCTGTAGCTTTCTTTGCACTGGGACAACTTGACACTCTCGGTAACTCAGTCAGGTTGCACTCATTAGGGTCACATGTGGCTTGGGCTAGATTACTTATAGCTTCAGTGTCTCTAGCTGCTGTACTCTGTTGTATATATTGGGACAACGTGACACTGTCAGTATCTCAGTCACATTGCACTCATTAGGTTAACATGTGACATGGGCTTTATTACTTATAGCTTCAGTGTCTCTAGCTGCTGTACTCTGTTGTGTATATTGGGACAACGTGACACTGACAGTATCTCTATCACAATGTACTCATTAGGTTAACATGTGGCATGGGCTAGATTACATATAGCTTCAGTGTCTCTAGCTGCTGTACTCTGTTGTATACATTGGGACAACCTGACACTGTCAGTATCTCAGTCACATTGCACTCATTAGGTTAACATGTGGCATGGGCTAGATTACTAATAGCATCAGTCTCTCTAGCTGCTGTACTCTTTTGTATACATTGGGACAACGTGACACTGTCTGTACCTCAGTCAGGTTGCACTGATTGTGTTTACATGTGGCATGGGCTAGATTACTTATAGCTTCAGTGTCTCTAGCTGTTGTACTCTGTTGTATACATTGGGACAACGTGACACTGTCTGTAACGCAGTCAGTTTGCACTGATTGGGTTAACATGTGGCATAGGTTTGATTACATACAGCTTCAGTGTCTCTAGCTGGTGTACTCTGTTGTATATATTGGGACAACGTGACACTTTCAGTAACTCAGTCACATTGCACTCATTAGGTTAACATGTGGCATGGGCTTAATTACTTATAGCTTCAGTGTCTCTAGCTGCTGTACTCTGTTGTATACATTGGGACAACGTGACACTGTCAGTATCTCAGTCATATTACACTCATTAGGTTAACATGTGGCGTGGGCTAGATTACTTGTAGCTTCAGTGTCTCTAGCTGCTGTACTCTGTTGTATACATTGGGACAACCTGACACTGTCAGTATCTCAGTCACATTGCACTCATTAGGTTAACATGTGGCATGGGCTAGATTAATTATAGCTTCAGTGTCTCTAGCTTCTGTACTCTTTTGTATACATTGGGACAACGTGACACTATCTGTAACTCAGTCACATTGCACTCATTAGGTTAACATGTGGCATGGGTTAGATTACTTATAGCTTCAGTGTCTCTAACTGGTGTACTCTGTTGTATACATTGGGACAACGTGACACTGTCAGTATATCAGTCACAGTGCACTCATTAGTTTAACGGGTGGCATGGGCTAGATTACTTATAGCTTCAGTGTCTCTAGCTGTTGTACTCTTTTGTATACATTGGGACAACGTGACACTGTCTGTAACTCAGTCATATTACACTCATTAGGTTAACATGTGGCATGGGTTAGATTACTTATAGCTTCTGTGTCTCTAGCTGGTGTACTCTGTTGTTTACATTGGGACAACGTGACACTGTCGGTAACTCAGTCAGGTTGCACTGATTGGGTTAACATGTGGCATGGGCTATATTACTTATAGCTTCAGTGTCTCTAGCTGCTGTACTCTGTTGTATACATTGGGACAGTGTGACACTGTCTGTAACTCAGTTAGGTTGCACTGATTGGGTTAACATGTGGCATAGGTTTGATTACATACAGCTTCAGTGTCTCTAGCTGGTGTACTCTGTTGTATATATTGGGAGTACGTGTCACTTACAGTAACTCGGTCACATTGCACTCATTAGGTTAACTTGTGGCATGGGCTTAATTACTTATAGCTTCAGTGTCTCTAGCTGCTGTACTCTGTTGTATACATTGGACAACGTGACACTGTCTGTAACACAGTGACATTGCAGTCATTAGGTTAACATGTGGCATGGGCTAGATTACTTATAGCTTCAGTGTCTCTAGCTGCTGTACTCTGTTGTATAAATTCGGACAACCTGACACTGTCGGTATCTCAGTCACATTGCACTCATTAGGTTAACATGTGGCATGGACTAGATTACTTATAGCATCAGTGTCTCTAGCTGTTGTACTCTTTTGTATACATTGGGACAACGTGACACTGTCTGTAACTCAGTCACATTGCACTCATTAGTTTAACATGTGGCATGGGCTAGATTACTTATAGCTTCAGTGTCTTTAGCTGCTGTACTCTTTTGTATACATTGGGACAACGTGACACTGTCTGTAACTCAGTCACATTGTACTCATTAGGTTAGCATGTGGCATGGGCTAGAGTACTTATAGCTTCAGTGTCTCTAGCTGGTGTACTCTGTTGTATACATTGGGACAACGTGCCACTGTCTGTAACTCAGTCAGGTTGACTGATTGGGTTAACATGTGGCATACGTTTGATTACATTCAGCTTCAGTGTCTCTAGCTGGTGTACTCTGTTGTATACATTGGGACATTGTGACACTGTCTGTACCTCAGTCAGGTTGCAATGATTGGGCTAACATGTTGCATGGGCTAGATTACTTATAGCTTCAGTGTCTCTAGCTGCTGTACTCTGTTGTATACATTGGGACAACGTGACACTGTCTGTAACTCAGTCAGTTTGCACTGATTGGGTTAACATGTGGCATAGGTTTGATTACATACAGCTTCAGTGTCTCTAGCTGGTGTACTCTGTTTTATATATTGGGACAACGTGACACTTTCAGTAACTCAGTCACATTGCACTCATTAGGTTAACATGTGTCATGGTTTAGATTACTTATAGCTTCAGTGTCTCTAACTGGTGTACTCTGTTGTATACTTTGGGACAACATGACACTGTCAGTATATCAGTCACATTGCACTCATTAGTTTAACGGGTGGCATGGTCTAGATTGCTTATAGCTTCTGTGTCTCTAGCTGGTGTACTCTGTTGTTTACATTGGGACAACGTGACACTGTCTGTAACTCAGTCAGGTTGCACTGATTGGGTTAACATGTGGCATGGGCTAGTTTACTTATAGCTTCAGTGTCGCTAGCTGCTGTACTCTGTTGTATACATTGGGACAGTGTGACACTGTCTGTAACTCAGTCAGGTTGCACTGATTGGGTTAACATGTGGCATAGGTTTGATTACATACAGCTTCAGTGTCTCTAGCTGGTGTACTCTGTTGTATATATTGGGAGTACGTGTCACTTTCAGTAACTCGGTCACATTGCACTCATTAGGTTAACTTGTGGCATGGGCTTAATTACTTATAGCTTCAGTGTCTCTAGCTGCTGTACTCTGTTGTATACATTGGGACAACGTGACACAGTCTGTAACTCAGTCACATTGCACTCATCAGTATAACGGGTGGCATGGTATAAATTACTTATAGCTTCTGTGTCTCTAGCTGGTGTACTCTGTTGTATACATTGGGACAACGTGACACTGTCAGTATCTCAGTCACATTGCACTCATTAGGTTAACATGTGGCATGGCTAGATTACTTATAACTTCAGTGTCTCTAGCTGCTGTACTCTGTTGTTTACATTGGGACAACGTGACATTGTGTGTAACTCAGTCACATTGCACTCATTAGGTTAACATGTGGCATGGGCTTTATTACTTGTAGCTTCAATGTCTCTAGCTGGTGTACTCTGTTGTACACATTGGGACAACGTGACACTGTCAGTATCTCAGTCACATTGCACTCATAAGGTTAACATGTGGCATGGGCTAGATTACTTATAGCTTCAATGTCTCTAGCTGCTGTACTCTGTTGTATACATTGGGACAACGTGACACTGTCTGTAACTCAGTCACATTGCACTCATTAGGTTAACATGCGGCATGGGCTAGATTACCTATAGCTTCAATGTCTCTAGCTGGTGTACTCTGTTGTATACATTGGGACAACGTGAAACTGTCTGTAACTCAGTCACATTGCACTCATTAGGTTAACATGTGGCATGTGCTGGATTACTTATAGCTTCAGTGTCTCTAGCTGCTGTACTCTGTTGTATACATTGGCACAACGTGACACTGTCTGTAACTCAGTCAGGTTGCACTGATTGGGTTAACATGTCGCATAGGCTAGATTACTTATAGCTTCAGTGTCTCTAGCTGATGTACTCTGTTGTATACTTTGGGACAACGTGACACTGTCTGTAACGCAGTCAGGTTGCACTGATTGGGTTAACATGTGGCATAGTTATGATTACATACAGCTTCAGTATCTCCTGGTGCTGTAGCTTTCTTTGCACTGGGACAACTTGACACTGTCGGTAACTCAGTCAGGTTGCACTCATTAGGGTCACATGTGGCTTGGGCTAGATTACTTATAGCTTCAGTGTCTCTAGCTGCTGTACTCTGTTGTATATATTGGGACAACGTGACACTGTCAGTATCTCTATCACAATGTACTCATTAGGTTAACATGTGGCATGGGCTAGATTACTTATAGCTTCAGTGTCTCTAGCTGCTGTACTTTGTTGTATACATTGGGACAACCTGACACTGTCAGTATCTCAGTCACATTGCACTCATTAGGTTAACATGTGGCATGGGCTAGATTACTTATAGCATCAGTCTCTCTAGCTGCTGTACTCTTCTGTATACATTGGGACAACGTGACACTGTCTGTAACTCAGTCACATTGCACTCATTAGGTTAACATGTGGCATGGTCTAGATTACTTATAGCTTCAGTGTCTCTAGCTTCTGTACTCTTTTGTATACATTGGGACAACGTGACACTGTCTGTAACTCAGTCACATTGCACTCATTAGGTTAACATGTGGCATGGGCTAGATTACTTACAGCTTCAGTGTCTCTAGCCATTGTACTCTGTTGTATACATTTGGACAACATGACACTGTCAGAATATCAGTCACATTACACTCATTATTTTAACGTGTGGCATAGGCTAGATTACTTATAGCTTCAGTGTCTCTAGCTGGTGTACTCTGTTGTATACATTGGGAAAACGTGCCACTGTCTGTAACTCAGTCAGGTTGCACTGATTGGGTTATTATGTGGCATAGGTTTGATTACATTCAGCTTCAGTGTCTCTAGCTGGTGTACTGTGTTGTATACATTGAGACATTGTGACACTGTCTGTACCTCAGTCAGGTTGCACTGATTGGGTTTACATGTGGCATGGGCTAGATTACTTATAGCTTCAGTGTCACTAGCTGTTGTACTCTGTTGTATACATTGGGACAACGTGACACTGTCTGTAACGCAGTCAGTTTGCACTGATTGGGTTAACATGTGGCATAGGTTTGATTACATACAGCTTCAGTGTCTCTAGCTGGTGTACTCTGTTGTATATATTGGGACAACGTGACACTTTCAGTAACTCAGTCACATTGCACTCATTAGGTTAACATGTGGCATGGGCTTAATTACTTATAGCTTCAGTGTCTCTAGCTGCTGTACTCTGTTGTATACATTGGGACAACGTGACACTGTCAGTATCTCAGTCATATTACACTCATTAGGTTAACATGTGGCGTGGGCTAGATTACTTGTAGCTTCAGTGTCTCTAGCTGCTGTACTCTGTTGTATACATTGGGACAAACTGACACTGTCAGTATCTCAGTCACATTGCACTCATTAGGTTAACATGTGGCATGGGCTAGATTAATTATAGCTTCAGTGTCTCTAGCTTCTGTACTCTTTTGTATACATTGGGACAACATGACACTATCTGTAACTCAGTCACATTGCACTCATTAGGTTAACATGTGGCATGGGTTAGATTACTTATAGCTTCAGTGTCTCTAACTGGTGTACTCTGTTGTATACATTGGGACAACGTGACACAGTCAGTATATCAGTCACATTGCACTCATTAGTTTAACGGGTGGCATGGGCTAGATTACTTATAGCTTCAGTGTCTCTAGCTGCTGTACTCTTTTGTATACATTGGGACAACGTGACACTGTCTGTAACTCAGTCATATTACACTCATTAGGTTAACATGTGGCATGGGTTAGATTACTTATAGCTTCTGTGTCTCTAGCTGGTGTACTCTGTTGTTTACATTGGGACAACGTGACACTGTCTGTAACACAGTCAGGTTGCACTGATTGGGTTAACATGTGGCATGGGCTAGATTACTTATAGCTTCAGTGTCTCTAGCTGCTGTACTCTTTTGTATACATTGGGACAACGTGACACTGTCTGTAACTCAGTCACATTGCACTTATTAGGTTAACTTGTGGCATGGTCTAGATTACTTATAGCTTCAGTGTCTCTAGCTGCTGTACTCTGTTGTATACATTGGGACAACGTGACACTGTCTGTAACTCAGTCAGGTTGCACTGATTGGGTTAACATGTGGCATAGGTTTGATTACTTATAGCTTCAGTGTCTCTAGCTGATGTACTCTGTTGTATACATTGGGACAACCTGACACTGTCAGTATCTCAGTCACATTGCACTCATTAGGTTAACATGTGGCATGGGCTAGATTACTTATAGCATCAGTGTCTCTAGCTGCTGTACTCTTTTGTATACATTGGGACAACGTGACACTGTCTGTAACTCAGTCACATTGCACTTATTAGGTTAACTTGTGGCATGGTCTAGATTACTTATAGCTTCAGTGTCTCTAGCTGCTGTACTCTTTTGTATACATTGGGACAACGTGACACTGTCTGTAACTCAGTCACATTGCACTCACTAGGTTAACATGTGGCATGGGATAGATTACTTACAGCTTCAGTGTCTCTAGCCTGTGTACTCTGTTGTATACATTGGGACAACATGACACTGTCAGTATATCAGTCACATTACACTCATTATTTTAACGTGTGGCATGGGCTAGATTACTTATAGCTTCAGTGTCTCTAGCTGGTGTACTCTGTTGTATACATTGGGACAACGTGCCACTGTCTGTAACTCAGTCAGGTTGCACTGATTGGGTTAACATGTGGCATAGGTTTGATTACATTCAGCTTCAGTGTCTCTAGCTGGTGTACTGTGTTATATACATTGGGACATTGTGACACTGTCTGTACCTCAGTCAGGTTGCACTGATTGGGTTTACATGTGGCATGGGCTAGATTACTTATAGCTTCAGTGTCTCTAGCTGTTGTACTCTGTTGTATACATTGGGACAACGTGACACTGTCTGTAACGCATTCAGTTTGCACTGATTGGGTTAACATGTGGCATAGGTTTGATTACATACAGCTTCAGTGTCTCTAGCTGGTGTACTCTGTTGTATATATTGGGAGAACGTGACACTTTCAGTAACTCAGTCACATTGCACTCATTAGGTTAACATGTGGCATGGGCTTAATTACTTATAGCTTCAGTGTCTCTAGCTGCTGTACTCTGTTGTATACATTGGGACAACGTGACACTGTCAGTATCTCAGTCACATTACACTCATTAGGTTAACATGTGGCGTGGGCTAGATTACTTGTAGCTTCAGTGTCTCTAGCTGCTGTACTCTGTTGTATACATTGGGACAACCTGACACTGTCAGTATCTCAGTCACATTGCACTCATTAGGTTAATTAGTGGCATGGGGTAGATTAATTATAGCTTCAGTGTCTCTAGCTTCTGTACTCTTTTGTATACATTGGGACAACGTGACACTGTCTGTAACTCAGTCACATTGCACTCATTAGGTTAACATGTGGCATGGGTTAGATTACTTATAGCTTCTGTGTCTCTAGCTGGTGTACTCTGTTGTATATATTGGGAGAACGTGACACTTTCAGTAACTCGGTCACATTGCACTCATTAGGTTAACTTGTGGCATGGGCTTAATTACATATAGCTTCAGTGTCTCTAGCTGCTGTACTTTTTGTATATATTGGGACAACGAGACACTGTCAGTATCTCAGTCACATTGCACTCATTAGGTTAACATGTGGCATGGGCTTTATTACTTATAGCTTCAGTGTCTCTAGCTGCTGTACTCTGTTGTATACATTGGGACAACGTGACACTGTCTGTAACTCAGTCAGGTTGCACTGATTGGGTTAACATGTGGAATAGGTTTGATTACATACAGCTTCAGTGTCTCTAGCTGGTGTACTCTGTTGTATATATTGCGAGAACGTGACACTGTCAGTATCTCAGTCACATTGCACTCATTAGGTTAACATGTGGCATGGCTAGATTACTTATAACTTCAGTGTCTCTAGCTGCTGTACTCTGTTGTTTACATTGGGACAACGTGACACTGTCTGTAACTCAGTCTCATTGCACTCATTAGGTTAACATGTGGCATGGGCTAGATTATTTATAACTTCAGTGTCTCTAGCTGCTGTACTCTGTTGTATACATTTGGACAACGTGACACTGTCAGTATCTCAGTCACATTGCACTCATTAGGTTAACATGTGGCATGGGCTAGATTACTTATAGCTTCAGTGTCTCTAGCTGCTGTACTCTGTTGTATACATTGGGACAACGTGACACTGTCTGTAACTCAGTCAGGTTGCACTGATTGGGTTAACATGTGGCATGGGCTAGATTACTTATAGCTTCAGTGTCTCTAGCTGCTGTACTCTGTTGTATACATTGGGACAACGTGACACTGTCTGTAACTCAGTCAGGTTGCACTGATTGGGCTAACATGTGGCATAGGTTTGATTACGTACAGCTTCAGTGTCTCTAGCTGCTGTACTCTGTTGTATACATTGGGACAACGTGACACTGTCAGTAAGTCAGTCACATTGCACTCATTAGGTTAACATGTGGCATGGGCTAGATTACTTATAGTTTCAGTGTCTCTAGCTGCTGTACTCTGTTGTATACATTGGGACAACGTGACACTGTCTGTAGCTCAGTCAGGTTGCACTCATTAGGTTAACACGTGGCATAGGCTTGATTACTTATAGCTTCAGTGTCTCTAGCTGCTGTACTCTGTTGTATACATTGGGACGACGTGACACTTTCTGTAACTCAGTCAGGTTGCACTGATGTGGTTAACATGTGGTATAGGTTTGATTACATACAGCTTCAGTGTCTCTAGCTGGTGTACTCTGTTGTATACATTGGGACAACGTGACACTTTCGGCATCTCAGTCAGGTTGCACTGATTGGATTAACATGTGGCATAGGTTTGATTACATACAGCTTCAGTGTCTCTAGCTGGTGTACTCTGTTGTATACATTGGGAGAACGTGACACTGTCTGTAACTCAGTCACATTGCACTCATTAGTTTAACATGTGGCATGGGCTAGATTACTTATAGCTTCAGTGTCTCTAGCTTCTGTACTCTGTTGTATACATTGGGACAACGTGACACTGTCTGTAACTCAGTCAGGTTGCACTCATTAGATTAACATGTGGCATAGGCTAGATTACTTATAGCTTCAGTGTCTGTAGCTGCTGTACGCTGTTGTATACATTGGGACAACGTGACACTGTCTGTAACTCAGTCAGGTTGCACTGATTGGTTTAACATGTGGCATATGCTAAATTACTTATAGCTTCAGTGTCTCTAGCTGCTGTACGCTGTTGTATACATTGGGACAACATGACACTGTCAGTATATCAGTCACATTACACTCATTATTTTAACGTGTGGCATGGGCTAGATTACTTATAGCTTCAGTGTCTCTAGCTGGTGTACCCTGTTGTATACATTGGGACAACGTGCCACTGTCTGTAACTCAGTAAGGTTGCACTGATTGGGTTAACATGTGGCATAGGTTTGATTACATTCAGCTTCAGTGTCTCTAGCTGGTGTACTGTGTTGTATACATTGGGACAACGTGACACTTTCTGTAACGCAGTCAGTTTGCACTGATTGGGTTAACATGTGGCATAGGTTTGATTACATACAGCTTCAGTGTCTCTAGCTGGTGTACTCTGTTGTATATATTGGGACAACGTGACACTTTCAGTAACTCAGTCACATTGCACTCATTAGGTTAACATGTGGCATGGGCTTAATTACTTATAGCTTCAGTGTCTCTAGCTGCTGTACTCTGTTGTATACATTGGGACAACGTGACACTGTCAGTATCTCAGTCACATTACACTCATTAGGTTAACATGTGGCATGGGCTAGATTACTTGTAGCTTCAGTGACTCTAGCTGCTGTACTCTTTTGTATACATTGGACCAACGTGACACTGTCTGTAACTCAGTCACATTGCACTCATTAGGTTAACATGTGGCATGGGCTAGATTACTTATAGCTTCTGTGTCTCTAGATGGTGTACTCTGTTGTTTACATTGCGACAACGTGACACTGTCTGTAACTCAGTCAGGTTGCACTGATTGGGTTAACATGTGGCATCGGCTAGATTACTTATAGCTTCAGTGTCTCTAGCTGCTGTACTCTGTTGTATACATTGGGACAACGTGACACTGTCTGTAACTCAGTCAGGTTGCACTGATTGGGTTAACATGTGGCATAGGTTTGATTACATACAGCTTCAGTGTCTCTAGCTGGTGTACTCTGTTGTATATATTGGGAGTACGTGACACTTTCAGTAACTCGGTCACATTGCACTCATTAGGTTAAGTTGTGGCATGGGCTTAATTACTTATAGCTTCAGTGTATCTAGCTGCTGTACTCTGTTGTATACATTGGGACAACGTGACACTGTCTGTAACTCAGTCACATTGCACTCATTAGGTTAACATGTGGCATGGGCTAGATTACTTATAGCTTCAGTGTCTCTAGCTGCTGTACTCTTTTGTATACATTGGGACAACGTGACACTGTCTGTAACTCAGTCACATTGTACTCAATAGGTTAACATGTGGCATAGGTTTGATTACATTCAGCTTCAGTGTCCCTAGCTGGTGTACTCTGTTGTATACATTGGGACATTGTGACACTGTCTGTACCTCAGTCAGGTTGCAACGATTGGGTTAACATGTTGCATGGGCTAGATTACTTATAGCTTCAGTGTCTCTAGCTGTTGTACTTTGTTGTATACATTGGGACAACGTGACACTGTCTGTAACTCAGTCAGTTTGCACTGATTGGGTTAATATGTGGCATAGGTTTGATTACATACAGCTTCAGTGTCTCTAGCTGGTGTACTCTGTTGTATATATTGGGACAACGTAACACTTTCAGTAACTCAGTCACATTGCACTCATTAGGTTAACATGTGGCATGGGCTAGATTACTTGTAGCTTCAGTGTCTCTAGCTGCTGTACTCTGTTGTATACATTGGGACAACCTGAAACTGTCAGTATCTCAGTCACATTGCACTCATTAGGTTAACATGTGGCATGGGCTAGATTACATATAGCTTCAGTGTCTCTAGCTTCTGTACTCTTTTGTATACATTGGGACAACGTGACACAGTCTGTAACTCAGTCACATTGCACTCACTAGGTTAACATGTGGCTAGGGTTAGATTACTTATAGCTTCAGTGTCTCTAACTGGTGTACACTGTTGTATACATTGGGACAACATGACACTGTCAGTATATCAGTCACATTGCACTCATTAGTTTAACGGGTGGCATGGTCTAGATTACTTATAGCTTATGTGTCTCTAGGTGGTGTACTCTGTTGTATACATTGGGACAACGTGACACTGTCTGTAACTCAGTCAGGTTGCACTGATTGGGTTAACAAGTGGCATGCGGTAGATTACTTATAGCTTCAGTGTCTCTAGCTGCTGTACTCTGTTGAATACATTGGGACAACGTGACACTGTCTTTAACTCAGTCAGGTTGCACTGATTGGGTTAACATGTGGCATAGGTTTGATTACATACAGCTTCAGTGTCTCTAGCTGGTGTACTCTGTTGTATATATTGGGAGAACGTGACACTGTCAGTATCTCAGTCACATTGCACTCATTAGTTTAACATGTGGCATGGCTAGATTACTTATAACTTCAGTGTCTCTAGCTGCTGTACTCTGTTGTTTACATTGGGACAACGTGACACTGTCTGTAACTCAGTCACATTGCACTCATTAGGTTAACATGTGGCATGGGCTTTATTACTTATAGCTTCAATGTCTCTAGCTGGTGTACTCTGTTGTACACATTGGGACAACGTGACACTGTCAGTATCTCAGTCACATTGCACTCATTAGGTTAACATATGGCATGGGCTAGATTACTTATAGCTTCAGTGTCTGTAGCTGCTGTACTCTGTTGTATACATTGGGACAACCTGACACTGTCAGTATCTCAGTCACATTGCACTCATTAGGTTAACATGTGGCATGGGATAGATTACTTATAGCATCAGTGTCTCTAGCATCTGTACTCTTTTGTATACATTGGGACAACGTGACACTGTCTGTAACTCAGTCACATTGCACTCATTAGGTTAACATGTGGCATGGTCTAGATTACTTATAGCTTCAGTGTCTCTAGCTGCTGTACTCTTTTGTATACATTGGGACAACGTGACACTGTCTGTAACTCAGTCACATTGCACTCATTAGGTTAACATGTGGCATGGGCTAGATTACTTACAGCTTCAGTGTCTCTAGCCTGTGTACTCTGTTGTATACATTGGAACAACATAACACTGTCAGTATATCAGTCACATTACACTCATTATTTTAACGAGTGGCATGGGCTAGATTACTTATAGGTTCTGTGTCTCTAGCTGGTGTACTCTGTTGTTTACATTGGGACAACGTGACACTGTCTGTAACTCAGTCAGGTTGCACTGATTGGGTTAACATTTGGCATGGGCTAGATTACGTGCAGCTTCAGTGTCTCTAGCTGCTGTACTCTGTTGTATACATTGGGACAACGTGACACTGTCTGTAACTCAGTCAGGTTGCACTGATTGGGTTAACATGTGGCATAGGTTTGATTACTTATAGCTTCAGTGTCTCTAGCTGATGTACTCTGTTGTATACATTGGGACAACCTGACACTGTCAGTATCTCAGTCACATTGCACTCATTAGGTTAACATGTGGCATGGGCTAGATTACTTATAGCATCAGTGTCTCTAGCTGCTGTACTCTTTTGTATACATTGGGACAACGTGACACTGTCTGTAACACAGTCACATTGTACTTATTAGGTTAACTTGTGGCATGGTCTAGATTACTTATAGCTTCAGTGTCTCTAGCTGCTGTACTCTTTTGTATACATTGGGACAACGTGACACTGTCTGTAACTCAGTCACATTGCACTCACTAGGTTAACATGTGGCATGGGCTAGATTACTTACAGCTTCAGTGTCTCTAGCCTGTGTACTCTGTTGTATACATTGGGACAACATGACACTGTCAGTATATCAGTCACATTACACTCATTATTTTAACGTGTGGCATGGGCTAGATTACTTATAGCTTCAGTGTCTCTAGCTGGTGTACTCTGTTGTATACATTGGGACAACGTGCCACTGTCTGTAACTCAGTCAGGTTGCACTGATTGGGTTAACATGTGGCATAGGTTTGATTACATTCAGCTTCAGTGTCTCTAGCTGGTGTACTGTGTTGTATACATTGGGACATTGTGACACTGTCTGTACCTCAGTCAGGTTGCACTGATTGGGTTTACATGTGGCATGGGCTAGATTACTTATAGCTTCAGTGTCTCTAGCTGTTGTACTCTGTTGTATACATTGGGACAACGTGACACTGTCTGTAACGCATTCAGTTTGCACTGATTGGGTTAACATGTGGCATAGGTTTGATTACATACAGCTTCAGTGTCTCTAGCTGGTGTACTCTGTTGTATATATTGGGACAACGTGACACTTTCAGTAACTCAGTCACATTGCACTCATTAGGTTAACATGTGGCATGGGCTTAATTACTTATAGCTTCAGTGTCTCTAGCTGCTGTACTCTGTTGTATACATTGGGACAACGTGACACTGTCAGTATCTCAGTCACATTACACTCATTAGGTTAACATGTGGCGTGGGCTAGATTACTTGTAGCTTCAGTGTCTCTAGCTGCTGTACTCTGTTGTATACATTGGGACAACCTGACACTGTCAGTATCTCAGTCACATTGCACTCATTAGGTTAATTAGTGGCATGGGGTAGATTAATTATAGCTTCAGTGTCTCTAGCTTCTGTACTCTTTTGTATACATTGGGACAACGTGACACTGTCTGTAACTCAGTCAAATTGCACTCATTAGGTTAACATGTGGCATGGGTTAGATTACTTATAGCTTCTGTGTCTCTAGCTGGTGTACTCTGTTGTATATATTGGGAGAACGTGACACTTTCAGTAACTCGGTCACATTGCACTCATTAGGTTAACTTGTGGCATGGGCTTAATTACTTATAGCTTCAGTGTCTCTAGCTGCTGTACTTTTTGTATATATTGGGACAACGAGACACTGTCAGTATCTCAGTCACATTGCACTCATTAGGTTAACATGTGGCATGGGCTTTATTACTTATAGCTTCAGTGTCTCTAGCTGCTGTACTCTGTTGTATACATTGGGACAACGTGACACTGTCTGTAACTCAGTCAGGTTGCACTGATTGGGTTAACATGTGGAATAGGTTTGATTACATACAGCTTCAGTGTCTCTAGCTGGTGTACTCTGTTGTATATATTGCGAGAACGTGACACTGTCAGTATCTCAGTAACATTGCACTCATTAGGTTAACATGTGGCATGGCTAGATTACTTATAACTTCAGTGTCTCTAGCTGCTGTACTCTGTTGTTTACATTGGGACAACGTGACACTGTCTGTAACTCAGTCTCATTGCACTCATTAGGTTAACATGTGGCATGGGCTAGATTATTTATAACTTCAGTGTCTCTAGCTGCTGTACTCTGTTGTATACATTTGGACAACGTGACACTGTCAGTATCTCAGTCACATTGCACTCATTAGGTTAACATGTGGCATGGGCTAGATTACTTATAGCTTCAGTGTCTCTAGCTGCTGTACTCTGTTGTATACATTGGGACAACGTGACACTGTCTGTAACTCAGTCAGGTTGCACTGATTGGGTTAACATGTGGCATGGGCTAGATTACTTATAGCTTCAGTGTCTCTAGCTGCTGTACTCTTTTGTATACATTGGGACAACGTGACACTGTCTGTAACTCAGTCAGTTTGCACTGATTGGGTTAATATGTGGCATAGGTTTGATTACATACAGCTTCAGTGTCTCTAGCTGGTGTACTCTGTTGTATATATTGGGACAACGTGACACTTTCAGTAACTCAGTCACATTGCACTCATTAGGTTAACATGTGGCATGGGCTAGATTACTTGTAGCTTCAGTGTCTCTAGCTGCTGTACTCTGTTGTATACATTGGGACAACCTGAAACTGTCAGTATCTCAGTCACATTGCACTCATTAGGTTAACATGTGGCATGGGCTAGATTACATATAGCTTCAGTGTCTCTAGCTTCTGTACTCTTTTGTATACATTGGGACAACGTGACACAGTCTGTAACTCAGTCACATTGCACTCACTAGGTTAACATGTGGCTAGGGTTAGATTACTTATAGCTTCAGTGTCTCTAACTGGTGTACACTGTTGTATACATTGGGACAACATGACACTGTCAGTATATCAGTCACATTGCACTCATTAGTTTAACGGGTGGCATGGTCTAGATTACTTATAGCTTCTGTGTCTCTAGGTGGTGTACTCTGTTGTATACATTGGGACAACGTGACACTGTCTGTAACTCAGTCAGGTTGCACTGATTGGGTTAACATGTGGCATGCGCTAGATTACTTATAGCTTCAGTGTCTCTAGCTGCTGTACTCTGTTGAATACATTGGGACAACGTGACACTGTCTTTAACTCAGTCAGGTTGCACTGATTGGGTTAACATGTGGCATAGGTTTGATTACCTACAGCTTCAGTGTCTCTAGCTGGTGTACTCTGTTGTATATATTGGGAGAACGTGACACTGTCAGTATCTCAGTCACATTGCACTCATTAGTTTAACATGTGGCATGGCTAGATTACTTATAACTTCAGTGTCTCTAGCTGCTGTACTCTGTTGTTTACATTGGGACAACGTGACACTGTCTGTAACTCAGTCACATTGCACTCATTAGGTTAACATGTGGCATGGGCTTTATTACTTATAGCTTCAATGTCTCTAGCTGGTGTACTCTGTTGTACACATTGGGACAACGTGACACTGTCAGTATCTCAGTCACATTGCACTCATTAGGTTAACATATGGCATGGGCTAGATTACTTATAGCTTCAGTGTCTGTAGCTGCTGTACTCTGTTGTATACATTGGGACAACCTGACACTGTCAGTATCTCAGTCACATTGCACTCATTAGGTTAACATGTGGCATGGGATAGATTACTTATAGCATCAGTGTCTCTAGCATCTGTACTCTTTTGTATACATTGGGACAACGTGACACTGTCTGTAACTCAGTCACATTGCACTCATTAGGTTAACATGTGGCATGGTCTAGATTACTTATAGCTTCAGTGTCTCTAGCCGCTGTACTCTTTTGTATACATTGGGACAACGTGACACTGTCTGTAACTCAGTCACATTGCACTCATTAGGTTAACATGTGGCATGGGCTAGATTACTTACAGCTTCAGTGTCTCTAGCCTGTGTACTCTGTTGTATACATTGGAACAACATAACACTGTCAGTATATCAGTCACATTACACTCATTATTTTAACGTGTGGCATGGGCTAGATTACTTATAGGTTCTGTGTCTCTAGCTGGTGTACTCTGTTGTTTACATTGGGACAACGTGACACTGTCTGTAACTCAGTCAGGTTGCACTGATTGGGTTAACATTTGGCATGGGCTAGATTACGTGCAGCTTCACTGTCTCTAGCTGCTGTACTCTGTTGTATACATTGGGACAACGTGACACTGTCTGTAACTCAGTCAGGTTGCACTGATTGGGTTAACATGTGGCATAGGTTTGATTACTTATAGCTTCAGTGTCTCTAGCTGATGTACTCTGTTGTATACATTGGGACAACCTGACACTGTCAGTATCTCAGTCACAATGCACTCATTAGGTTAACATGTGGCATGGGCTAGATTACTTATAGCATCTGTGTCTCTAGCTGCTGTACTCTTTTGTATACATTGGGACAACGTGACACTGTCTGTAACTCAGTCACATTGCACTTATTAGGTTAACTTGTGGCATAGTCTAGATTACTTATAGCTTCAGTGTCTCTAGCTGCTGTACTCTGTTGTATACATTGGGACAACGTGACACTGTCAGTATCTCAGTCACATTACACTCATTAGGTTAACATGTGGCGTGGGCTAGATTACTTGTAGCTTCAGTGTCTCTAGCTCCTGTACTCTGTTGTATACATTGGGACGACGTGACACTTTCTGTAACTCAGTCAGGTTGCACTGATGTGGTTAACATGTGGCATAGGTTTGATTACATACAGCTTCAGTGTCTCTAGCTGGTGTACTCTGTTGTATACATTGGGACAACGTGACACTTTCGGCAACTCAGTCAGGTTGCACTGATTGGATTAACATGTGGCATAGGTTTGATTACATACAGCTTCAGTGTCTCTAGCTGGTGTACTCTGTTGTATACATTGGGAGAACGTGACACTGTCTGTAACTCAGTCACATTGCACTCATTAGTTTAACATGTGGCATGGGCTAGATTACTTATAGCTTCAGTGTCTCTAGCTTCTGTACTCTGTTGTATACATTGGGACAACGTGACACTGTCTGTAACTCAGTCAGGTTGCACTCATTAGATTAACATGTGGCATAGGCTAGATTACTTATAGCTTCAGTGTCTGTAGCTGCTGTACGCTGTTGTATACATTGGGACAACGTGACACTGTCTGTAACTCAGTCAGGTTGCACTGATTGGTTTAACATGTGGCATATGCTAAATTACTTATAGCTTCAGTGTCTCTAGCTGCTGTACGCTGTTGTATACATTGGGACAACATGACACTGTCAGTATATCAGTCACATTACACTCATTATTTTAACGTGTGGCATGGGCTAGATTACTTATAGCTTCAGTGTCTCTAGCTGGTGTACCCTGTTGTATACATTGGGACAACGTGCCACTGTCTGTAACTCAGTAAGGTTGCACTGATTGGGTTAACATGTGGCATAGGTTTGATTACATTCAGCTTCAGTGTCTCTAGCTGGTGTACTGTGTTGTATACATTGGGACAACGTGACACTGTCTGTAACGCAGTCAGTTTGCACTGATTGGGTTAACATGTGGCATAGGTTTGATTACATACAGCTTCAGTGTCTCTAGCTGGTGTACTCTGTTGTATATATTGGGACAACGTGACACTTTCAGTAACTCAGTCACATTGCACTCATTAGGTTAACATGTGGCATGGGCTTAATTACTTATAGCTTCAGTGTCTCTAGCTGCTGTACTCTGTTGTATACATTGGGACAACGTGACACTGTCAGTATCTCAGTCACATTACACTCATTAGGTTAACATGTGGCATGGGCTAGATTACTTGTAGCTTCAGTGACTCTAGCTGGTGTACTCTGTTGTATACATTGGGACAACCTGACACTGTCAGTATCTCAGTCACATTGCACTCATTAGGTGAACATGTGGCATTGGCTAGATTACTTATAGCATCAGTGTCTCTAGCTGCTGTACTCTTTTGTATACATTGGACCAACGTGACACTGTCTGTAACTCAGTCACATTGCACTCATTAGGTTAACATGTGGCATGGGCTAGATTACTTATAGCTTCTGTGTCTCTAGATGGTGTACTCTGTTGTTTACATTGGGACAACGTGACACTGTCTGTAACTCAGTCAGGTTGCACTGATTGGGTTAACATGTGGCATGGGCTAGATTACTTATAGCTTCAGTGTCTCTAGCTGCTGTACTCTGTTGTATACATTGGGACAACGTGACACTGTCTGTAACTCAGTCAGGTTGCACTGATTGGGTTAACATGTGGCATAGGTTTGATTACATACAGCTTCAGTGTCTCTAGCTGGTGTACTCTGTTGTATATATTGGGAGTACGTGACACTTTCAGTAACTCGGTCACATTGCACTCATTAGGTTAAGTTGTGGCATGGGCTTAATTACTTATAGCTTCAGTGTATCTAGCTGCTGTACTCTGTTGTATACATTGGGACAACGTGACACTGTCTGTAACTCAGTCACATTGCACTCATTAGGTTAACATGTGGCATGGGCTAGATTACTTATAGCTTCAGTGTCTCTAGCTGCTGTACTCTTTTGTATACATTGGGACAACGTGACACTGTCTGTAACTCAGTCACATTGTACTCAATAGGTTATCATGTGGCATAGGTTTGATTACATTCAGCTTCAGTGTCCCTAGCTGGTGTACTCTGTTGTATACATTGGGACATTGTGACACTGTCTGTACCTCAGTCAGGTTGCAACGATTGGGTTAACATGTTGCATGGGCTAGATTACTTATAGCTTCAGTGTCTCTAGCTGTTGTACTTTGTTGTATACATTGGGACAACGTGACACTGTCTGTAACTCAGTCAGTTTGCACTGATTGGGTTAATATGTGGCATAGGTTTGATTACATACAGCTTCAGTGTCTCTAGCTGGTGTACTCTGTTGTATATATTGGGACAACGTGACACTTTCAGTAACTCAGTCACATTGCACTCATTAGGTTAACATGTGGCATGGGCTAGATTACTTGTAGCTTCAGTGTCTCTAGCTGCTGTACTCTGTTGTATACATTGGGACAACCTGAAACTGTCAGTATCTCAGTCACATTGCACTCATTAGGTTAACATGTGGCATGGGCTAGATTACATATAGCTTCAGTGTCTCTAGCTTCTGTACTCTTTTGTATACATTGGGACAACGTGACACAGTCTGTAACTCAGTCACATTGCACTCACTAGGTTAACATGTGGCTAGGGTTAGATTACTTATAGCTTCAGTGTCTCTAACTGGTGTACACTGTTGTATACATTGGGACAACATGACACTGTCAGTATATCAGTCACATTGCACTCATTAGTTTAACGGGTGGCATGGTCTAGATTACTTATAGCTTCTGTGTCTCTAGGTGGTGTACTCTGTTGTATACATTGGGACAACGTGACACTGTCTGTAACTCAGTCAGGTTGCACTGATTGGGTTAACATGTGGCATGCGCTAGATTACTTATAGCTTCAGTGTCTCTAGCTGCTGTACTCTGTTGAATACATTGGGACAACGTGACACTGTCTTTAACTCAGTCAGGTTGCACTGATTGGGTTAACATGTGGCATAGGTTTGATTACCTACAGCTTCAGTGTCTCTAGCTGGTGTACTCTGTTGTATATATTGGGAGAACGTGACACTGTCAGTATCTCAGTCACATTGCACTCATTAGTTTAACATGTGGCATGGCTAGATTACTTATAACTTCAGTGTCTCTAGCTGCTGTACTCTGTTGTTTACATTGGGACAACGTGACACTGTCTGTAACTCAGTCACATTGCACTCATTAGGTTAACATGTGGCATGGGCTTTATTACTTATAGCTTCAATGTCTCTAGCTGGTGTACTCTGTTGTACACATTGGGACAACGTGACACTGTCAGTATCTCAGTCACATTGCACTCATTAGGTTAACATATGGCATGGGCTAGATTACTTATAGCTTCAGTGTCTGTAGCTGCTGTACTCTGTTGTATACATTGGGACAACCTGACACTGTCAGTATCTCAGTCACATTGCACTCATTAGGTTAACATGTGGCATGGGATAGATTACTTATAGCATCAGTGTCTCTAGCATCTGTACTCTTTTGTATACATTGGGACAACGTGACACTGTCTGTAACTCAGTCACATTGCACTCATTAGGTTAACATGTGGCATGGTCTAGATTACTTATAGCTTCAGTGTCTCTAGCCGCTGTACTCTTTTGTATACATTGGGACAACGTGACACTGTCTGTAACTCAGTCACATTGCACTCATTAGGTTAACATGTGGCATGGGCTAGATTACTTACAGCTTCAGTGTCTCTAGCCTGTGTACTCTGTTGTATACATTGGAACAACATAACACTGTCAGTATATCAGTCACATTACACTCATTATTTTAACGTGTGGCATGGGCTAGATTACTTATAGGTTCTGTGTCTCTAGCTGGTGTACTCTGTTGTTTACATTGGGACAACGTGACACTGTCTGTAACTCAGTCAGGTTGCACTGATTGGGTTAACATTTGGCATGGGCTAGATTACGTGCAGCTTCACTGTCTCTAGCTGCTGTACTCTGTTGTATACATTGGGACAACGTGACACTGTCTGTAACTCAGTCAGGTTGCACTGATTGGGTTAACATGTGGCATAGGTTTGATTACTTATAGCTTCAGTGTCTCTAGCTGATGTACTCTGTTGTATACATTGGGACAACCTGACACTGTCAGTATCTCAGTCACATTGCACTCATTAGGTTAACATGTGGCATGGGCTAGATTACTTATAGCATCTGTGTCTCTAGCTGCTGTACTCTTTTGTATACATTGGGACAACGTGACACTGTCTGTAACTCAGTCACATTGCACTTATTAGGTTAACTTGTGGCATAGTCTAGATTACTTATAGCTTCAGTGTCTCTAGCTGCTGTACTCTGTTGTATACATTGGGACAACGTGACACTGTCAGTATCTCAGTCACATTACACTCATTAGGTTAACATGTGGCGTGGGCTAGATTACTTGTAGCTTCAGTGTCTCTAGCTGCTGTACTCTGTTGTATACATTAGGACAACCTGACACTGTCAGTATCTCAGTCACATTGCACTCATTAGGTTAATTAGTGGCATGGGGTAGATTAATTATAGCTTCAGTGTCTCTAGCTTCTGTACTCTTTTGTATACATTGGGACAACGTGACACTGTCTGTAACTCAGTCACATTGCACTCATTAGGTTAACATGTGGCATGGGTTAGATTACTTATAGCTTCTGTGTCTCTAGCTGGTGTACTCTGTTGTATATATTGGGAGAACGTGACACTTTCAGTAACTCGGTCACATTGCACTCATTAGGTTAACTTGTGGCATGGGCTTAATTACTTATAGCTTCAGTGTCTCTAGCTGCTGTACTCTGTTGTATACATTGGGACAACGTGACACTGTCTGTAACACAGCCACATTGCAGTCATTAGGTTAACATGTGGCATGGGCTAGATTACTTATAGCTTCAGTGTCTCTAGCTGGTGTACTCTGTTGTATAAATTGGGACAACGTGACACTATCAGTAACTCAGTCACATTGCACTTATTAGGTTAACATGTGGCATGGTCTAGATTACTTATAGCTTCCGTGTGTCTAGCTGCTGTACTCTGTTGTATACATTGGGACAACGTGACACAGTCTGTAGCTCAGTCAGGTTACACTGATGGGGTTAACATGTGGCATAGGTTTGATTACATACAGCTTCAGTGTCTCCTGTTGCTGTAGCTTTCTTTGCACTGGTACAACTTGACACTGTCGGTAACCCAGTCAGGTTGAACTCATTAGGGTAACATGTGGCATGGGCTAGATTACTTATAGCTTCAGTGTCTCTAGCTGCTGTACTCTGTTGTATACATTGGTACAACGTGACATTGTCAGTATCTCAGTCACATTGCACTCATTAGGTTAACATGTGGCATGGGCTAGATTACTTATAACTTCAGTGTCTCTAGCTGCTGTACTTTGTTGTATACATTGGGACAACGTGACACTGTCTTTAACTCAGTCACATTGCACT
This sequence comes from Deroplatys truncata, assembly GCA_030765065.1. NCBI lineage: Eukaryota > Metazoa > Arthropoda > Insecta > Mantodea > Mantidae > Deroplatys > Deroplatys truncata. The sequence continues at coordinate 213,980,467 of CM060988.1, read as the reverse complement.
CATTAGGTTAACATGTGGCATGGGCTAGATTACTTATAGCTTCAATGTCTCTAGCTGGTGTACTCTGTTGTATACATTGGGACAACGTGACACTTTCTGTAACTCAGTCACATTGCACTCATTAGGTTAACATGTGGCATGTGCTAGATTACTTATAGCTTCAGTGTCTCTAGCTGCTGTACTCTATTGTATACATTGGGACAACGAGACACTGTCAGTATCTCAGTCGCATTGCACTCATTAGGTTAACATGTGGCATGGACTAGATTACTTATAGCTTCAGTGTCTCTAGCTGCTGTACTCTGTTGTATACATTGGGACAACGTGACACTGTCAGTATCTCAGTCACATTGCACTCATTAGGTTAACATGTGGCATGGGCTAGATAACTTATAGCTTCAGTGTCTCTAGCTGCTGTACTCTGTTGTATACATTTGGACAACGTGGCACTGTCAGTATCTCAGTCACATTGCACTCATTAGGTTAACATGTGGCATGGGCTAGATTACTTATAGTTTCAGTGTCTCTAGGTGCTGTACTCTGTTGTATACATTGGGACAACGTGACACTGTCTGTAACTCAGTCACATTGCACTCATATGTTAACATGTGGCATGGGCTAGATTGCTTATAGCTTCAGTGTCTCTAATTGCTGTACTCTGTTGTATACATTGGACAACGTGACACTGTGTGTAACTCAGTCAGGTTGCACTGATTGGGTTAACATGTGGCATAGGCTAGATTACTTATAGCTTCAGTGTCTCTAGCTGCTGTACTCCGTTGAATACACTGGGACAACGTGACACTGTCAGTAACTCAGTCACATTGCACTCATTAGGTTAATGTGTGGCATGGGCTAGATTACTTATAGCTTCAGTGTCATTAGCTGGTGTACTCTGTTGTATACATTGGGACAACGTGACACTGTCAGTAACTTAGTCACATTGCACTCATTAGGTTAACATGTTACATGGGCTAGATTACTTATAGCTTCAGTGTCTCTAGCTGCTGTACTCTGTTGTATACATTGGGATAACGTGACACTGTTAGTATCTCAGTGACATTGCACTCATTAGTTTAACATGTGGCATGGGCTAGATTACTTATAGCTTCAGTGTCTCTAGCTGCTGTACTCTGTTGTATACATTTGGACAACGTGACACTGTCAGTATCTCAGTCACATTGCACTCATTAGGTTAACATGTGGCATGGGCTAGATTACTTATAGCTTCAGTGTCTCTAGCTGCTGTACTCTGTTGTATACATTGGGACAACGTGACACTGTCTGTAACTCAGTCAGGTTGCACTGATTGGGTTAACATGTGGCATGGGCTAGATTACTTATAGCTTCAGTGTCTCTAGCTGCTGTACTCTGTTGTATACATTGGGACAACGTGACACTGTCTGTAACTCAGTCAGGTTGCACTGATTGGGTTAACATGTGGCATAGGTTTGATTACATACAGCTTCAGTGTCTCTAGCTGCTGTACTCTGTTGTATACATTGGGACAACGTGACACTGTCAGTAAGTCAGTCACATTGCACTCATTAGGTTAACATGTGGCATGGGCTAGATTACTTATAGTTTCAGTGTCTCTAGCTGCTGTACTCTGTTGTATACATTGGGACAACGTGACACTGTCTGTAGCTCAGTCAGGTTGCACTCATTAGGTTAACACGTGGCATAGGCTTGATTACTTATAGCTTCAGTGTCTCTAGCTGCTGTACTCTGTTGTATACATTGGGACGACGTGACACTTTCTGTAGCTCAGTCAGGTTGCACTGATGTGGTTAACATGTGGCATAGGTTTGATTACATACAGCTTCAGTGTCTCTAGCTGGTGTACTCTGTTGTATACATTGGGACAACGTGACACTTCGGCAACTCAGTCAGGTTGCACTGATTGGGTTAACATGTGGCATAGGTTTGATTACATACAGCTTCAGTGTCTCTAGCTGGTGTACTCTGTTGTATACATTGGGAGAACGTGACACTGTCTGTAACTCAGTCACATTGCACTCATTAGTTTAACATGTGGCATGGGCTAGATTACTTATAGCTTCAGTGTCTCTAGCTTCTGTACTCTGTTGTATACATTGGGACAACGTGACACTGTCTGTAACTCAGTCAGGTTGCACTCATTAGATTAACATGTGGCATAGGCTAGATTACTTATAGCTTCAGTGTCTGTAGCTGCTGTACGCTGTTGTATACATTGGGACAACGTGACACTGTCTGTAACTCAGTCAGGTTGCACTGATTGGTTTAACATGTGGCATATGCTAAATTACTTATAGCTTCAGTGTCTCTAGCTGCTGTACGCTGTTGTATACATTGGGACAACGTGACACTGTCTGTAACTCAGTCAGGTTGCACTGATTGGTTTAACATGTGGCATAGGTTTGATTACATACAGCTTCAGTGTCTCTAGCTGGTGTACTCTGTTGTATACATTGGGACAACGTGACACTGTCTGTAACTCGGTCAGGTTGCACTGATTGGTTTAACATGTGGCATAGGTTTGATTACATACAGCTTCAGTGTCTCTAGCTGGTGTTTGGCTGGTGCTGATGCGGCTGATCCTGCTCCGGTTCCTGAGGTTATGGACACCGGGCTACCTTCGGATCCTCCTGGTACGTCTGGCGTACCTCCTTCGCCACTTGTCCCATGTCCTCACTCCTTGGCTCTCCAGAAGTAGATCATTGAACTGGAGAGTGAGAAGCTTTATTATCAAACCCTCCTGCAGGATGCTCGCGCTGGGGAGGAGAAATGGCGCCAAGTGGCAAATGCCTTGGAAGGTGTGTTACGCGAGCTTGGCGTTAAACTTCGTGCCTTATCTTCTGCTTCTTCTGCCTGGGCTTCTCAGCGCACCAAGCGTTCCTTCCAGCGCTGCGATAGCGTCGACGAGGGTCGTTCTCCGCACGCAAAGAAGTTTACTAAGACCCTGCACCCTTCTCCTGCTGTTCCTACGCAAAACCGCTTTGCTCCCCTGTCTGACTCCGAGGATGACGGTGTTGCGGTCCCTCCGCCTTCTGCGTCACATCCCTCTGTTCCTTCCCGGCCTCCTCGGCCGCGTCGTTCTGGCCCCTCTGCTTCCTCTTCTCGCCGTCCCGCTGCGTCCGCCTCTGCTCCTTCTACTTCCGCTGCTCCTCCCCCCGCGCCTGGGGTGGTCGAGCCTCGCCCTCCCCGCATCATCCTGCCGGAGGTCGGCCGCCTGAAAGACGTTCTCCGACTTCTTCGCGGTCTTTGTGGCACTGATGGCTTCACTCTTCAAGATACTCCGGATGGGTTGAAGATTATGCTTCGTTCGCTGGCGCATTTCCAACCCGTTTTGGACGCCTTCAGGGAGGCCAACTTGATGTGCTTCACGTTCCTGCCCAAGAGCGTGCAGCCGCTTCGTTATGTGGTGAAGGGTCTTCCTTCCGCAATGGACCCTGCCGACATTCTGGAGGCTATCAAACAACAAGGATATGCGGCTCTCCAATGCAAGCAGCTGGAATCTCGAGGTCGGTTGCTGCCCATGTTTCTGGTCACGTTGGAGCGGTGTGAGTCAAGTAAGCGTTTTCCTAATGAACGCACTTTAGCCCAGGTTATTGTTCGCATCGAAGCCTATCGCACACAGAACCACATTACGCAGTGCTTCAACTGCCAGAAGATTGGCCATACCTTTCGAATGTGCACCCTTCCTACACGGTGTGTGTTATGCAGCGGCCTTCATAAGCTCAAGGACTGCCCCCATAAGGGGCTTGAATCGTTTACGCCCCTTTGCACCAATTGTGGCTCTGCCCATACAGCCAGCTACCGCGGTTGCCAAACCTTCCAGCTCGAGCGTGATCGCCGGCAACTTGCCGATCTCAGCAAACAGCTCGCTTCTGCCAGACGTGGTTCTTCTAGCCCTTCTCCTGCTTCGTCTTCTGTGGTTCGGCCAGGTCTCTCCTTTTCTCAGGCTCTTGGTCGTCGTGGTCCTGTTACCGCCGTCCCTCAGGTTTCCTGTACTCCTCCGTCCGGGTCGGACTCTGCTTTGGGTTCCGACTTGAAAGAAATTTTATCCTTTTTTGCCGCTTTTGATTTTCGTACTTTGTTTGCCCGACTTCGTGCTTGTGTCGCTCGTTTCCGGTCTTGCTCCACAGTTTTTGAGAAGTTTCAAGCTATTCTTGAATGTCTTGAGTCCCTCTTCTAGGCTATGGCGCAGCGGACCCCGCCCGTCCCAACTGGTATTTGCGGTTTGCTCTGGAACGCCAATGGCCTCCGCGCGCACCGTTACGAATTTCTCCGTTACTTACAGCGCCACAGTATTGCTGTTGCCTGCGTGAGGAAACTAAACTTAAGCCTACTATTCGTTTTTCTCTTCCTGGCTACCATATTTTCCGCTCGGATCGCCCGGGTCGCCGTCCCGGTGGTGGGACTGCTGTTTTTCTTCGCCGGCATATTTCCTTCTCCCTCCCTCCTCTCCCTGCTCTTGAGTGCCTGGAGTGCACGTTAGTTCGGTTCTCGATCAGCCGCCAGTTCGTCTCCGTCGCTGCTGTTTATCGCCCTCCAGGATCTCATCCGCATGCGATGGTGCGCGATCTTCGCCGCCTTTTCGATGTATGCTCTGGCCCGGTCATTTTGGCGGGAGACTTTAATGCCAAGAACACGTCCTGGAACTCTCGGTCCACTAACTTCGCCGGAGCTCGGCTCCTGGACTTCCTTCTTTCCCGTCCCGATTTGCGTGTTACCGCTCCTCGGGACTGTACTTACTGGCCCTCGATGGCCGGACGTAATCCTGATGTGCTTGATATCTTTCTCTCTCGTTCTCTTCCCATCTCCCCCACCCTTACGGTTTCTCAGGGTTTGGATTCCGACCACTCCACGGTTCACTTTCTTCTTTCCGGCTGCCTCTCCTCCTTGCCCGACAGCGTTCGTTTTCTTCGTTCCACTGATTGGTCTTTGTTTCGCTCGACTTTTCATCGCCTTGTTGATTCATTTCTCCCTTGCTCTTCGCCTGCGGACATTGACTCTGCCGTTGCTGCCTTTACCGCCTCCTTGCGTACGGCTGTTTTCCGGTCTACGACTTCAATTCCCCAGCACTTTCGTCATCCGCACTTTCCGGACGTTGCATATCTCATTGCTTGTCGTCGTCGTCTGATGCGTCTTTGGCGTCAGACCCACCTGCCTCTCTATCGTCGTCTTGTCAATCGCCTTCGGGTTGACATCCAGGACACTCTGATGCTTAGTCAGGAGTGTGCCTGGGAGGACCGGATGCTTCGTACCACACACCAAGACGGCTCCCTCTGGCGACTTCTCCGCGGTTTTCGCTCCTCTTCTCGTGGTTCTGCTCATGCCGAGGCTCTTCTCTCTCCGACGGGGCCTGTCGACTCTGCTGCAGGCAAAGCCGAGCTTTTTGCCTCCTCTTTGGAGCAACGCTTCACGGATAATCCTGTTGTTGACCCAGGTCACGCTCATCAGGTTGACCTCTGGTTCCATTCCTGGCTTCAGCTTCCTTCGGTTCCCTCGGATCTCCGCTTCACTCCATTGCAGGTCTCTCAGGCGATTCGCCGTCTTCACCCCAGCAAAGCTGCTGGACCTGACTTCGTTTCTCCCATTGCTCTCAAGCACCTTCCCCGTTGCGCTTTGATCTTCCTTACCCGTGTCTTCAATCCTTGTCTTTCTCTGGATTATTTTCCTCCGGCCTGGAAGACGGCCGACGTTATTATGTTGCCTAAACCGGGCCGCGCTCTCCGAGATGCATCTAATTATCGCCCCATTAGCCTGTTGTCCCATCTCGGCAAACTCTTTGAACGGCTTCTTCTTCTCCACATCCATTCGGTTGTTCCTTTTCATGTTGCTCTTCCTGATTTTCAGTTCGGTTTTCGCCCTCGTCACTCTACTGATCTCCAATTGCTTAAGTTTGTTGACGATGTCAGTACCGCCTTCATTGACGACTGCAATACTCTTGCGTTGTTTCTCGATGTTGAGGCTGCTTTTGATCGTTGTTGGCATCGTGGTATTCTATTTAAGGTCTTCCATCAGGTTCCGGAACTCCGTCCATTCTTGCGTCTTTTCTACAGTTTTCTCCGTGATCGCACCTTTTCTGTGCGCGTTGGCACGGCTCGTTCCGCCCCTCGGTGTATGCTTGCTGGTGTCCCACAGGGTGCAATTCTGGCCCCTTACCTTTTTGCTTTATTCACACGGGATCCACCCTCCTCGCCGCAATGTCACGCCCTGATGTACGCCGACGACACAATTTTTTACCACCATTGCCGTAATTTGCGTTATGGCCGCCTGGCCCTCCAACGCTATGTCTCGAGCTTCCTGGATTGGCTTGTGCGTTGGCGGATAGCCATTAATGCCGCCAAGTGCCATTTTTTATTGTTCTCTAAGAAGCTTAAGATTCCCGAGCTCTCTCTTCAGGTCGCTGGGCGGGCCTTACCGTATCGTCGGCAAACTCGATATTTGGGAGTTACTCTCGATAGCACTCTCACTTGGCGCCCCCATCTTGCCTGTGTTCGTGCCCAGGGGAAGGCGCGACTTCACCTCTGTCAACCGATTTTCCGCAGCCGCTCCCTTGCTCTTCGGTCCAAGCTCATTCTTTACGCAGCCTTTATCCGCTCCTTTCTCCCTTATGCATGTGTGGCCTGGGCTGGCATCCCGCAAGGTAGCTGGCAGGCGCTTCAGAGGATCCAGAATCTTAGTCTCCGCCGGATGCTTCGTGTGCCCCTTATCACCACCAATCAGTCTATTCGGGCTGAGCTGCAGATGCCCACCCTGGAGGAAGTCACGCATGTTCGTGGCCGTCGTTTGTGGGCTGCCATTCGTCGACACTCCAACCCGTTGGTCAGGAACATCGGTACGGCCGAGCCTCGACACAGAAAGCACCGCCGTGTGCGTCAGTTTTAACCTTTTATACTCCTCTTGTGCGCGCTCCCGCTGCGGCGGCTGTTCATTTGCGTCGTGTGTATCAGTGCTATGGAATGTTCTGTTTGGTGTAGCATAACATTTTGTGTAACCTTAACTACCTACTTGAATTTCTAGGCGGGGTACCGCCATGTTTCTGTTCTCTTGTGCATTACTTTTTTGGTTCAAGTGGGGCTGTTCTCCTGGGGGCGCTTGGCCGCCCAGGTATGGGTTCCTTTTCATTATTTTGTGTCACTGTATCTGTTTGTATCACCTGATGTTATTTTAACCTGTGAGGCTGCCTCTCTGTACCAGCCACAGGGTGATTTCTGTTGAATAAAAACTTGGAAACTTGGAAACTAGCTGGTGTACTCTGTTGTATACATTGGGACAACGTGACACTGTCTGTAACTCAGTCACATTGCACTCATTAGGTTAACATGTGGCATGGGCTAGATTACTTACAGCTTCAGTGTCTATAGCTGCTGTACTCTGTTGTATACATTGGGACAACGTGACACTGTCTGTAACTCAGTCAGGTTGTACTGATTGGGTTAACATGTGGCATTGGTTTGATTACATACAGCGTCAGTGTCTCTAGCTGGTGTACTCTGTTGTATACATTGGGACAACGTGACACTGTCTGTAACTCAGTCACATTGCACTCATTAGCTTAACATGTGGCATGGGCTAGATTACTTACAGCTTCAGTGTCTCTAGCTGGTGTACTCTGTTGTATACAATGGGACAACGTGACACTGTCTGTAACTCAGTCACATTGCACTCATTAGGTTAACATGTGGCATGGGCTAGATTACTTACAGCTTCAGTGTCTCTAGCTGGTGTACTCTGTTGTATACATTGGGACAACGTGACACTGTCTGTAACTCAGTCAGGTTGCACTGATTGGGTTAACATATGGCATGGGCTAGATTACTTATAGCTTCAGTGTCTAGCTGGTGTACTCTGTTATATACATTGGGACAACGTGACACTGTCTGTAACTCAGTCACATTGCACTCATTAGGTTAACATGTGGCATGGGCTAGATTACTTATAGCTTCAGTGTCTAGCTGGTGTACTCTGTTATATACATTGGGACAACGTGACACTGTCTGTAACTCAGTCACATTGCACTCATTAGGTTAACATGTGGCATGGACTAGATTACTTATAGCTTCAGTGTCTCTAGCTGCTGTACTCTGTTGTATACATTGGGACAACGTGACACTGTCTGTAACTCAGTCAGGTTGCACTGATTGGGTTAACATGTGGCATGGGCTAGATTACTTATAGCTTCAGTGTCTCTAGCTGCTGTACTCTGTTGTATACATTGGGACAACGTGACACTGTCTGTAACTCAGTCAGGTTGCACTGACTGGGTTAACATGTGGCATTGGTTTGACTACATACAGCGTCAGTGTCTCTAGCTGGTGTACTCTGTTGTATACATTGGGACAACGTGACACTGTCTGTAACTCAGTCACATTGCACTCATTAGGTTAACATGTGGCATGGGCTAGATTACTTACAGCTTCAGTGTCTCTAGCTGGTGTACTCTGTTGTATACATTGGGACAACGTGACACTGTCTGTAACTCAGTCACATTGCACTCATTAGGTTAACATGTGGTATGGGCTAGATTACTTACAGCTTCAGTGTCTCTAGCTGGTGTACTCTGTTGTATACATTGGGACAACGTGACACTGTCTGTAACTCAGTCAGGTTGCACTGATTGGGTTAACATATGGCATGGGCTAGATTACTTATAGCTTCAGTGTCTCTAGCTTCTGTACTCTGTTGTATACATTGGGACAATGTGGCACTGTCTGTAACTCAGTCAGGTTGCACTGATTGGGTTAACATATGGCATGGGCTAGATTACTTATAGCTTCAGTGTCTCTAGCTTCTGTACTCTGTTGTATACATTGGGACAATGTGACACTGTCTGTAACACAGTCAGGTTGCACTGATTGGGTTAACATATGGCATGGGCTAGATTACTTATAGCTTCAGTGTCTCTAGCTTCTGTACTCTGTTGTATACATTGGGACAACGTGACACTGTCTGTAACTCAGTCACATTGCACTCATTAGGTTAACATGTGGCATGGGCTAGATTACTTATAGCTTCAGTGTCTCTGGCTGCTGTATTCTGTTGTATACATTGGGACAACGTGACACTGTCTGTAACTCAGTCAGGTTGCACTGATTGGGTTAACATGTGGCATTGGTTTGATTACATACAGCTTCAGTGTCTAGCTGGTGTACTCTGTTGTATACATTGGGACAACGTGACACTGTCTGTAACTCAGTCAGGTTGCACTGATTGGGTTAACATGTGGCATTGGTTTGATTACATACAGCTTCAGTGTCTAGCTGGTGTACTCTGTTATATACATTGGGACAACGTGACACTGTCTGTAACTCAGTCAGGTTGCACTGATTGGGTTAACATATGGCATGGGCTAGATTACTTATAGCTTCAGTGTCTCTAGCTGCTGTACTCTGTTGTATACATTGGAACAACGTGACACTGTCTGTAACTCAGTCACATTGCACTCATTAGGTTAACATGTGGCATGGGCTGGATTACTTATAGCTTCAGTGTCTCTAGCTGCTGTACTCTGTTGTATACATTGGGACAACGTGACACTGTCAGTATCTCAGTCACATTGCACTCATTAGGTTAACATGTGGCATGGGCTAGATTACTTATAGCTTCAGTGTCTCTAGCTGCTGTACTCTGTTGTATACATTGGGACAACGTGACACTGTCAGTATCTCAGTCACATTGCTCTCATTAGGTTAACATGTGGCATGGGCTAGATTACTTATAGCTTCAGTGTCTCTAGCTGCTGTACTCTGTTGTATACATTGGGACAACGTGACACTGTCAGTATCTCAGTCACGTTGCTCTCATTAGGTTAACATGTGGCATGGGCTAGATTACTTATAGCTTCAGTGTCTCTAGCTGCTGTACTCTGTTGTATACATTGGGACAACGTGACACTGTCTGTAACTCAGTCAGGTTGCACTGATTGGGTTAACATATGGCATGGGCTAGATTACTTATAGCTTCAGTGTCTCTAGCTTCTGTACTCTGTTGTATACATTGGGACAACGTGACACTGTCTGTAACTCAGTCAGGTTGCACTGATTGGGTTAACATATGGCATGGGCTAGATTACTTATAGCTTCAGTGTCTCTAGCTTCTGTACTCTGTTGTATACATTGGGACAACGTGACACTGTCTGTAACTCAGTCACATTGCACTCATTAGGTTAACATGTGGCATGGGCTAGATTACTTATAGCTTCAGTGTCTCTAGCTGCTGTACTCTGTTGTATACATTGGGACAACGTGACACTGTCTGTAACTCAGTCAGGTTGCACTGATTGGGTTAACATGTGGCATGGGCTAGATTACTTATAGCTTCAGTGTCTCTAGCTGGTGTACTCTGTTGTATACATTGGGCCAACGTGACACTGTCAGTAACTCAGTCAGGTTGCACTGATTGCGTTAACATGTGGCATTGGTTTGATTACATACAGCTTCAGTGTCTCTAGCTGGTGTACTCTGTTGTATACATTGGGACAACGTGACACTGTCTGTAACTCAGTCAGGTTGCACTGATTGGGTTAACATGTGGCATGGGCTAGATTACTTATAGCTTCAGTGTCTCTAGCTGGTGTACTCTGTTGTATACATTGGGACAACGTGACACTGTCTGTAACTCAGTCACATTGCACTCATTAGGTTAACATGTGGCATGGGCTAGATTACTTATAGCTTCAGTGTCTCTAGCTGCTGTACTCTGTTGTATACATTGGGACAACGTGACACTGTCTGTAACTCAGTCAGGTTGCACTGATTGGGTTAACATGTGGCATGGGCTAGATTACTTATAGCTTCAGTGTCTCTAGCTGCTGTACTCTGTTGTATACATTGGGACAACGTGACACTGTCTGTAACTCAGTCAGGTTGCACTGATTGGGTTAACATGTGGCATGGGCTAGATTACTTATAGCTTCAGTGTCTCTAGCTGCTGTACTCTGTTATATACATTGGGCCAACGTGACACTGTCTGTAACTCAGTCAGGTTGCACTGATTGGGTTAACATGTGGCATGGGCTAGATTACTTATAGCTTCAGTGTCTCTAGCTGCTGTACTCTGTTGTATACATTGGGCCAACGTGACACTGTCAGTAACTCAGTCAGGTTGCACTGATTGGGTTAACATGTGGCATGGGCTAGATTACTTATAGCTTCAGTGTCTCTAGCTTCTGTACTCTGTTGTATACATTGGGACAACGTGACACTGTCTGTAACTCAGTCACATTGCACTCATTAGGTTAACATGTGGCATGGGCTAGATTACTTATAGCTTCAGTGTCTCTAGCTGCTGTACTCTGTTGTATACATTGGGACAACGTGACACTGTCTGTAACTCAGTCAGGTTGCACTGATTGGGTTAACATGTGGCATGGGCTAGATTACTTATAGCTTCAGTGTCTCTAGCTGCTGTACTCTGTTGTATACATTGGGCCAACGTGACACTGTCAGTATCTCAGTCACATTGCACTCATTAGGTTAACATGTGGCATGGGCTAGATTACTTATAGCTTCAGTGTCTCTAGCTGCTGTACTCTGTTGTATACATTGGGCCAACGTGACACTGTCAGTATCTCAGTCACATTGCACTCATTAGGTTAACATGTGGCATGGGCTAGATTACTTATAGCTTCAGTGTCTCTAGCTGCTGTACTCTGTTGTATACATTGGGACAACGTGACACTGTCAGTAACTCAGTCAGGTTGCACTGATTGGGTTAACATGTGGCATTGGTTTGATTACATACAGCTTCAGTGTCTCCTGGTGCTGTAGCTTTCTTTGCACTGGGACAACTTGACACTGTCGGTAAGGTAACAGGTATGAAGAGATATGTAGTTATGAACTTGATATACTGCCAAAAATGGAAGAAAATTATTGGTGATCTTCTAATGTCCTATTTACTCCGAATGAAAAGAAAACATCTGTCAGGCAAGCTTCATGACCGATCCTTTGACTGTAGGAAATACAATTTACAGGTTGTAGAAGATAAGGTACCTATAGTTATGTAAGTTTTCCATAGAGGTAAGTTCCTCTGCGTTGCAGTGTCTTCATGGGGGAAGTGGTGCTGCTGACAGTTTTGATTAAGTGCTAAGATATATGTATCACATATAAAATGTTTGTTTTAAATTTTCTGGAAATGGGCTATAACGTCGTCTTCAAATGAATTCTGTACACCCTGAGGCAAAAAAAAAGAAAGGAAAAAAGAAACAGAATGTGCAGACTCCCGATGTGCAAATCGTTTCTGGGGCCGATTCACAATGGTGTCTCGGGCCGCGTGCCTTTGGTTGCATTCTTCTGTCATCTTTTATATTGAGTGCGAGTTACTACTTAGGTACGTAGGAATGAAGTCCTCCGAAGAGTGTAGCCCGAGCGCTTTGTTTGTGTGTGTGTGTGTGTGTGCAGAAAAACGCAGTGGTTATTTCGCTTATTACAATATGTTTTCCAATTATTGATAAGCTTATTTGATTTCAAGGCATTTGTGTTCACGCATAGAAAGTGAAACACTTTGGTTGTGGCATTCAAACTAGATATGAAATAAGTAAATATTGTATTTCTAAATAAAAAATCAAATAAAAATAGAAATTAACTTAATATCGGATATGTAACTTCAGTAAGTGCCTCATTCTACGGGGCATGAATGTCAAATGCCCAGCCAAATTTTCACGAGAGAATACTGCCTCCCAAGCATGCTGTATTTATATCTCTTTTGTCTTGTGTAGTCTTGCAGGCCAATTTAACTCCAAAACTTTGTTCAGCTCTGCTCACACATTTTCAATGGGAGACAAATCTCGTGAGCAAGGAAGAACCTGCTGCCCTGGAATTCAGTCATTCTATCAGAATATGTCGTCCATACAGAAGATGCTGGCTATTTATATGCCATAATGTGAGTTCACACTGTTCAACATGTTATAACTGCGAACGATTCCAGCCACATGAGTTGACTCGTTGGGACAACAAAATCTCTCAAGTAAAAACAAAATGGACTCCAGTGATGAGGATTTGACCATTGCTTGGTATGTAATGAAAAGAAAAGTAGAAAGTGATGAGGCTCCATCTTGTTATTCGGCACAGGAGTGAAAAATTTTTAATGAGTTTAAAATTCGGAGCAGATTTGATTTCAATTTCTTGAGAACAGTCAAAGTCCACTTCAACTTAGCTTTGAGCAAGGTTCCTAACCTATAATTCATAAAAAGGACATACATTTGAAAGCAGCCATTCCAGCTGCCAGACTTCAGTCTTTTTTTTTTTTTTTTTTTTTTGCAATTCTCTAACAAAGTGAAGCTATTTATCTTTCTGATATTGCTTCTGCAATAACAATAAATTGCACACATCTTGGTAATAATTATCCACCCTTTTTATTTTATTACAATGTTCCATAATGACAGCCTCAACAAAGATTTTATTAATGAAAGTGTCTTTTCTTTCGTCCATTCCATAATTTCACATGAGCAAACCAAATGAAGGATACGAGCACAGAATGAGCCAACACAATAGCTTCAAGTACGCCGTTGCCATGGTTACAGTCCGGAAACTTGTGAAGATCACCCAATCACATATGTACACAGAGAGCAAATTCACTTAACAAGTTGGAAAACATCCAACATGTTAAAAGTGTCAAGCTAAACATGTTAAGTGAATTCTGTGATCGAAATTTGGCCAACATGTTGCACTTGACAAGTTTTGTCAAATGTTAATGAGTGTGGACAGCTAGACATAAAGCCCTATGCGACCTTAGCGAACCGTTGAAAACGTCACCTCGTTTGTGAATATAACCCTATTCCAGTTATGGTTGACATGTAGTCGGCCGAGGGTTTATCCCTTCCTCGTAGCAATGTTCACTTGTGCCATAGCAAGTCAGTATGACGTCAGCGCCATTCATAACTTAAGGATGAGACAGCGAGTTTGCACATCCCAATTATATATTTGCTTTAGTTTCTCACTTTAAAATTCTTACTAATATGGCATTTGAAAACAGTAATTTGTTTGTGTTTTATGCATGAATGTCTTAAAACTAATAGGTATGGTTGGAAAACGTGCGGCATTGCCATGTGTTTAGCAAACTAAAATTTAAATAATAAAAATACCACATACCAAGGGTTCGAATCCAGGTTGTTTCAATTACCAGAAAAGAAATGCGTTTGAGCGCTCGGCTACTGTGAACGCAGGGTGAGCGAATGCTGTTCATTTGTATAGCACCAATTACTTGAATGGTCATATCGGAGGCCATGGTCTTCTTACTTGATCAACTCTTTTCATAATGTTATTAGTAGGTATATATAGAGAGATCGAGCGCAATTTTTTGCGTTTATATGGGAAAGGATAGGGAAAACGAGGCTAGATGCGACGATTCAAGGAGGAAAATGCGTTTATATGGGCGAGATAGGGAATACGAGGACTGACGCTAGGCTAGACAGTGGTAGGAGGGGGAGTGCGCTTTATATGAGACAGATAGGGAATACGTGGTGAGGTGCTAGGCTAGACAGAGGCTGAGTAATGTATGGTTTATATGAGCGGTATAGGAAAACGATGAGAGGTGTTAGACTAGACAGGGCTTGAAACGTAGTGCATGGTTTATATGAGAGATATAGGAAAACGAGGAAAGGTGTTAGGCTAGACAGAAGTCGTGGAGTAGAGTATGGTTTATATGAGAAGTATAGGAAAACGAGGAGAGGTATTAGGTTAGGAGAATTGAGTTTGTGTTTATAAGGAGAGACGAGAAAACGGAGAGAGATCCTATGCTAGGATAGACAGGTGTTAAAGTTAGGTTAGATAGGAAACCAAGGAGTGATACTCAGCTAGAGGGGGGCAGGAGGGAATGCGCTTTTGAGAGGTAGGGGATACGGGGAGTGGTGTTAGACTAGACAGGGCTTGAAACGTAGAGCATGGTTTATATGTATGAGAAGTATAGGAACAGGAAGAGGGGTGCTAGGCTAGACAGAGGTTGAGGAGTAGAGTATAGTTTATATGAGAGGTATAGGAAAACAATGAGAGGTGTTAGGCTAGACAGAGATTGAAAATAGAGTATAGTTTATATGAGAGGTATAGGAAAACGAGGAGAGGAGTTAGACTAGACAGAGGTCGAGGAGCAGAGTATGGTTTATGTGAGAGTCATAGGTAAACGAGAGAGGCGTTAGGCTAGACAGAGCTAGAGGAGTAGAGTATGGTTTATATGAGAAGTATAGGAACAGGAGGAGAGGTGTTAGGCTAGACAGGTAGTGTAGCAGTAGGAATATGGACTTATATACAGGAGAGATAGGGAATAGGAGGTGCTAAACTTGAAGGCGACTTTAGACGTGAACTTAGTGGAAAACTGTTTCATGTCAATGTTCTAGACATGCCCATCACGTAACCTATTCAGGGAAAAGGTGACTCGTTCAGGGGAAAAAGGTGACTGCTCAGGGAAAAAGGAGGCCCACAAAGGGAAAAAGTTGACTAGCAAAGGGAAAAACGTGACCAGCAAAGAGAAAAAGGTGACCAGCAAAGGGAAAAATGTGACCAGCAAAGGGAAAAAGGTGACCAGCATAGGGAAAAAGGCGACATGCAACGGGAAAAAGGTGACCAGTAAAGGGAAAAATGTCACCAGCAAAGGGAAAAAGGCGACCACCAAAGGGAAAAAGGTGAGCCATAAAGGGAAAAAGGTGACCTGCAACGGGAAAAGCTAACCCACTAACACTAACAGGTAAGTAATTCAGATAGTATTGCAAGAGGCTGACTGGATCATAGCAGTGTATGATTTCACAGGTAATTCAGCTAGTATCGTATGTATTTAGGCTAATTCGCCTAGTAACACAGGATAGATTCCAGATGCTAACTGCATCATGGCTCTGCATGATTTCACAGATAATTCAGCTAGTATCGTAGGTATTTAGGCTAATTCAGCTAGTATCACAAGAGGATAGATTCTAGGGTTGGGTATAGCATAGTTTCATATTTCACAGGTAATTCAGAGGGTATCGTAGGTATTTAGGATAATTCAAGTAACATAGGTGTTTAGAGTAATTAAGCAAGCATTACAGGAGGGTAGGTTCCAGGGGTTGGTTATAACCTAGCTTTGTATTTCACAGATAGTTCAGGTAATATCGTAAGTATTTGAGGTAATCGACAGAGCTTCACAGATATTATTGATAATTTCGATCAGAGATTTGTATCAGAGCTATTTAAGGTAAATGCAGATGATTCAGGTTGTATCAATGGTATTTGAGTCATTTTAACAGGTAATTCAGATAGTATCACAGGTGCTCGTGCTAATTTAGAGCAGGAATTCGTATCAGAGCTAGTTAAGGTAATTTCACATGATTCGGGTAGTATCACAGGTATTTAAATCATTTTCACAGCTAATTCAGCTAGTATCGTGAGCATTTAAGCTAATTCAGCTAGTATCACAGGAGGCTAGATTCCAGAGGTTAACTGCATCATAGCTATGCATGATTTCACAGCTAATTCAGCTAGTATCGTAGGTATTTAAGCTAATTCAGCTAGTATCACAGGAGGTTAGATTCCAGGGTTGGGTATAGCATAGTTTCATATTTCACAGGTAATTCAGAGGGTATCGTAGGTATTTAGGATAATTCAAGTAACATAGGTGTTTAGAGTAATTACGCAAGCATTACAGGAGGGTAGGTTCCAGGGGTTGGTTATAGCCTAGTTTCGTATTTTACAGATAGTTCAGGTAATATCGTAAGTATTTGGGTAATCAGCATAGTTTCACAGATGCTCGTGATAATTTCGATCAGAGATTTGTATCGCAGCTATTTAAGGTAAATGCAGGTGATTCAGGTTGTATCAACGGTATTTGTGTCATTTTAACAGGTAATTCAGATAGTGTCTAGGTATTTGGGCGATTCAAGCATCATAGGTGTTTAGAGTAACTCAGCTAGTATCACAGGAGGCTAGATTCAATGATCAGGGTTTCGTATCAGAGGTATTTAATGTAATTTCACTTGATTCGAGTAGTATCACAGGTATTTAAGTCATTTTAACAGGTAATTCAGATAGTATCACAGGTATTCATGGTAATATAGAGAGTAATTAGCTTATAAACATTTCGCATCCAACGTTACAGCACTTTATATACTTTTTCTCTAAATCTTACAAACCTTTTATATGTTAAACAGTTAGTGGACGAGGCTGAGAGGGATAAACTGCCTGTGGGTTTACAAAATGAAAAGCCATGCATCAACATACCTTAATTTAGTCCGACGTACGTGCCTCTCCCCTTTTATCTAGGCTTGAGACTAGCACTAGGATTGCTCCTAATGGCAGGGTTAACACCTCCCCTTCCATCTTCTTCTTTCTTCATATTATGGCTGCTAGTTGCATACACAGCACGATAGTAAACTTAATTTTTTAAGATTGTAGACTCACGAGAAAACCTTCATCTTCGACTTGCATTCTCTTAAGCACTGTTTGTAATACTGTAATGTCCATACGCATAGGTAGTTACTCCATCCTCGGCAATAACTCTTTTATCATCAAAGGGATTCAATGTAATTTTATTCACTTGTACTGTGCTAACAGCGTGCTTTCGCGATAGGATTAGATTCATAGGCGTTCTGATGATTTCACAGGTTTTAAAACAGTCTGTATAGCTGTCCAACGAAATGTACTGCTTAATAGCGCTACGTTTTATACGTTTAATCTTTTTTATCATTGATCCTTGAATATCTAAGGCATACATCTTAGGACGTAGTCCAACAAAGCGTAGGATGATTTTGCTATTAGCCTCATCTTTAAATTTACCCAATACCTTCTTGTTCTGAGTAGAGTGGCATATATGATTGACAGGGTAATCAGATGTATCGAGATGCTCAAGAAAACGTAGCTTGTCCTGGTACACATCTTCAGTTGTTACACGATGAATGAATGAATCAGTATCCATATACATAAGCTTCAGGTTTTCAGCTCCATAATAAGGCAACAACACGTCGTAATGATAGTTATACATTAATGTCTTGGAGATGTCCAACACACTCATTCCAATGTATATGGGCTTGTTGAGCACAATCTGACGAGAGGCCATATGTACAGCAGCTAGATTATCAGCATATATCGACCTGTCGATAAACGTAGGCTTGGCGATCAGCTTCTCTAGAATTTTTTCATTGGTCACCAGTCGTATATCCACACGGTTACGCAGGTTCTCCATAGTTTTTCCAAACATGGCGTTGTTAAAGAGTTTGTAGAGATCCTTCTCGAAATCATTTGCAGCTTGTTGTCGTAGCCTGTTGTTAAATTCCACATGAGGTTTGAACCACCGAGACTGTAGGAATTGTAGCACACGATGGATTTTTGTTAGTCGTAGTCCATGACTAAGAGCTTGCTTCAAAGCCATGTAATGCACTACATACTTCTTTCGAGGTCCAAGATGGGGTATCAGTTTCTTTGTAGATGCTTCCAATGGTTTCATACACTCTGGCAGGAAAGGTAGATCGTTGTGTAGATCGTGAAGTTCTGCAGGATACTCGATGTCGACTTTAATATGTACCCATGAGGATCATCTTCTTGTAGTGTTTCTAAGTTGATTTCTTCAGGCAAAACCCACTGAAATCCACCGAAAGGAAGGGCGTGACACATTACCCAGCCATATTGGTTATTAGGGTCCTCGTATGTGATAAATTGGGATGGTCTCGACGGATCAAACTTCTCCATATAAGTGTTATTAGCCTCAGCATACCGATGAGAAACTTGGCATAAACCTCCTCTTATATCTGATTCCACCATGAGTAGTTGATCATAATCTTGTAACAGCTCTAACTTAATCCCAGTATACAGTAACATAGCGTCCCATGTTAGACTTGGAGAGGTAAAATAATGGGCCGGATCGACTTTATGTGTTTTGAGGGTTTGCTCTCTGAACATCTCAAAGACGTCAGCTAGAAGAAGTACATCCGAAGTTAAGTAGAGATCGCTGTACTCTCCCAGGTTTCTCACATTAAACAGCTCCCATACATTTTTAGCATGATCGTAGTCAGTATCAGTAATTTCTTCTTGATTTAATCTATTGTAGAAGGAGTCCTTAGGAGGCAAGCAGGTCTCGTTCAGGGCATCCCATGACGTAACAAAAATCATATGGAAATACACCCTTACGGGTCATCAACTTCAATTTGTCTTCTCCAAAGTACTTTAGCGTTTCAGGATACGAGGTTAGACTTTTTACCAACTTATCCAAGCTTGTACTGAGGAATCGGAAGTTATCCATAAATCGAAGCTTTATATCTCCTACATACTTGGTGAATGAGATATAGCTTTCTTCAGAGTTAGGAATTACCTCCACACGTTCACGTGTACAAACCATCTTCTTAACAATGAAATGAGAGTCATATCCGCTAAGGTTATGCATGAAGACTGGTATATATTTAGGTGTTTTGCAGGCTAAATTACATTCATTATGAAGACTTCCACGATATTCACCGCTGATGTGATCATGGTCGCGTACTTTATAGTTCTCTTCTGTAAAGGGTTTTCCACACAAGTAGCATGTCGTAGAAGACTCGAAATCCTTTTGCTGTTGATCCGTAAGATTCAGAGGCTTAGCAGATTTGTATATATTACCAATCATTTTTGCAAGAGATGTCAGGTACAGCATAAACTTCTGAGCAGCATCAGCACCACGATACACATAGGGTTGCTTAGGAAGATCAGTTTCGAGATGTTCAACACTGGATGTAGGCTTCACGTAAACACAGAAGCTCATTGGTGTGTGCTCTTGATAAGGGGTTGTATAGGACGTTTCAGGATTGGGTATACATGTATGGCATGGAGTGAGAATACTCTCAAAATCCGCATAGATGACATAAGGTACTTTCAGCATCCTCTCAACATTTTTAAACTGTACAATTGATTTCTCCTTGGTAGGCATAACTACCCTTGCAACACCATGTTGAATACAGACGGCTGCATGTTCTTGTAGTTTCTCCTGTCCACTTCGTCCGCTCTGGTCATCAAAGTGTGTAAAGCAGCGCTTACAAGTATAAACCCGTCCATTATGGTTAGTTTTCTGGCGTCGAACGAGTTTCTCAAAATTCTTTATATACACGTAGTGATGTTTTCCACTGCTGTCATTCAATAGTAGCAGGTCGCAGTGTTCAGGTAGTTCAATATCAACAACCTTTATCGGATACACTTCGTGCTTCTCATCCAGCCCGAAAACGTTAATAGATATCTTGTTAAACTTCTCAAATTTAGGTATTTGAGAAAGTGGAGTAGGGTAGGAAACACAGCTGAAGTCGTACTTATCTTGAAGTTGTTTGTATTTGTTCACACGCTGTGCATCCTTCCCTATGAATTTAGCTAATATAGAGTACATGAAACATTTCTCGTCGGTAAAGTTCTGAAAGTTTATACATGCTTTCCTTGCTTTAACAGCTGACGGTAGTGGTATGTAGCTACTTCCTCGCAACCGATTGTACTTGTTGATACGAAGTCGAAGTCCTTCCACTGCAAGCAAATCCCAGTTGCTACCCTTAAGCTGAGACTCCTCCATTTCAGTCACCAATTTCTTGAATTTCACTTCCATCGCTGACTCCAGATCAGTTTCCAGGAAAACAGCTTGATTACGTGTTTTAAATGTTTTGTCACAGGTTTCACCAATACTGTTAACAAATCGACACTCAGCCAGCAGATTAATTTTAACACTCTTATGAATGCTAAGCTCTTTATGCACAGCCTGGATTATCCGTTGTTTTGCCTCTTGCAGATACATATTTAGGTCCTTAGGTGACTCGCATCGTATAAAATACGATTTCAATCGTCCTTCGAATGAAGTTTCGTATTCTTTCATATCACAGTCCTCCATTGTTGACAGCAACTGATGTTTAGTTGGCTCCAATCTTCTTTTCTTCTGAAGGTTGCTTATTTCACATATATCTTCGTGTCGCTGCCCCTTATAACCATCTTTGAAGGTTACATTACAATGTTTACATTTGAAGAGCTTCTTGCAGCTCATCTCGTGTCTTCTCTTGTGATAACCTCGGAGGAACTTCTTCCCACATTTTCCGCATGCATATCCAGTAGCGCTTGGAATAATATCCTTATACGATGAGTTATTCATCTTTATTCTTGATGTAATAACGTATTAATCACTGATCAATGAAATGTAGACCTCTTCACCTTGATACCACTTTAGAAAGCTGATTATTCTTGGAGAGAACACGATGCTAACACCTCAAGACTAATTAGCACAATGAAGTCCAATGCCCTAGATCACCATATTTATAGAGGGAGCTCGAACCTTTTAGATCAATCATAAACTCGTTCCATAACCAGCTGTATATGATCGCTCAACGTGTATTAATCTCAGCCATATAACCTCAAGTCCAGAGACAGGATGTTTATGACGTCACACCCAGAGGCAGGGTGTCTGGCAGCATCAAACACGTTTAAACTAGTCTCATAACTACCTGCTTATGCTGTCACACCAGCAAGAGAAGTATTCCCGCACGCTCATTCAGACATATATTTCAAATTCAAGCCTACCACCACTACCACCACCATCACCACCTATTGTACCAAGGTTAATTCAAGCGGTATTATCACAATACTTAAAAGTAAAAGCTTAAAAGGAAACCTAGAATATTTTTCCCCTTATTTACTTAATTATTTCATGTTTTCATTCCCTTTTCAATTCTTCCTTTCATTCTTCCCACAGAAAGACCATTACATTTCACTGCAATCACGAGAAAAGCAAACGCTCATTCAGGCATATATTTCATATTCAAAGACTACCACCACTTCCAACTATTGTACCAAGGTTAATTCCAGCTGTATTATCACAATTCTTAAAGTAAAAGCTTAAAAGGTAACGCAGAAGATTTTCCCCCTTATTTACTTAATTATTTCATGTTTTTATTCCCTTTTCAATTCTTCCTTTCCATCTTCACACAGAAAGACCATTACATTTCACTACAATCATGAGAAAAGAAATTTTTCCAGAGTTACACAGATTCTAAGCTTCTAAATCGAACCCGGTAATACTTTTAATAAATGTATTTTAGCTCCCCAAAATCAGCATCTACCATTTAATCTTTACTCGAACCTGATATGATCCATAAGCTTGAAGATATATGAAATCACCCCTTCGGGATTCGATCTGAGTACTTTAAAGTAATATTTGTCATGATAACGATATTTAAGGACTAGATACTCTGTTTACGTTTACCTTGACATGTCTATCTAAATTAAATTACGAGTTATTAAATTTTTGCAAGTAAATTTCATTGAATCGGTATTCGAACCCAGAACACCAGGAACAAAATAATTTATAATATTAGTCTGACATGTTAAACAAAGCTGTATGCAGTTACATCATCGATCTAACTGATATATTCTAGTGTACAGAGGAAAATTAAGGAAGTCATTTAAAGATGGGGAATCGAATCAAGCACAACTGATTGACAATTATATACAGCATTAATCACCCAGTACAGAACCTATCATTCATGCTTTGGTGCACTCCTTTACCTCACTCTCACTTAGTTCCCGAGATAATAAAAATTTAAAAATTAAGGATCGAACACAGGACGTCAGTAATCCAATTACACATCTATAAGATGCTACCTAATAATATAAACGCTATAAAGTTTATTTGGCGTCTTTATCTTAAGTCGTTTAGCAGTTATTAAATTTATAAGTAAATTCCATTGAATCAGTATTCGAACCCAGAACACCAAGAACAAAATAATTTATAATATGAGTTTGATATGTTTAGAGGTGCTGTATGTAGTTACAGCATCAATCTACGTGATATATTCTAGAGTATAGAGAAAAATTAAGGAAGTGATTGAAAAATCGGGATTGGAACTAGCGACAACTGATTGAAAATTATATACAGTATTAATTACCCATCACAGGAGCTATCAAGCGTGCTTTGGTCCACCCCTCTAGCTCTCTTAGTTTCCGAGATAATGGAGTTTTTAAAATTAAGGATCGAACCGAGGACACCAGGTACCAAAATATACGTATAAAAGAAACTACCTAACGACTTTAATGTAACAAAGTTTATTTGGCGTCTTTATCCTAATTAGTCTCTGAGTTATTAGAAGATGACGTTGTAATCACTCGTAGGATTCGAACCCAGGCATCCCGGTCAACTTGGAACAATACCATAATGACGCGGCGCATTCCAAAGAATTGATTAGTTTTTATCCCATTGTTGTATCTCTTTTCATTCAGGAAATATAAGCGATTAAACAGTAGAAATAATATAGCGACTTGAAACACAGATGCCGACATCTGATAAGCTTCTTTGTTTTATGCCGGCATGCCCCGCCCATTTTATTTCTACTGTTTAATCGCTTATATCTCCTGAATGAAAAGAGATACAACAATGGGATAAAAACTAATCAATTCTTTGGAATGCGCCGCGTCATTAGGGTATTGCTCCAAGTTGACCGGGATGCCTGGGTTCGAATCCTACGAGTGATTACAAATTCATCTTCTAATAACTCAGAGACTAATTAGGATAAAGACGCCATATCACCTTATTACATTAAAGTCATTAGGTAGTTTCTTTTATATGTATATTTTGGTACCTGGTGTCCTCGGTTCGATCCTTAATTTCAAAAACTCCATTATCTCGGAAACTAAGAGAGCTAGAGGGGTGGACCAAAGCATGCTTGATAGCTCCTGTGATGAGTAATTAATTCTATATATAATTTCCAATCAGTTGTCCCTAATTCGAATCCCGATTTTTCAATCACTTCCTTAATTTTTCTCTATACTCTAGAATATATCACGTAGATTGATGCTGTAACTACATACAGCACCTCTAAGCATATCAAACTCATATTATAAATTATTTTGTTCTTGGTGTTCTGGGTTCGAATACTGATTCAATGGAATTTACTTATAAATTTAATAACTGCTAAACGACTTAAGATAAAGACGCCAAATAAACTTTATAGCGTTTATATTATTAGGTAGTATCTTGTAGATGTGTAACTAGATTACTGACGTCCTGGGTTCGATCCTTTATTTTTAAATTTTTATTATCTCGGGAACTAAGTGAGGTAGAGGAGTGCACCAAATCATGATTGATAGGTTCTGTACTGGGTGATTAATGCTGTATATAATTGTCAATCAGTTGTGCTTGGTTCGATTCTCCATCTTTAAATGACTTCCTTAATTTTACTCTGTACACTAGAATATATCAGTTAGATCGATGATGTAACTGCATACAGCTTTGTTTAACATGTCAGACTAATATTATAAATTATTTTGTTCCTGGTGTTCTGGGTTCGAATACCGATTCAATGAAATTTACTTGCAAAAATTTAATAACTCGTAATTTAATTTAGATAGACATGTCAAGGTAAACGTAAACAGAGTATCTAGTCCTTAAATATCGTTATCATGACAAATATTACTTTAAAGTACTCAGATCGAATCCCGAAGGGGTGATTTCATATATCTTCAAGCTTATGGATCATATCAGGTTCGAGTAAAGATTAAATGGTAGATGCTGATTTTGGGGAGCTAAAATACATTTATTAAAAGTATTACCGGGTTCGATTTAGAAGCTTAGAATCTGTGTAACTCTGGAAAAATTTCTTTTCTCATGATTGTAGTGAAATGTAATGGTCTTTCTGTGAGAAGATGGAAAGGAAGAATTGAAAAGGGAATAAAAACATGAAATAATTAAGTAAATAAGGGGGAAAATCTTCTGCGTTACCTTTTAAGCTTTTACTTTAAGAATTGTGATAATACAGCTGGAATTAACCTTGGTACAATAGTTGGAAGTGGTGGTGGTCTTTGAATATGAAATATATGCCTGAATGAGCGTTTGCTTTTCTCGTGATTGCAGTGAAATGTAATGGTCTTTCTGTGGGAAGAATGAAAGGAAGAACTGAAAAGGGAATGAAAACATGAAATAATTAAGTAAATAAGGGGAAAAATATTCTAGGTTTCCTTTTAAGCTTTTACTTTTAAGTATTGTGATAATACCGCTTGAATTAACCTTGGTACAATAGGTGGTGATGGTGGTGGTAGTGGTGGTAGGCTTGAATTTGAAATATATGTCTGAATGAGCGTGCGGGAATACTTCTCTTGCTGGTGTGACAGCATAAGCAGGTAGTTATGAGACTAGTTTAAACGTGTTTGATGCTGCCAGACATCCTGTCTCTGGGTGTGACGTCATAAACATCCTGTCTCTGGACTTGAGGATATATGGCTGAGATTAATACACGTTGAGCGATCATATACAGCTGGTTATGGAACGAGTTTATGATTGATCTAAAAGGCTCGTGCTCCCTCTATAAATGTGGTGATCTAGGGCATTGGACTTCATTGTGGTAATTAGTCTTGAGGTGTTAACATCGTGTTCTCTCCAAGAATAATCAGCTTTCTAAAGTGGTATCAAGGTGAAGAGGTCTACATTTCATTGATCAGTGATTAATACGTTATTACATCAAGAATAAAGATGAATAACTCATCGTATAAGGATATTATTCCAAGCGCTACTGGATATGCATGCGGAAAATGTGGGAAGAAGTTCCTCCGAGGTTATCACAAGAGAAGACACGAGATGAGCTGCAAGAAGCTCTTCAAATGTAAACATTGTAATGTAACCTTCAAAGATGGTTATAAGGGGCAGCGACACGAAGATATATGTGAAATAAGCAACCTTCAGAAGAAAAGAAGATTGGAGCCAACTAAACATCAGTTGCTGTCAACAATGGAGGACTGTGATATGAAAGAATACGAAACTTCATTCGAAGGACGATTGAAATCGTATTTTATACGATGCGAGTCACCTAAGGACCTAAATATGTATCTGCAGGAGGCAAAACAACGGATAATCCAGGCTGTGCATAAAGAGCTTAGCATTCATAAGAGTGTTACAATTAATCTGCAGGCTGAGTGTCGATTTGTTAACAGTATTGGTGAAACCTGTAACAAAACATTTAAAACACGTAATCAAGCTGTTTTCCTGGAAACTGATCTGGAGTCAGCGATGGAAGTGAAATTCAAGAAATTGGTGACTGAAATGGAGGAGACTCAGCTTAAGAGTAGACTCTGGGCTTTGCTTGCAGTGGAAGGACTTCGACGTCGTATCAACAAGTACAATCGGTTGCGAGGAAGTAGCTACATACCTCTACCGTCAGCTGTTGAAGCAAGGAATGCATGTATAAACATTCAGAACTTTACCGACGAGAAATGTTTCATGTACTCTATATTAGCTAAATTCATAGGGAAGGATGCACAGCGTGTGAACAAATACAAACAACTTCAAGATAAGTACGACTTCAGCTGTGTTTCCTACCCTACTCCACTTTCTCAAATACCTAAATTTGAGAAGTTTAACAAGATATCTATTAACGTTTTCGGGCTGGATGAGAAGCACGAAGTGTATCCGATAAAGGTTGTTGATATTGAACTACCTGAACACTGCGACCTGCTACTATTGAATGACAGCAGTGGAAAACATCACTACGTGTATATAAAGAATTTTGAGAAACTCGTTCGACGCCAGAAAACTAACCATAATGGACGGGTTTATACTTGTAAGCGCTGCTTTACACACTTTGATGACCAGAGCGGACGAAGTGGACAGGAGAAACTACAAGAACATGCAGCCGTCTGTATTCAACATGGTGTTGCAAGGGTAGTTATGCCTACCAAGGAGAAATCAATTGTACAGTTTAAAAATGTTGAGAGGATGCTGAAAGTACCTTATGTCATCTATGCGGATTTTGAGAGTATTCTCACTCCATGCCATACATGTATACCCAATCCTGAAACGTCCTATACAACCCCTTATCAAGAGCACACACCAATGAGCTTCTGTGTTTACGTGAAGCCTACATCCAGTGTTGAACATCTCGAAACTGACCTTCCTAAGCAACCCTATGTGTATCGTGGTGCTGATGCTGCTCAGAAGTTTATGCTGTACCTGACATCTCTTGCAAAAATGATTGGTAATATATACAAATCCGCTAAGCCTCTGAAACTTACGGATCAACAGCAAAAGGATTTCGAGTCTTCTACGACATGCTACTTGTGTGGAAAACCCTTTACAGAAGAGAACTATAAAGTACGCGACCATGATCACATCAGCGGTGAATATCGTGGAAGTCTTCATAATGAATGTAATTTAGCCTGCAAAACACCTAAATATATACCAGTCTTCATGCATAACCTTAGCGGATATGACTCTCATTTCATTGTTAAGGAGATGGTTTGTACACGTGAACGTGTGGAGGTAATTCCTAACTCTGAAGAAAGCTATATCTCATTCACCAAGTATGTAGGAGATATAAAGCTTCGATTTATGGATAACTTCCGATTCCTCAGTACAAGCTTGGATAAGTTGGTAAAAAATCTAACCTCGTATCCTGAAACGCTAAAGTACTTTGGAGAAGACAAATTGAAGTTGATGACCCGTAAGGGTGTATTTCCATATGATTTTGTTACGTCATGGGATGCCCTGAACGAGACCTGCTTGCCTCCTAAGGACTCCTTCTACAATAGATTAAATGAAGAAGAAATTACTGATACTGACTACGATCATGCTAGAAATGTATGGGAGATGTTTAATGTGAGAAACCTGGGAGAGTACAGCGATCTCTACTTAACTTCGGATGTACTTCTTCTAGCTGACGTCTTTGAGATGTTCAGAGAGCAAACCCGCAAAACACATAAAGTCGATCCGGCCCATTATTTTACCTCTCCAAGTCTAACATGGGACGCTATGTTACTGTATACTGGGATTAAGTTAGAGCTGTTACAAGATTATGATCAACTACTCATGGTGGAATCAGGTATAAGAGGAGGTTTATGCCAAGCTTCTCATCGGTATGCTGAGGCTAATAACACTTATATGGAGAAGTTTGATCCGTCGAGACCATCCCAATTTATCACATACGAGGACGCTAATAACCAATATGGCTGGGCAATGTGTCACGCCCTTCCTTTCGGTGGATTTCAGTGGGTTTTGCCTGAAGAAATCAACTTAGAAACACTACAAGAAGATGATCCTCATGGGTACATATTAGAAGTCGACATCGAGTATCCTGCAGAACTTCACCATCTACACAACGATCTACCTTTCCTGCCAGAGTGTATGAAACCATTGGAAGCATCTACAAAGAAACTGATACCCCATCTTGGACCTCGAAAGAAGTATGTAGTGCATTACATGGCTTTGAAGCAAGCTCTTAGTCATGGACTACGACTAACAAAAATCCATCGTGTGCTACAATTCCTACAGTCTCGGTGGTTGAAACCTCATGTGGAATTTAACAACAGGCTACGACAACAAGCTGCAAATGATTTCGAGAAGGATCTCTACAAACTCTTTAACAACGCCATGTTTGGAAAAACTATGGAGAACCTGCGTAACCGTGTGGATATACGACTGGTGACCAATGAAAAAATTCTAGAGAAGCTGATCGCCAAGCCTACGTTTATCGACAGGACGATATATGCTGATAATCTAGCTGCTGTACATATGGCCTCTCGTCAGATTGTGTTCAACAAGCCCATATACATTGGAATGAGTGTGTTGGACATCTCCAAGACATTAATGTATAACTATCATTACGACGTGTTGTTGCCTTATTATGGAGCTGAAAACCTGAAGCTTATGTATATGGATACTGATTCATTCATTCATCGTGTAACAACTGAAGATGTGTACCAGGACAAGCTACGTTTTCTTGAGCATCTCGATACATCTGATTACCCTGTCAATCATATATGCCACTCTACTCAGAACAAGAAGGTATTGGGTAAATTTAAAGATGAGGCTAATAGCAAAACCATCCTACGCTTTTTTGGACTACGTCCTAAGATGTATGCCTTAGATATTCAAGGATCAATGATAAAAAAGATTAAACGTATAAAACGTAGCGCTATTAAGCAGTACATTTCGTTGGACAGCTATACAGACTGTCTTAAAACCTGTGAAATCATCAGAACGCCTATGAATCTAATCCTATCGCGAAAGCACGCTGTTACCACAGTACAAGTGAATAAAATTACATTGAATCCCTTTGATGATAAAAGAGTTATTGCCGAGGATGGAGTAACTACCTATGCGTATGGACATTACAGTATTACAAACAGTGGTTAAGAGAATGCAAGTCGAAAATGAAGGTTTTCTCGTGAGTCTACAATCTTAAAAAATTGAGTTTACTCACGTGCTGTGTATGCAACTAGCAGCCATAATATGAAGAAAGAAGAAGATGGAAGGGGAGGTGTTAACCCTGCCATTAGGAGCAATTCTTGTGCTAGTCTCAAGCCTAGATAAAAGGGGAGAGGCACGTACGACGGACTAAATTAAGGTATGTTGATGCATGGCTTTTCATTTTGTAAACCCACAGGCAGTTTATCCCTCTCAGCCTCGTCCACTAACTGTTTAACATATAAAAGGTTTGTAAGATTTAGAAAAAAAGTATATAAAGTGCTGTAACGTTGGATGCGAAGTGTTTATAATCTAATTACTCTCTATATTACCATGAATACCTGTGATACTATCTGAATTACCTGTTAAAATGACTTAAATACCTGTGATACTACTCGAATCAAGTGAAATTACATTAAATACCTCTGATACGAAACCCTGATCATTGAATCTAGCCTCCTGTGATACTAGCTGAGTTACTCTAAACACCTATGATGCTTGAATCGCCCAAATACCTAGACACTATCTGAATTACCTGTTAAAATGACACAAATACCGTTGATACAACGTGAATCACCTGCATTTACCTTAAATAGCTGTGATACAAATCTCTGATCGAAATTATCACGAGCATCTGTGAAACTATGCTGATTACCCAAATACTTACGATATTATCTGAACTATCTGTAAAATACGAAACTAGGCTATAACCAACCCCTGGAACCTACCCTCCTGTAATGCTTGCTTAATTACTCTAAACACCTATGTTACTTGAAATATCCTAAATAGCTACGATGCCCTCTGAATTACCTGTGAAATATGAAACTATGCTATACCCAACCCTGGAATCTAACCTCCTGTGATACTAGCTGAATTAGCTTAAATACCTACGATACTAGCTGAATTAGCTGTGAAATCATGCATAGCTATGATGCAGTTAACCTCTGGAATCTAGCCTCCTGTGATACTAGCTGAATTAGCTTAAATGCTCACGATACTAGCTGAATTAGCTGTGAAAATGATTTAAATACCTGTGATACTACCCGAATCATGTGAAATTACCTTAACTAGCTCTGATACGAATTCCTGCTCTAAATTAGCACGAGCACCTGTGATACTATCTGAATTACCTGTTAAAATGACTCAAATACCATTGATACAACCTGAATCATCTGCATTTACCTTAAATAGCTCTGATACAAATCTCTGATCGAAATTATCAATAATATCTGTGAAGCTCTGTCGATTACCTCAAATACTTACGATATTACCTGAACTATCTGTGAAATACAAAGCTAGCTTATAACCAACCCCTGGAACCTACCCTCCTGTAATGCTTGCTTAATTACTCTAAACACCTATGTTACTTGAATTATCCTAAATACCTACGATACCCTCTGAATTACCTGTGAAATATGAAACTATGCTATACCCAACCCTAGAATCTATCCTCTTGTGATACTAGCTGAATTAGCCTAAATACCTACGATACTAGCTGAATTATCTGTGAAATCATGCAGAGCCATGATGCAGTTAGCATCTGGAATCTATCCTGTGTTACTAGACGATTTAGCCTAAATACATACGATACTAGCTGAATTACCTGTGAAATCATACACTGCTATGATCCAGTCAGCCTCTTGCAATACTATCTGAATTACTTACCTGTTAGTGTTAGTGGGTTAGCTTTTCCCGTTGCAGGTCACCTTTTTCCCTTTATGGCTCACCTTTTTCCCTTTGGTGGTCGCCTTTTTCCCTTTGCTGGTGACATTTTTCCCTTTACTGGTCACCTTTTTCCCGTTGCATGTCGCCTTTTTCCCTTTGCTGGTCAGCTTTTTCCCTTTGCTGGTCAGATTTTTCCCTTTGCTGGTCACCTTTTTCCCTATGCTGGTCACGTTTTTCCCTTTGCTAGTCAACTTTTTCCCTTTGTGGGCCTCCTTTTTCCCTGAGCAGTCACCTTTTTCCCCTGAACGAGTCACCTTTTCCCTGAATAGGTTACGTGATGGGCATGTCTAGAACATTGACATGAAACAGTTTCCACTAAGTTCACGTCTTAAGTCGCTTTCAAGTCTAGCACATCCTATTCCCTATCTCTCCTGTATATAAGTCCATATTCCTACTGCTACACTACCTGTCTAGCCTAACACCTCTCCTCCTGTTCCTATACCTCTCATATAAACCATACTCTACTCCTCTAGCTCTGTCTAGCCTAACGCCTCTCTCGTTTACCTATGACTCTCACATAAACCATACTCTGCTCCTCGACCTCTGTCTAGTCTAACTCCTCTCCTCGTTTTCCTATACCTCTCATATAAACCATACTCTATTTTCAATCTCTGTCTAGCCTAACACCTCTCATTGTTTTCCTATACCTCTCATATAAACTATACTCTACTCCTCAACCTCTGTCTAGCCTAGCACCCCTCTTCCTGTTCCTATACTTCTGATACATATAAACCATGCTCTACGTTTCAAGCCCTGTCTAGTCTAGCAGCACTCCCCGTATCCCCTACCTAGCAAAAGCGCATTCCCTCCTGCCCCCCCTCTAGCTGAGTATCACTCCTTGGTTTCCTATCTAACCTAACTTTAACACCTGTCTGTCCTAGCATAGGATCTCTCTCCGTTTTCTCGTCTCTCCTTATAAACACAAACTCAATTCTCCTAACCTAATACCTCTCCTCGTTTTCCTATACTTCTCATATAAACCATACTCTAATCCACGACTTCTGTCTAGCCTAACACCTTTCCTCGTTTTCCTATATCTCTCATATAAACCATGCACTACGTTTCAAGCCCTGTCTAGTCTAACACCTCTCATCGTTTTCCTATACCGCTCATATAAACCATACATTACTCAGCCTCTGTCTAGCCTAGCACCTCTCCACGTATTCCCTATCTGTCTCATATAAAGCGCACTCCCCCTCCTACCACTGTCTAGCCTAGCGTCAGTCCTCGTATTCCCTATCTCGCCCATATAAACGCATTTTCCTCCTTGAACCGTCGTATCTAGCCTCGTTTTCCCTATCCTTTCCCATATAAACGCAAAAAATTGCGCTCGATCTCTCTGTATATACCTACTGTTATTATTATTACTATCTCTACTACGTAGGCGTTTATAATACATAGGGAGTAGGGTAGAATTGAGAGTTCTGGCCCAGTTAAATAATGCATGTCTATTCATATGCAAATGAGCTCGCCCACCTCCTCTCCCCCACCTCCTCTCCCCCACCTCCTCTCCCCCACCTCCTCTCCCCCACCTCCTCTCGCCCACCTCCTCTCCCCCACCCCCAGCTCCTTGGTAGTTTTAGTTGCAGCTGCGGTCGTAAATCATTTTGAGTACAATGGAAGCTTGACAGTTAAGTAATTAAAGCTGTCAATCAACTGTCAAAACGAACAAAGGGGTCATAAATTTAAGGTTCTGTAACAAAGGCGAGATGTTTTTCCTACCCATTCCACATCAGGCCACTTCTGCACCTGGTCAGTTACCCACCCCCACTTCCATTGTGTGTCGAACACGTGGCATACTCATCCCACAACCCAATAACAAAGCCTGACCCTTTCCATTGTGTAAGAGATTCTATTGTGTGTGCCTTTCTATTGTCCTTGGCAAGGCTAGTTTAGAAAGACATCTGCAGCGTTCCCATCCCACAATCCAATAACAAACCCTGACCCTTTCCATTGTGTAAGAGATTCTATTGTGTGTGCCTTTCTATTGTCCTGGGCAAGGCTAGTTTAGAAAGACACCTGCGACGTTTCCCATCCCACTGCTCCATAACAAAGCCTGACCTTTTCCATTGTTTGGCCACCTGCTAGTTTAACAAAAGAATTCGAGGGTTGCTTTATACTCGTCCTGTCCTTGTTTGTGTGAAAGAGAGAGAAACTTGTTTAGCAACTCTGCGTGACGTCATAGTCGGCCATCATGATTTTGCCTGAGGGAGTTCTCTCCGATGTTTTACGACCTCCTACGAATATACCCGAGCATAATTAACAAGCATTCTGTTTCAGCCAACGACTCCGAAAAAGCGCCTAATATACATTTCATTACGTGCATAAAACCTCTGAGTGATATCCATAGATCGGTGTTCGATTCTTACTGTAATCAAAAGTTTATTGCTAATGAGAAATTAATGATTGATATTATTATATCATTACCCTAATTAATAAAAAGACGTTCAGAGAATTCTAGCTCGAGTCTTACCAAGTGAAACTCTAACGCGTAATAACTACTAAACCATGCAAGGTCAGATTAAACAAATGTATTTATCAATTATAATTTAATTTTTTATATATCATTACCCTAATTAATGAAAGGGTGTTCAGAGGGTTCTAGCTCGAATCTTACCCAACGAAACTCTATTGCTTAATAAATATTAAACTATGCAAGGTCAGATTTAAAAATGCATTTAACAAATATAATTTAATTTTTATATATCATTACAATAATTAATAAAAGGATGTTCAGAGGGTTCTAGATCGAATCTCTAATGCTTAATAAATATTAAACTATGTGAGTATTGCGCGGCCAGATTAAAACGTGTTTAACGAATATAATTTAATTAATGAAACGGTGTTCAGGGGGTCCTAGATCGAATCTGCGAAACTCTAATGCTTAATAAATATTAAACTATGCACGACGAGATTAAAATGTGTTTAACAAATATAATTTAATATACACGACATTACAATGTTTAACGATCTGTATTCTTAGGAACTAGAGGTCCATAGTTCGAATCCTGCCCTGCGAAACGCTATAATAACTATTAAGTTATTGAAGCAGCGGGCGGTCGGATTAAAATTGGATTTAACAACTATAATTATTTATATTAAACCCTGATGCATACTTAGATATCCCGAAGCCTAGACAACATTCTTTCTTCTTCTGCTCTCTTTTTCTTTCTATCTATCTCTTTCTTTCTCCACGACTTTTACACATTCAGGCGTTCACATATACACGAGCGCTTGTACACACATCAGCAAACATACACTGGTGCACGCATGCAAGCACATACGCACACGCACATGTAAGTACACACACGCACACACGCACACACGCAAGCACATACACACACGCACATACATACACCAGCACATACACACACATGCACATACATACAACAGTACACACACATACATACACCAGTACACACAAGCATTCACGCACCTCATGCGTATACATACATACACCAATGCTCTTACACTCACGCATTCACGCACCTCATGCGTATACCTACATACACCAGTGCTCTTACACTCACACATACATATACATGAACACACACACGTGCAAGCACATATGCCTGTTCACTTACACCCAACAGCACCAACCCACACACGCACACACCAACTCACGCGCATGTCCTGAATGAAAAGAGACAAAATGATGCAATAAAAACTCATTATAGCTCGGGATGCAAGGCTCCATTTACGAATTGTTCGAAACTGGTCTGGATGCAGGGGTTCGAATCCTAGGAGGGATTACAAATTCATCTTCTAATAACTCCAAAACTAATTAAAATAAAGACAGTAAATAAACTTTATTACTTTTATGTCATTGGTTCCTTTCTTGTGCATGTATATTAGAGTACCAGTTGTCATGGGCTCGATCCTTAATTTTAAAATTTCAATTATCTCAGAAACTAGCAGGGATTAAGGTGCGGACCAAAGCACGATTTTTAGCTCCTATGATGGGCAATTAATGCTTTATATAATTTCCAATCAGTTGTCCCTAGCTCGAATCCCGATCTTTCAGTGACTTCCTTAATTTTCCACTGCGTTCTAGAATATATCACTTAGATCAATGTTGCAACTGCATACAGGTCTTTTAAACACATCAAACTAATATTATAAATAATTTTGTTTCTGGCGTTCTGAGTTCGAATACCGATTCAATGAAGTTTACTTATAAATTTAATAACAGTAAATAATTAACACAAAGGTACCAAATAAACCTATTACGTTTATGTCATCAGATAATATCTTGCGGGCGTATATTAGGGTACCTGACGTCCAGGGTTCGATCCTTAAGTTTAAATCTCAATTATCGCAGAAACTAGCAGAGATAGAGCTGTAGACAAAAGTATGTTTGATAGCTCATACAATGAACAATTAATCCTGTATATAATTTTCAATCAGTTGCCCCTAGTTCGAATCCCGATCTTTTAATGACTTCACTGATTTTCCTCTGTACTCTGGAATACATCGCTTAGATTGATGCTTTAGCTGTATGCAGCTTTGTGTAACGACATTATGGATGTACTCTGTGTGAGAGAGAGCGAGAGAGGGAGAGAGAGAGCGAGAGGAAGTGAAACAAGTAGGGATAGAAGTGCTGAGGGCCTCTGCGCATGCGTAGCAAGAGATGATGTCATTGGCTGCAATAATCACGTGACGTGTAAGCATCACAGCCATGATGACGTGCCGGCATCGCCTGGAGGGGGTTTAGATCCCTATATAAACAGATATCTACCCATGTTAGAACTGTTGTGTACTTATTAACTTTACATTCAAGTTTTAAAGAGCTTTAAAAGCAACGTGAGCTGCAGGCCGTCTACACGTTCAGCACATATCAAAACGTGGCAATGCAAGGTGAGTTTTACATAACTATACAAAATCACTGTTGGCTTTTACAATACATTTAACTTTATTTAAACTTTACAGTACATGAAAGACGATTCGTTACAAAGAGCATCATATTTTCTAATCTGTGCTTTACATTCACATGGATTTCACTGCATACTCTTCTTCAGTTCACATGATTTTCGCCACACATTCTTCTTACATAAACGTTCATACGATTTTCCCCCTCATTCATTGTTTCACTATACACTCACATGATTTCCTCTACTCATTCTTTGTTCCCCTACAGGTTCATGCTCTGTTAACATTCACATGACTTTCTCTGCACATTCTTTGCTTCCATTAACATTCACATGATTTTCGCCACACATTCTTCTTGCATAAACATTCATACGACTTTCCTCCATTCTTTGTTTCACTATACACTCATATGATTTCCTCTGCTCATTCTTTGTTCCCCTACAGGTTCATGCTCTGTTAACATTCACACGACTTTCTCTGCACATTCTTTGCTTCCATTAACATTCACATGATCTTCGCTACACATTCTTCTTACTTAAACATTCATATGATTTTCCGCACTCATTCTTTGTTTCACTATACATTCGCACACGATTTCCTCTACTCATTCTTTGGTTCTCTGCTGGCTCATCTTCAATGAACATTCACATGATTTTCTGTACCTATTCTTTGTTTCTCTACACATTCATAGGCTTACTTACAAAACATGCATACCCTAGTTCTAATATAAAGAAGTGTATAACTCGTTCTTCAACTTGAATAATGTAGTGAAAATAATAATTCATGACAATGTCTGTTACAGATTGTTTAGCTGATAGACTTAACAAGATGGTTGAAGAGCGTAGTTTCCTACCGACTCGTCGAGGTCAAGATCTCGAAATAGGTCTTAACTATGAGATAAAGTCCTTAAAGAGAGTTCAAACAAGATATGGTACCAGGATCGTATCTTCGCTGGAGGATTGTCAAGTGTTCTTGCCAGAGCGCTATAATTCGTTAACCGATCAAGAGATTGCAGAAATACCTGGGAACATATACCTCCAGTATAACGGCATGGCAGAGACGGGGAAATTTAAGACATGTAAATTGTCTTTTTTACATGCAAAGAAGGTGCGTAGAAGTGTCAAACTTAAGTATTGAATGTTCTCCCATTTCACAATGAAAAATTCATAAATAAAACAACTGACTCATTGATATTACATATAAAGTTACAAAAGATGCATATTATAGAATTTTATAAACAAATTACGAAATCACAATATCACATGCTTTGAGTTTAATTATATCTAGCGCATTGAAATAACTCTAAATATCCGAATGTTTATACATATCTTTGTGCTTCTTTTTACATGTGCAATATGCTTCATTTTACATGTATCATAACAAAAAATGTAATTCTTTCCAGGTTGCCTTTACTTGACCAAGATAGTTTTCTAAGACTTTCATTGTGCAATGTTTCAGGGTGTGCAATAAGAGGAAGAAGAAGAGGAATAGCTTGCTGTCATGCAAAGGATGCTGACGCTATTGGAGGGTGGAATAAGCACCATCGGCACCTACAAGAAACATTTCGGCAAGAAACGGGTGCTGAGACATCTACATCACCGAAACACATTAAGACAGGATCCTTATATAACATTACAGGGTATACAATGAAAAAATACGGTCAATTTTGTATACAATTCAATGCATGGCTGAGAGTTAGCTCGAACTAGTCTCCCTATATTCACTGAAATTAAGCATTGTGAGCAATAATTTAAGTGACTGTGAAAATACTTTAAGTAATGGTGAAATTTGTATTCTAAAAGACTTGAGCCCTGTATACATTAACAGCATTAAGACTGTTTGCCACGCTGGAATACAAATTATGAAAATAAAAAGACTTTCATTTAAATAATAAGGAAATTTGCATAACCTGCTGTTACAAGTGTAATGACATATACAGAAACAATGAGTCGGACGAGAAAGTGATGGAAATGTAAGATAAATAATAACAATAAAAGAATTAAGGTATGCTTTTACATAGTGTTTTTATTCATTAAAAATCCTTGCATTCCTAATGAAAAATAAATCATTACAATGATTAGTTTAAGTTATGTCACAATGATCAAAAAGAGAACCGTCTTTAGATGCATTACTCGATCTTAAGTCAGAGCATCAAAAAAAGACAAATCACGGCTTCTCCATTTTAGATGTGGTGTCACTATTCAGGTAAATTCCTGTAACACAGCAGGTTGAGTATGCAGATCTGTGGTCCTAAATGGGTGAAACAGAGTCTTATCCAGCTTAACAGTCTTGAGGATCTCAGCATCAGAAAGTCGAATCCCAAGCCTTCTCCACTCGATGAGTACAGGTTTAACAACAGCATTCTCTTCACCCTGAGACGGTGTAAAGTATATAAATGTTCAACTTGACAAGGGATTCTAAACTCGTTGTTAGAGTCCAGAGCTGATGTATTATATGGTGAAAACACATGTTCCTCTTCTTAGTGATCTTGTCGTCGAATCTCGGTGTCGGTAGCATTGAAGATGTCCGTGATTATAGGATTCTGAAGCCCAATAACTGTAGGAACTGCTGATTGCGTGATGTTAACCTGATGGGCGTCAAGGGCAGAGCATGATGTGTGCGTCGAACCATTCCATTATTATATCCTCGACGTCGTTGACTTCTTCTAAAAACTATAGGCATTATGCTTATATCCTTGTTTCTAAAGGCAATGATATTGCTGTTAGGCTCCCCTGTTTGCTCTATGAAGCGGATCTTTATGAACAACAGGTAAAATTTGATTTGAAGGTTCCTGTGAAATACGTTATCCAGCCGTAACAGATGGGAACACTGGTAGATGGAGTGTCCACTTTTACTATAGAGGAAGGAGACTGATGCAATACTGTACTAAATTCGTATGATGCTCAACTTAAATATATTCAGTAGGAAATCAGATTCAGACAGCTGATTAGATGGAATAACTTTGTCACTGAAGGGCCACAGAACGTTCCTATAGAACAATCACTGGAAAAAATCAAGAGTGAAAGGACATTTTAATGACATTTTTATTATTATTTACTGATCTAATAAAGAAGACATTCGCATCCTAATATGAGGAATCTTTCTAACTCTTTCATGGTTTCAAGGTTCTGCAGATGCTAATCACGCTATAAAACCACCCAGCTTTAAATCCTGGATAATGTCGTTAATCGCATCGGAAAAGTCATTTTTATCAGGTGTATGAAGCCTCATGAGTACCCTTAGCATGTTTACCAAATCATTAGGATCGGTGTAGCGGCATAGCATCTCCTCTGTATTCGCTTTGGATATATCTTCTAATCTAGGTGAGTTGACACTAGTATGCTTGCTTTCATTGGTGTGTTTGTTCAGAGCTTGCTCATTCAAAGAAACTGCTCTCATTGCTTCATCAGTGGTAGCTCTTGACGTTATTACAGGGTCGCTTGAACTGGTTCCAAGTACGGTACATCTTGAATCCCGCTCTTCGGGACTTGAGAAGATTTCAGGATCTCGTTTGGGTGTTGTAGTCAATGCACAGCTGGCCATTGCTTTACAGCATCGTCTCCTATGTTGCTTAAGCCTTGAAATTGTCCTGTTTTTTAAAGTTCTATTACATATGCAGCACTTAACAAAGCGATTACTCCCCCCACCCTTGGGAAACATACGAAAAATCAAGATTCTCGTAAATTGACTGTAATTGCCCGTCTTTTTTTGAGTGTTCATGCTCAAGCAGTATATATAAACTAGTCAATGTATACTGTAGGTGTTGAATTCGTATACGATAACACGAGACTGAGCTATTTTTTAACATTTATGTATTTATATATGTACTCAGGTTTTTATGCATATAAACAGCCATGTCCGAATTAGACTAAGCAAAATATTGTAGCATTCGCGCATAATAGTTGTAATTCCGTTAATTATAACTATCTCATTAAGCACAAGCAGATTCAAGTAGCTAGAAATGGATTCATAGAGGTAAGAGTACAAGTTTTCTTGATAGTTAGCACAGAGAATGCGAGAGTTAAGTGAGATACTGGTCATTTTCCCTTTGCAGGTCACCTTTTTTTCCCTTTGCTGGCCAACTTTTTCCCTTTGCTGGTCACATTTTTCCCTTTGCCGGTCACCTTTTTCCCTTTGCAGGTCACGTTTTTCCCTCTTCTGGTCCCATTTTCCCTTTACTGGTCACCTTTTTCCCTTTGCTGGTCACATTTTTCCCTTTGCTGGTCACATTTTTCCCTTTGCTGGTCACCTTTTTTCCCTTTGCAGGTCACCTTTTTTCCCTTTGCTGGTCACATTTTTCCCTTTGCTGGTCACGTTTTTCCCTTTGCTGGTCACCTTTTTCCCTTTGCTGGTCACGTTTTTCCCGTTGCTGGTCACCTTTTTCCCCTTGCTGGTCACCTTTTTCCCCTTGCTGGTCACCTTTTTTCCCAATGCTGGGCACCTTTTCTCCCATTGCTAGGCACCTTTTTCCCTTTGCTGGTCACCTTTTTCGCTTTGCTGGTCACCTTTTTCCCTTTGCTGGTCACCTTTTTCCCTTTTCTGGTCACGTTTTTCCCGTTGCTGGTCACCTTTTTCCCCTTGGTGGTCACCTTTTTCCCGTTGCTGGTCACCTTTTTTCCCAATGCTGGTCACCTTTTTTCCCATTGCTAGGCACCTTTTTCCCCTTGCTAGTCACCTTTTTCCCCTTGCTGGATACCTTTTTCCCGTTGCTGGTCACCTTTTTTCCCAATGCTGGTCACCTTTTTTCCCATTGCTGGTCACCTTTTTCCCTTTGCTGGTCACCTTTTTCCCTTTGCTGGTCACATTTTTCCCTTTGCTGGTCACCTTTTTCCCTTTGCTGGTCACCTTTTTCCCTTTGCTGATTACCTTTTTCCCTTTGCTGGTCACCTTTTCCCGTTGCTGGTCACCTTTTTCCCTTTGCTGGTCACGTTTTTCCCGTTGCTGGTCACCTTTTTCCCCTTGCTGGTCACATTTTTCCCGTTGCTGGTCACCTTTTTTCCCAATGCTGGTCACCTTTTTTCCCATTGCTAGGCACATTTTTCCCTTTGCTGGTCACCTTTTTCCCTTTGCTGGTCACCTTTTTCCCTTTGCTGGTCACCTTTTTCCTTTTGCTGGTCACGTTTTTCCCTTTGCTGGTCACCTTTTTCCCTTTGCTGGTCACGTTTTTCCCGTTGCTGGTCACCTTTTCCCCCTTGCTGGTCACCGTTTTCCCGTTGCTGGTCACCTTTTTCCCAATGCTGGTCACCTTTTTTCCCATTGCTAGGCACCTTTTTCCCCTTGCTGGTCACCTTTTTCCCCTTGCTGGTCACCTTTTTCCCGTTTCTGGTCACCTTTTTCCCAATGCTGGTCACCTTTTTCCCATTGCTGGTCACCTTTTTCCATTTGCTGGTCACCTTTTTCCCTTTGCTGGTCACCTTTTTCCCTTTGCTGGTCACCTTTTTCCGTTTGCTGGTCACCTTTTTCCCGTTGCTGGTCACCTTTTTCCCGTTGCTGGTCACCTTTTTCCCGTTGCTGGTCACCTTTTTCCCTTTGCTGGTCACCCTTTTCCCTTTGCTGGTCACCTTTTTCCCTTTGCTGGTCACCTTTTTCCCTTTGCTTTTCACCTTTTTCCCTTTGCTGGTCACCTTTTTCCCTTTGCTGGTCACCTTTTTCCCTTTGCTGGTCACCTTTTTCCCTTTGCTGGTAACGTTTTTCCCGTTGCTGGTCACCTTTTTCCCTTTGCTGGTCACGTTTTTCCCTTTGCTGGTCACCTTTTTCCCTTTGCTGGTAACGTTTTTCCCGTTGCTGGTCACCTTTTTCCCTTTGCTGGTAACGTTTTTCCCGTTGCTGGTCACCTTTTTTACCATTGCTGGTCACCTTTTTCCCTTTGCTGGTCACCTTTTTCCCTTTGCTGGTCACCTTTTTCCCTTTGCTGGTCACGTTTTTCCCTTTGCTCGTCACCTTTTTCCCTTTGCTGGTAACGTTTTTCCCGTTGCTGGTCACCTTTTTCCCTTTGCTGGTAACGTTTTTCCCGTTGCTGGTCACCTTTTTCCCCTTGCTGGTCACGTTTTTTCCCTTTGCTAGTCACGTTTTCCCTTTGCTGATCACCTTTTTTCCCTTTGCTGGTCACATTTTTCCCTTTGCTGGTCACATTTTTCCCTTTACTGGTCACCTTTTTTCCTTTGCCGGTCACGTTTTTCCCTTTGCTGGTCACATTTTTCCCTTTGCTGGTCACCTTTTTCCCTTTGCTGGTCAGATTTTTCCCTATGCTGTC
Source organism: Deroplatys truncata (assembly GCA_030765065.1). NCBI lineage: Eukaryota > Metazoa > Arthropoda > Insecta > Mantodea > Mantidae > Deroplatys > Deroplatys truncata. The sequence goes on along the minus strand of CM060988.1, from coordinate 213,938,511 downwards.
ACCTTTTTCCCCTTGCTGGTCACGTTTTTCCCTTTGCTGGTAACATTTTTCGCTTTGCTGGTCACCTTTTCCCTGAATGGGTTACAAGATAGGCAACTCAAGAACATTGACATGAAACAGTTTTCCACTAAGTTCACATCTAAAGTCGCTTTCAAAGTCTAGCATATCAATAGGCTGTGAGCATTCTTGTTTCATCCTCTCCAGCTTGACAGCTAAAGTAAAATAAATCGCTCTTAATGTATATACGCTAATGAGAAAGTATAAAAGAACTATCCTGAATAAAAATCGATTAGTATAACGTGAGAGCTAAGGTGGTTAAGCTCGCAAGAGGTTTCGGTTTAATTAACTCTCTCACTAGCCTGCAACCGTTGAAGTACATTTACCTGGTTACATAGGCTGAGGAACTGTGGTAAAGCTAGAGAAAAATTAAAGAGAGGAGACCCTGGAATCATTCCGTTAGACGATTCGTGTAATCTTAGTGGCATTGCCAACGCTCAGCATAAGGTCTCTGCTTCGAGAAACATTGCTGACAAGATCTGGCTGAAACGACTAGGAAAAGCGTGCAATCTGATGTTACATTAGGTGAAAAAGTTGGCAGCGTGACTAGTAACAGCAATTATGAAGGGAAAGGTAGCTCCAGGTGCAGTAACCACGAAGAAGAAACGAGTAGGATTTCTACCTCTCATACCAATTATTGCAGCTCTAGGCGCTGCTGCTGGAGGTGCAGCCCAAATTGCCTCAGCCGTAAATAAGAAAAAGGCAGAAGATAAACAACTTGCCGAAATGATGAAGCATAAGAGAGAAATTGAGAGAAAGGTATCTGTTGGCGGAGGGTCCAAAAAGAAGAAACGAGGAGGATTTCTACCGCTCATACCAATTATTGCAGCACTAGGAGCCGCCGCTGGAGGTGCATCACAAATTGCTACAGCTGTAAATACGAAAAAAGCTGCAAATGAACAACTTGCTGAAGTGATGAGACGTAACAGAGAAATTGAAGCAAGAGGGAGAGGTTTTCGAGTGAAGAAGAATAAGGGAAGAAACACAGAAACGAAGAGAAGACAGAGCCTGAAAGGGAATTCAAAAAACTCAGGCAGAGGGCTATACTTGTCCCGGAAAAAACATTGAGTAACATAGACATTGACTTGTATGCCCTACGTTTAAAGATTCCTCATATTAGGATGCGAATGTCTTCTTTATGAGATCAGTGAATAATAATAATTAAAATGTCATTAAAATGTCGTTTCACTCTTGATTTTTTCCAGTGATTGTTCTATAGGAACGTTATGTGGTCCTTCAGTGACAAAGTTATTCCATCTAATCAGCTGTCTGAATCTGATTTCCTAGTGAATATATTTAAGTTGAGCATCATACGAATTTACCACAGTATTGCATCAGTCTCCTTCCTCTATAGTAAAAGTGGACACTCCATCTACCTGTGTTCCCATCTGTTACGGCTGGATAACGTATTTCACAGGAACCTTCAAATCAAATTTTACCTGTTGTTCATAAAGATCCGCTTCATAGAGCAAACAGGGGAGCCTAACAGCAATATCATTGCCTTTAGAAACAAGGATATAAGCATAATGCCTATAGTTTTTAGAAGAAGTCAACGACGTCGAGGATATAATAATGGAATGGTTCGACGCACACATCATGCTCTGCCCTTGACGCCCATCAGGTTAACATCACGCAATCAGCAGTTCCTACAGTTATTGGGCTTCAGAATCCTATAATCACGGACATCTTCAATGCTACCGACACCGAGATTCGACGACAAGATCACTAAGAAGAGGAACATGTGTTTTCACCATATAATACATCAGCTCTGGACTCTAACAACGAGTTTAGAATCCCTTGTCAAGTTGAACATTTATATACTTTACACCGTCTCAGGGTGAAGAGAATGCTGTTGTTAAACCTGTACTCATCGAGTGGAGAAGGCTTGGGATTCGACTTTCTGATGCTGAGATCCTCAAGACTGTTAAGCTGGATAAGACTCTGTTTCACCCATTTAGGACCACAGATCTGCATACTCAACCTGCTGTGTTACAGGAATTTACCTGAATAGTGACACCACATCTAAAATGGAGAAGCCGTGATTTGTCTTTTTTTGATGCTCTGACTTAAGATCGAGTAATGCATCTAAAGACGGTTCTCTTTTTGATCATTGTGACATAACTTAAACTAATCATTGTAATGATTTATTTTTCATTAGGAATGCAAGGATTTTTAATGAATAAAAACACTATGTAAAAGCATACCTTAATTCTTTTATTGTTATTATTTATCTTACATTTCCATCACTTTCTCGTCCGACTCATTGTTTCTGTATATGTCATTACACTTGTAACAGCAGGTTATGCAAATTTCCTTATTATTTAAATGAAAGTCTTTTTATTTTCATAATTTGTATTCCAGCGTGGCAAACAGTCTTAATGCTGTTAATGTATACAGGGCTCAAGTCTTTTAGAATACAAATTTCACCATTACTTAAAGTATTTTCACAGTCACTTAAATTATTGCTCACAATGCTTAATTTCAGTGAATATAGGGAGACTAGTTCGAGCTAACTCTCAGCCATGCATTGAATTGTATACAAAATTGACCGTATTTTTTCATTGTATACCCTGTAATGTTATATAAGGATCCTGTCTTAATGTGTTTCGGTGATGTAGATGTCTCAGCACCCGTTTCTTGCCGAAATGTTTCTTGTAGGTGCCGATGGTGCTTATTCCACCCTCCAATAGCGTCAGCATCCTTTGCATGACAGCAGGCTATTCCTCTTCTTCTTCCTCTTATTGCACACCCTGAAACATTGCACAATGAAAGTCTTAGAAAACTATCTTGGTCAAGTAAAGGCAACCTGGAAAGAATTACATTTTTGTTATGATACATGTAAAATGAAGCATATTGCACATGTAAAAAGAAGCACAAAGATTTGTATAAACATTCGGATATTTAGAGTTATTTCAATGCGCTAGATATAATTAAACTCAAAGCATGTGATATTGTGATTTCGTAATTTGTTTATAAAATTCTATAATATGCATCTTTTGTATCTTTATATGTAATATCAATGAGTCAGTTGTTTTATTTATGAATTTTTCATTGTGAAATGGGAGAACATTCAATACTTAAGTTTGACACTTCTACGCACCTTCTTTGCATGTAAAAAAGACAATTTACATGTCTTAAATTTCCCCGTCTCTGCCATGCCGTTATACTGGAGGTATATGTTCCCAGGTATTTCTGCAATCTCTTGATCGGTTAACGACTTATAGCGCTCTGGCAAGAACACTTGACAATCCTCCAGCGAAGATACGATCCTGGTACCATATCTTGTTTGAACTCTCTTTAAGGACTTTATCTCATAGTTAAGACCTATTTCGAGATCTTGACCTCGACGAGTCGGTAGGAAACTACGCTCTTCAACCATCTTGTTAAGTCTATCAGCTAAACAATCTGTAACAGACATTGTCATGAATTATTATTTTCACTACATTATTCAAGTTGAAGAACGAGTTATACACTTCTTTATATTAGAACTAGGGTATGCATGTTTTGTAAGTAAGCCTATGAATGTGTAGAGAAACAAAGAATAAGTACATAAAATCATGTGAATGTTCATTGAAGATGAGCCAGCAGAGAACCAAAGAATGAGTAGAGGAAATCGTGTGCGAATGTATAGTGAAACAAAGAATGAGTGGGGAAAATCTTATGAATGTTTAAGTAAGAAGAATGTGTAGCGAAGATCATGTGAATGTTAATGGAAGCAAAGAATGTGCAGAGAAAGTCGTGTGAATGTTAACAGAGCATGAACCTGTAGGGGAACAAAGAATGAGCAGAGGAAATCATATGAGTGTATAGTGAAACAAAGAATGGGGGAAAGTCGTATGAATGTTTATGCAAGAAGAATGTGTGGCGAAAATCATGTGAATGTTAATGGAAGCAAAGAATGTGCAGAGAAAGTCATGTGAATGTTAACAGAGCATGAACCTGTAGGGGAACAAAGAATGAGTAGAGGAAATCATGTGAGTGTATAGTGAAACAATGAATGAGGGGGAAAATCGTATGAACGTTTATGTAAGAAGAATGTATGGCGAAAATCATGTGAACTGAAGAAGAGTATGCAGTGAAATCCATGTGAATGTAAAGCACAGATTAGAAAATATGATGCTCTTTGTAACGAATCGTCTTTCATGTACTGTAAAGTTTAAATAAAGTTAAATGTATTGTAAAAGCCAACAGTGATTTTGTATAGTTATGTAAAACTCACCTTGCATTGCCACGTTTTGATATGTGCTGAACGTGTAGACGGCCTGCAGCTCACGTTGCTTTTAAAGCTCTTTAAAACTTGAATGTAAAGTTAATAAGTACACAACAGTTCTAACATGGGTAGATATCTGTTTATATAGGGATCTAAACCCCCTCCAGGCGATGCCGGCACGTCATTATGGCTGTGATGCTTACACGTCACGTGATTATTGCAGCCAATGACATCATCTCTTGCTACGCATGCGCAGAGGCCCTCAGCACTTCTATCCCTACTTGTTTCACTTCCTCTCGCTCTCTCTCTCCCTCTCTCGCTCTCTCTCACACAGAGTACATCCATAATGTCGTTACACAAAGCTGCATACAGCTAAAGCATCAATCTAAGCGATGTATTCTAGAGTACAGAGGAAAATCAGTGAAGTCATTAAAAGATCGGGATTCGAACTAGGGGCAACTGATTGAAAATTATATACAGCATTAATTGTTCATTGTATGAGCTATCAAACATACTTTTGTCTACAGCTCTATCTCTGCTAGTTTCTGCGATAATTGAGATTTAAACTTAAGGATCGAACCCTGGACGTCAGGTACCCTAATATACGCCCGCAAGATATTATCTGATGAGATAAACGTAATAGGTTTATTTGGTACCTTTGTGTTAATTATTTACTGTTATTAAATTTATAAGTAAACTTCATTGAATCGGTATTCGAACTCAGAACGCCAGAAACAAAATTATTTATAATATTAGTTTGATGTGTTTAAAAGACCTGTATGCAGTTGCAACATTGATCTAAGTGATATATTCTAGAACGCAGTGGAAAATTAAGGAAGTCACTGAAAGATCGGGATTCGAGCTAGGGACACTGATTGGAAATTATATAAAGCATTAATTGTTCATCGTAGGAACTAAAAATTGTGCTTTGGTCCGCACCTTAATCCCTGCTAGTTTCTGAGATAATTGAGATTTTAAAGTTAAGGATCGAACCCATGACACCTGGACTCTAATATACATGCACAAGAAACGAGCTAATGGCATAAAAGTAATAAAATTTATTTACTGTCTTTATTTTAATTAGTTTTGGAGTTATTAGAAGACCGGTTTCGAGCAATCGTAAATGGAGCCTTGCATCCCGAGCTATAATTAGTTTTTATTGCATCATTTTGTCTCTTTTCATTCAGGACATGCGTGTGAGTTGGTGTGTGTGTGGGTTGGCGTTGTTGGGTTTAAGTGAACAGGCATATGTGCTTGCACGTGTGTGTGTGTGTGTGGTCGTGTGCTGTTGGGTGTAAGTGAACAGGCATATGTGCTTGCACGTGTGTGTGTGATCGTGTGCGTATGTGCAAGTGTAACGGTGTATGTATGTAAGTGAGTGTTTGTGCGTGTATGTGTGTATGCGTGTGTGTGTCCATGTATATGTATGTGTGAGTGTAAGAGCACTGGTGTATGTATACGCATGAGGTGCGTGAATGCGTGTGTGTACTGGTGTATGTATGTATACGCATGAGGTGCGTGAATGCGCGTGTGTACTATTGTATGTATGTGCATTGTGTATGTGCCGGTGTATGTATGTGATTGTGTGTGTGTACTTGAATGTACGTGTGTGCGTGTGTGTATGTGCTTGCATGCGTGCACCAGTGTATGTTTGCTGATGTGTGTACAAGTGCTCGTGTATATGCGAACGCCTGAATGTGCACAAGTCGTGGAGAAAGAAAGAGATAGATAGAAAGAAAAAGAGAGGAGAAGAAGAAAGAATGTTGTCTAGGCATCGGGATATCTAAGTATACGATGTGGTTTAATATAAACAATGATAGTTGTTAAATGCAATTTTAATCCGACCGCCCGCTGCTTCATTAACTTAATAGTTATTATAGCGTTTCACAGGGTTGGATTCGAAGTAGGGGCCTCTGGTTCCTAACAATACAGCTCGTTAAACATTGTAATGTTGTATAAATTAAATTATATTTGTTAAACACGTTTTAATCTGACCGCCCAATACTCACATAGTTTAATATTTATTAAGCATTAGAGTTTCGCAGATTCGATCTAGAACCTTCTGAACACCGTTTCATTAATTAAATTATATTTGTTAAATACATTTTAATCTAGCCGTGCATAGTTTAATAGTTATTGGGCATTAGAGTTTCGCAGATTCGAGATAGGACCCTCTGAACACCCTTTTTATTAATTATTGTAATGATATATAAAAATTAAATTATATTTGTTAAATACATTTTAATCTGACCTTACATAGTTTAATATTTATTAAGCATTAGAGTTTCGCTGCGTAAGATTCGAACTAGGGTCCTCTGAACGGTCTTTCATTAATCAGGGTAATGATGTATAAAAAATTATATTTGATAAATACATTTTTAAATCTGACCTTGCATAGTTTAATATTTATTAAGCATTAGAGTTTCGTTGGGTAAGATTCGAGCTAGAACCCTCTGAACACCCTTTCATTAATTAGGGTAATGATATATAAAAAATTAAATTATAATTGATAAATACATTTGTTTAATCTGACCTTGCATAGTTTAATAGTTATTACGCGTTAGAGTTTCACTTGGTAAGACTCGAGCTAGAATTCTCTGAACGCCTTTTTATTAATTAGGGTAATGATATAATAATATCAATCATTAATTTCTCATTAGCAATAAACTTTTGATTAGAGTAAGAATCGAACACCGATCTATGGATATCACTCAGAGGTTTAATGCACGTAATGAAATGTATATTAGGCGCTTTTTCGGAGTCGTTGGCTGAAACAGAATGCTTGTTAATTATGCTCGGGTATATTCGTAGGAGGTCGTAAAACATCGGAGAGAACTCCCTCAGGCAAAATCATGATGGCCGACTATGACGTCACGCAGAGTTGCTAAACAAGTTTCTCTCTCTTTCACACAAACAAGGACAGGACGAGTATAAAGCAACCCTCGAATTCTTTTGTTAAACTAGCAGGTGGCCAAACAATGGAAAAGGTCAGGCTTTGTTATGGAGCAGTGGGATGGGAAACGTCGCAGGTGTCTTTCTAAACTAGCCTTGCCCAGGACAATAGAAAGGCACACACAATAGAATCTCTTACACAATGGAAAGGGCCAGGCTTTGTTATTGGATTGTGGGATGGGAACGCTGCAGATGTCTTTCTAAACTAGCCTTGCCAAGGACAATAGAAAGGCACACACAATAGAATCTCTTACACAATGGAAAGGGTCAGGCTTTGTTATTGGGTTGTGGGATGAGTATGCCAGGTGGTCTTTCTAAAGAATGCTTGCATCGGACAATAGAACTTGTTTCTCTGTTAACTGGCTTAGGTTCTCTTTGTTACAACCCTAATTCATCATGGGCTTTGTTCATTTTGACAGCTGAAGGGTAAGCATTGTTCTTTTGTTAAAAACTAGTGGAACGAGTATGCCACGTGTTCGACACACAATGGAAGTGGGGGTGGGTAACTGACCAGGTGCAGAAGTGGCCTGATGTGGAACGGGTAGGAAAAACATCTCGCCTTTGTTACAGAACCTTAAATTTATGACCCCTTTGTTCGTTTTGACAGTTGATTGACAGCTTTAATTACTTAACTGTCAAGCTTCCATTGTGCTCAACATGATTTATGGCCCTCAGGTGCAAGTAAAACTACCAAGGCACAGCGAGGGGTGGGGGAGAGGAGGTGGGGGAGCTCATTTGCATATGAATAGACATGCATAAATTAACTGGGCCAGAACTCTCAATTCTACCCTACTATAGGGGAAGTATCGCATTCTGTCAAAAAAAATCGATACCGTGATTTCTCCGGAAATACACGTTTTGAGACCCCTGAATGAAAGAGGCATCATTAAAAAAGCTCCCTGTGTATGTGTGTGTTGTATCTGTGAACAGCATAACTCAAAAATGAAAAGTCGGTTAAATACCTAACTTGATATTAAGTTTAGTATATTTCCAGGATACGATACACGAACATTTTCAAGAAAATCTACCCTTTAAATGCAAACTTTTCAGAATTGTGTTATTTTCTCAAAAATGGCTCTATCGATTTTTATTAAATATATTTTCACATGATCAACAAAATGTATATCTTGAATTTTGTGGGAGCAGCCTGTAAAGCCCTCTTCATTCCGAAGGAATTTTGTATAATCATGTGTAATTGGTAAAGTTAACCGATAGACGAAAACGTACTGCACAAGAAATGTAGAGCTCTTTAAAACACACACTTTATTTCAAATAACTGTTTTTGAGACATAAGCTATTTACGAGATATCCGTTATTAATGGTTCCACTTGTTCAATACCTTTACCATTCTTTTGAAGTCCCGTCGATATTCACTTGTTTCTCGCGATGTCATGGAAACAGTATGAGGCCAGCATATAGCGTCCAGTTGTTAAACATTTGACTATCGCTGTTCTCTATAACGAAATGTGTAATGTAGCTATTTCAACATTCACTTGTTTCTCGCGATGTCATGGAAACAGTATGGAAGGCCAGCACATAGCGTCCAGTTGTTAAACATTTGACTATCGCTGTTCTCTATAACGAAATGTGTAATGTAGCTATTTCAACATTCACTTGTTTCTCGCGATGTCATGGAAACAGTATGGAAGACCAGCATATAGCGTCCAGTTGTTAAACATTTGACTATCGCTGTTCTCTATAACGAAATGTGTAATGTAGCTATTTCAACATTCACTTGTTTCTCGCGATGTCATGGAAACAGTATGAGGCCAGCATATAGCGTCCAGTTGTTAAACATTTGACTATCGCTGTTCTCTATAACGAAATGTGTAATGTAGCTATTTCAACATTCAGTTGTTTCTCGCGATGCCATGGAAACAGTATGGAAGGCCAGCACATAGCGTCCAGTTGTTAAACATTTGACTATCGCTGTTCTCTATAACGAAATGTGTAATGTAGCTATTTCAACATTCACTTGTTTCTCGCGATGTCATGGAAACAGTATGGAAGACCAGCACATAGCGTCCAGTTGTTAAACATTTGACTATCGCTGTTCTCTATAACGAAATGTGTAATGTAGCTATTTCAACATTCAGTTGTTTCTCGCGATGTCATGGAAACAGTATGGAAGGCCAGCATATAGCGTCCAGTTGTTAAACATTTGACTATCGCTGTTCTCTATAACGTAATGTAGCTGTTTCTATAAAGGTTTGTTTGCTTTAAAATGTAAGACATAAAAAGTAAGCCCGAGTAAGAATAACTTGTATACCCACTAATAAACGATAGCGGGAGAGAAAGTCCTGTGAATGTATCACATCTGTGCTACTCCTTACGTTGTCTTTAAATTCACATTCTCTTTCATAGTTCCAGATTCTAGGGAGGACAGTGAATAATCCTGGCTGTAGAAAAATTCCCAACTTCCAGCCGGGAATCGAACCCAGGACCTCTGATTTGGGTGCTAAGCATGCTGGCTACCAGACCACAGAGGCGGTCGTGTGATGTTTATAACTCACAAAATCTCAGATATTCATCTAATATTTATTATTTTTTATTCAGGGAAGCAGTAATATCTCGATATCGTTATACTGCCTCTACCATTAGAGACATGACACTTGCCGTGGTAATGTTTCACACTGCGTATCCCATGTCGAGATTTCACTGGAAAATGTATTTTTCAAGGCCCCCCCAACCTCCCCCTCCGCTCAAAATTTTTTTTGGAAGAAGGTTCGTGTGTACGTGAACAGCATAGCTAAAAGATGAAATGATGGATAAATATCAAACTTCATATTTCGGGTTCAGTACCTTCCAAAGATGCGACACGAACATTTTCAAGAAAATCCCCCCACCATAAACTACACTTTACATTGGGCATTTGTCGAAAATTTTGATTTAAAACAAATGGCTCTGACGATTTTGATGAAAATACAATATATTGATATTTACATGACAAATTAGGTATATCTTGAATTTTCTGGGAATAGCCTGTGAAGTCCTCTTCATTCGGAAGGAATTTTGTATAATGTTGTATAACTGGTAAACGTTAAGTGGTAGACGAAAAGGCACTACACAAAACATCTAGATCCTTTAAAACATACAATTTATTTCAAATAAGTTTGTGTGTGTGTGGGGGGGGCAGGAGACATCAGCCATTTCGAGATATCCTCATTAATAGTTAGAATAATTGTTCAATGCTTAGCCATTCTTTTCAGGCCCTGTTGATTTTCAGTTCTTTCTTGCAATTGCATGGAATTTTAAGGCCAGCGTATAGCGTCCAGTTCTAAAACATTTTGACTATCACTATTTCTTTTGTGTCTATAACGAAATGTGTAGGTAATATAGCTATTTCCGGAAAGTTTTTTCTCGATAAAACTGAAGTAGATAGGAAAATAAGCTTTTGTAGTAATAATTTGTATACTCACTAATAAGCGATAGAGGTTAGAGAAAGTCATGTTTAACGCCAAGAAATGAACAGCTATGGGAGTACTGTAAACAAAGCTTGCCGCGTCATATCTGGACGAACGGTATCTCCTTCTCCTTCACTCCATTTACGCAAAGGTGAGCACGAACTGGCAAGGTTGGTAACGCCAGAAATAATTGGCCTGTAAATTAGTTCATTCCTCGTACAGCAGACGGATGGAAGGTCACGCAATGTAAACGTATCTGTGTTATTGTGTAAACGTTAGTTTTTACAACACGTAGTGCTCGTGTAACAATTACGGTAGTAGTAGTTTGAGAGCTTACCACAGCCGCGCCACAGTGCTTATCGTCGTCATTTGTCGTTTGCCTTAGTATCGATCGATATGACTGTTGAATGGGGTATCATTGATAAAAGTGTTATCATTTGGTGATGCAATGACGACGGACCCTAAGGCACCGCCCCAGACTCCCGTGCTGACTGTAGCATGTCGGATGTTGAGATCGCCGTCTCACGAATCTGTAACGACGGATCTGTCCTTATTCTCCGTGTCGTCGATAGCTTCAGAAGCTGCAGCAACAAACCGGGGCATGCGACTGGTTACCTTCAAGTCGTACAGCGATGCTCAGCTGGCCGCCAGAGGGCCTAGCCCCAATCCCGGCCAAGTTCCCTCCAGGTAATGTAGTGTTGCTTCTTTAACTGCATTTCCAGTCTTAACCTATCAAATTGCCATTTTAGGCACGCCCTAAATATTTAATCTAGAATTGTGCTCTTTCGTGGAACAATGTGTTCTTGTTTTTGGAAGGAATGCATAAGCATCACGCCTTTTTAATACTAAATATCAAATAACGAAGTTGGACATGCGAGTTAGATCGTGGCAAAATAGTTCATTACCTATAAATGTTTACACAGTCCTCTTTTCTGCGGATCAATAGGTCGCGGCATATAAGACGTTGACATGGGCACCAACTTAGTTATTTCATTGCCCTTTACTAAAGTCATTACATTGTTGTTACACGTTACGATGGTAAGGGAAGTTGGACGTTTTTCCGGCTTTATTTGCCTTTGTTTTACATTTTGAAAAAATGAACACGAAAGATATTTTCATATGTTTCGTCGTTCTAGCAACCGAAATACTGGCTTTAATACACTGCTACACATTTTAATTTCATTCGTGAAACTTGTTCTATTTAACATATAGAATGTTAATGCGCTGCGCTCTGAGCATTCACTAGAACGTCTTCAAGAATAAACATTTCTCCTTTTTTTTACACTTATGCTATCTGCTGTCAATTCATTTATTTATAAACAATCAGCATTGGTGCCACCAGATTTCCATAAATACTCTTATTTACGTTTTAGTAGCATGCTATGTGCCACAGAGATTGAAATATATTTAAAATGTTATGAAAAGTATCAACCTTGGCAAGCCTCACTCAATATTAAAATATTATTTTAATCTCTTATACCATAAAGTATTACAATTGAGAGTTTTAAGTGTTAAGGTTTAAGAAGGCAATGTTTATGATGCAGTCGTGCTAAAATCATATAACACTTTCAGATGAAGTGAGCTACAGATTTCAAATCTAAATTACAAAGTTAACCATTCTCGTATATGACGTAATGGGTGATGTTAAAGCAATTGCTGGCGATATTCTGTTGAGAAGGAAAGGTCACGTGAGAGCGAGTTTACTGGCAATCGAAATGTCAAAGTAATGTTACGTACCAGACACACGCGCGATTAATTACGTTACGTAGCAATAACCGTATCAGTTGCTGGCAGGGTGGTTGAGATAGTAGAGTGGATGGTTCAAACCCAGAAGAGCTCGTCTTTTGCCTATTTTGCTTCTTTGTTTAGAATCGTACGCTTTGTGTGTATATAATTACGTTTCATGCTTACTCGACTAAAATATTCTAATTTTATAGTGCCTCTATTAACCTATTTAAATAGTGTGTGCCTTTTGGTAGCTTAAGGGCGTATTTTAGCTTTTATTTTTATTTTAATGAAGTTTTATCAAAGTTTTTGCCTGTTACAATTTAATTATATTATTATTTCGGTTATTTATTAATGTGACGTTAAACCTAATATTGCATTTATATTTCCGCTGTGAGCCAATAAGCCATTGTTGACAACGTGCCTGGGGAAGTTTGTAATATCGACATTTCATTCCTAAACTTAGTAGTTGCATTTTAATAAAATAGCGGCTAGTTAACAGAAGAAAGTGTACGACTTTAATATTAAGTCGTTAATACAACGGATTTATTGTTATCTACAGACCTGGAATGACTGCAAACACTACAATAGCGTGTTTAACAGTGATGCATAACAAACCATCGTGAGAGTGCGAAACAGTGGTATACAGTACTATGATAGTCCAGAGCTTATCTGTGTGTCTATCCATCATCGTGATCATGGTCCCTCTTCACTGGGCTGTAACAAAATGTATAGCACCACTAGTGACCACTAGTAAATGGTATACTGTGCTATGATAGACCAGAGCTTATCTGTGTGTATATCCTTCATCATGATCATGGTCCCCCTTCATTGGGCTATAAAAAAATGTATAGCACCGATAGTGACCTCTAGTAAATGGTATACTGTGCTATGATAGACCAGAGCTTATCTGTGTGTCTATCCTTCATCATGATCATGGTCCCCCTTCATTGGGCTATAACAAAATGTATAGCACCGCTAGTGACCTCTATTAAATGGTATACAGTGCTATGATAGACCAGAGCTTATTTGTGTGTCTATCCTTAATCATAATAATGGTCCCCCTTCACTGGGCTGTAACAAAATGTATAGCACCACTAGTGAACTGTCGTAAATGGTATACAGTGTTATGATAGACCAGAGCTTATCTGTGTGTCCATCCTTCATCATGATCATGGTCCCCCTTCATTGGGCTATAAAAAATGTATAGCACCGATAGTGACCTCTAGTAAATGGTATACTGTGCTATGATAGACCAGAGCTTATCTGTGTGTCTATCCTTCATCATGATCGAGGTCCCCCTTCATTGGGCTATAAAAAAATGTATAGCACCGATAGTGACCTCTAGTAAATGGTATACTGTGCTATGATAGACCAGAGCTTATCTGTGTGTCTATCCTTCATCATGATCATGGTCCCCCTTCATTGGGCTATAACAAAATGTATAGCACCGCTAGTGACCTCTATTAAATGGTATACAGTGCTATGATAGACCAGAGCTTATTTCTGTGTCTATCCTTCATCATAATAATGGTCCCCCTTCACTGGGCTGTAACAAACTGTATAGCACCACTAGTGACCTGTCGTAAATGGTATACAGTGTTATGATAGACCAGAGCTTATCTGTGTGTCCATCCTTCATCATGATCATGGTCCCCCTTCACTGGGCTGCAACAAAATGTATAGCACCACTAGTGACCTGTAGTAAATGGTATAAAGTGTTATGACAGACCAGAGCTTATCTGTGTGTCTATCCTTCATCATGATCATGGTCCCTCTTCACTGGGGTGTAACAAAATGTATAGCACCACTAGTGACCTCCAGTAAATGGTATACAGTGTTATGATAGACCAGAGCTTATCTGTGTGTCTATCCATATTATGATCCTGGTCCCCCTTCACTGGGCTACAACATAATGTGTAGCACCACTAGTGATCTCTAGTATTTTGTATACAGTGTTATGATAGACCAGAGCTTATCTGTGTGTCTGAGCTTCATCATGATCATGGTCCCCCTTCACTGGGCTGCAACAAAACGTGTAGCACCACTAGTGACTTCTAGTAAGTGGTATACAGTGCTATGATAGACCAGAGCTTATCTGTGTGTCTATCCTTCATCATAATCATGGTCCCCCTTCACTGGGCTGTAACAAAATGTATAGCACCACTAGTGACCTGTAGTAAATGGTATACAGTGTTATGATAGACCAGAGCTTATCTGTGTGTCTATCCTTCATCATGATCATGGTCCCCCTTCACTGGGCTGCAACAAAATGTATAGCACCACTAGTGACCTGTAGTAAATGGTATACAGTGTTATGACAGACCAGAGCTTATCTGTGTGTCTATCCTTCATCATGATCATGGTCCCTCTTCACTGGGCTGTAACAAAATGTATAGCACCACTAGTGACCTCCAGTAAATGGTATACAGTGTTATGATAGACCAGAGCTTATCTGTATGTCTATACTTCACCATTATCATGGCCCCCCTTCACTAGGCTGTAAAAATCTATAGCACCACTAGTGACTTCTAGTAAATGGTATGCAGTGTTATTATAGACCAGAGTTTATCTGTATGTCTATCCTTCATCATGATCATGGTCCCCCTTCTCTGGCCTGAAACAAAATGTATAATACCACTAGTGACCTTGTAGTAAATGGTATACAGTGTTATGATAGATCAGAGCTTATCCGTGTGTCTATCCTTCACAATGCCATGGTCCACCTTCACTGAGCTGTAACAAAATGTATAGCACTACTAGTGACCTCTAGTAAATGGTATACAGTGCTATGATAGACCAGAGCTTATCTCTGTGTCTATCCTTCATCACGATCATGGTCCCCCTTCACTGGGCTGTAACAAAATGTATACCACCAATAGTGACCTCTAATAAATGGTATACATTGCTATGATAGATCAGAGCTTATCTGTGTGTCTATCCTTCATCATGTCATGGTCCAACTTCACTGGCTACAACAAAATGTATAGCACCACTAGTGACCTCTAGTAAATGGTATACAGTGTTATGATAGATCAGAGCCTATCTGTGTGTCTATCCTTCATCATGTCATGGTCCACCTTCACTGTGCTGCAACAAAATGTATGGCACCACTAGTGAACTCTAGTAAATGCTATACAGTGCTGTGATAGACCAGAGATTATCTGTGTGTCTGTCCTTCATCAAGATCATGGTCCCTCTTCACTGGGCTGTAACAAAATGTATAGCACCACTAGTGACTTCTAGTAAATGGCATACAGTGGTATGATAGACCAGAGCTTATCTGTATGTCTATCCTTCATCATGATCATGGTCCCCCTTCACTGGGCTGTAACAAAATGTATAGCACCACTAGTGACCTTGTAGTAAATGGTATACATTGTTATGATAGATCAGATCTTATCTGTGTGTCTATCCTTCATCATGTCATGGTCCACCTTCACTGGCTACAACAAAATGTATAGCACCACTAGTGACCTCTCGTAAATGATATATAGTTTTAAATAGACCGAAGATTATCCATGTGTCTATCCTTCATCATGATCATGGTCCCTCTTCACTGGGCTGAAACAAAACGTGTAGCACCACTAGCGACTTCTAGTAAATAGTATACAGTGTTATGATAGATCAGAGCTTAGCTGTGTGTCTATCCCTCATCATGTCATGGTCCACCTTCACTGAGCTGCAACAAAATGTATAGCACCACTAGTGAACTCTAGTAAATGCTATACAGTGCTGTGATAGACCAGAGCTTATCTGTGTGTCTGTCCTTCATCATGATCATGGTCCCTCTTCACTTTGCTACAGCAAAATATATAAAGCCATTAGTGACCTCTAGTAAATGGTATATAATATTTGACAGACCAGAGATTATCTGTGTGCCTATACTTCGTCATTATCATGGTTCCTCTTCACTGTGCTATAACAAAATATATAGCACAAGTAGTGACCTCTAGTAAATGGTATACAGTGATATGACACACCAAAACTTATCTGTGTGTCTATCCTTCATCATGATCATGGTCCCCATTCACTGTGCAGTACAAAAATATATAGCACCACTAGTGACCTTTAGTAAATGGTATACAGTGCTATGATAGATCAGCGGTTATCTTTGCGTTTATCCTTCCTCATGATCCTGGCCCCCTTCACTGGGCTGCAATAAACTAAATAGCACCACTAGTGACCTCTGGTAAATGGTATTCAGTGTTATGATAGACCAGAGCTTATCTGTGTGTTTATTCTTCATGATCATGGTCCCCCTTCACTGGGTTACAGCAAAATGTGTAGCACCAATAGTGACCTCTAGTAAATGGTATACAGTGCTATGATAGACCAGAGCTTATCTGTGTGTCTACCTTATTATGATTATGGTCCCCTTTCACTGGGCTACAACAAAATGTGTAGCACCGCTAGTGACCTCTAGTAAATTGTATACAGTGCTATGATAAACCAGAGCTTATCTATGTGTCTATCCTTCATCATGATCATGGTCCCCCTTCACTGGGCTGCAACAAAATGTGTACCACTAGTGACTTATAGTAAATGGTATACAGTGCTAAGATAGACCAGAGCTTATCTGTGTGTCTATCTTTCATGATAATGGTCTCCCATCACTGGGCTGCAACAAAATGTGTAGCACCACTAGTGATCTCTAGTAAATTGTATACAGTGTTATGATAGACCAGAGCTTATCTGTGTGTCCATCCTTCATGATCATGGTCCCCCTTCACTGGGGTGCAACAAAATGTGTAACACCTCTAGTGACTTCTAGTAAATGGTATACAGTGCTATTATACACCAGAGCTTATCTGTGTGTCTATCCTTCATCATGATCATGGTCCTCCTTCATTGGGCTGCAACAAAATGTGTAGTACTACTAGTGAACTCTAGTAAATGGTATACAGTGCTATTATAGACCAGAGCTTATCTGTGTGTCTATCGTTCATCATAATCATGGTCCTCCTTCATTGGGCTGCAACAAAATGTGTAGTACCACTAGTGACTTCTAGTAAATGGTATACAGTGTTATGATAGACCAATGCTTATCTGTGTGTTTATCCTTATTATGATCACGGTCCCCCTTCACTGGGCTACAACAAAATTTGTAGCACCACTAGTGACCTCTAGAAAATGGTATACAGTGCTATGATAGACAGGAGCTTATCTGTATGTCTATCCTTCATCATGATCATGGTCCCCCTTCACTGGGGTGCAACAAAATGTGTAACAACACTAGTGACTTCTAGTAAATGGTATACAGTGCTATGATAGACCAGAGCTTATCTGTGTGTCTATTCTTCATCATGACCATGGTCCCCCTTCACTGGGCTGCAACAAAACGTGTACCACCACTAGTGACTTCTAGTAAATGGTATACAGTGCTATGATAGACCAGAGCTTATCTGTGTGTCTATCCTTCATCATGATCATGGTCCCCGTTCACTGGGCTGCAACAAAAAGTGTAGCACCACTAGTGACTTCTAGTAAATGGTATACAGTGCTATGATAGACCAGAGCTTATCTGTGTGTCTATCCTTATTATGATCCTAAACCCCCTTCACTGGGCTACAACAAAACGTGTAGCACCACTAGTGACTTCTAGTAAATGGTATACAGTGCTATGATAGACCAGAGCTTATCTGTGTGTCTATCCTTCATCATGATCATGGTCCCCCTTCACTGGGCTGCAACAAAACGTGTGGCACCACTAGTGACTTCTAGTAAATGGTATACAGTGCTATGATAGACCAGAGCTTATCTGTGTGTCTGTGCTTCATCATGATCATGGTCCCCCTTCACTGGGCTGCAACAAAACGTGTAGCAGCACTAGTGACTTCTAGTAAATGCTATACAGTGCTATGATAGACCAGAGCTTATCTGTGTGTATATCCTTCCTGATCATGGTCCCCGTTCACTGGGCTGCAACAAAATGTGTAGCACCACTAGTGACTTCTAGTAAATGGTATACAGTGCTATGAAAGACCAGAGCTTATCTGTGTGTCTATCCTTCATCATAATCATGGTCCCCCTTCACTGGGCTGTAACAAAATGTATAGCACCACTAGTGACCTGTAGTAAATGGTATACAGTGTTATGATAGACCAGAGCTTATCTGTGTGTCTATCCTTCATCATGATCATGGTTCCCCTTCACTGGGCTGCAACAAAATGTATAGCACCACTAGTGACCTGTAGTAAATGGTATACAGTGTTATGACAAACCAGAGCTTATCTGTGTGTCTATCCTTCATCATGATCATGGTCCCTCTTCACTGGGCTGTAACAAAATGTATAGCACCACTAGTGACCTCCAGTAAATGGTATACAGTGTTATGATAGACCAGAGCTTATCTGTATGTCTATACTTCACCATTATCATGGCCCCCCTTCACTAGGCTGTAAAAATCTATAGCACCACTAGTGACTTCTAGTAAATGGTATGCAGTGTTATTATAGACCAGAGTTTATCTCTATGTCTATCCTTCATCATGATCATGGTCCCCCTTCTCTGGCCTGAAACAAAATGTATAATACCACTAGTGACCTTGTAGTAAATGGTATACAGTGTTATGATAGATCAGAGCTTATCCGTGTGTCTATCCTTCACAATGCCATGGTCCACCTTCACTGAGCTGTAACAAAATGTATAGCACTACTAGTGACCTCTAGTAAATGGTATAAGGTGCTATGATAGACCAGAGCTTATCTCTGTGTCTATCCTTCATCATGATCATGGTCCCCCTTCACTGCGCTGTAACAAAATGTATACCACCACTAGTGACCTCTAATATATGGTATACATTGCTATGATAGATCAGAGCTTATCTGTGTGCCTATCCTTCATCATGTCATGGTCCAACTTCACTGGCTACAGCAAAATGCATAGCACCACTAGTGACCTCTAGTAAACGGTATACAGTGTTATGAAAGATCAGAGCCTATCTGTGTGTCTATCCTTCATCATGTCATGGTCCACCTTCACTGTGCTGCAACAAAATGTATGGCACCACTAGTGAACTCTAGTAAATGTTATACAGTGCTTTGATAGACCAGAGATTATCTGTGTGTCTGTCCTTCATCAAGATCATGGTCCCTCTTCACTGGGCTGTAACAAAATGTATAGCACCACTAGTGATATCTAGTAAATGGTATACAGTGTTATGATAGACCACAGCTTATCTGTATGTCTATCCTTCATCATGATCATGGTCCCCCTTCACTGGGTGGAACAAAATGTATAGCACCACTAGTGACCTTGTAGTAAATGGTATACAGTGTTATGATAGATCAGAGCTTATCTGTGTGTCTATCCTTCATCATGTCATGGTCCACCTTCACTGGCTACAACAAAATGTATAGCACCACTAGTGACCTCTCGTAAATGATATACATTTTTAAATAGAACGAAGATTATCCATGTGTCTATCCTTCATCATGATCATGGTCCCTCTTCACTGGGCTGCAACAAAACGTGTAGCACCACTAGTGACTTCTAGTAAATAGTATACAGTGTTATGATAGATCAGAGCTTAGCTGTGTGTCTATGCTTCATCATGTCATGGTCCACCTTTACTGAGCTGCAACAAAATGTATAGCACCACTAGTGAACTCTAGTAAATGCTATACAGTGCTGTGATAGACCAGAGCTTATCTGTGTGTCTGTCCTTCATCATGACCATGGTCCCTCTTCACTGGGCTACAGCAAAATGTATAACGCCATTAGTGACCTCTAGTAAATGGTATATAATATTTGACAGACCAGAGATTATCTGTGTGCCTATACCTCGTCATGATCATGGTTCCTCTTCACTGTGCTATAACAAAATATATAGCACCAGTAGTGACCTCTAGTAAATAGTATACAGTGCTATTATAGACCAGAGCTTATCTGTGTGTCTATCCTTCATCATGATCATATTCCCCATTCACTGTGCAGTGCAAAAATATATAGCACCACTAGTGACCTCTAGTAAATGGTATACAGTGGTATGATAGATCAGCGGTTATCTTTGCGTTTATCCTTCCTCATGATCCTGGCCCCCTTCACTGGGCAGCAATAAAGTATATAGCACCACGTGTGAGCTCTGGTAAATGGTATACAGTGTTATGATAGACCAGAGCTTATCTGTGTGTTTATTCTTCATGATCATGGTCCCCCTTCTCTGGGCTGCAACAAAACGTGTAGCACCACTAGTGACTTCTAGTAAATGGTATACAGTGCTATGATAAACCAGAGCTTATCTGTGTGTCTATCCTTCATGATCATGGTCCCCCTTCACTGGGCTACAACAAAATGTGTAGCACCACTAGTGACTTCTAGTAAGTGGTATACAGTGCTATGATAGACCAGAGCTTATCTGTGTGTCTATCCTTCATCATAATCATGGTCCCCCTTCACTCGGCTGTAACAAAATGTATAGCACCACTAGTGACCTGTAGTAAATGGTATACAGTGTTATGATAGACCAGAGCTTATCTGTGTGTCTATCCTTCATCATGATCATGGTCCCCCTTCTCTGGGCTGCAACAAAATGTATAGCACCACTAGTGACCGGTAGTAAATGGTATACAGTGTTATGACAGACCAGAGCTTATCTGTGCGTCTATCCTTCATCATGATCATGGTCCCTCTTCACTGGGCTGTAACAAAATGTATAGCACCACTAGTGACCTCCAGTAAATGGTATACAGTGTTATGATAGACCAGAGCTTATCTGTATGTCTATACTTCACCATTATCATGGCCCCCCTTCACTAGGCTGTAAAAATCTATAGCACCACTAGTGTCTTCTAGTAAATGGTATGCAGTGTTATTATAGACCAGAGTTTATCTGTATGTCTATCCTTCATCATGATCATGGTCCCCCTTCTCTGGCCTGAAACAAAATGTATAATACCACTAGTGACCTTGTAGTAAATGGTGTACAGTGTTATGATAGATCAGAGCTTATCCGTGTGTCTATCCTTCACAATGCCATGGACCACCTTCACTGAGCTGTAACAAAATGTATAGCACTACTAGTGCCCTCTAGTAAATGGTATACAGTGCTATGATAGACCAGAGCTTATCTCTGTGTCTATCCTTCATCATGATCATGGTCCCCCTTCACTGGGCTGTAACAAAATGTATACCACCACTAGTGACCTCTAGTAAATGGTATACAGTGTTATGATAGATCAGAGCCTATCTGTGTGTCTATCCTTTATCATGTCGTGGTCCACCTTCACTGTGCTGCAACAAAATGTATAGCACCACTAGTGAACTCTAGTAAATGCTATACAGTGCTGTGATAGATCAGAGCTTATCTGTGTGTCTGTCCTTCATCATGATCATGGTCCCTCTTCACTGGGCTACAGCAAAATGTATAACGCCATTAGTGACCTCTAGTAAATGGTATATAATATTTGACAGACCAGAGATTATCTGTGTACCTATACTTCGTCATGATCATGGTTCCTCTTCACTGTGCTATAACAAAATATACAGCACCAGTAGTGACCTCTAGTAAATGGTATACAGTGATATGACACACCAAAACTTATCTGTGTGTCTATCCTTCATCATGATCATGGTCCCCATTCACTGTGCAGTACAAAGATATATAGCACCACTAGTGACCTCTAGTAAATGGTATACAGTGCTATGATAGATCAGCGGTTATCTTTGCGTTTATCCTTCCTCATGATCCTGGCCCCCTTCACTGGGCTGCAATAAACTGTATATTACCATTAGTGACCTCTGGTAAATGGTATACAGTGTAATGATAGACCAGAGATTATCTGTGTGTTTATTCTTCATGATCATGGTCCCCCTTCACTGGGCTACAACAAAATGTGTAGCACCACTAGTGACCTCTAGTAAATGGTATACAGTGCTATGATAGACCAGAGCTTATCTGTGTGTCTATCCTTATTATGATTATAGTCCCCTTTCACTGGGCTACAACAAAATGTGTAGCACCACTAGTGATCTATAGTAAATGGTATACAGTGCTACGATAGACCAGAGCTTATCTGTGTGTCTATCCTTATTATGATTATAGTCCCCTTTCACTGGGCTACAACAAAATGTGTAGCACCACTAGTGATCTATAGTAAATTGTATACAGTGCTACGATAGACCAGAGCTTATCTATGTGTCTATCCTTCATCATGATCATGGTCCCCTTCACTGGGCTGCAACAAAATGTGTACCACTAGTGACTTCTAGTAAATGGTATACAGTGCTATTATAGACCATAGCTTATCTGTGTGTCTAACCTTCATGATAATGGTCTCCCTTCAGTGGGCTGCAACAAAATGTGTAGCACCACTAGTGATCTCTAGTAAATTGTATACAGTGTTATGATAGACCAGAGCTTATCTGTGTGTCCATCCTTCATGATCATGGTCCCCCTTCACTGGGGTGCAACAAAATGTGTAGCACCACTAGTGACTTCTAGTAAATCGTATACAGTGCTATTATAGACCAGAGTTATCTGTGTGTCTATCCTTCATCATGATCATGGTCCTCCTTCATTGGGCTGCAACAAAATGTGTAGTACCACTAGTGAACTCTAGTAAATGGTATACAGTGCTATTATGAACCAGAGCTTATCTGTGTGTCTATCCTTCATCATGATCATGGTCCTCCTTCATTGGGCTGCAACAAAATGTGTATTACCACTAGTGACTTCTAGTAAATGGTATACAGTGCTATTATAGACCAGAGCTTATCTGTGTGTCTATCCTTCATCATGATCATTGTCCTCCTTCATTGGGCTGCAACAAAATGTGTAGTACCGCTAGTGACTTCTAGTAAATGGTATACAGTGTTATGATAGACAAGAGCTTATCTGTGTGTTTATCCTTATTATGATCAGGGTCCCCCTTCACGGGGCTACAACAAAATTTGTAGCACCACTAGTGACCACTAGTAAATGGTATACAGTGCTATGATAGACCAGAGCTTATCTGTATGTCTATCCTTCATCATGATCATGGTCCCCCTTCACTGGGGTGCAACAAAATGTGTAGCAACACTAGTGACTTCTAGTAAATGGTATACAGTGCTATGATAGACCAGAGCTTATCTGTGTGTCTATCCTTCATAATGGTCATGGTCCCACTTCACTGGGCTGCAACAAAACGTGTAGCACCACTAGTGACTTCTAGTAAATGGTATACAGTGCTATGATAGACCAGAGCTTATCTGTGTGTCTATCCTTCATCTAGATCATGGTCCCCCTTCACTGGGCTGCAACAAAACGTGTAGCACCACTAGTGACTTCTAGTAAATGGTATACAGTGCTATGATAGACCAGAGCTTATCTGTGTGTATATCCTTATTATGATCCTGGTCCCCCTTCACTGGGCTACAACATAATGTGTAGCACCACTAGTGATCTCTAGTATTGTGTATACAGTGTTGTGATAGACCAGAGCTTATCTGTGTGTCTGTGCTTCATCATGATCATGGTCCCCCTTCACTGGGCTGCAACAAAACGTGTAGCACCACTAGTGACTTCTAGTAAATGGTATACAGTGCTATGATAGACCAGAGCTTATCTGTGTGTTTATCCTTCATGATCATGGTCCCACTTAACTGGGCTGCAACAAAAAGTGTAGCACCACTAGTGACTTCTAGTAAATGGTATACAGTGCTATGATAGACCAGAGCTTATCTGTGTGTTTATCCTTCATGATCATGGTCCCACTTAACTGGGCTGCAACAAAACGTGTAGCACCACTAGTGACTTCTAGTAAATGGTATACAGTGCTATGATAGACCAGAGCTTATCTGTGTGTCTATCCTTCATCATGATCATGGTCCCCCATCACTGGGATGCAACAAAACGTGTAGCACCACTAGTGACTTCTAGTAAATGGTATACAGTGCTATGATAGACCAGAGCTTGTCTGTGTGTCTATCCTTATTATGATCCTGGTCCCTCTTCACTGGGCTACAACATAATGTGTAGCACCACTAGTGACCTCTAGTAATTTGTATACAGTGTTATGATAGACCAGAGCTTATCTGTGTTTCTATCCTTCATGATCATGGTGCCCCTTCACTGGGGTGCAACAATATGTGTAGCACCACTAGTGACTTCTAGTAAATCTTATACAGTGTTATGATAGACCAGAGATTATCTGTTTGTCTATCCTTATTATGATCATGGTCCCCCTTCACTGGGCTGCAACAAAATGTGTAGCACCACTAGTGACCTCTAGTAAATGGTATACAGTGCTATGATAGACCAGAGCTTATCTGTGTGTCTATCCTTATATTGATCATGGTTCCCCTTCACTGGGGTGCAACAAAATGTATAGCACCACTAGTGACCTTGTAGTAAATGGTATACAGTGTTATGATAGATCAGAGCTTATCTGTGTGTTTATCCTTCATCATGTCATGGTCCACCTTCACTGGCTACAACAAAATGTATAGCACTACTAGTGACCTCTCGTAAATGATATAAATTTTTAAATAGACCGAAGATTATCCATGTGTCTATCCTTCATCATGATCATGGTCCCTCTTCACTGGGCTGCAACAAAACGTGTAGCACCACTTGTGACTTCTAGTAAATAGTATACAGTGTTATGATAGATCAGAGCTTAGCTGTGTGTCTGTCCTTCATCATGATCATGGTCCCTCTTCACTGGGCTACAGCAAAATGTATAACGCCATTAGTGACCTCTAGTAAATGGTATATAATATTTGACAGACCAGAGATTATCTGTGTGCCTATACCGCGTCATGATCATGGTTCCTCTTCACTGTGCTATAACAAAATATATAGCACCAGTAGTGACCTGTAGTAAATAGTATACAGTGATATGACACACCAAAACTTATCTGTGTGTCTATCCTTCATCATGATCATGGTCCCCATTCACTGTGCAGTACAAAAATATATAGCACCACTAGTGACCTCTAGTAAATGGTATACAGTGCTATGATAGATCAGCGGTTATCTTTGCGTTTATCCTTCCTCGTGATCCTGGCCCCCTTCACTGGGCAGCAATAAACTATATAGCACCACGTGTGAGCTCTGGTAAATGGTATACAGTGTTATGATAGACCAGAGCTTATCTGTGTGTTTAATCTTCATGATCATGGTCCCCCTTCACTGGGCTGCAACAAAACGTGTAGCACCTTTAGTGACTTCTAGTAAATGGTATACAGTGCTATGATAGACCAGAGGTTATCTGTGTGTCTATCCTTCATCATAATCATGGTCCCCCTTCACTGGGCTGTAACAAAATGTATAGCACCACTAGTGACCTGTAGTAAATGGTATACAGTGTTATGATAGACCATGGCTTATCTGTGTGTCTATCCATTATCATGATCATGGTCCCCCTTCACTGGGCTGCAGCAAAATGTATAGCACCACTAGTGACCTGTAGTAAATGGTATACTGTGTTATGACAGACCAGAGCTTATCTGTGTGTCTATCTTACATCATGATCATGGTCGCTCTTCACTGGGCTGTAACAAAGTGTATAGCATCACTAGTGACCTCCAGTAAATGGTATACAGTGTTATGATAGACCAGAGCTTATCTGTATGTCTATACTTCACCATTATCATGGCCCCCCTTCACTAGGCTGTAAAAATCTACAGCACCACTAGTGACTTCTAGTAAATGGTATGCAGTGTTATTATAGACCAGAGTTTATCTGTATGTCTATCCTTCATCATGATCATGGTCCCCCTTCTCTGGCCTGAAACATAATGTATAATACCACTAGTGAGCTTGTTGTAAATGGTGTACAGTGTTATGATAGATCAGAGCTTATCCGTGTGTCTATCCTTCACAATGCCATGGTCCACCTTCACTGAGCTGTAACAAAATGTATAGCACTACTAGTGACCTCTAGTAAATTGTATACAGTGCTATGATAGACCAGAGCTTATCTCTGTGTCTATCCTTCATCATGATCATGGTCCCCCTTCACTGGGCTGTATCAAAATGTATACCACCACTAGTGACCTCTAATATATGGTATACATTGCTATGATAGATCAGAGCTTATCTGTGTGTCTATCCTTCATCATGCCATGGTCCAACTTCACTGGCTACAACAAAATGTATAGCACCACTAGTGACCTCTAGTAAATGGTATACAGTGTTATGATAGATCAGAGCCTATCTGTGTGTCTATCCTTCATCATGTCATGGTCCACCTTCACTGTGCTGCAACAAAATGTATAGCACCACTAGTGAACTGTAGTAAATGCTATACAGTGCTTTGATAGACCAGAGATTATCTGTGTGTCTATCCTTCATCATGATCATGGTCCCTCTTCACTGGGCTGTAACAAAATGTATAGCTCCACTAGTGAACTCTAGTAAATGCTATTCAGTGCTGTGATAGATCAGAGCTTATCTGTGTGTCTGTCCTTCATCATGATCATGGTCCCTCTTCACTGGGCTACAGCAAAATGTATAACGCCATTAGTGACCTCTAGTAAATGGTATATAATATTTGACAGACCAGAGATTATCTGTGTACCTATACTTCGTCATGATCATGGTCCCCCTTCACTGGGCTGCAACAAAATGTGTACCACTAGTGACTTCTAGTAAATGGTATACAGTGCTATTATAGACCAGAGCTTATCTGTGTGTCTATCCTTCATGATAATGGTCTCCCTTCACTGGGCTGCAACAAAATGTGTAGCACCACTAGTGATCTCTAGTAAATTGTATACAGTGTTATGATAGACCAGAGCTTATCTGTGTGTCCATCCTTCATGATCATGGTCCCCTTTCACTGGGGTGCAACAAAATGTGTAGCACCACTAGTGACTTCTAGTAAATGGTATACAGTGCTATTATAGACCAGAGCTTATCTGTGTGTCTATCCTTCATCATGATCATGGTCCTCCTTCATTGGGCTGCAACAAAATGTGTAGTACCACTAGTGCACTCTAGTAAATGGTATACAGTGCTATTATGGACCAGAGCTTATCTGTGTGTCTATCCTTCATCATGATCATGGTCCTCCTTCATTGGGCTGCAACAAAATGTGTATTACCACTAGTGACTTCTAGTAAATGGTATACAGTGCTATTATAGACCAGAGCTTATCTGTGTGTCTATCCTTCATCATGATCATGGTCCTCCTTCATTGGGCTGCAACAAAATGTGTAGTACCACTAGTGACTTCTAGTAAATGGTATACAGTGTTATGATAGACCAGAGCTTATCTGTGTGTTTATCCATATTATGATCAGGGTCCTCCTTCACGGGGCTACAACAAAATTTGTAGCATCACTAGTGACCACTAGTAAATGGTATACAGTGCTATGATAGACCAGAGCTTATCTGTATGTCTATCCTTCATCATGATCATGGTCCCCCTTCACTGGGGTGCAACAAAATGTGTAGCAACACTAGTGACTTCTAGTAAATGGTATACAGTGCTATGATAGACCAGAGCTTATCTGTGTGTCTATCCTTCATCATGGTCATGGTCCCACTTCACTGGACTGCAACAAAGCGTGTAGCACCACTAGTGACTTCTAGTAAAGGGTTAACAGTGCTATGATAGACCAGAGCTTATCTGTGTGTATATCCTTATTATGATCCCGGTCACCCTTCACTGGGCTACAACATAATGTGTAGCACCACTAGTGATCTCTAGTATTGTGTATACAGTGTTGTGATAGACCAGAGCTTATCTGTGTGTCTGTGCTTCATCATGATCATGGTCCCCCTTCACTGGGCTGCAACAAAACGTGTAGCACCACTAGTGACTTCTAGTAAATGGTATACAGTGCTATGATAGACCAGAGCTTATCTGTGTGTTTATCCTTCATGATCATGGTCCCCCTTAACTGGGCTGCAACAAAACGTGTAGCACCACTAGTGACTTCTAGTAAATGGTATACAGTGCTATGA
Source organism: Deroplatys truncata (assembly GCA_030765065.1). Taxonomy (NCBI): domain Eukaryota; kingdom Metazoa; phylum Arthropoda; class Insecta; order Mantodea; family Mantidae; genus Deroplatys; species Deroplatys truncata. The sequence continues at coordinate 213,910,265 of CM060988.1, read as the reverse complement.
TAGACCAGAGCTTATCTGTGTGTCTATCCTTCATTATGACCATGGTCCCCCTTCACTGGGCTGCAACAAAACGTGTAGCACCACTAGTGACTTCTAGTAAATGGTATACAGTGCTATGATAGACCAGAGCTTATCTGTGTGTCTATCCTTCATCATGATCATGGTCCCCCTTCACTGGGATGCAACAAAACGTTTAGCACCACTAGTGACCTCTAGTAAATGGTATACAGTGCTATGATAGACCAGAGCTTATCTGTGTGTCTATCCTTATTATGATCATGGTCCCCCTTCACTGGGCTGCAACAAAATGTGTAGCACCACTAGTGACCTCTAGTAAATTGTATACACTGTTATGATAGACCAGAGCTTATCTGTGTTTCTATCCTTCATGATCATGGTCCCCCTTCACTGGGGTGCAACAAAACGTGTAGCACCACTAGTGACCTCTAGTAAATTGTATACAGTGTTATGATAGTCCAGAGCTTATCTGTGTTTCTATCCTTCATGATCATGGTCCCCCTTCACTGGGGTGCAACAATATGTGTAGCACCACTAGTGACTTCTAGTAAATGTTATACAGTTTTATGATAGACCAGAGCTTATCTGTGTGTCTATCCTTATTATGATCATGGTCCCCCTTCAGTGGGCTGCAACAAAATGTGTAGCACCACTAGTGACCTCTAGTAAATGGTATACAGTGCTATGATAGACCAGAGCTTATCTGTGTGTCCATCCTTCATCATGATCATGGTCCCCCTTCACTGGGCTGCAACAAAATGTGTAGCACCACTAGTGACCTCTAGTAAATGGTATACAGTGCTATGATAGACCAGAGCTTATCTGTGAGTCTATCCTTATTATGATCATGGTCCCCCTTCACTGGGCTACAACATAATGTGTAGCACCACTAGTGATCTCTAGTATTTTTTATACAGTGTTATGATAGACCAGAGCTGATCTGTGTGTCTGTGCTTCATCATGATCATGGTCCCCCTTCACTGGGCTGCAACAAAACGTGTAGCACCACTACTGACTTCTAGTAAATGGTATACAGTGCTATGATAGATCAGAGCTTATCTGTGTGTCTATCCTTCATGATCATGGTCCCCCTTCACTGGGCTGCAACAAAATGTGTAGCACCACTAGTGACCTCTAGTAAATGGTATACAGTGCTATGATAGACCAGAGCTTATCTGTGTGTCTATCCTTCATCATGATCATGGTCCCCCTTCACTGGGCTGCAACAAAACGTGTACCACCACTAGTGACTTCTAGTAAATGGTATACAGTGCTATGATAGTCCAGAGCTTATCTGTGTGTTTATTCTTCATGATCATGGTCCCCCTTCACTGGGCTGCAACAAAATGTATAGTAAATTGTATACAGTGTTATGATAGACCAGAGCTTATCTGTGTTTCTATCCTTCATGATCATGGTCCCCCTTCACTGGGGTGCAACAAAACGTGTAGCACCACTAGTGACCTCTAGTAAATTGTATACAGTGTTATGATAGACCAGAGCTTATCTGTGTTTCTATCCTTCATGATCATGGTGCCCCTTCACTGGGGTGCAACAATATGTGTAGCACCACTAGTGACTTCTAGTAAATGTTATACAGTGTTATGATAGACCAGAGCTCATCTGTGTGTCTATCCTTATTATGATCATGGTCCCCCTTCACTGGGCTGCAACAAAATGTGTAGCACCACTAGTGACCTCTAGTAAATGGTATACAGTGCTATGATAGACCAGAGCTTATCTGTGTGTCTATCCTTATTATGATCATGGTCCCCCTTCACTGGGCTGCAACAAAATGTATAGCACCACTAGTGACCTTGTAGTAAATGGTATACAGTGTTATGATAGATCAGAGCTTATCTGTGTGTCTATCCTTCATCATGTCATGGTCCACCTTCACTGGCTACAACAAAATGTATAGCACCACTAGTGATCTCTCGTAAATGATATAAATTTTTAAATAGACCGAAGATTATCCATGTGTCTATCCTTCATCATGATCATGGTCCCTCTTCACTGGGCTGCAACAAAACGTGTAGCACCACTAGTGACTTCTAGTAAATAGTATACAGTGTTATGATAGATCAGAAATTAGCTGTGTGTCTATCCTTCATCATGTCATGGTCCACCTTCACTGAGCTGCAACAAAATGTATAACACCACTAGTGAACTCTAGTAAATGCTATACAGTGCTGTGATAGACCAGAGCTTATCTGTGTGTCTGTCCTTCATCATGATCATGGTTCCTCTTCACTGGGCTACAGCAAAATGTATAACGCCATTAGTGACCTTTAGTAAATGGTATATAATATTTGACAGACCAGAGATTATCTGTGTGCCTATACCTCGTCATGATCATGGTTCCTCTTCACTGTGCTATAACAAAATATATAGCACCAGTAGTGACCTCTAGTAAATAGTATACAGTGATATGACACACCAAAACTTATCTGTGTGTCTATCCTTCATCATGATCATGGTCCCCATTCACTGTGCAGTACAAAAATATATAGCACGACTAGTGACCTCTAGTAAATGGTATACAGTGCTATGATAGATCAGCGGTTATCTTTGCGTTTATCCTTCCTCATGATCCTGACCCCCTTCACTGGGCAGCAATAAACTATATAGCACCACGTGTGAGCTCTGGTAAATGGTATACAGTGTTATGATAGACCAGAGCTTATCTGTGTGTTTATTCTTCATGATCATGGTCCCCCTTCACTGGGCTGCAACAAAACGTGTAGCACCACTAGTGACTTCTAGTAAATGGTATACAGTGCTGTGATAGACCAGAGCTTATCTGTGTTTCTATCCTTCATGATCATGGTGCCCCTACACTGGGGTGCAACAATATGTGTAGCACCACTAGTGACTTCTAGTAAATGTTATACAGTGTTATGATAGACCAGAGCTTATCTGTTTGTCTATCCTTATTATGATCATGGTCCCCCTTCACTGGGCTGCAACAAAATGTGTAGCACCACTAGTGACCTCTAGTAAATGGTATACAGTGCTATGATAGACCAGAGCTTATCTGTGTGTCTATCCTTATATTGATCATGGTTCCCCTTCACTGGGCTGCAACAAAATGTATAGCACCACTAGTGATCTTGTAGTAAATGGTATACAGTGTTATGATAGATAAGAGCTTATCTGTGTGTTTATCCTTCATCATGTCATGGTCCACCTTCACTGGCTACAGCAAAATGTATAGCACTACTAGTGACCTCTCGTAAATGATATAAATTTTTAAATAGACCGAAGATTATCCATGTGTCTATCCTTCATCATGATCATGGTCCCTCTTCACTGGGCTGCAACAAAACGTGTAGCACCACTACTGACTTCTAGTAAATAGTATACAGTGTTATGATAGATCAGAGCTTAGCTGTGTGTCTGTCCTTCATCATGATCATGGTCCCTCTTCACTGGGCTACAGCAAAATGTATAACGCCATTAGTGACCTCTAGTAAATGGTATATAATATTTGACAGACCAGAGATTATCTGTGTGCCTATACCGCGTCATGATCATGGTTCCTCTTCACTGTGCTATAACAAAATATATAGCACCAGTAGTGAACTCTAGTAAATAGTATACAGTGATATGACACACCAAAACTTATCTGTGTGTCTATCCTTCATCATGATCATGGTCCCCATTCACTGTGCAGTACAAAAATATATAGCACCACTAGTGACCTCTAGTAAATGGTATACAGTGCTATGATAGATCAGCGGTTATCTTTGCGTTTATCCTTCCTCATGATCCTGGCCCCCTTCACTGGGCTGCAATAAAACGTGTAGCACCTTTAGTGACTTCTAGTAAATGGTATACAGTGCTATGATAGACCAGAGCTTATCTGTGTGTCTATCCTTCATCATGATCATGGTCCCCCTTCACTGAGCTGCAACAAAACGTGTAGCACCACTGGTGACTTCTAGTAAATGGTATACAGTGCTATGATGGACCAGAGCTTATCTGTGTGTCTATCCATATTATGATCCTGGTCACCCTTCACTGGGCTACAACATAATGTGTAGCACCACCAGTGATCTCTAGTATTTTGTATACAGTGTTATGATAGACCAGAGCTTATCTGTGTGTCTGAGCTTCATCATGATCATGGTCCCCCTTCACTGGGCTGCAACAAAACGTGTAGCACCACTAGTGACTTCTAGTAAATGGTATACAGTGCTATGATAAACCAGAGCTTATCTGTGTGTCTATCCTTCATGATCATGGTCCCCCTTCACTGGGCTACAACAAAATGTGTAGGACCACTAGTGACTTCTAGTAAGTGGTATACAGTGCTATGATAGACCAGAGCTTATCTGTGTGTCTATCCTTCATCATAATCATGGTCCCCCTTCACTGGGCTGTAACAAAATGTATAGCACCACTAGTGACCTGTAGTAAATGGTATACAGTGTTATGATAGACCATGGCTTATCTGTGTGTCTATCCATTACCATGATCATGGTCCCCCTTCACTGGGCTGCAACAGAATGTATAGCACCACAAGTGACCTGTAGTAAATGGTATACAGTGTTATGACAGACCAGAGCTTATCTGTGTGTCTATCTTACATCATGATCATGGTCGCTCTTCACTGGGCTGTAACAAAATGTATAGCATCACTAGTGACCTCCAGTAAATGGTATACAGTGTTATGATAGACCAGAGCTTATCTGTATGTCTATACTTCACCATTATCATGGCCCCCCTTCACTAGGCTGTAAAAATCTACAGCACCACTAGTGACTTCTAGTAAATGGTATGCAGTGTTATTATAGACCAGAGTTTATCTGTATGTCTATCCTTCATCATGATCATGGTCCCCCTTCTCTGGCCTGAAACAAAATGTATAATACCACTAGTGACCTTGTTGTAAATGGTGTACAGTGTTATGATAGATCAGAGCTTATCCGTGTGTCTATCCTTCACAATGCCATGGTCCACCTTCACTGAGCTGTAACAAAATGTATAGCACTACTAGTGACCTCTAGTAAATTGTATACAGTGCTATGATAGACCAGAGCTTATCTCTGTGTCTATCCTTCATCATGATCATGGTCCCCCTTCACTGGGCTGTAACAAAATGTATACCACCACTAGTGACCTCTAATATATGGTATACATTGCTATGATAGATCAGAGCTTATCTGTGTGTCTATCCTTCATCATGCCATGGTCCAACTTCACTGGCTACAACAAAATGTATAGCACCACTAGTGACCTCTAGTAAATGCTATACAGTGCTTTGATAGACCAGAGATTATCTGTGTGTCTATCCTTCATCATGATCATGGTCCCCCTTCACTGGGCTGTAACAAAATGTATACCACCACTAGTGACCTCTAATATATGGTATACAGTGTTATGATAGATCAGAGCCTATCTGTGTGTCTATCCTTCATCATGTCATGGTCCACCTTCACTGTGCTGCAACAAAATGTATAGCACCACTAGTGAACTGTAGTAAATGCTATACAGTGCTTTGATAGACCAGAGATTATCTGTGTGTCTATCCTTCATCATGGTCATGGTCCCTCTTCACTGGGCTGCAACAAAACGTGTAGCACCACTAGTGACTTCTAGTAAATAGTATACAGTGTTATGATAGATCAGAGCTTAGCTGTGTGTCTATCCTTCATCATGTCATGGTCCACCTTCACTGAGCTGCAACAAAATGTATAGCTCCACTAGTGAACTCTAGTAAATGCTATTCAGTGCTGTGATAGATCAGAGCTTATCTGTGTGTCTGTCCTTCATCATGATCATGGTCCCTCTTCACTGGGCTACAGCAAAATGTATAACGCCATTAGTGACCTCTAGTAAATGGTATATAATATTTGACAGACCAGAGATTATCTGTGTACCTATACTTCGTCATGATCATGGTCCCCCTTCACTGGGCTGCAACAAAATGTGTACCACTAGTGACTTCTAGTAAATGGTATACAGTGCTATTATAGACCAGAGCTTATCTGTGTGTCTATCCTTCATGATAATGGTCTCCCTTAACTGGGCTGAGACAAAACGTGTAGCACCACTAGTGACTTCTAGTAAATGGTATACAGTGCTATGATAGACCAGAGCTTATCTGTGTGTCTATTTTTCATTATGATCATGGTCCCCCTTCACTGGGCTGCAACAAAACGTGTAGCACCACTAGTGACTTCTAGTAAATGGTATACAGTGCTATGATAGACCAGAGCTTATCTGTGTGTCTATCCTTCATCATGATCATGGTCCCCCTTCACTGGGATGCAACAAAACGTTTAGCACCACTAGTGACCTCTAGTAAATGGTATACAGTGCTATGATAGACCAGAGCTTATCTGTGTGTCTATCCTTCATCATGGTCATGGTCCCACTTCACTGGACTGCAACAAAGCGTGTAGCACCACTAGTGACTTCTAGTAAAGGGTATACAGTGCTATGATAGACCAGAGCTTATCTGTGTGTCTATCCTTCATCTAGATCATGGTCCCGCTTCACTGGGCTGCAACAAAACGTGTAGCACCACTAGTGACTTCTAGTAAATGGTATACAGTGCTATGATAGACCAGAGCTTATCTGTGTGTATATCCTTCATGATCATGGTCCCCCTTCACTGGAGTGCACCAATATGTGTAGCACCACTAGTGACTTCTAGTAAATGTTATACAGTGTTATGATAGACCTGAGCTTATCTGTGTGTCTATCCTTATTATGATCATGGTCCCCCTTCAGTGGGCTGCAACAAAATGTGTAGCACCACTAGTGACCTCTAGTAAATGGTATACAGTGCTATGATAGACCAGAGCTTATCTGTGTGTCCATCCTTCATCATGATCATGGTCCCCCTTCACTGGGCTGCAACAAAATGTGTAGCACCACTAGTGACCTCTAGTAAATGGTATACAGTGCTATGATAGACCAGAGCTTATCTGTGAGTCTATCCTTATTATGATCATGGTCCCCCTTCACTGGGCTACAACATAATGTGTAGCACCACTAGTGATCTCTAGTATTTTGTATACTGTGTTATGTTAGACCAGAGCTGATCTTTGTGTCTGTGCTTCATCATGATCATGGTCCCCCTTCACTGGGCTGCAACAAAACGTGTAGCACCACTACTGACTTCTAGTAAATGGTATACAGTGCTATGATAGATCAGAGCTTATCTGTGTGTTTATCCTTCATGATCATGGTCCCCCTTCACTGGGCTGCAACAAAATGTGTAGCACCACAAGTGACCTCTAGTAAATGGTATACAGTGCTATGATAGACCAGAGCTTATCTGTGTGTCTATCCTTCATCATGATCATGGTCCCCTTTCACTGGGCTGCAACAAAACGTGTACCACCACTAGTGACTTCTAGTAAATGGTATACAGTGCTATGATAGTCCAGAGCTTATCTGTGTGTTTATTCTTCATGATCATGGTCCCCCTTCACTGGACTGCAACAAAATGTATAGTAAATTGTATACAGTGTTATGATAGACCAGAGCTTATCTGTGTTTCTATCCTTCATGATCATGGTCCCCCTTCACTGGGGTGCAACAAAACGTGTAGCACCACTAGTGACCTCTAGTAAATTGTATACAGTGTTATGATAGACCAGAGCTTATCTGTGTTTCTATCCTTCATGATCATGGTGCCCCTTCACTGGAGTGCAACAATATGTGTAGCACCACTAGTGACTTCTAGTAAATGTTATACAGTGTTATGATAGACCAGAGCTCATCTGTGTGTCTATCCTTATTATGATCATGGTCCCCCTTCACTGGGCTGCAACAAAATGTGTAGCACCACTAGTGACCTCTAGTAAATGGTATACAGTGCTATGATAGACCAGAGCTTATCTGTATGTCTATCCTTATTATGATCATGGTCCCCCTTCACTGGGCTGCAACAAAATGTATAGCACCACTAGTGACCTTGTAGTAAATGGTATACAGTGTTATGATAGATCAGAGCTTATCTGTGTGTCTATCCTTCATCATGTCATGGTCCACCTTCACTGGCTACAACAAAATGTATAGCACCACTAGTGACCTCTCGTAAATGATATAAATTTTTAAATAGACCGAAGATTATCCATGTGTCTATCCTTCATCATGATCATGGTCCCTCTTCACTGGGCTGCAACAAAACGTGTAGCACCACTAGTGACTTCTAGTAAATAGTATACAGTGTTATGATAGATCCGAGCTTAGCTGTGTGTCTATCCTTCATCATGTCATGGTCCACCTTCACTGAGCTGCAACAAAATGTATAACACCACTAGTGAACTCTAGTAAATGCTATACAGTGCTGTGATAGACCAGAGCTTATCTGTGTGTCTGTCCTTCATCATGATCATGGTTCCTCTTCACTGGGCTACAGCAAAATGTATAACGCCATTAGTGACCTCTAGTAAATGGTATATAATATTTGACAGACCAGAGATTATCTGTGTGCCTATACCTCGTCATGATCATGGTTCCTCTTCACTGTGCTATAACAAAATATATAGCACCAGTAGTGACCTCTAGTAAATAGTATACAGTGATATGACACACCAAAACTTATCTGTGTGTCTATCCTTCATCATGATCATGGTCCCCATTCACTGTGCAGTACAAAAATATATAGCACGACTAGTGACCTCTAGTAAATGGTATACAGTGCTATGATAGATCAGCGGTAATCTTTGCGTTTATCCTTCCTCATGATCCTGGCCCCCTTCACTGGGCAGCAATAAACTATATAGCACCACGTGTGAGCTCTGGTAAATGGTATACAGTGTTATGATAGACCAGAGCTTATCTGTGTGTTTATTCTTCATGATCATGGTCCCCCTTCACTGCGCTGCAACAAAACGTGTAGCACCTTTAGTGACTTCTAGTAAATGGTATACAGTGCTATGATAGACCAGAGCTTATCTGTGTGTTTATTCTTCATGATCATGGTCCCCCTTCACTGGGCTGCAACAAAACGTGTAGCACCACTAGTGACTTCTAGTAAATGGTATACAGTGCTATGATAGACCAGAGCTTATCTGTGTGTCTATCCTTCATCATGATCATGGTCCCCCGTCACTGAGCTGCAACAAAACGTGTAGTACCACTGGTGACTTCTAGTAAATGGTATACAGTGCTATGATAGACCAGAGCTTATCTGTGTGTCTATCCATATTATGATCCTGGTCCCCCTTCACTGGGCTACAACATAATGTGTAGCACCACTAGTGATCTCTAGTATTTTGTATACAGTGTTATGATAGACCAGAGCTTATTTGTGTGTCTGAGCTTCATCATGATCATGGTCCAGCTTCACTGGGCTGCAACAAAACGTGTAGCACCACTAGTGACTTCTAGTAAATGGTATACAGTGCTATGATAAACCAGAGCTTATCTGTGTGTCTATCCTTCATGATCATGGTCCCCCTTCACTGGGCTACAACAAAATGTGTAGCACCACTAGTGACTTCTAGTAAGTGGTATACAGTGCTATGATAGACCAGAGCTTATCTGTGTGTCTATCCTTCATCATAATCATGGTCCCCCTTCACTGGGCTGTAACAAAATGTATAGCACCACTAGTGACCTGTAGTAAATGGTATACAGTGTTATGATAGACCAGAGCTTATCTGTGTGTCTATCCATCATCATGATCATGGTCCCCCTTCACTGGGCTGCAACAAAATGTATAGCACCACTAGTGACCTGTAGTAAATGGTATACAGTGTTATGACAGACCAGAGCTTATCTGTGTGTCTATCCTTCATCATGATCATGGTCGCTCTTCACTGGGCTGTAACAAAATGTATAGCACCACTAGTGACCTCCAGTAAATGGTATACAGTGTTATGATAGACCAGAGCTTATCTGTATGTCTATACTTCACCATTATCATGGCCCCCCTTCACTAGGCTGTAAAAATCTATAGCACCACTAGTGACTTCTAGTAAATGGTATGCAGTGTTATTATAGACCAGAGTTTATCTGTATGTCTATCCTTCATCATGATCATGGTCCCCCTTCTCTGGCCTGAAACAAAATGTATAATACCATTAGTGACCTTGTAGTAAATGGTGTACAGTGTTATGATAGATCAGAGCTTATCCGTGTGTCTATCCTTCACAATGCCATGGTCCACCTTCAATGAGCTGTAACAAAATGTATAGCACTACTAGTGCCCTCTAGTAAATGGTATACAGTGCTATGATAGACCAGAGCTTATCTCTGTGTCTATCCTTCATCATGATCATGGTCCCCCTTCACTGGGCTGTAACAAATTGTATACCACCACTAGTGACCTCTAATATATGGTATACATTGCTATGATAGATCAGAGCTTATCTGTGTCTCTATCCTTCATCATGTCATGGTCCAACTTCACTGGCTACAACAAAATGTATAGCACCACTAGTGACCTCTAGTAAATGGTATACAGTGTTATGATAGATCAGAGCCTATCTGTGTGTCTATCCTTCATCATGTCATGGTCCACCCTCACTGTGCTGCAACAAAATGTATAGCACCACTAGTTTACTCTAGTAAATGCTATACAGTGCTTTGATAGACCAGAGATTATCTGTGTGTCTATCCTTCATCATGATCATGGTCCCTCTTCACTGGGCTGCAACAAAACGTGTAGTACCACTAGTGACTTCTAGTAAATAGTATACAGTGTTATGATAGATCAGAGGTTAGCTGTGTGTCTATCCTTCATCATGTCATGGTCCACCTTCACTGAGCTGCAACAAGATGTATAGCACCACTAGTGAACTCTAGTAAATGCTATACAGTGCTGTGTTAGACCAGAGCTTATCTGTGTGTCTGTCCTTCATCATGATCATGGTCCCTCTTCACTGGGCTACAGCAAAATGTATAACGCCATTAGTGACCTCTAGTAAATGGTATATAATATTTGACAGACCAGAGATTATCTGTGTACCTTTACTTCGTCATGATCATGGTTCCTCTTCACTGTGCTATAACAAAATATATAGCACCAGTAGTGACCTCTAGTAAATGGTATACAGTGATATGACACACCAAAACTTATCTGTGTGTCTATCCTTCATCATGATCATGGTCCCCATTCACTGTGCAGTACAAAAATATATAGCACCACTAGTGACCTCTAGTAAGTGGTATACAGTGCTATGATAGATGAGCGGTTATCTTTGCGTTTATCCTTCCTCATGATCCTGACCCCCTTCACTGGGCTGCAATAAACTGTATAGCACCACTAGTGACCTCTGGTAAATGGTATACAGTGTTATGATAGACCAGAGCTTATCTGTGTGTTTATTCTTCATGATCATGGTCCCCGTTCACTGGGCTACAACAATACGTGTAGCACCACTAGTGACCTCTAGTAAATGGTATACAGTGCTATGATAGACCAGAGCTTATCTGTGTGTCTATCCTTATTATGATTATAGTCCCCTTTCACTGGGATACAACAAAATGTGTAGCACCACTAGTGATCTATAGTAAATGGTATACAGTGCTACGATAGACCAGAGCTTATCTATGTGTCTATTCTTCATGATCATGGTCCCCTTTCACTGGGCTGCAACAAAATGTGTAGCACCACTAGTGACCTCTAGTAAATGGTATACAGTGCTATCATAGACAGGAGCTTATCTGTGTGTCTATGCTTATTATGATCACGGTTCCTTTCACTGGGCTACAACAAAATGTGTAGCACCACTAGTGACCTCTAGTAAATTGTATACAGTTCTATGATAAACCCGAGCTTATCTATGTGTCTATCCTTCATCATGATCATGGTCCCCCTTCACTGGGCTGCAACAAAATGTGTACCACTAGTGACTTCTAGTAAATGGTATACAGTGCTATTATAGACCAGAGCTTATCTGTGTGTCTATCCTTCATGATAATGGTCTCCCTTCACTGGGCTGCAACAAAATGTGTAGCACCACTAGTGATCTCTAGTAAATTGTATACAGTGTTATGATAGACCAGAGCTTATCTGTGTGTCCATCCTTCATGATTATGGTCCCCCTTCACTGGGGTGCAACAAAATGTGTAGCACCACTAGTGACTTCTAGTAAATGGTATACAGTGCTATTATAGACCAGAGCTTATCTGTGTGTCTATCCTTCATCATGATCATGGTCCTCCTTCATTGGGCTGCAACAAAATGTGTAGTACCACTAGTGAACTCTAGTAAATGGTATACAGTGTTATTGTGGACCAGAGCTTATCTGTGTGTCTATCCTTCATCATGATCATGGTCCTCCTTCATTGGGCTGCAACAAAATGTGTAGTACCACTAGTGACTTCTAGTAAATGGTATACAGTGTTATGATAGACCAGAGCTTGTCTGTGTGTTTATCCTTATTATGATCAGGGTCCCCCTTCACGGGGCTACAACAAAATTTGTAGCACCACTAGTGACCACTAGTAAATGGTATACAGTGCTATGATAGACCAGAGCTTATCTGTATGTCTATCCTTCATCATGATCATGGTCCCCCTTCACTGGGGTGCAACAAAATGTGTAGCAACACTAGTGACTTCTAGTAAATGGTATACAGTGCTATGATAGACCAGAGCTTATCTGTGTGTCTATCCTTCATCATGGTCATGGTCCCACTTCACTGGGCTGCAACAAAACGTGTAGCACCACTAGTGACTTCTAGTAAATGGTATACAGTGCTATGATAGACCAGAGCTTATCTGTGTGTCTATCCTTCATCTAGATCATGGTCCCCCTTCACTGGGCTGCAACAAAACGTGTAGCACCACTAGTGACTTCTAGTAAATGGTATACAGTGCTATGATAGACCAGAGCTTATCTGTGTGTCTATCCTTCATTATGATCATGGTCCCCCTTCACTGGGCCGCAACAAAACGTGTAGCACCACTAGTGACTTCTTGTAAATGGTATACAGTGCTATGATAGACCAGAGCTTATCTGTGTGTCTATCCTTCATCATGATCATGGTCCCCCTTCACTGGGATGCAAAAAAACGTGTAGCACCACTAGTGACTTCTAGTAAATGGTATACAGTGCTATGATAGACCAGAGCTTATCTGTGTGTCTATCCTTATTATGATCCTGGTCCCCCTTCACTGGGCTACAACATAATGTGTAGCACCACTAGTGATCTCTAGTATTTTGTATACAGTGTTATGATAGACCAGAGCTTATCTGTGTGTCTGTGCTTCATCATGATCATGGTCCCCCTTCACTGGGCTGCAACAAAACGTGTAGCACCACTACTGACTTCTACTAAATGGTATACAGTGCTATGATAGATCAGAGCTTATCTGTGTGTCTATCCTTCATGATCATGGTCCCCCTTCACTGGGCTGCAACAAAATGTGTAGCACCACTAGTGACCTGTAGTAAATGGTATACAGTGCTATGATAGACCAGAGCTTATCTGTGTGTCTATCCTTCATCATGATCATGGTCCCCCTTCACTGGGCTGCAACAAAACGTGTACCACCACTAGTGACTTCTAGTAAATGGTATACAGTGCTATGATAGTCCAGAGCTTATCTGTGTGTTTATTCTTCATGATCATGGTCCCCCTTCACTGGGCTGCAACAAAATGTAAGTAAATTGTATACAGTGTTATGATAGACCAGAGCTTATCTGTGTTTCTATCCTTCATGATCATGGTCCCCCTTCACTGGGGTGCAACAAAACGTGTAGCACCACTAGTGACCTCTAGTAAATTGTATACAGTGTTATGATAGACCAGAGCTTATCTGTGTTTCTATCCTTCATGATCATGGTGCCCCTTCACTGGGGTGCAACAATATGTGTAGCACCACTAGTGACTTCTAGTAAATGTTATACAGTGTTATGATAGACCAGAGCTTATCTGTGTGTCTATCCTTATTATGATCATGGTCCCCCTTCACTGGGCTGCAACAAAATGTGTAGCACCACTAGTGACCTCTAGTAAATGGTATACAGTGCTATGATAGACCAGAGCTTATCTGTGTGTCTATCCTTATTATGATCATGGTCCCCCTTCACTGGGCTGCAACAAAATGTGTAGCACCACTAGTGACCTCTAGTAAATTGTATACAGTGTTATGATAGACCAGAGCTTATCTGTGTTTCTATCCTTCATGATCTATGTCCCCCTTCACTGGGGTGCAACAAAACGTGTAGCACCACTAGTGACCTCTAGTAAATTGTATACAGTGTTATGATAGACCAGAGCTTATCTGTGTTTCTATCCTTCATGATCATGGTCCCCCTTCACTGGGCTACAACAATATATATAGCACCACTAGTGACCTCTAGTAAATGTTATACAGTTCTATGATAGACCAGAGCTTATCTGTGTTTCTATCCTTCATGATCATGGTCCCCCTTCACTGGGCTACAACAAAATATATAGCACCACTAGTGACCTCTAGTAAATGGTATACAGTGCTATGTTAGACCAGAGCTTATCTGTAAGTCTATCCTTCATCATGATCATGGTCCCCCTTCACTGGACTGCAACAAAATGTGTAGTACCACTATAGACCTCTAGTAAATGTTATACAGTGCTATGATAGACCAGAGCTTATCTGTATGTCTATCCTTCATCATGATCATGGTCCCCCTTCGCTGGGCTGTAACAAAATGTGTAGCACCACTAGTGACTTCTAGTAAGTGGTATACAGTGCTATGATAGACCAGAGCTTATCTATGTGTCTATCCTTATTATGATCATGGTACCCCTTCACTAGGTTACAACAAAATGTGTAGCACTACCTGGTGAACAGTAGTAAATGCTATACAGTGCTATGGTAGACCGGAGCTTTGACGCATGTAATTCGTTCTGCCCCAAGTTTAGGCGCTATATGACGCAGGCACGCTCCGTCCTCCAACAATGAAGCAATACCTTTGCCTCCCGGTTGGTACGTCTTTTGCTACAGCTGCTCCATCATGAAATCTTAAGCTCAGGGTATGCGTGGGTGTGTACAGAGAAACACACAAACGCGTTCTTGGAACACTTTTATTCACTATTTAAAATAATACTTTAGGTTTGCCGATCACTATTAAATGCATGCGAAGTTGCTCTGTCTTTACCCAGACCGAAGAATTATTAACTACGGCTAAGCGTGCTACCCTGTAGCATGTTCACCGCCAATGTTCACAACTCGACGAGAATGGCGTCCAGTCCTCGGCAGGCACTCAGGACAGACTCATCTACCCACGCTAATACAAGGAAAAACCAACGCCTAGACTTCCCCTCTCTCCCCTCAAACTTAGCGTCATGATGCCTAGAATGGCCTTCAACAGACTAAGTGCAGCTGCACAGGGCTGGTTGCCAGGAAAAACTTGCTCCAATGGTATTTACCCTTTCTACCTGGGGCTGGTCCCTAATTAACACAACTGTGCCTGTCTGTTCTTTCTGTCGCTTTTACAGTCAAACATTTTCACAATGCTTCTCCTTTTTATACATAAAGTGATTTTAAATATTATTACTTATTTTATATTGCTATCCTTCTCAGATTATTATGATAATTATTGCCTTTATAGTTCCGGCTTCAAATGCCCGCATATACATTTCATATTGTACAATGTGTATGTGTTGCCCGTAACAATTTCCTCTCAGTAATTTCGAGATCGATCGGCAAACCTTGAATTGGTTGCATGATTCTTTTACAATTTGTCATCATATAGATTTCTTTACATTGTTTACAATTATGTTGGTCTTACATATGACTTACCCTTCACATGATTCATCTTAACCATTATTATACAAGGTTTACACTCAATAACTTACAGTATTTGTATTTAAGCAATTATTATAATTCGTTTTCTGTTATTCTGATTGAAGTATCTGTTTTTGTTTCTTTGAGAATATTATTCTCTTTCTCACTTCACTGTTTCTCTTATATTTATTTTACAATTCTCATAACCTAATGACATTTTTTACATTCATGTTAATGTTTCTCAGACAATTCACATTGTTTGTATTTTATCAGGAACATTCAATGATTTTCTATAAGGTCTGATAAGTTGTTTGTGCCATTTACCAATAGATTTATTAGTTTTTACATCTACTAACTCAAAAGTATGTTCCCCAAATTTAGCAGTAATAACTACCGGACCTTTATGTAAGACCTCTAACCTATGATTTCTTCCTTTTAATGCGCTGGATAATTTGTGATCTCAGGCAAGCACAAGGTCTCCTATTTTCGGTTCCCACTTATGCTTTCGCCTCTTCACTTTAGCTTTCCTTTTTTCTGCTTTTTCCTTTAGCCTGTCGACAACAATTTTAGCCCTTTGTTCTTCAGATAATGGTGATTGGTTTCCTTCAATCGTTTTGGGTATTCCTTTAAAAATAGTATCAGGTTCAATTCCTTGTATTAGCTGTATTGGTGCAAATGCTGTCGTCGTATTGATGGTGTTATTTAGTATCTTTTCTATCACATTACAATACCTTACCCAATTTCTGTGATTATTATGAGACAGTAGACGAAAATAGATTCCAATGTACTTCAATATGCGTTCTGCTGGATTCCCAGATGGAAAATAAGAGGAACAATGATAGAGTTTTATATTCTGATTCTTTAAAGTTTCCCTGAATATCTTACTGCGATGTGTAGTAGCATCAATATCACTCAGTTCAAAAGAATGAGTGTAATTTATGCACCTTCCAGGCTTTTCTGAAAACACTTCCTTATTCTCCATTAAAATTTCCCATAATTCCTTCTTTTGTTTCTGATTCAGTCTACTAGCCTGGTTCACCTTATGTTTCAACAAATTTTCTATTTCGACACAGTCATCCACTTTATCGTACTTATTAGCATTCTTATCATTCAAGCCTAATCTGGGATTTTCTTGGGGTTTCCCTTCGCCGTTATTAATACAAAATGTCTCATGTTCTCCGTAGATTATATTTTCTTCATTAATTTCATGGCAATCCTCTAACCTTACTTCTGATAATTTCATAGCTCCAATGTTTATAACTTCCACAAAGAATGTTTCCCCTTTTATTTCTTCCTCTACCTGATCCTGGGCAATTATTCCTGAACTGCTGTCCTCCAACAATGGTACGATTATTGTGTCTTGTTCTGCTTCGAGCTTCAAAATTTTGTTTTCATAATCTATGATGGAGTTCTATGCGTATAGACTATCACAACCTATAATTATGTCTGTTACAAGCCTAGGTACTATTATAAATAACATCTCAATAATTTTCTTTCCGATTTCAATATTCATCATAGCCTGAAACCTTACTCTTTCTTTTCTTTTGCCCACTGCTACTGAGCAATATATCCCATGTACTGGTAAAGACATTAATTTTAAACCACTGTTTATTAATTCTTCATAAAAGTTTTGTGAACAAACTGTAGTGTTGGCGCCGGTGTCTATTATTGCACGAAATTGTTTGCCATTAATGCCAATATTTATCCTTGGTGGATCAGTTAAAATTTCGCTTTCTTGTGGCCTATCTCTCCCTTGCTGATGTTTCTCTATTATTAGTTGCCTTCCATCATTCCTACTTTTCGTGTACCGCTCATTATAGCAATGGTTGTTCCCAATCTTCACTGAAGGCGAAGTTAATTGGGTTTGGGGTTTTCCGACACTTTACTAATTGCTCCTGTCCCAATATCGTTATGCGAAGGTTCCGGTCTCATTTCATGACGGTAATTATTTCCCATTATTTGCCTTGTAGAGTTTATTGCGTCAATCCTATCTTCTTGAACTGGTGAATTTCTCCCACTTCTACTTCTCGCCTCCTGTCTTGGTGAACTTGGTCTATAGCTATTTTCATAGTTATTGCTACAGTTATCTCCAGAATAGCGTCTGTATCTAGGATACCTTTCCATTCTATCATAATTAAATCTGTGAGTATGTACATAATTTATTTGAGCGTTCCGTCTTCGGTAGTTTTCGCCTCTTCCCCTATAATGGTTTTCAAAGTTATTTCTCCTTCTGTTGTCATTGTAATTATTTTTCGGAACAGGCCCATGGTATCTATCTCTCACATCAAAATTTCTATCATTTCCTGGATATGCCCCCTGCCCGAAAAAAATTGTAGGACTTCTTTCTTTCTGCGTGAAATTCCTATCCTTAATGACGCCATTTTGATTTCTCTTCCTCTCCAAAGCGATCAACAAATCTATCATGGCTGCTATCGTAACCGGTTTTGCAATAATTATGTAGTTTTGTATTGTCTCCGGAAAGTGCGCGGTTACTAGATTTATTAATTCATTTTCTCCCATCGGTGGATCTAGCATCTTAGATTTTCTGGCCTCTACCATGAAATAATTCACCATAGATTGGTCCTTATGGGAATCGTACTTGCCATTACTGAGTTCTAGTCGGATATTCACTTGCCTGCTTGCACCCCAATATCTGTTCAGAAATAGCTCTTTAAAGGCCCCGTAATTGTTATCTAGCCCTACAGATAATTCCAGCCAATTGAAAGCATTACCTTTAAAACATTTTCCTACTACAGTCATCTTGTATCCTTCTGGTATACCCTTAACATTAAAATATTCCTGGATGCTATTGATGAATGCCTTCGGATTATCTGATTCCTCGTCTTCAAAAATCGGTGGTGAAATTTCACTGAGAACATGGTTCGGCCATTGAAAAGGTGGGCCGCCATTTCTATTTTCATTTGTACTATTACTGTTGCTGGAGGTGCTTGGACCTAAATTCAGCATCGGAAGGTCAGCTGACGCATTCTGCGCTGCATCGTTCCTTACTGTTGCACTGCTCACATTGCTACATGCTGAACTACCAATATTGTCAGATATACACACTTTTTCTAATCCTTTTACATCATCTATTCCTACAGCAAGTCTCCTACTTTCTCTTTCACACTGTTCTAACCTGTTTCTGTATATTTCTAATTCTTTGCTGGTAGCTTCCCTTTCTCTAATTCTTGACTTAATTCTTCCCTTAATTTTCTGTTTTGTTTTTCTACCTTTTCACTAATCTCTTGTCTTACAATTTTGACTTCTTCTCTAATCTGTTCTTGATTTTCCCTAACCTCAATTCTCACATTTTCTATTTAATTTCTAGCCTCCTCCTTGAAATTTCCAACACTTTCTGCTGGTTCACAATTTTATTCTGAATTTCAGTTAAGTTGCTTGTTAAATCCTCCCTTAAACTCCTTAATTCTTTCTCAACCTTTATCATCCTTCCTGTTAATTCTTCTCTCACGTTTTCTGTTAAACCCCCGTTAGCTTTCATCTCATCCCTTAATTCTTTCTGACCCTGTTCTATTTTTTCTGTTAATTCTTTCTGACCCTGTTCTATTTTTTCTGTTAATTCTCTCTGACCCTGTTCTATTTTTTCTGTTAATTCTTTCTGACCCTGTTCTATTTTTTCTGTTAATTCTTTCTGACCCTGTTCTATTTTTTCTGTTAATTCTCTCTGACCCTGTTCTATTTTTTCTGTTAATTATTTCTGACCCTGTTCCATTTTTCCTGTTAATTCTTTCTGAGCCTGTTCTATTTTTCCTGTTAATTCTTCTCTCAAGTGTTCTGTTACACCCCTTAATTCTTTCTGACCCTGTATCATTGACATCATTAACTTTAACATCTCGTTATTTTCCATACTTCCCCCTCGCTGTTCTACCTGCTTTTGTACATTTCTATCATCTACTGTTTCTACTACCTTATTTACACTATTATTTGCGTCCTGCACAGTTCTGTTATTCCATGTTTGAATCTGATTGCTCAAACATTTTGCCGTTCCTTAACTGCATTCACCACTGGAACACGTAAATAAGTTTACACTCAGTAGCTTTTTATCTGCTGCCTGCAACTGCTGCTCCTGTTGTCCACCGCGTTGTTCCGGTCTCCTTTGTTCGGGCCCCACGCTTAGGACGCCATATGACGCATGTAATGCTTTCTGCCCCAAGTTTAGGCGCTATATGACGCATGTAATGCTTTCTGCCCCAAGTTTAGGCGCTATATGACGCATGTAATGCTTTCTGCCCCAAGTTTAGGCGCTATATGACGCATGTAATGCTTTCTGCCCCAAGTTTAGGCGCTATATGACGCATGTAATGCTTTCTGCCCCAAGTTTAGGCGCTATATGACGCATGTAATGCTTTCTGCCCCAAGTTTAGGCGCTATATGACGCATGTAATGCTTTCTGCCCCAAGTTTAGGCGCTATATGACGCATGTAATGCTTTCTGCCCCAAGCTTAGGACGCCATATGACGCATGTAATGCTTTCTGCCCCAAGTTTAGGCGCTATATGACGCATGTAATGCTTTCTGCCCCAAGTTTAGGCGCTATATGACGCATGTAATGCTTTCTGCCCCACGCTTAGGACGCCATATGACGCATGTAATGCTTTCTGCCCCACGCTTAGGACGCCATATGACGCATGTAATGCTTTCTGCCCCAAGCTTAGGACGCCATATGACGCATGTAATGCTTTCTGCCCCAAGCTTAGGACGCCATATGACGCATGTAATGCTTTCTGCCCCAAGTTTAGGCGCTATATGACGCATGTAATGCTTTCTGCCCCAAGTTTAGGCGCTATATGACGCATGTAATGCTTTCTGCCCCACGCTTAGGACGCCATATGACGCATGTAATGCTTTCTGCCCCAAGCTTAGGACGCCATATGACGCATGTAATGCTTTCTGCCCCAAGCTTAGGACGCCATATGACGCATGTAATGCTTTCTGCCCCAAGTTTAGGCGCTATATGACGCATGTAATGCTTTCTGCCCCAAGCTTAGGACGCCATATGACGCATGTAATGCTTTCTGCCCCAAGTTTAGGCGCTATATGACGCATGTAATGCTTTCTGCCCCACGCTTAGGACGCCATATGACGCATGTAATGCTTTCTGCCCCAAGCTTAGGACGCCATATGACGCATGTAATGCTTTCTGCCCCAAGCTTAGGACGCCATATGACGCATGTAATGCTTTCTGCCCCAAGTTTAGGCGCTATATGACGCATGTAATGCTTTCTGCCCCAAGCTTAGGACGCCATATGACGCATGTAATGCTTTCTGCCCCAAGTTTAGGCGCTATATGACGCATGTAATGCTTTCTGCCCCACGCTTAGGACGCCATATGACGCATGTAATGCTTTCTGCCCCAAGTTTAGGCGCTATATGACGCATGCAATGCTTTCTGCCCCAAGTTTAGGCGCTATATGACGCATGTAATGCTTTCTGCCCCAAGTTTAGGCGCTATATGACGCATGCAATGCTTTCTGCCCCAAGTTTAGGCGCTATATGACGCATGTAATGCTTTCTGCCCCAAGTTTAGGCGCTATATGACGCATGCAATGCTTTCTGCCCCAAGTTTAGGCGCTATATGACGCATGTAATGCTTTCTGCCCCAAGTTTAGGCGCTATATGACGCATGTAATGCTTTCTGCCCCAAGTTTAGGCGCTATATGACGCATGTAATGCTTTCTGCCCCACGCTTAGGACGCCATATGACGCATGTAATGCTTTCTGCCCCAAGTTTAGGCGCTATATGACGCATGCAATGCTTTCTGCCCCAAGTTTAGGCGCTATATGACGCATGTAATGCTTTCTGCCCCAAGTTTAGGACGCCATATGACGCATGTAATGCTTTCTGCCCCAAGCTTAGGACGCCATATGACGCATGTAATGCTTTCTGCCCCAAGTTTAGGCGCTATATGACGCATGTAATGCTTTCTGCCCCAAGTTTAGGACGCCATATGACGCATGTAATGCTTTCTGCCCCAAGTTTAGGCGCTATATGACGCATGTAATGCTTTCTGCCCCAAGTTTAGGACGCCATATGACGCATGTAATGCTTTCTGCCCCAAGCTTAGGACGCCATATGACGCATGTAATGCTTTCTGCCCCAAGTTTAGGCGCTATATGACGCATGTAATGCTTTCTGCCCCAAGTTTAGGACGCCATATGACGCATGTAATGCTTTCTGCCCCAAGCTTAGGACGCCATATGACGCATGTAATGCTTTCTGCCCCAAGCTTAGGACGCCATATGACGCATGTAATGCTTTCTGCCCCAAGCTTAGGACGCCATATGACGCATGTAATGCTTTCTGCCCCAAGTTTAGGCGCTATATGACGCATGTAATGCTTTCTGCCCCAAGTTTAGGCGCTATATGACGCATGTAATGCTTTCTGCCCCAAGTTTAGGCGCTATATGACGCATGTAATGCTTTCTGCCCCAAGTTTAGGCGCTATATGACGCATGTAATGCTTTCTGCCCCAAGTTTAGGCGCTATATGACGCATGTAATGCTTTCTGCCCCAAGTTTAGGCGCTATATGACGCATGTAATGCTTTCTGCCCCAAGTTTAGGCGCTATATGACGCATGTAATGCTTTCTGCCCCAAGTTTAGGCGCTATATGACGCATGTAATGCTTTCTGCCCCAAGTTTAGGCGCTATATGACGCATGTAATGCTTTCTGCCCCAAGTTTAGGCGCTATATGACGCATGTAATGCTTTCTGCCCCAAGTTTAGGCGCTATATGACGCATGTAATGCTTTCTGCCCCAAGTTTAGGACGCCATATGACGCATGTAATGCTTTCTGCCCCAAGCTTAGGACGCCATATGACGCATGTAATGCTTTCTGCCCCAAGTTTAGGCGCTATATGACGCATGTAATGCTTTCTGCCCCAAGTTTAGGACGCCATATGACGCATGTAATGCTTTCTGCCCCAAGCTTAGGACGCCATATGACGCATGTAATGCTTTCTGCCCCAAGCTTAGGACGCCATATGACGCATGTAATGCTTTCTGCCCCAAGTTTAGGCGCTATATGACGCATGTAATGCTTTCTGCCCCAAGTTTAGGCGCTATATGACGCATGTAATGCTTTCTGCCCCAAGTTTAGGCGCTATATGACGCATGTAATGCTTTCTGCCCCAAGTTTAGGCGCTATATGACGCATGTAATGCTTTCTGCCCCAAGCTTAGGACGCCATATGACGCATGTAATGCTTTCTGCCCCAAGCTTAGGACGCCATATGACGCATGTAATGCTTTCTGCCCCAAGTTTAGGCGCTATATGACGCATGTAATGCTTTCTGCCCCAAGTTTAGGCGCTATATGACGCATGTAATGCTTTCTGCCCCAAGTTTAGGCGCTATATGACGCATGTAATGCTTTCTGCCCCAAGTTTAGGCGCTATATGACGCATGTAATGCTTTCTGCCCCAAGTTTAGGCGCTATATGACGCATGTAATGCTTTCTGCCCCAAGTTTAGGCGCTATATGACGCATGTAATGCTTTCTGCCCCAAGTTTAGGCGCTATATGACGCATGTAATGCTTTCTGCCCCAAGTTTAGGCGCTATATGACGCATGTAATGCTTTCTGCCCCAGGTTTAGGCGCTATATGACGCATGTAATGCTTTCTGCCCCAAGTTTAGGCGCTATATGACGCATGTAATGCTTTCTGCCCCAAGTTTAGGCGCTATATGACGCATGTAATGCTTTCTGCCCCAAGTTTAGGCGCTATATGACGCATGTAATGCTTTCTGCCCCAAGTTTAGGACGCCATATGACGCATGTAATGCTTTCTGCCCCAAGTTTAGGCGCTATATGACGCATGTAATGCTTTCTGCCCCAAGTTTAGGCGCTATATGACGCATGTAATGCTTTCTGCCCCAAGTTTAGGCGCTATATGACGCATGTAATGCTTTCTGCCCCAAGTTTAGGCGCTATATGACGCATGTAATGCTTTCTGCCCCAAGTTTAGGCGCTATATGACGCATGTAATGCTTTCTGCCCCAAGTTTAGGCGCTATATGACGCATGTAATGCTTTCTGCCCCAAGTTTAGGCGCTATATGACGCATGTAATGCTTTCTGCCCCAAGTTTAGGCGCTATATGACGCATGTAATGCTTTCTGCCCCAGGTTTAGGCGCTATATGACGCATGTAATGCTTTCTGCCCCAAGTTTAGGCGCTATATGACGCATGTAATGCTTTCTGCCCCAAGTTTAGGCGCTATATGACGCATGTAATGCTTTCTGCCCCAAGTTTAGGCGCTATATGACGCATGTAATGCTTTCTGCCCCAAGTTTAGGACGCCATATGACGCATGTAATGCTTTCTGCCCCAAGTTTAGGCGCTATATGACGCATGTAATGCTTTCTGCCCCAAGTTTAGGCGCTATATGACGCATGTAATGCTTTCTGCCCCAAGTTTAGGCGCTATATGACGCATGTAATGCTTTCTGCCCCAAGTTTAGGCGCTATATGACGCATGTAATGCTTTCTGCCCCAAGTTTAGGCGCTATATGACGCATGTAATGCTTTCTGCCCCAAGTTTAGGCGCTATATGACGCATGTAATGCTTTCTGCCCCAAGTTTAGGCGCTATATGACGCATGTAATGCTTTCTGCCCCAAGTTTAGGCGCTATATGACGCATGTAATGCTTTCTGCCCCAAGTTTAGGCGCTATATGACGCATGTAATGCTTTCTGCCCCAAGTTTAGGCGCTATATGACGCATGTAATGCTTTCTGCCCCAAGTTTAGGCGCTATATGACGCATGTAATGCTTTCTGCCCCAAGTTTAGGCGCTATATGACGCATGTAATGCTTTCTGCCCCAAGTTTAGGACGCCATATGACGCATGTAATGCTTTCTGCCCCAAGTTTAGGCGCTATATGACGCATGTAATGCTTTCTGCCCCAAGTTTAGGCGCTATATGACGCATGTAATGCTTTCTGCCCCAAGTTTAGGCGCTATATGACGCATGTAATGCTTTCTGCCCCAAGTTTAGGCGCTATATGACGCATGTAATGCTTTCTGCCCCAAGTTTAGGCGCTATATGACGCATGTAATGCTTTCTGCCCCAAGTTTAGGCGCTATATGACGCATGTAATGCTTTCTGCCCCAAGTTTAGGCGCTATATGACGCATGTAATGCTTTCTGCCCCAAGTTTAGGCGCTATATGACGCATGTAATGCTTTCTGCCCCAAGTTTAGGCGCTATATGACGCATGTAATGCTTTCTGCCCCAAGTTTAGGCGCTATATGACGCATGTAATGCTTTCTGCCCCAAGTTTAGGCGCTATATGACGCATGTAATGCTTTCTGCCCCAAGTTTAGGCGCTATATGACGCATGTAATGCTTTCTGCCCCAAGTTTAGGCGCTATATGACGCATGTAATGCTTTCTGCCCCAAGTTTAGGCGCTATATGACGCATGTAATGCTTTCTGCCCCAAGTTTAGGCGCTATATGACGCATGTAATGCTTTCTGCCCCAAGTTTAGGCGCTATATGACGCATGTAATGCTTTCTGCCCCAAGTTTAGGCGCTATATGACGCATGTAATGCTTTCTGCCCCAAGTTTAGGCGCTATATGACGCATGTAATGCTTTCTGCCCCAAGTTTAGGCGCTATATGACGCAGGCACGCTCCGTCCTCCAACAATGAAGCAATACCTTTGCCTCACGGTTGCTGCTTGTCTAGTCCCGGTTGGTACTTCTTTTGCCACGGCTGTCCATCATGAAATCTTAAGCTCAGGGTATGCGTGGGTGTGTACAGAGAAACACACAAACGCTGTCTTGGAACACTTTTATTCACTATTTAAATAATACTTTAGGTTAGCCGATCACTATTAAATGCATGCGAAGTTGCTGTCTTTACCAAGACCGAAGAATTATTAACTACGGCTAAGCGTGCTACCCTCTAGCATGTTCACCGCCAATGTTCACAACTCGACGAGAATGGCGTCCAGTCCTCGGCAGGCACTCAGGACAGACTCATCTACCCACGCTAATACAAGGAAAAACCAACGCCTAGACTTCCCCTCTCTCCCCTCAAACGCTATCCTCAAACTTAGCGTCATAAAGCTTAGTGTAGCTGTACTCGGCTGATTACCAGAAAAAACTTGCTTCAATAGTATTTACCCTTTCTACCTGAGGCTGGTCCCTAATTAACAAAACCGTGCCTGTCTGGTTTTTCTGTCGCTTTTACAGTCAACAATTTTCACAATGCTTCTCCTATTTATACATACACTGATTTTAAATATATTATTACTTATTTTATATCACTGTCCTCAGATTATTATGATAATTATTGCCTCTATAATTTTGGGTTCAGCTTATCTGTGTGTTTATCCTTCACCATGATCATGATCCCCTTCTCTCGACTGGAACAAAATATATAGTACCGCTTGTGACCTCAAGTAAATGGTATATCGTATTATGATAGATCAGAGTTTATCTGTTTGTCTATGCTTCATCATGATCATGGTCCGCCTTCACTGGCAAGCAACAATATGTATAGCACGAGTAATGAACTCTAGTAAATGCTATACAGTTCTATGATACACCAGAGCTTGTCTGTGTGTCTGTCTTTCATCATGATCATGGTCCCCCTTCACTGGGCTGCAACAAAATGTATAGAACCACTAGTGACCTCTAGTAAATGGTATACAGTACTATGATAGACCAGAGATTATCTGTGTTTCTATCTTTCATCATGATCATGGTCCCCCTTCTCTGGGCTGCAACATTATGTATAGCACCACTAGTGAACTCTAGTAAATGGTATACAGTCCTATGATACACCAGAGCTTATCTGTGTGTCTATCCTTGATCATGATCATGGTCCCCCTTCACTGGGCTACAACAAAATGTATAGCACCACTAGTGACCTCTAGTAAATGGTATACAGTGCTATGATAGACCAGAGCTTATCAGTGTGTCTATCCTTCATCATGATCATGGTGCCACTTCACTGGGCTACAACAAAATGTATAGCACCACTAGTGATCTCTAGTATATGGTATACAGTGTTATGATACACCAGAGCTTATCTGTGTGTCTATCCTTGATCATGATCATGGTCCCCTTTCACTGGTTTGCAACAATATGTATAGCACTACTAATGACCTCTAGTAATTGTTATTACAATGCTATGATATCTGTGTGTAGTAGTATATATAGAGGGAAGCTGGCACAGTTTTTGCGTTTATATGGGAAACGATAGGGAAAACGAGGCTAGATGCAGCGGTTCACGGAGGAAAATGCGTTTATATAGGGAGGATAGGGACTACAAGGATCGATGCTAGGCTAGATAGAGGTAGAGGGAGTGGGGATGCGCTTTATATGAGAGATACTGGCGAATAGGAGAAGTGCTAGACTAGATAGAGTTTGAGATGTGGAATATGCGTTTATATGGGAAAGATAGGAAAAAACGTGAACAGATGCTTGGATAGACAGATGCCGAAGGAGGAGCGGATACGCTTTATACAGGAGAGATAGGGAATACGAGGCGAGGTACTAGACTATTCAGGGCTTGAAGGGTAGAGTATGGCTTTTTATATGGGAGAGCTAGCAAACCGAGGAGAGGAATTAGGCTAGGAGGGTTTGAATAGTAGAGTATGCGTTTATATGAAGAGACGAGGTAAACAAGGGTATATGCAGGTTTAGAGAGTCTTCAAGGAGGAAAAAATGCGTTTATTGGAGAAGATAGGGAAAACGAGGAGAGTTCCACGGTAGAGCAGGGACTGAAGGAGGGAGGTATATGATTTATACGACAGAGATAGGGCATATGAGGAGAGGTGCTAGTGTAGACAGAGGTTAAGGAGTAGAGTATACGTTTATATGAGGAATATATGGAAAACGGGGACAGATGGTATGATAGACAGAAGCTGGGCCACTTTTGCGTTTATATGGGAAAGGATAGGGAAAACGAGGGTAGATGCTAGGCTAGTCAGATGCTGAAGGAGGGAGGGATACGCTTTATACGCGAGAGATAGGGAATACAAGGAAAGATGCTTTATTAAACAGGACTTGAAGGGTAGAATATGGCGTTTTATATGGGAAAGATAGCAAACCGAGGAGAGGTATTAGGCTAGGAGGTTTGAATGATAGAGTAGGCGTTTATATGCGAGAGATAGGGAATACGAGGGTCGATGCTAGGCTAGACAGGGCTGAAGTAGGGGAATGCGCCTTCAATGAGAGAGGTAGGGGAATAAGAGGAGAAGTGCTAGGCTAGACAGAGTTTGAGGTGTGGAGTATGACTTTTATGGGAAAGAATGGCGTTTGATATGGGAGAGCTAGCAAACTGAGGAGAGGTATTAGGCAGGAAGGTTTGAAGGACAGAGTATGCGTTTATATGGAGAGACGAGGAAAGCGAAGGTAGGTGCTAGGTTGGGAGGGTCTTCAAGGAGGAAAATGTGTTTTAATGAGAGCGGTAGGGAATACGAGGAGAGGTGCTAGTCTAGACAGGGGTTGAGGAGTAGAGTATGCGTTTATATGGGAGAAATATGGAAAACGGGAGAGATACAGGAATAGACAGGGGTTGAAGGAGGAGGAGGAATGTAGGTTTATACGTTAATATAGAGAGTAGTCAGATCATAAAACATTTCTCATTCAACGTCAAAACACTTTTATATACTTTTTTCTAAATCTTACAAACTTTTTATATGTTAAACAGTAGTACGCGAGACGGAGAGGGACAAACTGTATATCGGTTTACAGTAAAGTATACGTCCTAACCTATTCCCACCTTGTATGCTCTGGATCTTCTCATTGTCTATTCATTCCTATCATCATCTAACATAACCACGTAACAAGGCGTAACCAACAAACGTAACCACGTAACAAGACGTAACTTTCACGTGTGCTTCTAGAGTCCCTGGTTCGAGTCCCGTTTGTCGCTCACTCTTGCCTGGGATTTTCATGGTTTTCCTTGGTCTGCAGGCGAATGCCTGAGAGTTGTATGCTACCAATATTTGCTTTCATTCGCATCTTTGTTCTTCTAGGGTTCAGGAGTTCGATTACCGTCATCTGCTCACTCTGGTCTCGGATATTTTCGTGATTTTCCCTGCTCTGCAGGGAATGCCTGGGTGGTTTCTCATCTGTCACGATTTTCTTTCCCTTTCATTTACATCTTTAACGTCTACAATCTGAAGGTCTCCGTGGTTCGATTCCCGTTGGTCGCTCACTCTGGTCATGGATGTTTGATGGTTTTCCCTGGTCTGCACGCAAATACTGGAGTGGTGTATGCTACCAGGATTTACTTTCATTCGCATCTTTGTGCTTCTAGGATTCGTTGCGCAGCGGGAATGCTTGCCTCTTGCTCGTTGATGGATCGTTCATCACCCTCACGAGTCAAGAACCCGAATCTGTACGATTATACCCGAACAATACATTATCCTCGCAATACTTTACACTTACTCTAAGCATCCGAACCTGTACGGAGACGCCCGAACACAAATTGAAATATAAGAGCTTAGACTCCTCATCACCGTTTTTAGTATTAAAATTCAGGATATAATTGATCTAAAAAGGTCCTTGCCTCTATAAATAGGGTGATCTCGAGCATTGGACTTCCTTCTGCTAAATAACTCTGAGGTGCCAACAACGTTGTACTCTCAGAGAATAATCGGCTTTCTAAAATTTATCAAGGTGAAAAGGCGCAGATTTCCTTGAAGAAGGGTTAATAGTTATATAATTGATTCAAAAAGGTTCGTGCTT
Organism: Deroplatys truncata; assembly: GCA_030765065.1. NCBI lineage: Eukaryota > Metazoa > Arthropoda > Insecta > Mantodea > Mantidae > Deroplatys > Deroplatys truncata. Next base: position 213,880,842 of record CM060988.1, on the reverse strand, counting down.
CCTCTATAAATAGAGCGATTTCGAGCATTGAACTTCATTCTATTAATCATCTCCGAGGTGACAACATCGTTGTTCTCTCAGAAAATAATCGAGCTTCTAAAGTGTTATCAAGGTAAAGAGACGTACATTTCCTTGAAGAAAGGTTAATACGATATTATATCAAGAAGAAAAATGAATAAGTCCTCATATAAGGATATCATTCCTAGTGCCTCAGGATATTCTTGTGGTAAATGCTGTAAGAAGTTCCTCCGTGGATGTGATAAAAGACGACATGAGCTACGTTGTAAAAAGCTCTTCAAATGTAAACATTGTGATGTAGCCTTCAAAGACAGTTATAAGGTTCGTCAACACGAAGATACGTATGAAATAACCAGAACTGAGAAGAAACGTAGATTAGAACCTACTAAGCGTGAGCTATTTTCTACAATGGATGACTGTGACATGAAAGAATGTGAAACTTCATTCAATGGACGCATGAAATCATATTTTATACGTTGTGAATCAACTAAGGACCTGAATATGTACCTGTATGAGGCGAAAGAGCGGATAATCCAGGCTGTGCATAAAGAGCTTGGTATTCACAAAAGTGTGGAAATTAATCTGCTGGCTGAGTGTAGATTTGTTAACAGTATTGGAGAAACCTGTGACAAAACATTTAAGACACGAAATCAAGCTGTTTTCCTAGAAACGGACCTGGACTCTATGCTGGAAACGAAAATGAAGAAGTTGGTTACTGAAATGGAGGAATCACAACTTAAGGGCAGCAACTGGGCTCTGCTTGCTGTAGAAGGAATTCGTCTTCGTATTAACAAGTACAATCCGTTACGGGGAAGTAGCTACATTCCCTGCCTCCATCTGTTGAAGCAAGAAAAGCATGCATTAACATCCAGAACTTTACCGACGAGAAATGTTTCATGTACTCTATATTAGCTATATTCATAGGGAAGAATGCACAATGCGTGAACAAATACGAACAACTTCAAAATAAATATGACTTCAGCTGTGTTTCCTACCCTACGCCACTGACTCAATACCTAAATTTGAGAAGCTTAACAGGATGTCTTCGGCCTGGATGAGAAGCATGAAGTGTATCCGATAAAGGTCGCTGAGACTGAACTACCTGACCACCGTGATCTCCTACTATTGAGTGGCAGTAGTGGGAGACATCACCACGTTTATATAAAGAATTTTGAAAAACTTATTCGACGTCAGAAAACTAAATGTAAGGAACGTGTTTATACCTGTAAGCGTTGTTTTACACATTTTGACGATCAATATGGACGAAGTAGACTGGAAAAACTACAAGAATATGCCACCATCTGTAATCAACATGGTGTTGAAAAGGTAGTTATGCCTACAAAGGAGAAATCAATTGTGCAGTTTAAAAATTTTGAAAGCGTGTTGAAACTACCTTACGTCATCTACGCAGACTTTGAAAGCATTCTCGCTCCATGTCATACATGTATACCCGATCCTGAAACTTCATATACAACCTCTTATCAGCAGCATGTACCTATGAGTTTCTGCGTTTACGTTAAACCATCATCCGGCGTTGAACATCTGGAAGCTGGTCTTCCTAAGCATCCCTATGTAAATCGTGGTGTTGATGCTGCTCAGAAGTTTATGGAATACCTGTCATTTCTTGCGAAGGAGATTAATAATATATACAAATCTGTCATGCCCCTGAAACTTACAGATCAACAGCAGATGGATTTCAACGCCTCTACAGTATGCTACTTGTGTGGAAAAACCTTTACCGAAGAGAATTACAAAGTACGCGACCATGATCACATCTGTGGTGAATATCGAGGAAGTCTACATAATGAATGTAATTTAGCCTGCAAAACTCCTAAATATATTCCAGTCTTCATGCACAGCCTCAGTGGGTATGACTCACACTTCATTGTTAAGGAGCTGGGATGTACAAGTGTTCGGGTGGAAGTAATTCCTAGCTCTGAAGAAGACTTTATATCATTCTCCGAGTATGTAGGAGATATAATGGTTCGGTTTGTAGATAGTTTTCGGTTTCTCAGTACAAGCTTGGATGAGCTGGTGAAGAATGTAACATCGTACCCTGAAACACTGAAACACTTCGGAGAAGACAAGATGAAGTTGATGACGCGTCAGGGTGTATTTCCCTATGATTACGTCACTTCATGGGATGTCTTGAACGAAACCTGCCTGCCTCCTAAGAACTACTTCAACAATAAATTGAATGAAGAAGAAATTAGTGATGCTGACTACGATCACGCTAGAAATGTATGGGAGCTGTTTAATGCAAGAAACTTGGGTGAGTACAGCGACCTCTACTTAATATCTATGTACTTCTTCTAGCTGATGTCTTTGAGACATTCAGAGATCAAAACCTCAAAACGCATAAAGTCGACCCTGCTCATTATTTTACCTCTCCAGGACTTTCATGGGACGCCATGTTGCTGTATACAGGAATTCAGCTGGAATTGTTACAGGATTATGACCAATTAGTCATGGTGGAATCCGGCATAAGAGGTTCATGTCAAGTCTCCCACCGTTATGCCGAAGCAAAAAGCGCCTACATGGAGAAGTATGATCCGTCGAGACCAACCCAATTCATTACATATGAGGACGCTAAAACCCAATGTGGGTGGACCATGTGTCACGCCCTCCCTTATGGTGGATTTGTGTGGATATCACCTGAAAAAATCGACTTAGAAAGACTACAAGAAGATGATCCTCATGGATATATATTAGAAGTCGATATCGAGTATCCTGCAAAACTTCACAATCTGCATGATTTACCATTCCTGCCTGAGTGTATGAAGCCTAAGGACTCGAGTACAAAGAAACTGATACCTCATCTTGGACCTCGAAAGAAGTATGTAGCACATTACATGGCTTTGAAGCAAGCACTTAATCATGGACTACGGTTAACAAAAATTCATCGTGTGCTACAATTCCGCCAGTCACAATGGTTAAAACCGTATGTGGAATTTAACAACAGACTACAACAACAAGCTGCAAATGATTTTGAGAAGGACCTCTACAAACTGTTTAACAACGCCATGTTTGGTAAAACAATGGAAAACCTTCGTAACCGTATGGATATACGACTGGTGACAAATGAGAAGACTCTGGAAAAGTTAATTGCCAAGCCTACGTTTATCGATCGAACAATACATGCTGCTAATCTAGCCGCTGTACATATGGCCTCTCGTCAGATCTTATTCAACAAGCCTATATACATCGGTATGAATGTGTTGGACATCTCCAAAACATTAATGTACCATTATGATGTGTTGCTGCCATATTATGGATCTGAAAACCTGAAGCTCATGTATATGGATACTGATTCGTTCATTCATCGTGTGATGACTGAAGATGTGTACCAAGACAAGCTACGTTTTCTCCAATACCTGGATACAGCTGATTAACCTGTCAACCATATATGCTATTCCGCTCTAAACAAGAAGGTGTTGGGAAAATTTAAAGATGAGGCTAATGGTAAAATCACCCAGCGCTTTGTCGGGCTACGACCTAAGATGTATGCCCTAGATATCCATGGCTCAATGATAAAAAAGATTAAAGGCATTAAACGTAGTGCTATTAATCAGTACATTACATTTGAGAGTTATACTGACTGTCTTAAAACCGGAGAAATCATCAGAACGCCCATGAAACTGATCCTGTCTCGGGAACATGCTCTTGCCGCAGTGCAAGTTAATAAAATCACATTGACTCCGTTTGATGATAAAAGAGTTATTGCTGAGGATGGAATAACGACATATGCGTATGGACATTACAGCATTACAAACAGCGATTAAAAGAATGTAAGTCGAAGATGTAGATTTTCTCGTGAGTCTACAATCTTAAAAATGAAGGTTATCCGTGTGCTGTATATGCAACTAGCTGACGACTGATGAAGAAAGAAGAAGATGGAAGGGAAGGTGGTAACGCTGCCATTAGGAGCAATCCTAGTGCTAGTCTCAAGCCTAGATAAAAAGGGGAGATACGCCTACAACGAACTAACATAAAGGTATGTTGAGGTAAACTTTTCAATTAAAACTCCCGAATAATAAAACCTGAATAAAACATTGCAATTTCACTAACAGAAACTCTAGGTTATCTCTGGTTAGCCAGATTAGGTTAGACGATGACTGAGTAGAATAGATGATGAGAGGAACGTTTGGGATTGGTCAGGTTAATCTAGGCTAGGCCCTCGTACTTATTGTCTAAGTTATGAAGGATGGATTAGTTTAGATTGCTTTAGCAATGGGTTGGTTGCGTGTTGTTCTTACGTTTTGTTACGTGGTTACATGGTTCTACGTGTTGTTACGTTGTGTGACGTTTCTGGTTACGACATGTCACGTGATGTTACGTGGATACGTGCTTATGTTACTTAGTATGAGTCTTGTTACGTAGTGTTACCTCTTGACACTTGGTTACTTGCTTATGTTACGTAGTTAAACATCTTGTCATGCTGTTATTTTACGTTGTGTTACGTCTTGTTACGTGGTTACGTTTGTTGGTTACATCTTGTTACGTGGTTATGTTAGATGATGATAGGAATGAATAGACAATGAGAAGATCCAGAGCATACAAGGTGGGAATAGGTTAGGACGTATACTTTACTGTAAACCGATATACAGTTTGTCCCTCTCCGTCCGCGTACTACTGTTTAACATATAAAAAGTTTGTAAGGTTTAGAAAAAAGTATATAAAAGTGTTGTAACGTTGAATGAGAAATGTTTTATAATCTAATTACTCTCTATATTAACGTATAAACCTACATTCCTCCTCCTCCTTCAACCCCTGTCTATCGTTGTATCTCTCCCGTTTTCCATATTTCTCCCATATAAACGCATACTCTACTCCTCAACCCCTGTCTAAACTAGCACCTCTCCTCGTATTCCCTACCGCCCTCATATAAACGCATTTTCCTACTTGAAGACTCTCTCAACCTAGCACCTACCTTCGTTTTCCTCGTCTCTCCATATAAACGCATACTCTGTCATTCAAACCTTCCTGCCTAATACCTCTCCTCGGTTTGCTAGCTCTCCCAAATCAAACGCCATATTCTACCCTTCAAGTCCTGTATGGTCTAGTACCTCTCCTCGTATTCCCTATCTCTTCCGTACAAAGCGCATCCCCTCCTCTTTCAGCATCTGTCTAGTCTAACACCTCTCCTCGTATTCCCAATCTCTCCCTATAAGCCTATATTCCCCTCCTTCAGCATCTGTCTAGCCTACCATCTGTTCACGTTTTCCCTATCTTTCCCATAAAAGTCATACTCCACACCTCAAACCCTGTCTAGCCTAGCACTTCTCCTCATATTCCCCTACCTCTCTCATATAAGGCGTTTTCCCCTACTTCAGCCCTGTCTAGCCTAGCATCGACCCTCGTATTCCCTATCTCTCGCATATAAACGCCTACACTATCATTCAAACCTCCTAGCCTAATACCTCTCCTCGGTTTGCTATCTTTCCCATATAAAACGCCATATTCTACCCTTCAAGTCCTGTTTAATAAAGCATCTTTCCTTGTATTCCCTATCTCTCGCGTATAAAGCGTATCCCTCCCTCCTTCAGCATCTGACTAGCCTAGCATCTACCCTCGTTTTCCCTATCCTTTCCCATATAAACGCAAAAGTGGCCCAGCTTCTGTCTATCATACCATCTGTCCCCGTTTTCCATATATTCCTCATATAAACGTATACTCTACTCCTTAACCTCTGTCTACACTAGCAACTCTCCTCATATGCCCTATCTCTGTCGTATAAAGCATATACCTCCCTCCTTCAGTCCCTGCTCTACCGTGGAACTCTCCTCGTTTTCCCTATCTTCTCCAATAAACGCATTTTTTCCCCCTTGAAGATTCTCTAAACCTAGCATATACCCTCGTTTTCCTCGTCTCTTCATATAAACGCATACTCTACTATTCAAACACTCCTAGCCTAATTCCTCTCCTCGGTTTGCTAGCTCTCCCAAATAAACAGCCATACTCTACCCTTCAAGCCCTGAATAGTCTAGTACCTCTCCTCGTATTCCCTATCTCTCCTGTATAAAGCGTATTCGCCCCTCCTTCAGCATCTGTCTATCCAAGCATCTGTTAACTTTTTTTCCTATCTTTCCCATATAAACGCATATTCCACATCTCAAACTCTATCTAGTCTAGCACTTCTCCTATTCGCCAGTATCTCTCATATAAAGCGCATCCCCACTCCCTCAACCTCTATCTAGCCTAGCATCGATCCTTGTAGTCCCTATCCTCCCCATATAAACGCATTTTCCTCCGTGAACCTCCGCATCTAGCCTCGTTTTCCCTATCGTTTCCCATATAAACGCAAAAACTGTGCCAGCTTCCCTCTATATATGCTACTGTGTGTCTATTCTTCATCATGATCATTGTCCCCCTTCACTGGGCTGCAACAATATGTATAGCACCACTAGTGACCTCTAGTAAGTGTTATACAGTGCTGTGATACACTGTCGCTGTAATCTGTTCGTGTTATCTTATTTGCTGAGCGCCTGTTATTGTTTTACTATTTTGAATTTTGGGTTCTTTGTCCTCCGGCTAGCTATTATTACTCAGTTGAGCAAATATCTCTGAGCAGGGCGTGTAAACGGAAAGGAGTTGTTAATAAAAGATAACACTGATAAAAGAATTTGTTTTTACACTTTTATTACCGTCACACTTAATTAATAGTTCACATCTGTAATCTTTATACACGTCTGAACTGAAACTGTTATATTTCCGAATGTAATTACTGTCGTAATAGTTGTCGCGTACTTCAGATTTTGTAACTAACTTTACGACGCGAGAGATTCTGTAGAATTGCATAATGTGTATCTCGCGAGAGATTGCTGAGAACTGCGTAATGTGTACCTCGCGAGAGATTCTGTAGAACTGCGCGATGTTTACCTCGTGAATGATTCTGTAGAACAGCGCGATACTTGCTTTTGGCTCAAGAATTTATACTCCCTCCCCCGATATGCCTAAATATTATAATAGAGCTGCTATTGGTTACTAAATCGCGCCAACATTAGCGTCTGTTTTGTCAGCCAACCATAAATACTAATACATATGCTCTAGGGAAGATATTCCCTCCATTTCTAAAGAAAGGTACGCTACCCTAACGTCATTTGTTTGACTCTTTTAAGTGATAAACAACTCACCCCATCGCTTCATTGTCACCCGTTCTTATTGTCAATTTCAGTGAGGCCGTGTAAACTTATTTCCTAACAATGCTTATAGCTAACAAATATCTAAAATCATTGTCATACAATAATGTTAATTTACATTACAATCACTCCGGCATTCACAGTATTATGATATAAAATACTACCTCAATATCAGAGCTTATCTGTGCGTCCAACCTTCATAATGATCATGGCCCCCCTTCACTGGGCTGCAACAATATGTATAGCACCACTAGTGACCTCCAGTAAATGGTATACAGTGTTATGATACACCAGAGCTTATCTGTGTGTCTATCCTTCATCATGATCGTGGCCCCCCTTCACTGGGCTGCAACAACATATATAGCACCACTAGTGACCTCTAGTAAATAGTGTACAGTGCTATGATACACCAGAGCTTATCTGTGTGTCTATCCTCATGATCGTGGCCCCCCTTCACTGGGCTGCAACAACATGTATAGCACCACTAGTGACCTCTAGTACATAGTATACAGTGCTCTGATACACCAGAGCTTATCTGTGTGTCTATCCTTCATCATGATCGTGGCCCCCGTTCACTGGGCTGCAACAACATGTATAGCACCACTAGTGACCTCTAGTAAATGTTATACAGTCTTATGATAGACCAAAGCTTATCTGTGTGTATATCCTTAATCATGATCATGGTCTTCTTCACTGGACTGCAACAAAATATATGGCACCACTAGTGAGCTCTAGTAAATCGTATACAGTGCTATGATAGATCAGAGCTTATCTGTGAGTCTATCCTTCATCATGATCATGGTCCCCCTTCACTGTGGTGTAACAAAATATATAGCACCACTAGTGACCTGTGGTAAATGGTACACAATGTTATGATTGATCAGAGCTTATCTGTATGTTTATCCTTTATCATTATCATGGTCCCCTTCACTGGGCTGCAACAATATGTATAGCACCACTAGTGATCTCTAGTAAATGTTATGCAGTGTTATGATAGACCAGAGCTTATCTGTGCGTCTATCCTTCATCATGATCATGGTCCCCCTTCACTGGTCTGTAACAAAATCTATAGCACCACTAGTGACCTCTAGTAAATAGTATAGAGTGCAATGATAGACCAGAGCTTATTTGTGTGTTTATCCTTCATCATGATCATGGTCCCCTTTCACTGTGGTGTGACAAAATATATAGCACCACTAGTGACCTGTGGTAAATGGTATATAATGTAATGATAGATTAGAGCTTATCTGTATGTTTATCTTTTATCATGATCATGGTCCCCTTCACTGGGCTGCAACTAAATGTATAGCACCACTAGTTTAACCTGTAGTAAATGGTATATAGTGTTATGATGTTTTACGTGTTTTAAGTGGCACTTCCTTGGGAGCTGATCGTACTGTTCTTCTAAGACTGTATCGTTCTCTAGTCCGTTCAAAACTGGATTACGCTGCATTGTCTACTCCTCTACTCCACCGTTGATATTGGATCGCCTCAATACTACACATCCCCGTGGTATCCGGTTGAGTATTGGTGCTTTTCCAACGAGCCCTGTCATCAGCCTGTGTGCGGAAGCTGCTGAGCCCTCACTATCTTATCGCCGCGAGTTCTTCTCAGTCGTTACGGCTGCAGTGTCTCTAGTCTGCGTGGACATCCGTCTTTTACTCAGTTTTTTAACGATTCCTTGGACTGTCAGTACTCATCACACTGCTTGGCCTTACGTCCTCCTGGTGTTCGTTTCCGCTTACTCCCGCGGTTGTTGGACGTCACCTTACCGGCAACATTACCCATAGGGGAAGCAGGTTTTCTCCCATAGCTTCAACCCGAGGCCGACGTTAATCTGGATTAGCTCTCCACGCCGAAGTCGACGACGCCAGCGTCTGTTATTTGCTCGGAATTTTTGGGAATTAAAGAGCAGTATGGAGGTTGTGGTTTTATCTACACTGATGGCTCCAAGGATGCTCGGGGAGTAGTATGCGCTTTTATTCATGGCCGCCACAGTTTTACCTTTCGGCTTTTAACGCAGTGCACTATTTTTACACCTGAGCTTTTTGGCATTTACAAGGTACCTTTATTCCTCCAGCGGCATCCTTTGCAGGAGTGGGTTCTTTGCTCAGATTCGCTGAGTGCCCCCAGAGCATCAGATCGCTGTACAGTTACCACCCGCGTGTCCGGGTATGCCTCCACCCGCTCACCAATGTTGGAGTTAATGTGTCCTTTTAATGGGTTCCTGGTGACGTGCGCCTACAAGGCAATGAAGCTGCAAATGCCGCCCTTTTATCTCCCAGTTATTTTAGCTCATGTGTACCTTCTGATGATTTTAGCTCATTTTTACGCGGTTCCATACTTTCACGCTGGAGGGCTGGTCTTCAGGGCAACAAACTTCGGGAGGTAAAGCCCCTCCCTGACACCTGGAGTACTTCCTGCTGTGTCTCTCGTCGCGAGGAAGTCATTTTAGCCAGATTGCGCATCGGGCACTGTCGTTTTAGTCATGGTCATCTTTTGTCCTCTGACCCTGCCCCGGACTGTTATCATTGTCCTGAGCTGCTGTCGGTTCGACATGTTTTACGATGCCATTTTTAGCTCATTTACGTGCGTCCTTGGGCTTGCCAGCAACCCTCTCTGAGGTGCTGGCAGACGCTTACAGTGCTGGGGATCGTGTATTGCTTTTTATTCGTCGTAGCGGTATGGGCAGCCGGGTTTCGTAACCTAGTTTTATCCTTCTGTTTTACTCATAAGTTTTACCGCTGCTGCATTTGGTCTTTTATTCCTTTACCTATTTGCTTTCCATTTCGCAGTTTCTGGCACCATATTAGTGAGGTTTTACTTGTTTCGTTTTAAACTGCGGGGTTCTTACCTGCGTTTTTGCATTCTGTTTTAAATTTGCCTGGGCGCTAATAACCATAGCAGTCGTGCGCCCTAAAACCCCCTACTGCTACTATGATAGAACAGAGCTAAACTGTGTGTTTATCCTTCATCATGATCATGGTCCCCCTTCACTGGGCAACAACAAAATGTATAGCACCACAAATGACCTCTAGTAAATAATATACCGTGCTATAATAGACCTGAGCTTATCTGTGTGTCCATTCTCCATCAATATCATGGTCCCCCTTCACTGGGTTACAACAAAATGTATAGCACCACTAGTGACCTCTAGTAAATGGTATACAGTGCTATGATATATCAGAGCTTATCTGTATGTCTATCCTTCATCATGATCATGGTTCCCCTTCACTGGGCTACTACTAAATGTATAGCACCTCTAGTGACCTCTAGTAAATGTTATACAGTGCTACGATAGACCAGAGTTTATATGTGTGTCTATCCTTCAATATCATGGTCCCCATTCACTGGACTACAACAAAATGTATAGCACCACTAGTGACCTCTAGTAAATGGTATACAGTGCTACGATAAACCAGAGTTTATCTGTGTGTTTATCCTTCAATATCATGGTCCCCCTTCACTGGGCAACAACAAAATGTATAGCACCACAAATGACCTCTAGTAAATAATATACAGTGCTATAATAGACCTGAGCTTATCTGTGTGTCCATTCTCCATCAATATCATGGCCCCCCTTCACTGGGTTACAACAAAATGTATAGCACCATTAGTGACCTCTAGTAAATGGTATACAGTGCTATGATATACCAGAGCTTATCTGTATGTCTATCCTTCATCATGATCATGGTTCCCCTTCACTGGACTACTACTAAATGTACAGCACCTCTAGTGACCTCTAGTAAATGGTATACAGTGCTACGATAGACCAGAGTTTATTCATTCATTCATTATCTGTTTACCCTCCTCTTATGTAGGACTTACACCCTCCAGGACTTACAGGCGGGTGCCTGGGGTCAGAGGCCCGTCGAGGAACAGACACTCATGGATCAGACAGAACATCCAGGATGGGTGATCAGCCCGATGCCTGGTATGGGATGAAGGAGGTAGATGAAGCGAAATGTTGGTGAAATGGATGAAAGGAAAGGTGATGATGGAGCAGTTGGTGGAATGAATGGCGGGGGAAACCGGAGAACCCGTAGAAAACCCACCCAGACGCCGCTTCGTCCACCACAAATCCCACATGCAGGTCCCTGGGATTGAACCCGGTTCGCCTCTGTGGGAGGCGAGCGGTCTAACCACTCGGCCACGGCGCCGCCGACCAGAGTTTATCTGTGTGTTTATCCTTCAATATCATGGTCCCCATTCACTGGGCTGCAATAAAATGTATAGCACCACTAGTGACCTCTAGTAAATGGTATACAGTATGTAGTGGGACATGGTGGGTCGACTCTTGCAGCGTGCTGTGGTCGTGTTCTTCTTCCTCAGCTAGTGATGCTCGTCGGTAGTTGAGTACTCCATTCCTACCTAATTGCTAAGTTTCTTTAATCTCAGGTTCTAGTGGGTGAGGCAAGTTAAAAATACACTGCAAGTTTTCCGTTTACAACTGATGTTTATTTCATTGTTCAAATAAATATGGGCGGCTAGCTTTTCCCATTTACTTTATCCCACCACTTGAATATTTATCAGGAGCCTATCTAACTTCACACGCATCCCCACCCTTATATGCACCCACGTGCATCTGTAGCACCTTGCGTTGGCGTGACTTCGTGTTGCGCTGAACTGGTAATAAGTAAGAGTGCCCCCTCGGCAAAATTGGTCTTATATAGAGCGGCTTACCCACGCCGTCCTCTACGTTTGAAAATGTAACGATGCTTCCCATTGGCCCTCAGGCCGCGTTACCCAAGCATGTATGAAAATATGAGGTTTCAGAACCTTGCGCTTCAGCGCCATCATGTAGCGTCGTACCACTCTGTGCCAGGCACGGTCGTTATGAGTTCCAGGAATTCCAATTCAAGTAGCTAGCGCGCCCGTTGCTTACAAATAGCTCTGTACAAAGTTACATGTTTAATGTTTTAACATTCAGTGAATTAAATTATTACTATACAATTCTTATGTGTATGGTTCCCCTTTCATATGTACAATGTATAATATGTATGATATATCCCCTTTCAAATGCCCCGCAACTATGTTGCTAAAATTCCCCATGGACATTTTCGGAACATAGAAGAATGTCCCCGAAAAAAAAGCACAATAAACAGATAATGTACAAATAAACTGCTTAAAGCTAATATGAAAAGAAGTAATGTACAGTAATTAAGTTTTGATAATATCCTTGGTGCTGTAATTCGAAGTATCTTCACATTATTTTTTTAAGTGTCCAGCACGACTGGTGTTTGTTTGTGTGCGGTGTAAGTTGCCCAAAAAAAAAGAAAAAATTCACTTTTTGCTCTTCGTTTTCGGAAGTAGTTTCATTATAGTCTGCTGTTCCTACTTTACCGAAAACTGGTATTTTGGGCTCTTTTTCACTGTTGCACTGATTCACTTCCACTAGCCCTTAGTTTGCCTGTATTTCTAGGCCACTTCACACGCATATTGGGTGCCTTGCTTATCGCTAATTACAAATGTTTAGCTAATTACGATGCTAAAGTGTCAGCCGTGGTTCCTGCTCTCTGAGGTCACATGAACAATACATCATAAGTGTAACAAACGAAAGAAAATTTTTAACCACTTACAATGAACTTTCAAATTTAAATGCATTATTTGTTTTTGTTGGATGTTACAAACTTTATCACGACGCATTAAATTTACTGTTTTCCTACTTGACCGCTTCAGACATACAAATTATTGAAATGAGCCCTTATGTTTGGAATATCAAAATTAGTTTACAAATTACAAATATTAAATTCACATATTTTTATTGTCTGCAAAAATCTAAGTTATTAGTATACGTAAATGAGCGTAACTGTTCGCTAAAATTTCATCTTATTCGTATTTTCAAATTCTTTTCACTCGCCCGTGGCAAATTTATTACTTTAACATACAACGTATACTGGTCAAAATGATCAATGGCATAATACATAAATATACACAAAATACTCCTATTATATACATACAAATTATGAGAATTGTTTTATGAAAGTTTAGCGAGTTGGAACAACTTGGTTACGTTTTGAACGGCTTTAAAAGTTGCCGATGATAAGTACCCCAAATTGTGTTGTCATCTAAATCCTTTAACTGATAAGTGTGTGGACCAAACTGAGCTGTTATCTCTGTACAGTAGATGCATTTGATGATCGTTGTTCCAGGCTGACGATGTCTTTTTCTTATTCTCATTATTGCTTAATAACGAAACCTTCAAAGTGTGTGTCCATTGCTTCTTGTGCCATTCTTCTTTTGTTATCGCTGATTTCTCATTTTGTTCTTGCTATCTTAGCCGCGCGGGCGTGGTCGTCTTGTCTGAGCCGCGAGCTCTTTGTTGGCTTTTACCACTTCTTGACATGGGGACTGGACCGGCAAGCGGTCGGCGTGGTCGTCTTGTCTGAGCCGCGAGCTCTTTGTTGGCTTTTACCACTTCTTGACATGGGGACTGGACCGGCAAGCGGTCGGCGTGGTCGTCTTGTCTGAGCCGCGAGCTCTTTGTTGGCTTTTACCACTTCTTGACATGGGGACTGGACCGGCAAGCGGTCGGCGTGGTCGTCTTGTCTGAGCCGCGAGCTCTTTGTTGGCTTTTACCACTTCTTGACATGGGGACTGGACCGGCAAGCGGTCGGCGTGGTCGTCTTGTCTGAGCCGCGAGCTCTTTGTTGGCTTTTACCACTTCTTGACACGGGGACTGGACCGGTTTTTTCTCCCCTGGCAAGCGGTCGGCGTGGTCGTCTTGTCTGAGCCGCGAGCTCTTTGTTGGCTTTTACCACTTCTTGACACGGGGACTGGACCGGTTTTTCCTCCCCTGGCAAGCGGTCGGCGTGGTCGTCTTGTCTGAGCCGCGAGCTCTTTGTTGGCTTTTACCACTTCTTGACACGGGGACTGGACCGGTTTTTCCTCCCCTGGCAAGCGGTCGGCGTGGTCGTCTTGTCTGAGCCGCGAGCTCTTTGTTGGCTTTTACCACTTCTTGACACGGGGACTGGACCGGTTTTTCCTCCCCTGGCAAGCGGTCGGCGTGGTCGTCTTGTCTGAGCCGCGAGCTCTTTGTTGGCTTTTACCACTTCTTGACACGGGGACTGGACCGGTTTTTCCTCCCCTGGCAAGCGGTCGGCGTGGTCGTCTTGTCTGAGCCGCGAGCTCTTTGTTGGCTTTTACCACTTCTTGACACGGGGACTGGACCGGTTTTTCCTCCCCTGGCAAGCGGTCGGCGTGGTCGTCTTGTCTGAGCTGCGAGCTCTTTGTCCGCTTTTAATACTTCTTGACATGGGGACTGGACCGGTTTTTCCTCCCCTGGCAAGCGGTCGGCGTGGTCGTCTTGTCTGAGCTGCGAGCTCTTTGTCCGCTTTTAATACTTCTTGACATGGGGACTGGACCGGTTTTTCCTCCCCTGGCAAGCGGTCGGCGTGGTCGTCTTGTCTGAGCTGCGAGCTCTTTGTCCGCTTTTAATACTTCTTGACATGGGGACTGGACCGGTTTTTTCTCCCCTGGCAAGCGGTCGGCGTGCATTGTATAAGGTTAAAGTGTTCCAACCTTTCGTTAATTGCTTGCGTGTGGACAGAAAATGTTTCTTCCCGATCGTCGCCTTCTATGATAATTTTCTGTGATTCCTGATTTGCATTGATAATGTCGATCATAAATTCATTTTGTACTGTTATTGTTTCCACAAAGAACTCTTCATCAACTATTTGTCTTTCCTCAGCAGTGGGACCGCTGTGTTTGTTTAACTTTTCTTCGTCGAACGGTACTTGGATGGTTCCAACGATATGCATTTCTCCTCAAAATTTATAACAGCTCCCCAGGCATAAATGCAATCTGCTCCAATAATTACAATTTGTTGAAGCCGTGGCACTATTAGGAAAATGGCATTAAATATTTTGTTTCCTAATTTAACGAAAGTGTGGCTTGGTGCTTTACGCGTTCTGCCCTTTTTGAAATTGCCACAGTATAATACACATTTTTGATGGGTAACGAGATTATTTGAATTTTTCTGTTTAGCAATTGTTGAAAATAATCTTCCGAGCACACAAAAATATTTGCTCCAGTGTCTAATAGTACCGTTGTAGTGATATCCATTATGTCCACCGTAATTCTTTGCGATTCATTGTTGTTCTGATTTCCTGAGCTCTTGTTGCCATTGTTGTGGTCCATGTCATTGTTGCATTTTTTAATAGAAGCAATGGGCCCTTATTTTGACGGTTTTGTTCTGTCCGTGGTGTTTAAGGTGTTTACTTGGCCCCTGCAAACACCTGTGCTTGGTTTCCCCGATTCTGATTGTTGCTCTTGTTAGGCTGACCATTGTTTAATTCCGGGTTTGATCCCTATCTTCTCCCGATGCTTGTGTTCTCAATGACCTGTGAAGGTACCGGACTGTGTCTCCCTGAACCATTTGAATACCTCCGGCGTCTGTCACGGTTTCCTGGGTGCACATTTCTATCGGTCGAGTTTCTGTCTCCATTGTTGCGGCTCTCTGGATAATAATGGCTCCGTCCTGAGTAGTGAATGTTATTTATATTTGCTGCTCTTCCCTGTGGCCTTTGTTGTCTGTTGGGTTGGTATGGTTGCTGCCTACTCTCATATCTTGGTGGCTGAAATCTATTCCTTGTCCTTGGTGACGTCGGGTGCCGTTCATTGTTGTATGGCGGGGCTCTTGTCCCGGTCCCCGAAAATGGCGGTGACTGGCGGCCATCTTGAGTGTGGTTGCTCCTCGGTGTGTGCCACGTGGTGCTTGTGCTGGGCCTCTGATCGAAAGCTGTGATGTGCTCCAGCATTTTGAAAATTGTTTGCGGTTGTGCAACAATTAAACCGTTTCTGATTTGCGGATCAACGTGGTTTATGAGTAGGGCAATTACTTTCGTGTCTGACAGTGGCGGCTCTATTTGTTTGCGGTTGTGCAACAATTAAACCGTTTCTGATTTGCGGATCAACGTGGTTTATGAGTAGGGCAATTACTTTCGTGTCTGACAGTGGCGGCTCTATTTGTTTGCGGTTGTGCAACAATTAAACCGTTTCTGATTTGCGGATCAACGTGGTTTATGAGTAGGGCAATTACTTTCGTGTCTGACAGTGGCGGCTCTATTTGTTTGCGGTTGTGCAACAATTAAACCGTTTCTGATTTGCGGATCAACGTGGTTTATGAGTAGGGCAATTACTTTCGTGTCTGACAGTGGCGGCTCTATTTGTTTGCGGTTGTGCAACAATTAAACCGTTTCTGATTTGCGGATCAACGTGGTTTATGAGTAGGGCAATTACTTTCGTGTCTGACAGTGGCGGCTCTATTTGTTTGCGGTTGTGCAACAATTAAACCGTTTCTGATTTGCGGATCAACGTGGTTTATGAGTAGGGCAATTACTTTCGTGTCTGACAGTGGCGGCTCTATTTGTTTGCTCTTCTGCGACAATTTTAGAACGTAGTCGATCAAGCTACCGTGAATGTTCTGACAGTGGCGGCTCTATTTGTTTGCTCTTCTGCGACAATTTTAGAACGTAGTCGATCAAGCTACCGTGAATGTTCTGACAGTGGCGGCTCTATTTGTTTGCTCTTCTGCGACAATTTTAGAACGTAGTCGATCAAGCTACCGTGAATGTTCTGACAGTAGCGGCTCTATTTGTTTGCTCTTCTGCGACAATTTTAGAACGTAGTCGATCAAGCTACCGTGAATGTTCTGACAGTGGCGGCTCTATTTGTTTGCTCTTCTGCGACAATTTTAGAACGTAGTCGATCAAGCTACCGTGAATGTTCTGACAGTGGCGGCTCTATTTGTTTGCTCTTCTGCGACAATTTTAGAACGTAGTCGATCAAGCTACCGTGAATGTTCTGTTGAGCTGTAACCTTACTTTGTGGACTTCTGTTGGTCCCCAGTAACGGAGTAGAAAAGCTTGTTTGAATTCACTGTACGATAAAGAATCCCCCAACGTGAGACGCAGCCAGTTTAGTGCACGCCCTTTTAAACATTTACGCACAGCAATTAACTTAATTTCGTCTGGAGTGGCTTTAAGTCGAAAATATTGCTCCAATTCGCTAATAAACTCTTTAGGGTGATCCCCTTTAACCTCATCAAACATTGGAGGTGATAACTCATTAAGCAAGTGCGAATTTAGACTACTGTTAGAATGAGAGCAGGTGACCGAAGGTGTTACACTTCTAGCATGAACATCCTGGTTATATAAATTGTGTACATTGTTGGTGGCCTCGCCCGGTAACAATGGAGTGCTGCCGGGGTCCGCCGATTTTTGGCATTCACTAAGTGAACTTGGATTTGCAGTAAGTTTTAGATCTAATCGTTCTACATTATTCCTCAATTCAATCATGTCTTTGTCATGCACTGTATTCATTGTTTGGACCGCATTTCTGAGTTCATTAATTTCAAATGAATTGGCTACTAGGGATGAATTTACAACTGTCTTAACCGCTTTTAGTTCGGAATCTACCCTTGCTGCTAATGCCTGGTGGTTGTTTGCTAAGGTGTCTTTTACCTGTCCGAACTGGTTTTGCATGGCCTCGTTCTGAGCTGTTAATGTGTCTACCTGAGCAGTGAAAATTGTGACAAAGTGGCTATTTCGCCTTTATTTACAAGCAATTCTTGTTTTAATGTTTCAACCTCTGATTTTATGTTTTCCTGCCCTAAACTGATCTGTTCTAACATTTCCTGTACATAATTTAATTGTTGATTGCTATTTGTTATGATTTTTTGTTCTAATTGTTAGCTATTTTCTATGATTTTATCTTGTAACTGTTCCTGTAATTGTTGACTATTTGCTGTGATTTTCTTCTCTAATTGTTTGTTCGCGTCACTCAGTGTTGATGTTAACAAAGACTGCAGCATCTGCATTAAACTGACAGAGCTGTGTCCAGAATTTCTACCATAATTATGGCCTCTGCTGATGTGGTTTGTGTTACAAAAGTATGTGGCTAAGGTAAAATGTGAATATTTTGCTGGCACAGAGGTGGAGCACTGGCTTCTCCCTCTACATGTGTGTCAGCGTTGGATTTTTCCGCCATGGTTACAATTTTGTTGTTTCTGAGCAACATGCAATGTTAACTTTCAACAATTGAGCCTGATATAGTTTATAAATTTTACTTTGGTACTTTACTCAATGTAGACTTTAAGGTCTGGAAGTTCTGGAAGGTCTCGGTGCTGGTGTGTGGACTACTAGACCACGTGAGTAGGTAAATATAGAGAGAGCTGGCGCAGTTTTTTGCGTTTATATGGGAAAGGATAGGGAAAACGAGGGTAGATGCGACTGTTCAAGGAGGAAAATGCGTTTATAGGGGAGAGATAGGGAATACCAGGGCTGATGCTAGGCTAGTCAGATGCTAAAGGAGGGAGGGATATGCTTTATACGAGAGAGATATGGAATACAAGGAAAGTAGGTATATATAGAGAGATCGAGCACAGTTTTTTGCGTTTATATGGGAAAGGATAGGCAAAACGAGGCTAGATGCGACGGTTCAAGGAGGAAAATGCGTTTATATGGGCGAGATAGGGAATACGAGGACTGACGCTAGGCTAGTCAGATGCTAAAGGAGGGAGGGATATGCTTTATACGAGAGAGATAGGGAATACAAGGAAAGATGCTAGGCTAGACAGAGGCTGAGTAAAGTATGGTTTATATGAGCGGTATAGGATAACGATGAGAGGTGTTAGACTAGACAGGGCTTGAAACGTAGTGCATGGTTTATATGAGAGATATAGGAAAACGAGGAAAGGTGTTAGGCTAGACAGAGGTCGAGGAGTAGAGTATGGTTTATATGAGAAGTATAGGAAAACGAGGAGAGGTATTAGGTTAGGAGAATTGAGTATGTGTTTATAAGGAGAGACGAGAAAACGGTGAGAGATCCTATGCTAGGATAGACAGGTGTTAAAGTTAGGTTAGATAGGAAACCAAGGAGTGATACTCAGCTAGAGGGGGGGCAGGAGGGAATACTCTTTATGAGAGGTAGAGGATCAGGGGAGTGGTGTTAGGCTAGACAGAGGTTGAGAGTAGAGTATGCGTTTATATGTATGGGAAGTATAGGAAAACGCGGAGAGGTGTTAGGCTAGACAGAGGTCGAGGAGTAGAGTATGGTTTATATGAGAGGTACAGGGAAACGAGGAGAGGAGTTAGGCTAGGCAGAAGTCGAGGAGTAGAGTATGGTTTATATGAGAGGTATAGGAACAGGAGGAGAGGTGTTAGGCTAGACAGATACTAAAGGAGTAGCAATATGGACTTATATACAGGAGAGATAGGGAATAGGAGGTGCTAGACTTGAAAGCGACTTTAGACGTGAACTTAGTGGAAAACTGTTTGATGTCAATGTTAGACCGCTAATTCTAGACATGCCCATCACGTAACCTATTCAGGGAAAAGGTGAGTTGTTCAGGGGAAAAAGGTGACTGCTCAGGGAAAAAGGTGACCCACAAAGGGAAAAAGTCGACCAGTAAAGGGAAAAATGTCACCAGCAAAGGGAAAAAGGTGAGCAACAAAGGGAAAGAGGTGACCACCAAAGGGAAAACGGTGAGCCATAAAGGGAAAAAGGTGACCTGCAACGGGAAAAGCTAACCCACTAACACTAACAGGTAAGTAATTCAGCTAGTATTGCAAGAGGTTGACTGGATCATAGCAGTGTATGATTTCACAGGTAATTCAGCTAGTATCGTATGTATTTAGGCTAATTCATCTAGTATCACAGGATAGATTCCAGAGGCTAACTGTATCATGGCTCTGCATGATTTCACAGGTACTTCAGCTAGTATCGTAGGTATTTAGGCTAATTCAGCTAGTATCACAAGAGAATAGATTCTAGGGTAGGGTATAGCATAGTTTCATATTTCACAGTTAATTCAGAGGGTATCGTAGGTATTTAGGATAATTCAAGTAACATAGGTGTTTAGAGTAATTAAGCAAGCATTACAGGAGGGTAGGTTACAGGAGTTGGTTATAACCTAGCTTCGTATTTCACAGATAGTTCAGGTAATATCGTAAGTATTTGAGGTAATCGACATAGCTTCACAGATATTATTGATAAATTCGGTCAGAGATTTGTATCACAGCTATTTAAGGTAAATGCAGGTGATTCAGGTTGTATCAATGGTATTTGAGTCATTTTAACAGGTAATTCAGATAGTATCACGGGTGCTCGTGCTAATTTAGAGCAGGAATACGTATCAGAGCTAGTTAAGGTAATTTCACATGATTCGGGTAGTATCACAGGTATTTAAATCATTTTCACAGCCAATTCAGCTAGTATCTTGAGCATTTAAGCTAATTCAGCTAGTATCACAGGAGGCTAGATTCCAGAGGCTAACTGCATCACAGCTATGCATGATTTCACAGCTAATTCAGCTAGTATCGTGAGCATTTAAGCTAATTCAGCTAGTATCACAGGAGGCTAGATTCCAGAGGCTAACTGCATCACAGCTATGCATGATTTCACAGCTAATTCAGCTAGTATCGTGAGCATTTAAGCTAATTCAGCTAGTATCACAGGAGGCTAGATTCCAGAGGCTAAATGCATCATAGCTATGCATGATTTCACAGCTAATTCAGCTAGTATCGTAGGTATTTAGGCTAATTCAGGTAGTATCACAGGAGGCTAGATTCCAGGGTTGGGTATAGCATAGTTTCATATTTCAAGGTAATTCAGAGGGTATCGTAGGTATTTAGGATAATTCAAGTAACATAGGTGCTTAGAGTAATTAAGCAAGCATTACAGGAGGGTAGGTTCCAGGGGTTGGTTATAGCCTAGTTTCGTATTTTACAGATAGTTCAGGTAATATCATAAGTATTTGGATAATCAGCATAGTTTCACAGATGCTCGTAATAATTTCGATCAGAGATTTGTATCACGGCTATTTAAGGTAAATGCAGCTGATTCAGGTTGTATCAATGGTATTTGAGTCATTTTAATAGGCAATTCTGATAGTATCACAGGTGCTCGTACTAATTTAGAGCAGAAATTCGTATCTGAGCTATTTAATGTAATTTCACACGATTCAGGTAGTATCACAGGTATTTAAGTCATTTTAACAGGCAATTCAACTAGTATCACAGGTACTCATGGTAATATAGAGAGTAATTCGATTATAAAACTTTTCTCATCCAACGTTACAACAATTTATATACTTTTTTCTAAATCTTACAAACTTATTATATGTTAAACAGTTATTGTACGATGCGGAGAGGGATAAACTGCATATTGGTTCACAAATTGAAAAGCTTTACGTCAACATACCTTTATTTTAGTTCGTTATAGATGTCTCTCCCCTTTTATCTAGGCTTGAGACTAGCACTAGGATTGCTCCTAATGGCAGGGTTACCACCTTCCCTTCCATCTTCTTCTTTCTTCACCAGGCGTCAGCTATCTGCATATACAGCACACAGATACCTTCTTTTTAAGATTGTAGACTCACTAGAAAATCTTTATCTTTAACTTACATTCTTTTAAGCACTGTTTGTAATGGCGTAATGTCCATACGCATATGTTGTTATCCCGTCCTCAGCAAAAACGTTTATCATCAAACGGAGTCAATGCAATTTTATTCACTTGTACTGTAGCAAGGGCATGCTTTCGTGATAGGATCAGATTCATAGGTGTTCTGATGATTTCACTGGTTTTAAGACAGTCTGTATAGCTGTCAAACGAAATGTACTGCTTAATAGCGCTACGTTTTATACCTTTAATCTTTTTTATCATTGACCCTTGAATATCTAAGGCATACATCTTAGGACGTAGTCCAACAAAGCTTAGGATGATTTTGCTATTAGCCTCATCTTTAAATTTTCCCAATACCTTCTTGTTCTGAGTAGAGTAACATATATGGTTGGCAGGGTAATCAGCTGTATCGAGATGCTCAAGAAAACGTAGCTTGTCCTGGTACACATCTTCAGTTGTTACACGATGAATGAACGAATCAGTGTCCATATACATAAGCTTCAGGTTTTCAGCTCCATAATAAGGCAACAAAACGTCGTAATGATAGTTATACATTAATGTCTTGGAGATGTCCAACACACTCATACCAATGTATATAGGCTTGTTGAATACAATCTGACGAGAGGCCATATGTACAGCAGCTAGATTATCAGCATATATCGTCCTGTCGATAAACGTAGGCTTGGCGATCAGCTTCTCTAGAGTTTTTTCATTGGTCACCAGTCGTATATCCATACGGTTACGCAGGTTCTCCATAGTTTTTCCAAACATAGCGTTGTTAAAGAGCTTGTAGAGATCCTTCTCGAAATCATTTGCAACTTGTTGTCGTAGCCTGTTGTTAAATTCCACATAAGGTTTCAACCACTGAGACTGTCGGAATTGTAGCACACGATGGATTTTTGTTAGTCGTAGTCCATGACTAAGAGCTTGCTTCAAAGCCATGTAATGCACTACATACTTCTTTCGAGGTCCAAGATGAGGTATCAGTTTCTTTGTAGATGATTCCAATGGTTTCATACACTCTGGCAGGAATGGTAGATCGTTGTGTAGATCGTGAAGTTCTGCAGGATACTCGATGTCGACTTCTAATATGTACCCATGAGGATCATCTTCTTGTAGTGTTTCTAAGTTGATTTCTTCAGGTGACACCCACTGAAATCCACCAAAAGGAAGGGCGTGACACATTGCCCACCCATATTGGTTATTTGCGTCCTCGTATGTGATAAATTGGGTTGGTCTCGTCGGATCAAACTTCTCCATATAAGTGTTATTAGCCCCAGCATACCGATGAGAAACTTGGCATAAACCTCCTCTTATACCTGATTCCACCATGAGTAGTTGATCATAATCTTGTAACAGCTCTAACTTAATTGCAGTATACAGTAACATAGCGTCCCATGTTAGACCTGGAGAGGTAAAATAATGGGCGGGATCGACTTTGTGTGTTTTAAGGGTTTGCTCTCTGAACGTCTCAAAGACGTCAGCTAGAAGAAGTACATCCGAAGTTAAGTAGAGATCGCTGTACTCTCCCAGGTTTCTCACATTAAACAGCTCCCATACATTTCTAGCATGATCGTAGTCAGCATCAGTAATTTCTTCTTCATTTAATCTATTGTAGAAGGAGTCCTTAGGAGGCAAGCAGGTCTCGTTCAGGGCATCCCATGACGTAACAAAATCATATGGAAATACACCCTTACGGGTCATCAACTTCAATTTGTCTTCTCCAAAGTACTTTAACGTTTCAGGATACGAGGTTAGATTTTTTACCAACTTATCCAAGCTTGTACTGAGGAATCGGAAGCTGTCCACAAATCGAAGCTTTATATCTCCTACATACTTGGTGAATGAGATATAGCTTTCTTCAGAGTTAGGAATTACCTCCACACGTTCACTTGTACAACCCAGCTCCTTAACAATGAAATGAGAGTCATATCCGCTAAGGTTATGCATGAAGACTGGTATATATTTAGGTGTTTTGCAGGCTAAATTACATTCATTATGAAGACTTCCACGATATTCACCGCTGATGTGATCATGGTCGCGTACTTTATAGTTCTCTTCTGTAAAGGGTTTTCTACACAAGTAGCATGTCGTAGAAGACTCGAAATCCTTTTGCTGTTGATTCGTAAGTTTCAGAGGCTTAGCAGATTTGTATATATTACCAATCATTTTTGCAAGAGATGTCAGGTACAGCATAAACTTCTGAGCAGCATCAGCACCACGATACACATAGGGATGCTTAGGAAGATCAGTTTCGAGATGTTCAACACTGGATGTAGGTTTCACGTAAACACAGAAGCTCATTGGTGTGTGCTCTTGATAAGGTGTTGTATAGGAAGTTTCAGGATTGGGTGTACACGTATGGCATGGAGTGAGAATACTCTCAAAATCCGCATAGATGACATAAGGTACTTTCAGCATCCTCTCAACATTTTTAAACTGTACAATTGATTTCTCCTTGGTAGGCATAACTACCCTTGCAACACCATGTTGAATACAGACGGTTGCATGTTCTTGTAGTTTTTCCTGTCCACTTCGTCCGCTCTGGTCATCAAAATGTGTAAAGCAGCGCTTACAAGTATAAACCCGTCCATTATGGTTAGTTTTCTGGCGTCGAACGAGTTTCTCAAAATTCTTTATATACACGTAGTGATGTTTTCCACTGCTATCATTCAATAGTAGCAGGTCGCGATGTTCAGGTAGTTCAATATCAGCAACCTTTATCGGATACACTTCATGCTTCTCATCCAGCCCGAAAACGTTAATAGACATATTGTTAAGCTTCTCAAATTTAGGTATTTGAGAAAGTTGAGTAGGGTAGGAAACACAGCTGAAGTCGTACTTGTCTTGAAGTTGTTTGTATTTGTTCACACGCTGTGCATTCTTCCCTATGAATTTAGCTAATACAGAGTACATGAAACATTTCTCGTCGGTAAAGTTCTGAATGTTTATACACGCTTCTTTAGCTCCGACAGATGACGGTAGTGGTATGTAGCTACTTCCTCGTAACGGGTTGTACTTGTTGATACGAAGTCGAACTCCTTCCACAGCAAGCAAAGCCCAGCTGCTACCCTTAAGCTGAGACTCCTCCATTTCAGTCACCAATTTCTTGAATTTCACTTCCATCGTTGACTCCAGATCAGTTTCCAGGAAAACAGCTTGATTCCGTGTTTTAAATGTTTTGTCACAGGTTTCTCCAATACTGTTAACAAATCGACACTCAGCCAGCAGATTAATTTTAACACTCTTATGAATGCTAAGCTCTTTATGCACAGCCTGGATTATACGTTGTTTTGCCTCTTGCAGATACATATTTAGGTCCTTAGCTGATTCGCATCGTATAAAATACGATTTCAATCGTCCTTCGAATGAAGTTTCGTATTCTTTCATATCACAGTCCTCCATTGTTGACAGTAACTGATGTTTAGTTGGCTCCAATCTTCTTTTCTTCTGAGGGCTGCTTATTTCACATATATCTTCGTGTCGCTGTCCCTTATAACAATCTTTGAAGGTTACATTACAATGTTTACATTTGAAGAGCTTCTTGCAGCTCATCTCGTGTCTTCTCTTGTCATAACCTCGGAGGAACTTCTTCCCACATTTTCCGCATGCATATCCAGTAGCGCTTGGAATAATATCCTTATACGCTGAGTTATTCATCTTTATTCTTGATGTAATAACGTATTAATCACTGATCAATGAAATGTAGACCTCTTCACCTTGACACCACTTTAGAAAGCTGATTATTCTTGGAGAGAACACGATGTTAACACCTCAAGACTAATTAGCACAATGAAGTCCAATGCCCTAGATCACCATATTTATAGAGGGAGCACGAACCTTTTAGATCAATCATAAACTCGCTCCATAACCACCTGTATATGATCGCTCAACGTGTACTAACCCCCCAGCCATATAACCTCAAGTCTAGAGACAGGATGTTTATGACGTCACACCCAGAGACAGGATGTCTGGCAGCATCAAACACGTTTAAACTCGTCTCATAACTACCTGCTTATGCTGTCACACCAGCAAGAGAAGTATTCCCACACGCTCATTCAGACATATATTTCAAATTCAAGCCCACCACCACCATCACCACCTATTGTACCAAGGTTAATTCAAGCTGTATTATCACAATACTTAAAAGTAAAAGCTTAAAAGGAAACCTAGAAGATTTTCCCCCTTATTTACTTAATTATTTCATGTTTTTATTCCCTTTTCAATTCTTCCTTTCCATCTTCTCACAGAAAGACCATTACATTTCACTACAATCATGAGAAAAGCAATTTTTCCAGAGTTACACAGATTCTAAGCTTCTAAATCGAACCCGGTAATACTTTTAATAAATGTATTTTAGCTCCCCAATATCAGCATCTACCATTTGATCTTTACTCGAACCTGATATGATCCATAAGCTTGAAGATATATGAAATCACCCTTCGGGATTCGATCTGAGTACTTTAAAGTAATATTTGTCACGATAACGATATTTAAGGACTAGATACTCTGTTTGCGTTTACCTTGACATGTTTATCTAAATTAAATTACGAGTTATTAAATTTTTGCAAGTAAATTTCATTGAATCGGTATTCGAACCCAGAACACCAGGAACAGGATAATTTATAATATTAGTCTGACATGTTAAACAAAGTTGTATGCAGTTACATCATCGATCTAAGTGATATATTCTAGTGTACAGAGGAAAATTAAGAAAGTCATTAAAAGATGGGGAATCGAACCAAGCACAACTGATTGACAATTATATACAGCATTAATCACCCATCACAGAAGCTATCAATCATGCTTTGCTGCACTCCTCTACCTCACTTAGTTCCCGAGATAATGAAAATTTAAAAATTAAGGATCGAACCCAGGACGTCAGGTATCTAATTACACATTTACAAGATACTACCTAATATCATAAACGCAATAAAGTTTATTTGGCGTCTTTATCTTAATTGGTTTAGGAGTTATTAAATTTATAAGTAAATTTCATCGAATCAGTATTCGAACCCAGAACACCAAGAACAAAATAATTTATAATATGAGTTTGGTATGCTTAAAGGTGCTGTATGTAGTTACAGCATCAATGTAACTGATATTTTCTAGAGTATAGAGTAAAATTAAGGAAGTCATTAAAAAATCGGGATTCGAACTAGAGACAACTGATTAAAAATTATATACAGTATTAATTACACATTATAACAGCTATCAAACATGCTTTGGTCCATTCCTCTAGCTTTCTTAGTTTCCGAGATAATGAAGTTTTTAAAATTAAGGATCGAACCCAGGACACCAGGTACCAAAATATACATCCACAAGAAACTAGCTAACGACATTAATGTAATAAAGTTTATTTGGCGTCTTTATCTTAATTAGTCTCTGAGTTATTAGAAGATGAATTTGCATTCACTCCTAGGATTCGAACCCAGGCATCCCGGTCAACTTGGAACAAGATCGTAATGACGCGGCGCATTCCAAAGAATTGATTAGTTTTTATCCCATTGTTCTATCTCTTTTCATTCAGGAGATATAAGCGATTAAACAGTAGAAAAAAAAATGGGCGGGGCATGCCGGCATAGATCAAAGAACCTTTATCAGATGTCGGCATCTCTCTGTGCGCCAGAACATACCTTTTATTTCTACTGTTTAATCGCTTATATCTCCTGAATGAAAAGAGATAGAACAATGGGATAAAAACTAATCAATTCTTTGGAATGCGCCGCGTCATTAGGATCTTGTTCCAAGTTGACCGGGATGCCTGGGTTCGAATCCTAGGAGTGAATGCAAATTCATCTTCTAATAACTCAGAGACTAATTAAGATAAAGACGCCAAATAAACTTTATTACATTAATGTCGTTAGCTAGTTTCTTGTGGATGTATATTTTGGTACCTGGTGTCCTGGGTTCGATCCTTAATTTTAAAAACTTCATTATCTCGGAAACTAAGAAAGCTAGAGGAATGGACCAAAGCATGTTTGATAGCTGTTATAATGTGTAATTAATACTGTATATAATTTTTAATCAGTTGTCTCTAGTTCGAATCCCGATTTTTTAATGACTTCCTTAATTTTACTCTATACTCTAGAAAATATCAGTTACATTGATGCTGTAACTACATACAGCACCTTTAAGCATACCAAACTCATATTATAAATTATTTTGTTCTTGGTGTTCTGGGTTCGAATACTGATTCGATGAAATTTACTTATAAATTTAATAACTCCTAAACCAATTAAGATAAAGACGCCAAATAAACTTTATTGCGTTTATGATATTAGGTAGTATCTTGTAAATGTGTAATTAGATACCTGACGTCCTGGGTTCGATCCTTAATTTTTAAATTTTCATTATCTCGGGAACTAAGTGAGGTAGAGGAGTGCAGCAAAGCATGATTGATAGCTTCTGTGATGGGTGATTAATGCTGTATATAATTGTCAATCAGTTGTGCTTGGTTCGATTCCCCATCTTTTAATGACTTTCTTAATTTTCCTCTGTACACTAGAATATATCACTTAGATCGATGATGTAACTGCATACAACTTTGTTTAACATGTCAGACTAATATTATAAATTATCCTGTTCCTGGTGTTCTGGGTTCGAATACCGATTCAATGAAATTTACTTGCAAAAATTTAATAACTCGTAATTTAATTTAGATAAACATGTCAAGGTAAACGCAAACAGAGTATCTAGTCCTTAAATATCGTTATCGTGACAAATATTACTTTAAAGTACTCAGATCGAATCCCGAAGGGTGATTTCATATATCTTCAAGCTTATGGATCATATCAGGTTCGAGTAAAGATCAAATGGTAGATGCTGATATTGGGGAGCTAAAATACATTTATTAAAAGTATTACCGGGTTCGATTTAGAAGCTTAGAATCTGTGTAACTCTGGAAAAATTGCTTTTCTCATGATTGTAGTGAAATGTAATGGTCTTTCTGTGAGAAGATGGAAAGGAAGAATTGAAAAGGGAATAAAAACATGAAATAATTAAGTAAATAAGGGGGAAAATCTTCTAGGTTTCCTTTTAAGCTTTTACTTTTAAGTATTGTGATAATACAGCTTGAATTAACCTTGGTACAATAGGTGGTGATGGTGGTGGTGGGCTTGAATTTGAAATATATGTCTGAATGAGCGTGTGGGAATACTTCTCTTGCTGGTGTGACAGCATAAGCAGGTAGTTATGAGACGAGTTTAAACGTGTTTGATGCTGCCAGACATCCTGTCTCTGGGTGTGACGTCATAAACATCCTGTCTCTAGACTTGAGGTTATATGGCTGGGGGGTTAGTACACGTTGAGCGATCATATACAGGTGGTTATGGAGCGAGTTTATGATTGATCTAAAAGGTTCGTGCTCCCTCTATAAATATGGTGATCTAGGGCATTGGACTTCATTGTGCTAATTAGTCTTGAGGTGTTAACATCGTGTTCTCTCCAAGAATAATCAGCTTTCTAAAGTGGTGTCAAGGTGAAGAGGTCTACATTTCATTGATCAGTGATTAATACGTTATTACATCAAGAATAAAGATGAATAACTCAGCGTATAAGGATATTATTCCAAGCGCTACTGGATATGCATGCGGAAAATGTGGGAAGAAGTTCCTCCGAGGTTATGACAAGAGAAGACACGAGATGAGCTGCAAGAAGCTCTTCAAATGTAAACATTGTAATGTAACCTTCAAAGATTGTTATAAGGGACAGCGACACGAAGATATATGTGAAATAAGCAGCCTTCAGAAGAAAAGAAGATTGGAGCCAACTAAACATCAGTTACTGTCAACAATGGAGGACTGTGATATGAAAGAATACGAAACTTCATTCGAAGGACGATTGAAATCGTATTTTATACGATGCGAATCAGCTAAGGACCTAAATATGTATCTGCAAGAGGCAAAACAACGTATAATCCAGGCTGTGCATAAAGAGCTTAGCATTCATAAGAGTGTTAAAATTAATCTGCTGGCTGAGTGTCGATTTGTTAACAGTATTGGAGAAACCTGTGACAAAACATTTAAAACACGGAATCAAGCTGTTTTCCTGGAAACTGATCTGGAGTCAACGATGGAAGTGAAATTCAAGAAATTGGTGACTGAAATGGAGGAGTCTCAG
Organism: Deroplatys truncata; assembly: GCA_030765065.1. NCBI lineage: Eukaryota > Metazoa > Arthropoda > Insecta > Mantodea > Mantidae > Deroplatys > Deroplatys truncata. Next base: position 213,851,161 of record CM060988.1, on the reverse strand, counting down.
CTTAAGGGTAGCAGCTGGGCTTTGCTTGCTGTGGAAGGAGTTCGACTTCGTATCAACAAGTACAACCCGTTACGAGGAAGTAGCTACATACCACTACCGTCATCTGTCGGAGCTAAAGAAGCGTGTATAAACATTCAGAACTTTACCGACGAGAAATGTTTCATGTACTCTGTATTAGCTAAATTCATAGGGAAGAATGCACAGCGTGTGAACAAATACAAACAACTTCAAGACAAGTACGACTTCAGCTGTGTTTCCTACCCTACTCAACTTTCTCAAATACCTAAATTTGAGAAGCTTAACAATATGTCTATTAACGTTTTCGGGCTGGATGAGAAGCATGAAGTGTATCCGATAAAGGTTGCTGATATTGAACTACCTGAACATCGCGACCTGCTACTATTGAATGATAGCAGTGGAAAACATCACTACGTGTATATAAAGAATTTTGAGAAACTCGTTCGACGCCAGAAAACTAACCATAATGGACGGGTTTATACTTGTAAGCGCTGCTTTACACATTTTGATGACCAGAGCGGACGAAGTGGACAGGAAAAACTACAAGAACATGCAACCGTCTGTATTCAACATGGTGTTGCAAGGGTAGTTATGCCTACCAAGGAGAAATCAATTGTACAGTTTAAAAATGTTGAGAGGATGCTGAAAGTACCTTATGTCATCTATGCGGATTTTGAGAGTATTCTCACTCCATGCCATACGTGTACACCCAATCCTGAAACTTCCTATACAACACCTTATCAAGAGCACACACCAATGAGCTTCTGTGTTTACGTGAAACCTACATCCAGTGTTGAACATCTCGAAACTGATCTTCCTAAGCATCCCTATGTGTATCGTGGTGCTGATGCTGCTCAGAAGTTTATGCTGTACCTGACATCTCTTGCAAAAATGATTGGTAATATATACAAATCTGCTAAGCCTCTGAAACTTACGAATCAACAGCAAAAGGATTTCGAGTCTTCTACGACATGCTACTTGTGTAGAAAACCCTTTACAGAAGAGAACTATAAAGTACGCGACCATGATCACATCAGCGGTGAATATCGTGGAAGTCTTCATAATGAATGTAATTTAGCCTGCAAAACACCTAAATATATACCAGTCTTCATGCATAACCTTAGCGGATATGACTCTCATTTCATTGTTAAGGAGCTGGGTTGTACAAGTGAACGTGTGGAGGTAATTCCTAACTCTGAAGAAAGCTATATCTCATTCACCAAGTATGTAGGAGATATAAAGCTTCGATTTGTGGACAGCTTCCGATTCCTCAGTACAAGCTTGGATAAGTTGGTAAAAAATCTAACCTCGTATCCTGAAACGTTAAAGTACTTTGGAGAAGACAAATTGAAGTTGATGACCCGTAAGGGTGTATTTCCATATGATTTTGTTACGTCATGGGATGCCCTGAACGAGACCTGCTTGCCTCCTAAGGACTCCTTCTACAATAGATTAAATGAAGAAGAAATTACTGATGCTGACTACGATCATGCTAGAAATGTATGGGAGCTGTTTAATGTGAGAAACCTGGGAGAGTACAGCGATCTCTACTTAACTTCGGATGTACTTCTTCTAGCTGACGTCTTTGAGACGTTCAGAGAGCAAACCCTTAAAACACACAAAGTCGATCCCGCCCATTATTTTACCTCTCCAGGTCTAACATGGGACGCTATGTTACTGTATACTGCAATTAAGTTAGAGCTGTTACAAGATTATGATCAACTACTCATGGTGGAATCAGGTATAAGAGGAGGTTTATGCCAAGTTTCTCATCGGTATGCTGGGGCTAATAACACTTATATGGAGAAGTTTGATCCGACGAGACCAACCCAATTTATCACATACGAGGACGCAAATAACCAATATGGGTGGGCAATGTGTCACGCCCTTCCTTTTGGTGGATTTCAGTGGGTGTCACCTGAAGAAATCAACTTAGAAACACTACAAGAAGATGATCCTCATGGGTACATATTAGAAGTCGACATCGAGTATCCTGCAGAACTTCACGATCTACACAACGATCTACCATTCCTGCCAGAGTGTATGAAACCATTGGAATCATCTACAAAGAAACTGATACCTCATCTTGGACCTCGAAAGAAGTATGTAGTGCATTACATGGCTTTGAAGCAAGCTCTTAGTCATGGACTACGACTAACAAAAATCCATCGTGTGCTACAATTCCGACAGTCTCAGTGGTTGAAACCTTATGTGGAATTTAACAACAGGCTACGACAACAAGTTGCAAATGATTTCGAGAAGGATCTCTACAAGCTCTTTAACAACGCTATGTTTGGAAAAACTATGGAGAACCTGCGTAACCGTATGGATATACGACTGGTGACCAATGAAAAAACTCTAGAGAAGCTGATCGCCAAGCCTACGTTTATCGACAGGACGATATATGCTGATAATCTAGCTGCTGTACATATGGCCTCTCGTCAGATTGTATTCAACAAGCCTATATACATTGGTATGAGTGTGTTGGACATCTCCAAGACATTAATGTATAACTATCATTACGACGTTTTGTTGCCTTATTATGGAGCTGAAAACCTGAAGCTTATGTATATGGACACTGATTCGTTCATTCATCGTGTAACAACTGAAGATGTGTACCAGGACAAGCTACGTTTTCTTGAGCATCTCGATACAGCTGATTACCCTGCCAACCATATATGTTACTCTACTCAGAACAAGAAGGTATTGGGAAAATTTAAAGATGAGGCTAATAGCAAAATCATCCTAAGCTTTGTTGGACTACGTCCTAAGATGTATGCCTTAGATATTCAAGGGTCAATGATAAAAAAGATTAAAGGTATAAAACGTAGCGCTATTAAGCAGTACATTTCGTTTGACAGCTATACAGACTGTCTTAAAACCAGTGAAATCATCAGAACACCTATGAATCTGATCCTATCACGAAAGCATGCCCTTGCTACAGTACAAGTGAATAAAATTGCATTGACTCCGTTTGATGATAAACGAATTATTGCTGAGGACGGGATAACAACATATGCGTATGGACATTACGCCATTACAAACAGTGCTTAAAAGAATTAAGTTAAAGATAAAGATTTTCTAGTGAGTCTACAATCTTAAAAAGAAGGTATCTGTGTGCTGTATATGCAGATAACTGACGCCTGATGAAGAAAGAAGAAGATGGAAGGGAAGGTGGTAACCCTGCCATTAGGAGCAATCCTAGTGCTAGTCTCAAGCCTAGATAAAAGGGGAGAGACATCTATAACGAACTAAAATAAAGGTATGTTGACGTAAAGCTTTTCAATTTGTGAACCAATATGCAGTTTATCCCTCTCCGCATCGTACAATAACTGTTTAACATATAATAAGTTTGTAAGATTTAGAAAAAAGTATATAAATTGTTGTAACGTTGGATGAGAAAAGTTTTATAATCGAATTACTCTCTATATTACCATGAGTACCTGTGATACTAGTTGAATTGCCTGTTAAAATGACTTAAATACCTGTGATACTACCTGAATCGTGTGAAATTACATTAAATAGCTCAGATACGAATTTCTGCTCTAAATTAGTACGAGCACCTGTGATACTATCAGAATTGCCTATTAAAATGACTCAAATACCATTGATACAACCTGAATCAGCTGCATTTACCTTAAATAGCCGTGATACAAATCTCTGATCGAAATTATTACGAGCATCTGTGAAACTATGCTGATTATCCAAATACTTATGATATTACCTGAACTATCTGTAAAATACGAAACTAGGCTATAACCAACCCCTGGAACCTACCCTCCTGTAATGCTTGCTTAATTACTCTAAGCACCTATGTTACTTGAATTATCCTAAATACCTACGATACCCTCTGAATTACCTTGAAATATGAAACTATGCTATACCCAACCCTGGAATCTAGCCTCCTGTGATACTACCTGAATTAGCCTAAATACCTACGATACTAGCTGAATTAGCTGTGAAATCATGCATAGCTATGATGCATTTAGCCTCTGGAATCTAGCCTCCTGTGATACTAGCTGAATTAGCTTAAATGCTCACGATACTAGCTGAATTAGCTGTGAAATCATGCATAGCTGTGATGCAGTTAGCCTCTGGAATCTAGCCTCCTGTGATACTAGCTGAATTAGCTTAAATGCTCACGATACTAGCTGAATTAGCTGTGAAATCATGCATAGCTGTGATGCAGTTAGCCTCTGGAATCTAGCCTCCTGTGATACTAGCTGAATTAGCTTAAATGCTCAAGATACTAGCTGAATTGGCTGTGAAAATGATTTAAATACCTGTGATACTACCCGAATCATGTGAAATTACCTTAACTAGCTCTGATACGTATTCCTGCTCTAAATTAGCACGAGCACCCGTGATACTATCTGAATTACCTGTTAAAATGACTCAAATACCATTGATACAACCTGAATCACCTGCATTTACCTTAAATAGCTGTGATACAAATCTCTGACCGAATTTATCAATAATATCTGTGAAGCTATGTCGATTACCTCAAATACTTACGATATTACCTGAACTATCTGTGAAATACGAAGCTAGGTTATAACCAACTCCTGTAACCTACCCTCCTGTAATGCTTGCTTAATTACTCTAAACACCTATGTTACTTGAATTATCCTAAATACCTACGATACCCTCTGAATTAACTGTGAAATATGAAACTATGCTATACCCTACCCTAGAATCTATTCTCTTGTGATACTAGCTGAATTAGCCTAAATACCTACGATACTAGCTGAAGTACCTGTGAAATCATGCAGAGCCATGATACAGTTAGCCTCTGGAATCTATCCTGTGATACTAGATGAATTAGCCTAAATACATACGATACTAGCTGAATTACCTGTGAAATCATACACTGCTATGATCCAGTCAACCTCTTGCAATACTAGCTGAATTACTTACCTGTTAGTGTTAGTGGGTTAGCTTTTCCCGTTGCAGGTCACCTTTTTCCCTTTATGGCTCACCGTTTTCCCTTTGGTGGTCACCTCTTTCCCTTTGTTGCTCACCTTTTTCCCTTTGCTGGTGACATTTTTCCCTTTACTGGTCGACTTTTTCCCTTTGTGGGTCACCTTTTTCCCTGAGCAGTCACCTTTTTCCCCTGAACAACTCACCTTTTCCCTGAATAGGTTACGTGATGGGCATGTCTAGAATTAGCGGTCTAACATTGACATCAAACAGTTTTCCACTAAGTTCACGTCTAAAGTCGCTTTCAAGTCTAGCACCTCCTATTCCCTATCTCTCCTGTATATAAGTCCATATTGCTACTCCTTTAGTATCTGTCTAGCCTAACACCTCTCCTCCTGTTCCTATACCTCTCATATAAACCATACTCTACTCCTCGACTTCTGCCTAGCCTAACTCCTCTCCTCGTTTCCCTGTACCTCTCATATAAACCATACTCTACTCCTCGACCTCTGTCTAGCCTAACACCTCTCCGCGTTTTCCTATACTTCCCATACATATAAACGCATACTCTACTCTCAACCTCTGTCTAGCCTAACACCACTCCCCTGATCCTCTACCTCTCATAAAGAGTATTCCCTCCTGCCCCCCTCTAGCTGAGTATCACTCCTTGGTTTCCTATCTAACCTAACTTTAACACCTGTCTATCCTAGCATAGGATCTCTCACCGTTTTCTCGTCTCTCCTTATAAACACATACTCAATTCTCCTAACCTAATACCTCTCCTCGTTTTCCTATACTTCTCATATAAACCATACTCTACTCCTCGACCTCTGTCTAGCCTAACACCTTTCCTCGTTTTCCTATATCTCTCATATAAACCATGCACTACGTTTCAAGCCCTGTCTAGTCTAACACCTCTCATCGTTATCCTATACCGCTCATATAAACCATACTTTACTCAGCCTCTGTCTAGCCTAGCATCTTTCCTTGTATTCCCTATCTCTCTCGTATAAAGCATATCCCTCCCTCCTTTAGGATCTGACTAGCCTAGCGTCAGTCCTCGTATTCCCTATCTCGCCCATATAAACGCATTTTCCTCCTTGAACCGTCGCATCTAGCCTCGTTTTCCCTATCCTTTCCCATATAAACGCAAAAAACTGTGATCGATCTCTCTATATATACCTACTAAGGAAAGATGCTATACTAAGCAGGACTTGAAGGGTAGAATATGAGCGATATAGCTAACCGAGGAGAGGTATTAGGATAGGAGTTTTGAATGATAGAGTAGGCGTTTGTATGCGAGAGATAGGGAATACCAGGGCTGATGCTAGGCTAGACAGGGTTGAAGTAGGGAATGCGTCTTATATGAGAGAGGTAGGGGAATATGAGGAGAAGTGCTAGGCTAGTCAGGAAGGTCTGAATGACAGAGTATACGTCTATATGGGAAAAGATAGGGAAAACGAAGGTAGGTGCTAGGTTGAGAGAGTCTTCAAGGAGGAAAATGCATTTATATGAGAGCGGTAGGGCATACGGGGAGAGGTGCTAGACTAGACAGTGGCTGAGAGTAGAGTATGGTTTTATGAGAGGTATAGGAAAACGAGGAGAGTCGGTAGGCTAGACAGGTAGTGTAGCAGTAGGAATATAGACTTATATACAGGAGAGATATGGAATAGGAGGGAGATACTAGACCTTGAAAGCGACTTTAAGCGAGAACTTCATGAAAATATGTTTCATGTCAATGTTAGAACGCTAATTCTAGACATGCCCATCACGTAACCTATTCAGGGAAAAGGTGACTCGTTCAGGGGAAAAAGGTGACTGCTCAGGGAAAAAGGTGACCCACAAAGGGAAAAAGTTGACCAGCAAAGGGAAAAACGTGACCAGCAAAGGGAAAAAGGTGACCAGTAAAGGGAAAATGTGACCAGAAAAGGGAAAAAGGTGACCCACAAAGCGAAAAAGTTGACCAGCAAAGGGAAAAAGGTGACCAGCAAAGGGAAAAATGTGACCAGCAAAGGGAAAAATGTGACCAGCAAAGGGAAAAAGGTGACCACCAAAGGGAAAAAGGTGAGCCATAAAGGGAAAAAGGTGACCTGCAACGGGAAAAGCTAACCCACTCACACTAACACGTAAGTAATTCAGCTAGTATTGCAAGAGGCTGACTGCATCATAGCAGTGTATGATTTCACAGATAATTCAGCTAGTATCGTATGTATTTAGGCTAATTCATCTAGTATCACAGGAGGATACATTCCAGAGGCTAACTGATTCATGGCTCTGCATGATTTCACAGGTAATTCAGCTAGTATCGTAGGTATTTAGGCTAATTCAGCTAGTATCACAAGAGGATAGATTCCAGGGTTGGGTATAGCATAGTTTCATATTTCACAGGTAATTCAGAGGGTATCGTAGGTATTTAGGATAATTCAAGTAACATAGGTGTTTAGAGTAATTAAGCAAGCATTACAGGAGGGTAGGTTCCAGGGGTTGGTTATAACCTAGTTTAGTATTTTACAGACAGTTCAGGTAATATCGTAAGTATTTGGGTAATCAGCATAGTTTCACAGATGCTCGTGATAATTTCGATCAGAGATTTGTATCACAGCTATTTAAGGTAAATGCGGGTGATTCAGGTTGTATCAATGGTATTTGTGTCATTTTAACAGGTAATTCAGATAGTGTCTAGGTATTTGGGCGATTCAAGCATCATAGGTGTTTAGAGTAACTCAGCTAGTATCACAGGAGGCTAGATTCAATGATCAGGGTTTCGTATCAGAGCTATTTAATGTAATTTCACTTGATTCGAGTAGTATCACAGGTATTTAAGTCATTTTAACAGGTAATTCAGATAGTATCACAGGTATTCATGGTAATATAGAGAGTAATTAGATTATAGACGTTTCGCATCCAACGTTACAGCACTTTATATACTTTTTTCTAAATCTTACAAACCTTTTATATGTTAAGCAGTTAGAGGACGAGGCTGAGAGGGATAAACTGCCTGAGGGTTTACAAAATGAAACGCCATGCATCAACATACCTTAATTTAGTCCGTCGTACGTGCCTCTCCCCTTTTATCTAGGCTTGAGACTAGCACTAGGATTGCTCCTAATGGCAGGGTTAACACCTCCCCTTCCATCTTCTTCTTTCTTCATATTATGGCTGCTAGTTGCATACACAGCACGTGAGTAAACTTAATTTTTTAAGATTGTAGACTCACGAGAAAACCTTCATCTTCGACTTGCATTCTCTTAAGCACTGTTTGTAATACTGTAATGTCCATACGCATAGGTAGTTACTCCATCCTCGGCAATAACTCTTTTATCATCAAAGGGATTCAATGTAATTTTATTCACTTGTACTGTGGTAACAGCGTGCTTTCGCGATAGGATTAGATTCATGGGCGTTCTGATGATTTCACAGGTTTTAAGACAGTCTGTATAGCTGTCAAACGAAATGTACTGCTTAATAGCGCTACGTTTTATACCTTTAATCTTTTTTATCATTGAGCCTTGAATATCTAAGGTATACTTCTTAGGACATGGTCCAACAAAGCGTAGGATGATTTTGCTATTAGCCTCATCTTTAAATTTTCCCAATACCTTCTTGTTCTGAGTAGAGTGACATATATGGTTGGCAGGGTAATCAGCTGTATCGAGATGCTCAAGAAAACGTAGCTTGTCCTGGTACACATCTTCAGTTGTAACACGATGAATGAACGAGTCAGTGTCCATATACATAATCTTCAGGTTTTCAGCTCCATAATAAGGTAACAACACGTCGTAATGATAGTTATACATTAATGTCTTGGAGATGTCCAACACACTCATACCAATGTATATAGGCTTGTTGAATACAATCTGACGAGAGGCCATATGTACAGCAGCTAGATTATCAGCATATATCGTCCTGTCGATAGACGTAGGCTTGGCGATCAGCTTCTCTAGAGTTTTTTCATTGGTCACCAGTCGTATATCCATACGGTTACGCAGGTTCTCCATAGTTTTTCCAAACATGGCGTTGTTAAAGGGTTTGTAGAAATCCTTCTCGAAATCATTTGCAGCTTGATGTCGTAGCCTGTTGTTAAATTCCACCTAAGGTTTCAACCACCGAGACTGTAGGAGTTGTAGCACACGATGGATTTTTGTTAGTCGTAGTCCATGACTTAGAGCTTGCTTCAAAGCCATGTAATGCACTACATACTTCTTTCGAGGTCCAAGATGAGGTATCAGTTTCTTTGTAGATGCTTCCAATGGTTTCATACACTCAGGCAGGAAAGGTAGATCATTGTGTAGATCGTGAAGTTCTGCAGGATACTCTATGTCGACTTCTAATATGCACCCATGAGGATCATCTTCTTGTAGTGTTTCTAAGTTGATTTCTTCAGGTGACACCCACTGAAATCCACCAAAAGGAAGGGTGTGACACATTGCCCACCCATATTGGTTATTAGCGTCCTCGTATGTGATAAATTGGGATGGTCTCGACGGATCAAACTTCTCCATATAAGTGTTATTAGCCTCTGCATACCGATGAGAAACTTGACATAAACCTCCTCTTATACCTGATTTCACCATGAGCAGTTGATCATAATCTTGTAACAGCTCTAACTTAATTCCAGTATACAGTAACATAGCGTCCCATGTAAAACCTGGAGCGGTAAAATAATGGGCCGGATCGACTTTATGTGTTTTGAGGGTTTGCACTCTGAACGTCTCAAAGACGTCAGCTAGAAGAAGTACATCCGAAGTTAAGTAGAGATCGCTGTACTCTCCCAGGATTCTCACATTAAACAGCTCCCATACATTTCTAGCATGATCGTAGTCAGTATCAGTAATTTCTTCTTGATTTAATCTATTGTAGAAGGAGTCCTTAGGAGGCAAGCAGGTCACGTTCAGGGCATCCAATGACGTAACAAAATCATATGGAAATACACCCTTACGGGTCATCAACTTCAATTTGTCTTCTCCAAAGTACTTTAGCGTTTCATGATACGAGGTTAGATCTTTTATCAACTTATCCAAGCTTGTACTGAGGAATCGGAAGCTGTCCATAATACGAAGCTTTATATCTCCTACATACTTGGTGAATGAGATATAGCTTTCTTCAGAGTTAGTCATTACCTCCACACGTTCACTTGTACAACCCAGCTCCTTAACATTGAAATGAGTCATATCCGCTAAGGTTATGCATGAAGACTGGTATATATTTAGGTGTTTTACAGGCTAAATTACATTCATTATGCAGACTTCCACGATATTCACCGCTGATGTGATCATGGTCGCGTACTTTATAGTTCTCTTCTGTACAGGGTTTTCCACACAAGTAGCATGCTGAAGAAGACTCAAAATCCTTTTGCTCTTGATCCGTAAGTTTCAGAGGCTTAGCAGATTTGTATATATTACCAATCATTTTTGCAAGAGATGTCAGGTACAGCATAAACTTCTGAGCAGCATCAGCACCACGATACACAGGGTTGCTTAGGAAGACCAGTTTCGAGATGTTCAACACTGGATGTAGGCTTCACGTAAACACAGAAGCTCATTGGTGTGTGCTCTTGATAAGGCGTTGTATAGGAAGTTTCAGGATCGGGTATAAACGTATGGCATGGAGTGAGAATACTCTCAAAATCCGCATAGATGACATAAGGTACTTTCAGCATCCTCTCAACATTTTTAAACTGTACAATTGCTTTCTCCTTGCTAGGCATAACTACCCTCACAACACCATGTTGGTTACAGATTGATGTATGTTCTTGTAGTTTTTCCAGTCCACTTCGTCCGCTCTGATCATCAAAATGTGTAAAGCAGCGCTTACAGGTATAAACACGCCCATTACGTTTAGTCTTCTGACATCGAACCAGTTTCTCAAAATTCTTTATATATACGTAGTGATGTTTTCCACTACTGTCATTCAATAGTAACAGGTCACAGTGTTCAGCTAGTTCAATGTCAACATCCTTTATTGGATACACTTCATGCTTCTCATCCAGCCCGAAAACGTTAATAGACATCTTGTTAAGCTTCTCAAATTTAGATATTTTAGAAAGTGGAGTAGGGTAAGAAACACAGCTGAAGTCATACTTATCTTGAAGCTGCTTGTATTTGCTCACACGCTGCGCATCCTTCTCGATGAATTTGGCCAGTATAGAGTACATGAAACATTTCTCATCACTAAAGTTCTGGATATTTATACACGCTTTTCTTGCTTCAACAGATGACGGTAGTGGAATGTAGCTACTTCCTCGTAACGGGTTGTACTTGTTGATACGAAGTCGAAGTCCTTCCACTGCAAGCAAAGCCCAGTTGCTACCCTTAAGCTGAGACTCCTCCATTTCAGTCACCAATTTCTTGAATTTCGCTTCCAGTGTTGAGTCCAGATCTGTTTCTAGGAAAACAGGACGATTCCTTGTTTTAAATGTTTTGTCACAGGTTTCTCCAATACTGTTAACTAATCGACTCAGCCAGCAGATTAATTTTAACACTCTTGTGAATACCAAGCTCTTTATGCACAGCCTGGATTATGCGTTGTTTTGCCTCATGCAGATACATATTCAGGTCCTTTGGTGATTCACATCGTATAAACTACGATTTCAATCGTCCTTCGAATGAAGTTTCGTATTCTTTCATATCACAGTCCTCCATTGTTGACAGTAACTGATGTTTAGTTGCCTCCAATCTTCTTTTCTTCTGAGGTCTGTTTATTTCACACATATCTTCGTGTCGCTGACCCTTATAACCATCTTTGAAGGTTACATTACAATGCATACATTTGAAGAGCTTCTTACAAGTCAGCTCGTGTCTTCTCTTGTCATAATCTCGGAGGAACGTCTTACCACATTTTCCGCAAGCGTATCCAGTAGCGCTTGGAATAATATCCTTATACGCTGAATTATTCATCTTTATTCTTGATGTAATAACGTATTAATCCTTCAAGGGAAATGTAGACCTCTTCACCTTGATACCACTTTAGAAAGCTGATTATTCTTGGAGAGAACACGATGTTATCACCCCAAGACTAATTAGCACAATGAAGTCCAATGCCCTAGATCACCATATTTATAGAGGGAGCACGAACCTTTTAGATCAATCATAAACTCGCTCCATAACCAGCCGTATATGATCGCTCAACGTGTATTAATGTCACCCATATAGCCTCACGCCCAGAAGCATGATGTTTATGACGTCACACGTAGAGACAGGATGTCTGACAGCATCAAACACGTTTAAACTCGTCTCATAACTACCTGCTTATGCTGTCACACCTGCAAGAGAAGCATTCTCACACGCTCATTCAGACATATATTTCAAATTCAAAGCCTACCACCAGTCATTACACCAAAGTTAGCACAATCTAAAAGGCTTAAAAGGTAACGTAGAATATTTTCCCCCTTATTTAGTTAAATGTATGTATATACTACATTATCTCATGTTTTCATTCCCTTTTCAATTCTTCCTTTCCATCTTCTTCCAGAAAGACCATTACATTTCACTACAATCATGAGAAAAGCAACTTTTCCATAGTTACACAGATTCTAAGCTTCTAAATCGAACCCGATAATACTTTTAATAAATGTATTTTAGCTCCCCAATATCAGGATCTACCATTTAATCTTTACTAGAACCTGATATGATCCATAAGCTTGAAGATATATGAAATCACCCCTTCAGGATTCGATCTGAGTACTTTAAAGTAATATTTGTCATGATAACGATATTTAAGGACTAGATACTCTGTTTACGTTTACCTTGACATGTCTATCTAAATTAAATTACGAGTTATTAAATTTTTGCAAGTAAATTTCATTGAATCGGTATTCGAACCCAGAATACCAGGAACAAAATAATTTACAATATAATCTGACATGTTAAGCAAATCTGTATGCAGTTACATCATCGATCTAAGTGATATATTCTAGTGTAGAGGGGAAAATTAAGGAAGTCATTAAAAGATGGGGAATCGAACCAAGCACAACTGATTGACAATTATATACAGCATTAATCACCCAGTACAGAACCTATCAATCATGCTTTAGTGCACTCCTCGACCTCACTTAGTTCCCGAGATAATGAAAATTTAAAATTAAGGATCGAACCCAGGACGTCAGGTATCCAATTATACATCTACTAGATACTACCTAATAACATAAATGCTATAAAGTTTATTTGGTGTCTTTATCATAAGTCTTTTAGCAGTTAGTAAATTTATAAGTAAATTCCATTGAATCAGTATTCGAACCCAGAACACCAAGAACAAAATAATTTATAATATGAGTTTGCTATGTTAAACAAAGCTGCATGCAGTTACAGCTTCCAACTAAGTCATATATTCTAGTGTACAGAGGTAAATTAAGGAAGTCATTAAAAATCGGGAATCGAACTAAGCACAACTGATTAAAACTTTTATACAGCATTAATTGCTCATCATAAGAGCTATTAACTATGCTTTAGTTCACTCCTGTACCTTGCATAGTTCCCGAGATAATAAAGATTTAGAAATTACGGATCGAACCCAGGACGTTAGGTATCTATTTACACATCCACAAAAAACTACCTAATAACATAAATGCAATAAAGTTTATTTGTCGTCTTTATCGTAATTAGTTTAGGAGTTATTAAATTTATAATTAAATTACATTTTATCAGTACTCGAGCCCTGAACACCAGAAACAAAATTATTTACAATATTAGTTTGATATGTTAAAAAGAGCTGTATGTAGTTACAGCATCAATATAAGTGATATATTCTAGTGTACAGAGAAAAATTAAGGAAGTCATTAAAAAATCGGGTTTTGAACTAGGGACAACTGATTGAAAATTATATACAGTATTAATTACACATTATAACAGCTAACAAACATGCTTTCGTCCATTCCTCTACCTTTCTTAGTTTCCGAGATAATGGCGACTTAAAAATTAAGGATCGAACCCAGGTCACCAGGTACCCAAATATGCCTTCACAAGAAACTACCTAATGACATTAATGTAAGAAAGTTTATTTGGCGTCTTTATCTTAATTAGTTTAGGAGTTATTAGAAGATGAATTTGTAATCACTCCTAGCATTCGAACCCAGGCTTCCCGGTCAACTTGGAACAATACCCTAATGACGCGGCGCATTCCAAAGAATTGATTATTTTGTATCCCATTGTTCTATCTCTTTTCATTCAGGAGATATAAGCGATTAATCAGTAGATATAACATAGCGACTTAAGAACAAAGGAAGATCCCGACAAGCGATAAGATATAATCTACATCCTTTGTTCTATGCCGGCATGTTATATCTACTGATTAATCGCTTATATCTCCTGAATGAAAAGAGATAGAACAATGGGTCAAAAACTAATCAATTCTTTGGAATGCGCCGCGTCATTAGGGTATTGTTCGAAGTTGACCGGGAAGCCTGGGTTCGAATCCTAGGAGTGATTACAAATTCATCTTCTAATAACTCCTAAACTAAGATAAAGACGGCAAACAAACCTTCTTACATTAGTGTTATTAGGTAGTGTGTTGTGAAGGCATATTTGGGTCCCTGGTGACCTGGGTTCGATCCTTAATTTTTTAAATCGCCATTATCTTGGAAACTAAGAAAGGTACAGGAGTGGATCAACGCATGTTTGATAGCTGTTATAATGTGTAATTAATACTATATATAATTTTCAATCAGTTATCCCTAGTTCGAATCCCGATTTTTTAATGACTTCCTTAATTTTTCTCTGTACACTAGAATATATCACTTAGATTGATGCTGTAACTACATACAGCTCCTGTGAATATATAAAACTAATATTGTAAATAATTTTGTTTCTGGTGTTCTGGGTTCGAATACTGATAAAATGTAATTTAATTTTAAATTTAATAACTCCTAAACTAATTAACATAAAGACGTCAAATAAACTTTATTGCATTTATGTTATTAAGTAGTTTTTTTTGTGAATGTGTAGCTAGATACCTGACGTCCTGGATTCGATCCTTAATTTTTAAATCTTTATTATCTCGGAACTTTGCGAGGTAGAGGAGTGGTCTAAAGCATAATTGATAGGTCTTATGATGAACAATTAATGCTGTATATAATTTTCAATTAGTTGTGCTTAGTTCGATTCCCGATTTTTAATGACTTCCTTAATCTTCCTCTGTACACTAGAATATATCACTTAGTTTGATGCTGTAACTGCATACAGCTTTGTTTAACATAGCAAACTCATATTATAAATTATTTTGTTCTTGGTGTTCTGGGTTCGAATACTGATTCAATGGAATTTACTTATAAATTTAATAACTGCTAAACGACTTAAGATAAAGACGCCAAATAAACTTTATAGCATTTATTTTATTAGGTAGTATCTTGTAGATGTGTAATTAGATACCTGACGTCCTGGGTTCGATCCTTAATTTTAAATTTTCATTAATTTGCGAACTAAGTGAGGTAGAGGAGTGCACTAAAGCATGATTGATAGGTTCTGTACTGGGTGAATAACGCTGTATATAATTGTCAATCAGTTGTGCTTGGTTCGATTCCCCATCTTTTAATGACTTCCTTAATTTTCCCCTCTACTCTAGAATATATCACTTAGATCGATGATGTAACTGCATACAGATTTGTTTAACATGTCAGACTAATATTGTAAATTATTTTGTTCCTGGTATTCTGGGTTCGAATACCGATTCAATGAAATTTACTTGCAAAAATTTAATAACTCGTAATTTAATTTAGATAGACATGTCAAGGTAAACGTAAACAGAGTATCTAGTCCTTAAATATCGTTAGCATGACAAATATTACTTTAAAGTACTCAGATCGAATCCCGAAGGGGTGATTTCATATATCTTCAAGCTTATGGATCATATTAGGTTCTAGTAAAGATTAAATGGTAGATGCTGATATTGGGGAGCTAAAATACATTTATTAAAAGTATTACCGGGTTCGATTTAGAAGCTTAGAATCTGTGTAACTATGGAAAAGTTGCTTTTCTCATGATTGTAGTGAAATGTAATGGTCTTTCTGGAAGAAGATGGAAAGGAAGAATTGAAAAGGGAATGAAAACATGAGATAATGTAGTATATACATACATTTAACTAAATAAGGGGGAAAATATTCTACGTTACCTTTTAAGCCTTTTAGATTGTGCTAACTTTGGTGTAATGGCTGGTGGTAGGCTTTGAATTTGAAATATATGTCTGAATGAGCGTGTGAGAATGCTTCTCTTGCAGGTGTGACAGCATAAGCAGGTAGTTATGAGACGAGTTTAAACGTGTTTGATGCTGTCAGACATCCTGTCTCTACGTGTGACGTCATAAACATCATGCTTCTGGGCGTGAGGCTATATGGGTGACATTAATACACGTTGAGCGATCATATACGGCTGGTTATGGAGCGAGTTTATGATTGATCTAAAAGGTTCGTGCTCCCTCTATAAATATGGTGATCTAGGGCATTGGACTTCATTGTGCTAATTAGTCTTGAGGTGATAACATCGTGTTCTCTCCAAGAATAATCAGCTTTCTAAAGTGGTATCAAGGTGAAGAGGTCTACATTTCCCTTGAAGGATTAATACGTTATTACATCAAGAATAAAGATGAATAATTCAGCGTATAAGGATATTATTCCAAGCGCTACTGGATACGCTTGCGGAAAATGTGGGAAGACGTTCCTCCGAGGTTATGACAAGAGAAGACACGAGCTGACTTGTAAGAAGCTCTTCAAATGTATGCATTGTAATGTAACCTTCAAAGATGGTTATAAGGGTCAGCGACACGAAGATATGTGTGAAATAAACAGACCTCAGAAGAAAAGAAGATTGGAGGCAACTAAACATCAGTTACTGTCAACAATGGAGGACTGTGATATGAAAGAATACGAAACTTCATTCGAAGGACGATTGAAATCGTAGTTTATACGATGTGAATCACCTAAGGACCTGAATATGTATCTGCATGAGGCAAAACAACGCATAATCCAGGCTGTGCATAAAGAGCTTGGTATTCACAAGAGTGTTAAAATTAATCTGCTGGCTGAGTCGATTAGTTAACAGTATTGGACAAAACATTTAAAACAAGGAATCGTCCTGTTTTCCTAGAAACAGATCTGGACTCAACACTGGAAGCGAAATTCAAGAAATTGGTGACTGAAATGGAGGAGTCTCAGCTTAAGGGTAGCAACTGGGCTTTGCTTGCAGTGGAAGGACTTCGACTTCGTATCAACAAGTACAACCCGTTACGAGGAAGTAGCTACATTCCACTACCGTCATCTGTTGAAGCAAGAAAAGCGTGTATAAATATCCAGAACTTTAGTGATGAGAAATGTTTCATGTACTCTATACTGGCCAAATTCATCGAGAAGGATGCGCAGCGTGTGAGCAAATACAAGCAGCTTCAAGATAAGTATGACTTCAGCTGTGTTTCTTACCCTACTCCACTTTCTAAAATATCTAAATTTGAGAAGCTTAACAAGATGTCTATTAACGTTTTCGGGCTGGATGAGAAGGATGAAGTGTATCCGATAAAGGTTGTTGACATTGAACTAGCTGAACACTGTGACCTGTTACTATTGAATGACAGTAGTGGAAAACATCACTACGTATATATAAAGAATTTTGAGAAACTCGTTCGATGTCAGAAGACTAAACGTAATGGGCGTGTTTATACCTGTAAGCGCTGCTTTACACATTTTGATGATCAGAGCGGGCGAAGTGGACTGGAAAATCTACAAGAACATACATCAATCTGTAACCAACATGGTGTTGTGATGGTAGTTATGCCTAGCAAGGAGAAAGCAATTGTACAGTTTAAAAATGTTGAGAGGATGCTGAAAGTACCTTATGTCATCTATGCGGATTTTGAGAGTATTCTCACTCCATGCCATACGTTTATACCCGATCCTGAAACTTCCTATACATCCCCTTATCAAGAGCACACACCAATGAGCTTCTGTGTTTACGTGAAGCCTACATCCAGTGTTGAACATCTCGAAACTGGTCTTCCTAAGCAACCCTATGTGTATCGTGGTGCTGATGCTGCTCAGAAGTTTATGCTGTACCTGACATCTCTTGCAAAAATGATTGGTAATATATACAAATCTGCTATGCCTCTGAAACTTACGGATCAAGAGCAAAAGGATTTTGAGTCATCTTCAGCATGCTACTTGTGTGGAAAACCCTGTACAGAAGAGAACTATAAAGTACGCGACCATGATCACATCAGCGGTGAATATCGTGGAAGTCTGCATAATGAATGTAATTTAGCCTGTAAAACACCTAAATATATACCAGTCTTCATGCATAACCTTAGCGGATATGACTCATTTCAATGTTAAGGAGCTGGGTTGTACAAGTGAACGTGTGGAGGTAATTCCTAACTCTGAAGAAAGCTATATCTCATTCACCAAGTATGTAGGAGATATAAAGCTTCGTATTATGGACAGCTTCCGATTCCTCAGTACAAGCTTGGATAAGTTGATAAAAGATCTAACCTCGTATCATGAAACGCTAAAGTACTTTGGAGAAGACAAATTGAAGTTGATGACCCGTAAGGGTGTATTTCCATATGATTTTGTTACGTCATGGGATGCCCTGAACGTGACCTGCTTGCCTCCTAAGGACTCCTTCTACAATAGATTAAATCAAGAAGAAATTACTGATACTGACTACGATCATGCTAGAAATGTATGGGAGCTGTTTAATGTGAGAAACCTGGGAGAGTACAGCGATCTCTACTTAACTTCGGATGTACTTCTTCTAGCTGACGTCTTTGAGACATTCAGAGAGCAAACCCTCAAAACACATAAAGTCGATCCGGCCCATTATTTTACCTCTCCAGGTCTTACATGGGACGCTATGTTACTGTATACTGGAATTAAGTTAGAGCTGTTACAAGATTATGATCAACTGCTCATGGTGGAATCAGGTATAAGAGGAGGTTTATGTCAAGTTTCTCATCGATATGCAGAGCCTAATAACACTTATATGGAGAAGTTTGATCCGTCGAGACCAACCCAATTTATCACATACGAGGACGCTAATAACCAATATGGGTGGGCAATGTGTCACGCCCTTCCTTTTGGTGGATTTCAGTGGGTGTCACCTGAAGAAATCAACTTAGAAACACTACACGAAGATGATCCTCATGGGTGCATATTAGAAGTCGACATAGAGTATCCTGCAGAACTTCACGATCTACACAATGATCTACCTTTCCTGCCTGAGTGTATGAAACCATTGGAAGCATCTACAAACAAACTGATACCTCATCTTGGACCTCGAAAGAAGTATGTAGTGCATTACATGGCTTTGAAGCAAGTTCTTAGTCATGGACTACGACTATCAAAAATCCATCGTGTGCTACAATTCCTACAGTCTCGGTGGTTGAAACCTTATGTGGAATTTAACAACAGGCTACGACAACAAGCTGCAAATGATTTCGAGAAGGATCTCTACAAACTCTTTAACAACGCCATGTTTGGAAAAACTATGGAGAACCTGCGTAACCGTATGGATATACGACTGGTGACCAATGAAAAAACTCTAGAGAAGCTGATCGCCAAGCCTACGTTTATCGACAGGACGATATATGCTGATAATCTAGCTGCTGTACATATGGCCTCTCGTCAGATTGTATTCAACAAGCCTATATACATTGGTATGAGTGTGTTGGACATCTCCAAGACATTAATGTATAACTATCATTACGACGTGTTGTTACCTTATTATGGAGCTGAAAACCTGAAGCTTATGTATATGGACACTGACTCGTTCATTCATCGTGTTACAACTGAAGATGTGTACCAGGACAAGCTACGTTTTCTTGAGCATCTCGATACAGCTGAATACCCTGCCAACCACATATGTCACTCTACTCAGAACAAGAAGGTATTGGGAAAATTTAAAGATGAGGCTAATAGCAAAATCATCCTACGCTTTGTTGGACCACGTCCTAAGATGTATGCCTTAGATATTCAAGGCTCAATGATAAAAAAAGATTAAAGGTATAATACGTAGCGCTATTAAGCAGTACATTTCGTTTGGCAGCTATACAGACTGTCTTAAAACCTGTGAAATCATCAGAACGCTCATGAATCTAATCCTATCGCGAAAGCACGCTGTTACCACAGTACAAGTGAATAAAATTACATTGAATCCCTTTGATGATAAAAGAGTTATTGCCGAGTATGGAGTAACTACCTATGCGTATGGACATTACAGTATTACAAACAGTGCTTAAGAGAATGCAAGTCGAAGATGAAGGTTTTCTCGTGAGTCTACAATCTTAAAAAATTAAGTTTACTCACGTGCTGTGTATGCAACTAGCAGCCATAATATGAAGAAAGAAGAAGATGGAAGGGGAGGTGTTAACCCTGCCATTAGGAGCAATCCTAGTGCTAGTCTCAAGCCTAGATAAAAGGGGAGAGGCACGTACGACGGACTAAATTAAGGTATGTTGATGCATGGCTTTTCATTTTGTAAACCCACAGGCAGTTTATCCCTCTCAGCCTCGTCCACTAACTGTTTAACATATAAAAGGTTTGTAAGATTTAGAAAAAAGTATATAAAGTGCTGTAACGTTGGATGCGAAATGTTTATAATCTAATTACTCTCTATATTACCATGAATACCTGTGATACTATCTGAATTACCTGTTAAAATGACTTAAATACCTGTGATACTACTCGAATCAAGTGAAATTACATTAAATACCTGTGATACGAAACCCTGATCATTGAATCTAGCCTCCTGTGATACTAGCTGAGTTACTCTAAACACCTATGATGCTTGAATCGCCCAAATACCTAGACACTATCTGAATTACCTGTTAAAATGACACAAATACCATTGATACAACCTGAATCACCCGCATTTACCTTAAATAGCTGTGATACAAATCTCTGATCGAAATTATTACGAGCATCTGTGAAACTATGCTGATTACCCAAATACTTACGATATTACCTGAACTATGTGTAAAATACGAAACTAGGTTATAACCAACCCCTGGAACCTACCCTCCTGTAATGCTTGCTTAATTACTCTAAACACCTATATTACTTGAATTATCCTAAATACCTACGATACTAGCTGAATTACCTGTGAAATCATGCATAGCTATGATGCAGTTAGCCTCTGGAATCTAGCCTCCTGTGATACTAGCTGAATTAGCTTAAATGCTCACGATACTAGCTGAATTGCCTGTGAAAATGACTTAAATACCTGTGATACTACCCGAATCATGTGAAATTACCTTAACTAGCTCTGATACGAATTCCTGCTCCAAATTAGCACAAGCACCTGTGATACTATCTGGTTTGCCTTAAATACCAGTGATACTAGATGAATTACCTGTTAAAATGACTCAAATACCATTGATACAACCTGAATCACCTGCATTTACCTTAAATAGCTGTGATACAAATCTCTGATCGAAATTATCAATAATATCTGTAAAGCTATGTCGATTACCTCAAATACTTACGGTATTACCTGAACTATCTGTGAAATACGAAGCTATGTTATAACCGACCCCTGGAACCTACCCTCGTGTAATGCTTGCTGAATTACTCTAAACGCCTGTGATACTTGAATTAACCTAAATACCTACGATACTCTCTGAATTACCTGTGAAAAACGATACTAAGCTATACCCAACCCTAGAATCTATCCTCTTGTGATACTAGCTGAATTAGCCTAAATACCTACGATACTAGCTGAATTACCTGTGAAATCATGCAGAGCCATGAATCAGTTAGCCTCTGGAATGTATCCTCCTGTGATACTAGATGAATTAGCCTAAATACATACGATACTAGCTGAATTATCTGTGAAATCATACACTGCTATGATGCAGTCAGCCTCTTGCAATACTAGCTGAATTACTTACGTGTTAGTGTGAGTGGGTTAGCTTTTCCCGTTGCAGGTCACCTTTTTCCCTTTATGGCTCACCTTTTTCCCTTTGGTGGTCACCTTTTTCCCTTTGCTGGTCACATTTTTCCCTTTGCTGGTCACATTTTTCCCTTTGCTGGTCACCTTTTTCCCTTTGCTGGTCAACTTTTTCGCTTTGTGGGTCACCTTTTTCCCTTTTCTGGTCACATTTTCCCTTTACTGGTCACCTTTTTCCCTTTGCTGGTCACGTTTTTCCCTTTGCTGGTCAACTTTTTCCCTTTGTGGGTCACCTTTTTCCCTGAGCAGTCACCTTTTTCCCCTGAACGAGTCACCTTTTCCCTGAATAGGTTACGTGATGGGCATGTCTAGAATTAGCGTTCTAACATTGACATGAAACATATTTTCATGAAGTTCTCGCTTAAAGTCGCTTTCAAGGTCCAGTATCTCCCTCCTATTACATATCTCTCCTGTATATAAGTCTATATTCCTACTGCTACACTACCTGTCTAGCCTACCGACTCTCCTCGTTTTCCTATACCTCTCATAAAACCATACTCTACTCTCAGCCACTGTCTAGTCTAGCACCTCTCCCGTATGCCCTACCGCTCTCATATAAATGCATTTTCCTCCTTGAAGACTCTCTCAACCTAGCACCTACCTTCGTTTTCCCTATCTTTTCCCATATAGACGTATACTCTGTCATTCAGACCTTCCTGACTATCCTAGCACTTCTCCTCATATTCCCCTACCTCTCTCATATAAGACGCATTCCCTACTTCAACCCTGTCTAGCCTAGCATCAGCCCTGGTATTCCCTATCTCTCGCATACAAACGCCTACTCTATCATTCAAAACTCCTATCCTAATACCTCTCCTCGGTTAGCTATATCGCTCATATTGTACCCTTCAAGTCCTGTTTAGTATAGCATCTTTCCTTGTATTCCATATCTCTCTCGTATAAAGCATATCCCTCCCTCCTTTAGCATCTGACTAGCCTAGCATCAGCCCTGGTATTCCCTATCTCTCCCCTATAAACGCATTTACCTCCTTGAACCGTCGCATCTACCCTCGTTTTCCCTATCCTTTCCCATATAGACGCAAAAAACTGCGCCAGCTCTCTCTATATTTACCTACTCACGTGGTGATGCCTCCTTTAGTGAAACCACGTTGGCGGCATTTGTAGCGGGAAATGGTGGGTCGACTCTTGCAGCGTGCTGTGGTCGTGTTCTTCTTTCTAAGCTAGTGATGCTCGTCGGTAGTTGAGTACTCCATTCCTACCTAATTGCTAAGTTTCTTTAATCTCAGGTTCTAGTGGGTGAGGTAAGTTAAAAATACACTGCAAGTTTTCCGTTTACAACTGATGTTTATTTCATTGTTCAAATAAATATGGGCGGCTAGCTTTTCCCATTTACTTTATGCCACCACTTAAATATTTATCAGGAGCCTATCTAACTTCACACGCATCCCCACCCTTATATGCACCCACGTGCATCTGTAGCACCTTGCGTTGGCGTGACTTCGTGTTGCGCTGAACTGGTAATAAGTAAGAGTGCCCCCTCGGCAAACTTGGTCTTATATAGAGCGGCTTACCCACGCCGTCCTCTACGTTTGAAAATGTAACGATGCTTCCCATTGGCCCTCAGGCCGCGTTACCCAAGCATGTATGAAAATATGAGGTTTCAGAACCTTGCGCTTCAGCGCCATCATGTAGCGTCGTACCACTCTGTGCCAGGCACGGTCGTTATGAGTTCCAGGAATTCCAATTCAAGTAGCTAGCGCGCCCGTTGCTTACAAATAGCTCTGTACAAAGTTACATGTTTAATGTTTTAACATTCAGTGAATTAAATTATTGCTTACAATTCTTATGTGTATGGTTCCCCTTTCTTATGTACAATGTATAATATGTATGATATATCCCCTTTCAAATGTACAATGTATAATATGTATGATATATCCCCTTTCAAATGTACAATGTATAATATGTATGATATATCCCCTTTCAAGTATTATCATGAACCAGAGTTTATAGCTGTGTTTATCCTTCATCATGATCACGGTTCCTCTTCACTGGGGTACTACAAAAAGTTTAGCACCTCTAGTAAATTGTATATAGTTTTTAATACATCAGAGCTTATCTGAGTGTTTAACCTTCATCATGATCATGGTTCCTCTTCACTGGGCTATCACAAAATGTATAGCACCTCTATTGACCTCTAGTAAATGGTATACAGTGCTATAATAGACCAGAGCTTATCTGTATGTCTATCCTTCATCATGATCATGGTCCCTCTTCACTGGGCTGTAACAAAATAAATAGCACCACTAGTGACATCTAGTAAATGGTATACAGTGCTATGATAGACCAGAGCTTATCTGTGTGTTTATCCTTCTTCATGATAATGGTCCCTCTTCACTGGGCTGCAACAAAATGTATAGCACAACTTGTGACCTCTAGTAAATGGTATACAGTGCTATGATGCACCAGAGCTTATCTCTGTGTTTATCCTTCATCATGATCATGGTCTCGCTTCACTTGGATATAATAAAATGTATAGACTATTAGTCACCTCTGTGGTATACAGTGCTATGATAGACTAGGGCTCTTCTGTGTGTCTGTACATCATGATCATAGTCCCCCTTCACCGGGCTGCTGCAAAATGTATAGCACTATTAATGACCTCTAGTAAATAATATGCAGTGCTATAATAGAGCAGAGCTTATCTGAGTGGCTACCTTTCATCATGATCTTGGTCCCCCTTCACTGGGCTGCAACAAAATGTATAGCACCTCTAGTGACCTGTAGTAAATGGTATACAGTGCTATGATACACCAGAGCTTATATGTTTTTTTATCCTTCATCATGATCATGGTCCCTCTTCACTGGCCTGCAACAAAATGTATAGCACCACTATTGACCTCTAGTAAATGATATACAGTCTTATGATACACCAGAGCTTATCTGTCTGTCTGTCCTTCATCATGATCATGGTTGCCGTTCACTGGGCTTCAACAAAATGTATAGCACCACTAGTGACCCTAGTAAGATATACAGTGCTATGATATGCCAGAGCTTATATGTGTGTCTATCCTTCATCATGATCATGGTCCCTCTTCACTGGGCTGCAACAAAATGTATAGCACCACTATTGACCTCTAGTAAATGATATACAGTCTTATGATACACCAGAGCTTATCTGTCTGTCTGTCCTTCATCATGATCATGGTCGCCGTTCACTGGGCTTCAACAAAATGTATAGCACCACTAGTGACCCTAGTAAGATATACAGTGCTATGATATGCCAGAGCTTATCTGTGTGTCTATCCTTCATCATGATCATGGTCCCCCTTCACTGGGCTGCAACAATATGTGTAGCAGCATTAGTTACCTCTAGTAAATTTTATACAGTGCTGTGATAGACCAGAGCTTATCTGTATGGCTTTTCGCCATCATGATCATATGCCCCGTCACTGGGCTATCACAAAATGTATAGCACCTCTAGTGACCTCTAGTAAATGTTATACAGTGCTATGATACACCAGAGCTTATCTGTGTGACTAGCCTTCATAATGATCATGGTCCCTCTTCACTGGGCTACAACAATATGTGTAGCAGCACTAGTTACCTCTAGTAAATGTTATACAGTGTTATGATAGACCAAACTTATCTGTGTGTCTATCCTTCATCATGATCATGGTCCTCTTCACTGCACTGTAACAAAATGTATAGCACCATTATTGACCTCTAGTAAATGTTATACAGTCTTATGATACACCAGAGATCATCTGTGTGTCTATCCTTCATCTTGATCATGGTCCCCATTCACTGCGCTGCATCGAAATGTATAGCACCACTAGTGACCTCTAGCAAGGTATACAGTGCTATGATATACCAGAGGTCATCTGTGTGTTTATCCTTCATCATTATCATGTCCCCCTTCACTGGGCTGCAACAAAATGTATAGCACCACTAGTGACCTTTAGTAAACGGTATGCAGTGTTATGATAGACCAGAGCTTATCTGTGCGTCTATCCTTCATCATGATCATGGTCCCCCTTCACTGCTCTGTAACAAAAACTATAGCACCACTATTGGCCTCTAGTAAATAGTATAGAGTGTAATGATAGACCAGAGCTTATTTGTGTGTTTATCCTTCATCATGATCATGGTCCCCCTTCACTGCTCTGTAACAAAAACTATAGCACCACTATTGGCCTCTAGTAAATAGTATAGAGTGTAATGATAGACCAGAGCTTATTTGTGTGTTTATCCTTCATCATGATCATGGTCCCCTTTCACTGTGGTATAACAAAATATATAGCACCACTAGTGACCTGTGGTAAATGGTATATAATGTAATGATAGATTAGAGCTTATCTGTATGTTTATCCTTTATCATGATCATGGTCCCCCTTCACTGGCCTACAACTAAATGTATAGCACCACTAGTGACCTCTGGTAAATGTATACAGTGCTATGATACACCAGAGCATATCTGTATTTTTCTCCATTATGATAATGGTTCCGCTTCACTGGGCTATAACAAAATGTATAGATCCACTACTGACCTCTAGTAAATAATATACTGTGTTATAATAGACCAGAGCTTATCTGTGTATCTATCGCTCTTCATGATAATGGTCCCCCTTCACTGAGCTACAACAAAATGTATACCACCGCTAGTGACCTGTGGTAAATGGTATACAGTGCTATGATATACCAGAGGTCTTCTGTGTGTTTATCCTTCATCATCTTTATGTCCCGCTTCACTGGGCTGCAACAAAATGTATAGCACCACTAGTGACCTCTAGTAAACGGTATGCAGTGTTATGATAGATCAGAGTTTATCTGTGCGTCTATCCTTCATGATGATGGTCCCCCTTCACTGGGCTGCAACAAAATGTATAGCACCACTAGTAACCTTTAGTAAACGGTATGCAGTGTTATGATAGATCAGAGCTTATCTGTGTGTGTATCCTTCATCATGATCATGGTCCCCCTTCACTGGGCTGCAACAAAATGTATAGCACCACTAGTGACCTTTAGTAAACGGTATGCAGTGTTATTATAGATCAGAGTTTATCTGTGTGTGTATCCTTCATCATGATAATGGTCCCCCTTCACTGGGCTGCAACAAAATGTATAGCACCACTAGTGAGCTCTAGTAAACGGTATGCAGTGTTATGATAGATCAGAGCTTATCTGTGCGTCTATCCTTCATCATGATCATGGTCCCCTTCACTGGGCTGCAACAAAATGTATAGCACCACTAGTGAGCTCTAGTAAACGGTATGCAGTGTTATTATAGATCAGAGCTTATCTGTATGTCTATCCTTCATCATGATCATGGTCCCCCTTCACTGGCCTACAACAAAATGTATAGCACCACTAGTGACCTTTAGTAAACGGTATACAGTGTTATGATAGATCAGAGCTTATCTGTGCGTCTATCCTTCATCGTGATCATGGTCCCCCTTCACTGGTCTGTAACAAAATCTATAGCACCACTGGTGACCTGTGGTAAATAATATACTGTGTTATAATAGACCAGAGCTTATCTGTGTATCTTTCGCTCTTCATGATAATGGTCCCCCTTCACTGAGCTGCAACAAAATGTATAGCACCACTAGTTTAACCTGTAGTAAATGGTATGTAGTGTTATGATGTTTTACGTGTTTTAAGTGGCACTTCCTTGGGAGCTGATCGTACTGGATTACGGCTGCATTGTCTACTCCTCTACTCCACGTTGATATTGGATCGCCTCAATACTACACATCACTGTGGTATCCGGTTTAGTATTGATAAAATGTGTGTATAACAAGAGTTATACCTCGATTTATAAGAAGATGAAGAAGTGGTAAAATAAATGACGAAAGATAAAGAATTTACGTGATTGGAGTGAAGTAAAATTTGGTGGATAATAAAGAATAGAATGAAAGAAGAGGAATATAATAAAATATTGCCGACTTAGACGATAAGGCAATCCTGTCTATCCCAAGTTGTGAAAGAAGGAAAATTGGTCGATATTCAGACGCTAAATGGAATTTGTGATATTCCAAAGGGGTCTGTAAAGGTAAAGTATTTCTGCTTATGTTCTTGTAGTAGTAGTAAAGTGAGGTAAGTAACTGAAGCAGCTGCGTGTGGAAGTTATTAAAATGAACAAAGTAAGCAGATTATTAAAAAATTTCAGATAAAGGCATTGAGTAGCCACTCTGCAGCAGCAAACTGAAATCGATGTCGTGAGCTCAATCCGGAAACATAGCAAAAGATCAAATGATTTTGTGGCTCGCAGGTGAATTAGTGTAAGACTAGAATAACTGACATTGGGCACATATGGTCTAAAATGAAACTACATTCAATACGTTTGATGTTACTGCCAGAAGTTGGTAAGCATACACGGGTCGCCCTCAACAACGTTAAACCAACTCCCTCACGTTCTATGGCTATGGGATGTAAGTGGTAGGCTCCACCTGACACTTTGCTTCTTCACCTACACAATACCTTGTATTACTCTTAATTTTGCTGATGAAAGCAGATTTCAATTTGGGGAGAAAAAGGAATACAATTGACTCATTTTATATCCATTTTCATTTCATAAATTACTGAAACACTAGAAAGGATTTATGAAGCCCTTGCACTTGAATAGAAGGCCTTGACTTTGCTTGAGAATGCCATGGAGTTGCAAATAATTGTTGTTACTCAAGTAAACAGTTGCTGCAGTTTCATTGCAAAGAAGGAATAAACATAGGTTGCCATGATAAACCACTTTAACAAAGAGAAGAAAGCGATAACCGATCCTGTGTTAATATGTCAGAACCTCTGAAATACCTTTATTCTCATTTTATAGATGTATGCTAAAAATTTGTAATGACATTTCCGTCGTGTTTATGATGACATTAATAGTTATATAAAGAGAGAAAGCTGCTAACATTAGAGATCCGTGAACCCATATTTTATAACAAAATTCTTCTCGATGGTCGCATGTTTTTTCTAAGAGGTTAACTGACAGTGGGGAATCGTTATATTCACCAGCTTCACTTTTATTTTGTTGTATATATATATATATATATATATATATATATTGTGTGAAAGCTATGTAACTGTTATTTTATAAAATAACTACGGGACCAAAGAAATGGCACAACGGTTTAAAATTTCACCGACTATGACAGTATAAAAATTACTGGACCTTAGAAACCGAAGATTGTCCCACCACCAAAGGGTAGTTATAGACTATACAACATTTCCAGAACTTGGAAGAGTGTCAGGGAGATTAAGGAAGTCAGATGTTCCGCTGATGATTGTTCCACCACTAAAGTGTACTTATAGACTATACAGCATTTCCAGAACTTGGAAGAATGTCAGGGAGATTAAGGAAGTCAGATGTTCCGCTGATGATTGTTCCACCACTAAAGTGTACTTATAGACTATACAGCATTTCCAGAACTTGGAAGAATGTCAGGGAGATTAAGGAAGTCAGATGTTCCGCTGATGATTGTTCCACCACCAAAGTGTACTTATAGACTATAGAGCATTTCCAGAACTTGGAAGAGTGTCAGGGAGATTAAGGAAGTCAGATGTTCCGCTGATGATTGTTCCACCACCAAAGAAACTTATAGCCTATACACCATTTCCAAAACTTGGAAGAGTGTCAGTGAGGTTAAGGAAGTCAGATGTTCCGCTGATGATTGTTCCACCACCAAAGGTACTTATAGACTATAGAGCATTTCCAGAACTTGGAAGAATGTCAGGGAGATTAAGGAAGTCAGATGTTCCGCTGATGATTGTTCCACCACCAAAGTGTACTTATAGACTATAGAGCATTTCCAAAACTTGGAAGAGTGTCAGGGAGGTTAAGGAAGTCAAATGTTCCGCTGATGATTGTTCCACCACCAAAGGTACTTATAGGCTATACAGCATTTCCAGAACTTGGAAGAGTGTCAGGGAGATTAAGGAAGTCAAATGTTCCGCTGATGATTGTTCCACCACCAAAGGTACTTATAGGCTATACAGCATTTCCAGAACTTGCAAGACTGTCAGGGAGATTAAGGAGGTCATATGTTCCGCTGATGATTGTTCCACCACCAAAGAAACTTATAGCCTATACACCATTTCCAAAACTTGGAAGAGTGTCAGTGAGGTTAAGGAAGTCAGATGTTCCGCTGATGATTGTTCCACCACCAAAGAAACTTATAGCCTATACACCATTTCCAAAACTTGGAAGAGTGTCAGTGAGGTTAAGGAAGTCAGATGTTCCGCTGATGATTGTTCCACCACCAAAGGTACTTCCAGACTATACAGCATTTCCAGAACTTGGAAGACTGTGGGGGAGATTAAGGAGGTCAGATGTTCCGCTGATGATTGTTCCACCACCAAAGGTACTTATAGGCTATACAGAATTTCCAGAACTTGGAAGACTGTGGGGGAGGTTAAGGAAGTCACATCTTCCGCTGATGATTGTTCCACCACCAAAGGTACTTATAGACTATACAGCATTTCTAGAGCTGGGAAGAGTGTCAGGCAGATTAAGGAAGTCAGATGTTCCGCTGATGATTGTTCCACCACCAAAGGTACTTATAGACTATACAGCATTTCTAAACCTTGGAAGAGTGTCAGGGAGATTAAGGAAGTCAGATGTTCCGCTGATGATTGTTCCACCACCAAAGGTACTTAAAGACTATACAGCATTTCTAGAACTGGGAAGAGTATCAGGGAGATTAAGGAAGTCAGATGTTCCGCTGATGATTGTTCCACCACCAAAGTTACTTATAAACTATACAGCATTTCCAGAACTTGGAAGACTGTCAGAGAGATTAACGAAGTCACATGTTCCGCTGATGATTGTTCCACCACCAAAGGTACTTATAAACTATACATCATTTCCAGAACTTGGAAGAGTTTCAGGGAGCTTAAGGAAGTCACATGTTCCGCTGATGATTGTTCCACCACCAAAGGTACTTATAGACTATACAGCATATCCAGAACTTGGAAGAGTGTCAGGGAGTTTAAGGAAGTCAGAAGTTCCGCTGATGATTGTTCCACCACCAAAAGTACTTGTTGGCTTTACAGCATTTCTAGAACTGCGAAGAGTGTCAGGGAGGTTAAGGAAGTCAGAAGTTCCGCTGATGATTGTTCCACCACCAAAAGTACTTGTTGACTTTACAGCATTTCTAGAACTGGGAAGAGTGTCAAGGAGTTTACGGAAGTCAGAAGTTCCGCTGATGATTGTTTCACCACCAAAAGTACTTGTTGACTTTACAGCATTTCTAGAACTGCGAAGAGTGTCAGGGAGGTTAAGGAAGTCAGTTGTTCCGCTGATGATTGTTTCACCACCAAAGGTACTTGTAGACATTACAGCATTTCTAGAACTGGGAAGAGTATCAGGGTGGTTAAGGAAGTCAATTGTTCCGCTGATGATTGTTCCATCACCAAAGGTACTTGTAGACATTACAGCATTTCTAGAACTGGGAAGAGTATCAGGGTGGTTAAGGAAGTCAGTTGTTCCGCTGATGATTGTTCCATCACCAAAGGTACTTGTAGACATTACAGCATTTCTAGAACTGGGAAGAGTATCAGGGTGGTTAAGGAAGTTAGATGTTCCGCTGATGATTGTTCCACCACCAAAGGGTAGTTATAGACTATACAGCATTTCTAGAGCAAGGAAGAGTGTCTGGGAGATTAAGGAAGTCAGATGTTCCGCTGATGATTGGGCCACAACAAAGGTACTTATAGACTATACAGCATTTCTAGAACTGGGAAGAGTGTCAGGGAGATTAAGGAAGTCAGATGTTCCGCTGATGATTGTTCCACCACCAAAGGTACTTATAGACTATACAGCATTTCCAGAACTTGAAAGAGTGTCAAGGAGATTAAGGATGTCAAATGTTCCGCTGATGATTGTTCCACCACCAAAGGTAGTTATAGACTATACACCATTTCCAGAACTGGGAAGAGTATCAGGGAGATTAAGGAAGTCAGATGTTCCGCTGATGATTGTTTCACCACCAAAGGTACATATAAACTATACATCATTTCCAGAACTGGGAAGAGTGTCAGGGAGATTAAGAAGTCAGATGTTCCGCTGATGATTGGTCCACCACCAAAGGTACTTATAGACTATACAGCATTTCCAGAACTGGGAAGAGTGTCAGGGAGATTAAGAAGTCAGATGTTCCGCTGATGATTGGTCCACCACCAAAGGGTAGTTATAGACTATACAGCATTTCCAGAACTTGGAAGAGTTTCAGGGAGATTAAGGAAGTCAGATGTTCCGCTGATGATTGTTCCACCACCAAAGGTACTTATAGACTATACAGCATTTCCAGAACTGGGAAGAGTTTCAGGGAGGTTAAGGAAGTCAGATGTTCCGCTGATGATTGTTCCACCACCAAAGGGTAGTTATAGACTATACAGCATTTCTAGAGCAAGGAAGACTGTCTGGGAGATTAAGGAAGTCAGATGTTCCTCTGATGATTGTTCCACCACCAAAGGGTAGTTATAGACTATACAGCATTTCTAGAGCAAGGAAGAGTGTCTGGGAGATTAAGGAAGTCAGATGTTCCGCTGATGATTGTTCCACCACCAAATGTACTTATAGACTATACAGCATTTCCAGAACTGGGAAGAGTGTCTGGGAGATTAAGGAAGTCAGATGTTCCGCTGATGATTGTTCCACCACCGAAGGTACTTATAGACTATACAGCATTTCTAGAACTGGGAAGAGTGTCTGGGAGATTAAGGAAGTCAGATGTTCCGCTGATGATTGGTCCACCACCAAAGTGTACTTATAAACTATACAACATTTCTATTACTGGGAAGAGTGTCTGGGAGATTAAGGAAGTCAGATGTTCCGCTGATGATTGTTCCACCACCAAAGGTACTTATAGACTATACAGCATTTCTAGAACTGGGAAGAGTGTCTGGGAGATTAAGGAAGTCAGTTGTTCCGCTGATGATTGTTCCATCACCAAAGGTACTTGTAGACATTACAGCATTTCTAGAACTGGGAAGAGTATCAGGGTGGTTAAGGAAGTCAGTTGTTCCGCTGATGATTGTTCCATCACCAAAGGTACTTGTAGACATTACAGCATTTCTAGAACTGGGAAGAGTATCAGGGTGGTTAAGGAAGTCAGTTGTTCCGCTGATGATTGTTCCATTACCAAAGGTACTTGTAGACATTACAGCATTTCTAGAAATGGGAAGAGTGTCAGGGAGGTTAAGGAAGTCAGTTGTTCCGCTGATGATTGTTCCACTACCAAAAGTACTTGTTGACTTTACAGCATTGCTAGAACTGCGAAGAGTGTCAGGGAGGTTAAGGAAGTCAGTTGTTCCGCTGATGATTGTTCCATCACCACAGGTACTTGTAGACATTACAGCATTTCTAGAACTGGGAAGAGTATCAGGGTGGTTAAGGAAGTTAGATGTTCCGCTGATGATTGTTCCACCACCAAAGGGTAGTTATAGACTATACTACATTTCTAGAGCAAAGAAGAGTGTCTGGGAGATTAAGGAAGTCAGATGTTCCGCTGATGATTGTTCCACCACCAAAGGGTAGTTATAGACTATACAGCATTTCTAGAGCAAGGAAGAGTGTCTGGGAGATTAAGGAAGTCAGATGTTCCGCTGATGATTGGTCCACCACCAAATGTACTTATAGACTATACAGCATTTCTAGAACTGGGAAGAGTGTCAGGGAGATTAAGGAAGTCAGATGTTCCGCTGATGATTGTTCCACCACCAAAGGTACTTATAGACTATACAGCATTTCCAGAACTTGAAAGAGTGTCAGGGAGATTAAGGAAGTCAAATGTTCCGCTGATGATTGTTCCACCACCAAAGGTACTTATAGACTATACACCATTTCCAGAACTGGGAAGAGTGTCAGGGAGATTAAGGAAGTCAAATGCTCCGCTGATGATTGGTCCAACACCAAAGGTACTTATAAACTATACATCATTTCCAGAACTGGGAAGAGTGTCAAGGAGATTAAGAAGTCAGATGTTCCGCTGATGATTGGTCCACCACCAAAGGTACTTATAGACTATACAGCATTTCCAGAACTTGGAAGAGTTTCAGGGAGATTAAGGAAGTCAGATGTTCCGCTGATGATTGTTCCACCACCAAAGGTACTTATAGACTATACAGCATTTGCAGAACTGGGAAGAGTTTCAGGGAGGTTAAGGAAGTCAGATGTTCCGCTGATGATTGTTCCACCACCAAAGGGTTGTTATAGACTATACAGCATTTCTAGAGCAAGGAAGACTGTCTGGGAGATTAAGGAAGTCAGATGTTCCTCTGATGATTGTTCCACCACCAAAGGGTAGTTATAGACTATACAGCATTTCTAGAGCAAGGAAGAGTGTCTGGGAGATTAAGGAAGTCAGATGTTCCGCTGATGATTGTTCCACCACCAAATGTACTTATAGACTATACAGCATTTCCAGAACTGGGAAGAGTGTCTGGGAGATTAAGGAAGTCAGATGTTCCGCTGATGATTGTTCCACCACCAAAGGTACTTATAGACTATACAGCATTTCTAGAACTGGGAAGAGTGTCTGGGAGATTAAGGAAGTCAGATGTTCCGCTGATGATTGGTCCACCACCAAAGTGTACTTATAAACTATACAACATTTCTAGAACTGGGAAGAGTGTCTGGGAGATTAAGGAATTCAGATGTTCCGCTGATGATTGTTCCACCACCAAAGGTACTTATAGGCTATACAGCATTTCCAGAACTTGGAAGAGTTACAGGGAGGTTAAGGAAGTCAGATATTCCGCTGATGATTGTTCCACCACCAAAGTTACTTATAAACTATACAGCATTTCCAGAACTTGGAAAAGTTACAGGGAGGTTAAGGAAGTCAGATATTCCGCTGATGATTGTTCCACCACTAAAGGTACTTATAAATTATACAGCATTTCCAGAACTTGGAAGAGTGTCAGGGAGATTAAGGAAGTCAGATGTTCCGATTATGATTGTTCCACCACCAAAGGTACTTATAAACTATAGGGCATTTCTAGAACTGGGAAGAGTATCAGGGAGATTAAGGAAGTCAGATGTTCCGCTGATGATTGTGCCACCACCAAATGTACTTATAGACTATACAGCATTTCTAGAACTGGGAAGAGTGTCTGGGAGATTAAGGAAGTCAGATGTTCCGCTGATGATTGGTCCACCACCAAAGTGTACTTATAAACTATACAACATTTCTAGAACTTGGAAGAGTGTCAGGGAGGTTAAGGAAGTCAGACATTTCGCTGATGATTGTTCCACCACCAAAGGAACTTATAGACTATACAGCATTTCTAGAACTGGGAAGAGTGTCTGGGAGATTAAGGAAGTCAGATGTTCCGCTGAAGATTGGTCCACCCCCAAAGTGTACTTATAAACTATACAACATTTCTAGAACTGGGAAGAGTGTCTGGGAGATTAAGGAAGTCAGATGTTCCGCTGATGATTGGTCCACCACCAAAGTGTGCTTATAAACTATACAACATTTCTAGAACTGGGAAGAGTGTCTAGGAGATTAAGGAATTCAGATGTTGCGCTGATGATTGTTCCACCACCAAAGTTACTTATAGACTATACAGCATTTCCAGAACTTGGAAGAGTTACAGGGAGATTAAGGATGTCAAATGTTCCGCTGATGATTGTTCCACCACCAAAGTTACTTATAGACTATACAGCAATTCCAGAACTTGGAGGAGTGTCAGGGAGATTAAGGAAGTCAGATATTCCGCTGATGATTGTTCCACCACCAAAGTTACTTATAAACTATACATCATTTCCAGAACTTGGAAGAGTGTCAGGGAGGTTAAGGAAGTCAAATGTTCCGCTGATGCTTGTTCCACCACCAAAGGTACTTATAAACTATACAGCATTTCCAGAACTTGGAAGAGCTTCAGGGAGGTTAAGGAAGTCAGATGTTCCGCTGATGATTGTTCCACCACCAAAGGTACTTATAGAATATACAGCATTTCCAGAACTTGGAAGAGTGTCAGGGAGGTTAAGGAAGTCAGATGTTCCGCTGATGATTGTTCCACCACCAAAGGTACTTATAGATTATACAGCATTTCTAGAACTTGGAAGAGTGTCAGGGAGGTTAAGGAAGTCAGATGTTCCGCTGATGATTGTTCCACCGCCAAAGGTACTTATAGATTATACAGCATTTCCTGAACTTGGAAGAGTGTCATGGAGGTTAAGGAAGTCAGATGTTCCGCTGATTATTGTTCCACCGCCAGAGGTACTTATAGTTTATACAGCATTTCCAGAACTTGGAAGAGTGTCAGGGAGGTTAAGGAAGTCAGATGTTCCTCTGATGATTGTTCCACCACCAAAGGGTAGTTATAGACTATACAGCATTTCTAGAGCAAGGAAGAGTGTCTGGGAGATTAAGGATGTCAGATGTTCCGCTGATGATTGTTCCACCACCAAATGTACTTATAGACTATACAGCATTTCCAGAACTGGGAAGAGTGTCTGGGAGATTAAGGAAGTCAGATGTTCCGCTGATGATTGTTCCACCACCAAAGGTACTTATAGACTATACAGCATTTCTAGAACTGGGAAGAGTGTCTGGGAGATTAAGGAAGTCAGATGTTCCGCTGATGATTGTTCCACCACCAAAGGTACTTATAGACTATACACCATTTCCAGAACTGGGAAGAGTGTCAGGGAGATTAAGGAAGTCAAATGCTCCGCTGATGATTGGTCCAACACCAAAGGTACTTATAAACTATACATCATTTCCAGAACTGGGAAGAGTGTCAAGGAGATTAAGAAGTCAGATGTTCCGCTGATGATTGGTCCACCACCAAAGGTACTTATAGACTATACAGCATTTCCAGAACTTGGAAGAGTTTCAGGGAGATTAAGGAAGTCAGATGTTCCGCTGATGATTGTTCCACCACCAAAGGTACTTATAGACTATACAGCATTTGCAGAACTGGGAAGAGTTTCAGGGAGGTTAAGGAAGTCAGATGTTCCGCTGATGATTGTTCCACCACCAAAGGGTTGTTATAGACTATACAGCATTTCTAGAGCAAGGAAGACTGTCTGGGAGATTAAGGAAGTCAGATGTTCCTCTGATGATTGTTCCACCACCAAAGGGTAGTTATAGACTATACAGCATTTCTAGAGCAAGGAAGAGTGTCTGGGAGATTAAGGAAGTCAGATGTTCCGCTGATGATTGTTCCACCACCAAATGTACTTATAGACTATACAGCATTTCCAGAACTGGGAAGTGTGTCTGGGAGATTAAGGAAGTCAGATGTTCCGCTGATGATTGTTCCACCACCAAAGGTACTTATAGACTATACAGCATTTCTAGAACTGGGAAGAGTGTCTGGGAGATTAAGGAAGTCAGATGTTCCGCTGATGATTGGTCCACCACCAAAGTGTACTTATAAACTATACAACATTTCTAGAACTGGGAAGAGTGTCTGGGAGATTAAGGAATTCAGATGTTCCGCTGATGATTGTTCCACCACCAAAGGTACTTATAGGCTATACAGCATTTCCAGAACTTGGAAGAGTTACAGGGAGGTTAAGGAAGTCAGATATTCCGCTGATGATTGTTCCACCACCAAAGTTACTTATAAACTATACAGCATTTCCAGAACTTGGAAAAGTTACAGGGAGGTTAAGGAAGTCAGATATTCCGCTGATGATTGTTCCACCACTAAAGGTACTTATAAATTATACAGCATTTCCAGAACTTGGAAGAGTGTCAGGGAGATTAAGGAAGTCAGATGTTCCGATTATGATTGTTCCACCACCAAAGGTACTTATAAACTATAGGGCATTTCTAGAACTGGGAAGAGTATCAGGGAGATTAAGGAAGTCAGATGTTCCGCTGATGATTGTGCCACCACCAAATGTACTTATAGACTATACAGCATTTCTAGAACTGGGAAGAGTGTCTGAGAGATTAAGGAAGTCAGATGTTCCGCTGATGATTGGTCCACCACCAAAGTGTACTTATAAACTATACAACATTTCTAGAACTTGGAAGAGTGTCAGGGAGGTTAAGGAAGTCAGACATTTCGCTGATGATTGTTCCACCACCAAAGGTACTTATAGACTATACAGCATTTCTAGAACTGGGAAGAGTGTCTGGGAGATTAAGGAAGTCAGATGTTCCGCTGATGATTGGTCCACCACCAAAGTGTGCTTATAAACTATACAACATTTCTAGAGCTGGGAAGAGTGTCTAGGAGATTAAGGAATTCAGATGTTGCGCTGATGATTGTTCCACCACCAAAGTTACTTATAGACTATACAGCATTTCCAGAACTTGGAAGAGTTACAGGGAGATTAAGGAAGTCAAATGTTCCGCTGATGATTGTTCCACCACCAAAGTTACTTATAAACTATACATCATTTCCAGAACTTGGAAGAGTGTCAGGGAGGTTAAGGAAGTCAAATGTTCCGCTGATGCTTGTTCCACCACCAAAGGTACTTATAAACTATACAGCATTTCCAGAACTTGGAAGAGTTTCAGGGAGGTTAAGGAAGTCAGATGTTCCGCTGATGATTGTTCCACCACCAAAGGTACTTATAGAATATACAGCATTTCCAGAACTTGGAAGAGTGTCAGGGAGGTTAAGGAAGTCAGATGTTCCGCTGATGATTGTTCCACCACCAAAGGTACTTATAGATTATACAGCATTTCTAGAACTTGGAAGAGTGTCAGGGAGGTTAAGGAAGTCAGATGTTCCGCTGATGATTGTTCCACCGCCAAAGGTACTTATAGATTATACAGCATTTCCTGAACTTGGAAGAGTGTCATGGAGGTTAAGGAAGTCAGATGTTCCGCTGATGATTGTTCCACCGCCAGAGGTACTTATAGATTATACAGCATTTCCAGAACTTGGAAGAGTGTCAGGGAGGTTAAGGAAGTCAGATGTTCCTCTGATAATTGTTCCACCACCAAAGGGTAGTTATAGACTATACAGCATTTCTAGAGCAAGGAAGAGTGTCTGGGAGATTAAGGAAGTCAGATGTTCCGCTGATGATTGTTCCACCACCAAATGTACTTATTGACTATACAGCATTTCCAGAACTGGGAAGAGTGTCTGGGAGATTAAGGAAGTCAGATGTTCCGCTGATGATTGTTCCACCACCAAAGGTACTTATAGACTATACAGCATTTCTAGAACTGGGAAGAGTGTCTGGGAGATTAAGGAAGTCAGATGTTCCGCTGATGATTGGTCCACCACCAAAGTGTACTTATAAACTATACAACATTTCTAGAACTGGGAAGAGTGTCTGGGAGATTAAGGAATTCAGATGTTCCGCTGATGATTGTTCCACCACCAAAGGTACTTATAGGCTATACAGCATTTCCAGAACTTGGAAGAGTTACAGGGAGGTTAAGGAAGTCAGATATTCCGCTGATGATTGTTCCACCACCAAAGATACTTATAAACTATACAGCATTTCCAGAACTTGGAAAAGTTACAGGGAGGTTAAGGAAGTCAGATATTCCGCTGATGATTGTTCCACCACTAAAGGTACTTATAAATTATACAACATTTCCAGAACTTGGAAGAGTGTCAGGGAGATTAAGGAAGTCAGATGTTCCGATTATCATTGTTCCACCACAAAAGGTACTTATAAACTATAGGGCATTTCTAGAACTGGGAAGAGTATCAGGGAGATTAAGGAAGTCAGATGTTCCGCTGATGATTGTGCCACCACCAAATGTACTTATAGACTATACAGCATTTCTAGAACTGGGAAGAGTGTCTGGGAGATTAAGGAAGTCAGATGTTCCGCTGATGATTGGTCCACCACCAAAGTGTACTTATAAACTATACAACATTTCTAGAACTTGGAAGAGTGTCAGGGAGGTTAAGGAAGTCAGACATTTCGCTGATGATTGTTCCACCACCAAAGGTACTTATAGACTATACAGCATTTCTAGAACTGGGAAGAGTGTCTGGGAGATTAAGGAAGTCAGATGTTCCGCTGATGATTGGTCCACCACCAAAGTGTGCTTATAAACTATACAACATTTCTAGAACTGGGAAGAGTGTCTAGGAGATTAAGGAATTCAGATGTTGCGCTGATGATTGGTCCACCACCAAAGTTACTTATAGACTCTACAGCATTTCCAGAACTTGGAAGAGTTACAGGGAGATTAAGGAAGTCAAATGTTCCGCTGATGATTGTTCCACCACCAAAGTTACTTATAGACTATACAGCAATTCCAGAACTTGGAGGAGTGTCAGGGAGATTAAGGAAGTCAGATATTCCGCTGATGATTGTTCCA
Organism: Deroplatys truncata; assembly: GCA_030765065.1. NCBI lineage: Eukaryota > Metazoa > Arthropoda > Insecta > Mantodea > Mantidae > Deroplatys > Deroplatys truncata. Next base: position 213,811,089 of record CM060988.1, on the reverse strand, counting down.
CCACCAAAGTTACTTATAAACTATACATCATTTCCAGAACTTGGAAGAGTGTCAGGGAGGTTAAGGAAGTCAAATGTTCCGCTGATGCTTGTTCCACCGCCAAAGGTACTTATAAACTATACAGCATTTCCAGAACTTGGAAGAGTTTCAGGGAGGTTAAGGAAGTCAGATGTTCCGCTGAAGATTGTTCCACCACCAAAGGTACTTATAGAATATACAGCATTTCCAGAACTTGGAAGAGTGTCAGGGAGGTTAAGGAAGTCAGATGTTCCGCTGATGATTGTTCCACCACCAAAGGTACTTATAGATTATACAGCATTTCTAGAACTTGGAAGAGTGTCAGGGAGGTTAAGGAAGTCAGATGTTCCGCTGATGATTGTTCCACCGCCAAAGGTACTTATAGATTATACAGCATTTCCTGAACTTGGAAGAGTGTCATGGAGGTTAAGGAAGTCAGATGTTCCGCTGATGATTGTTCCACCGCCAGAGGTACTTATAGATTATACAGCATTTCCAGAACTTGGAAGAGTGTCAGGGAGGTTAAGGAAGTCAGATGTTCCGCTGATGATTGTTCCACCACCAAAGGTACTTATAGATTATACAGCATTTCCAGAACTTGGAAGAGTGTCAGGGAGGTTAAGGAAGGCACATGTTCCGCTGATGATTGTTCCACCACCAAAGGTACTTATAGATTATACAGCATTTCTAGAACTGGGAAGAGTGTCAGGGAGATTAAGGAAGTCAAATGTTCCGCTGATGATTGTTCCACCACCAAAGGTACTTATAGGCTATACAGCATTTCCAGAACTTGCAAGACTGTCAGGGAGATTAAGGAAGTCAAATGTTCCGCTGATGATTGTTCCACCACCAAAGGTACTTATAGACTATACAGCATTTCCAGAATTTGGAAGAGTTACAGGGAGATTAAGGAAGTCAGATGTTCCGCTGATGATTGTTCCACCACCAAAGGTACTTATAGACTATAGAGCATTTCCAGAACTTGGAAGAATGTCAGGGAGATTAAGGAAGTCAGATGTTCCGCTGATGATTGTTCCACCACCAAAGTGTACTTATAGACTATAGAGCATTTCCAGAACTTGGAAGAGTGTCAGGGAGGTTAAGGAATTCAAATGTTCCGCTGATGATTGTTCCACCACCAAAGGTACTTATAGGCTATACAGCATTTCCAGAACTTGGAAGAGTGTCAGGGAGATTAAGGAAGTCAAACGTTCCGCTGATGATTGTTCCACCACCAAAGGTACTTATAGGCTATACAGCATTTCCAGAACTTGCAAGACTGTCAGGGAGATTAAGGAGCTCAGATGTTCCGCTGATGATTGTTCCACCACCAAAGAAACTTATAGCCTATACACCATTTCCAAAACTTGGAAGAGTGTCAGTGAGGTTAAGGAAGTCAGATGTTCGGCTGATGATTGTTCCACCACCAAAGGTACTTGTTGACTTTACAGCATTTCTAGAACTGCGAAGAGTGTCAGGGAGGTTAAGGAAGTCATAAGTTCCGCTGATGATTGTTGCACCACCAAAAGTATTTGTTGACTTTACAGCAATTCTAGAACTGGGAAGAGTGTCAGTGAGTTTACGGAAGTCAGATGTTTCGCTGATGATTGTTCCACCACCAAAGGTACTTATAGACTATAGAGCATTTCCAGAACTTGGAAGAATGTCAGGGAGATTAAGGAAGTCAGATGTTCCGCTGATGATTGTTCCACCACCAAAGTGTACTTATAGACTATAGAGCATTTCCAGAACTTGGAAGAGTGTCAGGGAGGTTAAGGAAGTCAAATGTTCCGCTGATGATTGTTCCACCACCAAAGGTACTTATAGGCTATACAGCACTTCCAGAACTTGGAAGACTGTCAGGGAGATTGAGGAAGTCAAATGTTCCGCTGATGATTGTTCCACCACCAAAGAAACTTATAGCCTATACACCATTTCCAAAACTTGGAAGAGTGTCAGTGAGGTTAAGGAAGTCAGATGTTCCGCTGATGATTGTTCCACCACCAAAGAAACTTATAGCCTATACACCATTTCCAAAACTTGGAAGAGTGTCAGTGAGGTTAAGGAAGTCAGATGTTCCGCTGATGATTGTTCCACCTCCAAAGGTACTTCCAGACTATACAGCATTTCCAGAACTTGGAAGACTGTGGGGAAGATTTAGGAGGTCAGATGTTCCGCTGATGATTGGTCCACCACCAAAGGTACTTATAGGCTATAAAGAATTTCCAGAACTTGGAAGACTGTGGGGGAGGTTAAGGAAGTCACATGTTCCGCTGATGATTGTTCCACCACCAAAGGTACTTATAGACTATACAGCATTTCTAGAGCTGGGAAGAGAGTCAGGCAGATTAAGGAAGTCAGATGTTCCGCTGATGATTGCTCCACCACCAAAGGTACTTATAGACTATACAGCATTTCTAGAACTTGTAAGAGTGTCAGGGAGATTAAGGAAGTCAGATGTTCCGCTGATGATTGTTCCACCACCAAAAAGTACTTGTTGACTTTACTGCATTTCTAGAACTGCGAAGAGTGTCAGGGAGGTTAAGGAAGTCAGAAGTTCCGCTGATGATTGTTCCACCACCAAAAGTACTTGTTGACTTTACAGCATTTCTAGAACTGGGAAGAGTGTCAGGGAGTTTACGGAAGTCAGAGGTTCCGCTGATGATTGTTCCACCACCAAAACTACTTATTGACTTTACAGCATTTCTAGAACTGCGAAGAGTGTCAGGGAGGTTAAGGAAGTCAGTTGTTCCGCTGATGATTGTTCCATCACCAAAGGTACTTGTAAACATTACAGCATTTCTAGAACTGGGAAGAGTATCAGGGTGGTTAAGGAAGTCAAATGTTCCGCTGATGATTGTTCCACCACCAAGGTGTAGTTATAGACTATACAGCATTTCTAGAGCAAGGAAGAGTATCAGGGAGTTTACGGAAGTCAGAAGTTCCGCTGATGATTGTTCCACCACCGAAAGTACTTGTTCACATTACAGCATTTCTAGAACTGCGAAGAGTGTCAGGGAGGTTAACGAAGTCAGTTGTTCCGCTGATGATTGTTCCATCACCAAAGGTACTTGTAGACATTACAGCATTTCTAGAACTGGGAAGAGTATCAGGGTGGTTAAGGAAGTCAAATGTTCCGCTGATGATTGTTCCACCACCAAGGTGTAGTTATAGACTATACAGCATTTCTAGAGCAAGGAAGCGTATCAGGGAGTTTACGGAAGTCAGAAGTTCCGCTGATGATTGTTCCACCACCGAAAGTACTTGTTCACATTACAGCATTTCTAGAACTGCGAAGAGTGTCAGGGAGGTTAACGAAGTCAGTTGTTCCGCTGATGATTGTTCCATCACCAAAGGGTAGTTATAGACTATACAGCATTTCTAGTGCAAGGAAGAGTGTCAGGGAGATTAAGGAAGTCAGATGTTCCGCTGATGATTGTTCCACCACCAAAGGGTAGTTATAGACTATACAGCATTTCTAGAGCAAGGAAGAGTGTCTGGGAGATTAAGGAAGTCAGATGTTCCGCTGATGATTGGTCCACCACCAAAGGTACTTATAGACTATACAGCATTTCTAGAACTTGGAAGAGTGTCAGGGAGATTAAGGAAGTCAGATGTTCCGCTGATGATTGGTCCACCACCAAAGGTACTTATAAACTATACAGCATTTCCAGAACTTGGAAGAGTGTCAGGGAGGTTAAGGAAGTCAGATGTTCCGCTGATGATTCGTCCATACCAAAGGTACTTATAGGCTATACAGCATTTCCAGAACTGGGAAGAGTGTCAGGGAGATTAAGGAAGTCAGATGTTCCGCTGATGATTGTTCCACCACCAAAGGTACTTATAGACTATACAGCATTTCCAGAACTTGAAAGAGTGTCAGGGAGATTAAGGAAGTCAAATGTTTTGCTGATGATTGTTCCACCACCAAAGATACTTATAGACTATACACCTATTCCAGAACTGGGAAGAGTGTCAGGGAGATTAAGAAGTCAGATGTTCCGCTGATGATTGGTCCACCACCAAAGGTACTTATAGACTATACAGCATTTCCAGAACTGGGAAGAGTGTCAGGGAGATTAAGAAGTCAGATGTTCCGCTGATGATTGGTCCACCACCATAGGGTAGTTATAGACTATACAGCATTTCCAGAACTTGGAAGAGTTTCAGGGAGTTTAAGGAAGTCAGATGTTCCGCTGATGATTGTTCCACCACCAAAGGTACTTATAGACTATACAGCATTTCCAGAACTAGGAGGAGTTTCAGGGAGGTTAAGGAAGTCAGATGTTCCGCTGATGATTGTTCCACCACCAAAGGTACTTATAGATTATACAGCATTTCCAGAACTTGGAAGAGTGTCAGGGGGGTTAAGGAAGTCACATGTTCCGCTGATGATTGTTCCACCACCAAAGGTACTTATAGATTATACAGCATTTCCAGAACTTGGAAGAGTTACAGGGAGATTAAGGAAGTCAGATGTTCCGCTCATGATTGTTCCACCACCAAAGGTACTTATGGGCTATACAGAATTTCCAGAACTTGGAAGAGTGTCATGGAGATTAAGGAAGTCAGATGTTCCGCTGATGATTGTTCCACCACCAAAGAAACTTATAGCCTATACACCATTTCCAAAACTTGGAAGAGTGTCAGGGAGATTAAGTAAGACAGATGTTCCGCTGATGATTGTTCCACCACCAAAGGTACTTCCAGACTATACAGCATTTCCAGAACTTGGAAGACTGTCGGGGGAGATTAAGGAGGTCAGATGTTCCGCTGATGATTGTTCCACCACCAAAGGTACTTATAGGCCATACAGAATTTCCAGAACTTGGAAGACTGTCAGGGAGATTAAGGAAGTCACATGTTCCGCTGATGATTGTTCCACCACCAAAGGTACTTATAGACTATACAGCATTTCCAGAACTTGGAAGAGTTACAGGGAGATTAAGGAAGTCACATGTTCCGCTGATGATTGTTACACCACCAAAGGTACTTATTGGCTATACATCATTTCCAGAGCTTGGAAGAGTGTCAGGGAGATTAAGGAAGTCAGATGTTCCGCTGATGATTGTTACACCACCAAAGGTACTTCCAGACTATACAGCATTTCCAGAACTTGGACGACTGTCGGGGGTGATTAAGGAGGTCAGATGTTCCGCTGATGATTGTTCCACCACCAAAGGTACTTATAGGCTATACAGAATTTCCAGAACTTGGAAGACTGTCAGGGAGATTAAGGAAGTCACATGTTCCGCTGATGATTGTTCCACCACCAAAGGTACTTATAGGCTATACAGAATTTCCAGAACTTGGAAGAGTTACAGGGAGATTAAGGAAGTCACATGTTCCGCTGATGATTGTTCCACCACCAAAGGTACTTATAGACTATACAGCATTTCCAGAACTTGGAAGAGTTACAGGGAGATTAAGGAAGTCACATGTTCCGCTGATGATTGTTCCACCACCAAAGTACTTATAGACTATACAGAATTTCCAGAACTTGGAAGAGTTACAGGGAGATTAAGGAAGTCACATGTTCCGCTGATGATTGTTCCACCACCAAAGGTACTTATAAACTATACAGCATTTCCAGAACTTGGAAGAGTTTCAGGGAGCTTAAGGAAGTCAGATATTCCGCTTATGATTGTTCCACCACCAAAGTTACTTATAGACTATACAGCATTTCTAGAACTGGGAAGAGTGTCTGGGAGATTAAGGAAGTCAGATGTTCCGCTGATGATTGGTCCACCACCAAAGTGTACTTATAAACTATACAACATTTCTAGAACTGGGAAGAGTGTCTGGGAGATTAAGGAAGTCGGATGTTCCGCTGATGATTGGTCCACCACCAAAGTTACTTATAAACTATACAACACTTCTAGAACTGGGAAGAGTGTCTGGGAGATTAAGGAAGTCAGATGTTCCGCTTATGATTGTTCCACCACCAAAATTACTTATAAACTATACATCATTTCCAGAACTTGGAAGAGTTTCAGGGAGGTTAAGGAAGTCAAATGTTCCACTGATGCTTGTTCCACCACCAAAGGTACTTATAAACTATACAGCATTTCCAGAACTTGGAAGAGTTTCAGGGAGCTTAAGGAAGTCAGATGTTCCGCTTATGATTGTTCCACCACCAAAGTTACTTATAAACTATACAGCATTTCCAGAACTTGGAAGAGTTTCAGGGAAGTTAAGGAAGTCAGATGGTCCGCTGATGATTGTTCCACCAACAAAGGTACTTATAGACTATACAGCATTTCCAGAACTTGGAAGAGTGTCAGAGTGGTTAAGGAAGTCAGATGTTCCGCTGATGATTGTTCCACCACCAAAGGTACTTATAGACTATACAGCATTTCTAGAACTGGGAAGAGTGTCAGGGAGATTAATGAAATCAGATGTTCCGCTGAAGATTGTTCCACCACCAAAAGTACTTATAGACGATACAGCATTTCCAGAACTTGAAAGAGTGTCAGGGAGATTAAGGAAGTCAAATGTTCCGCTGATGATTGTTCCACCACCAAAGGTACTTATAGACTATACACCATTTCCAAAACTTGGAAGAGTGTCAGTGAGGTTAAGGAAGTCAGATCTTCCGCTGATGATTGTTTCACCACCAAAGAAACTTATAGACTATACACCATTTCCAAAACTTGGAAGAGTGTCAGTGAGATTAAGGAAGTCAGATGTTCCGCTGATGATTGGTCCAACACCAAAAGTACTTATAAACTATACAGCATTTCCAGAATTGGGAAGAGTTTCAGGGAGATTAAGGAAGTCAGATGTTCCGCTGATAATTGTTCCACCACCAAAGAAACTTATTGCCTATACACCATTTCCAAAACTTGGAAGAGTGTCAGTGAGGTTAAGGAAGTCAGATGTTCCGCTGATGATTGTTCCACCACCAAAGGTACTTCCAGACTATACAGCATTTCCAGAACTTGGAAGACTGTGGGGGAGATTAAGGAGGTCAGATGTTCCGCTGATGATTGTTCCACCGCCAGAGGTACTTATAGATTATACAGCATTTCCAGAACTTGGAAGAGTGTCAGGGAGGTTAAGGAAGTCAGATGTTCCGCTGATGATTGTTCCACCACCAAAGGTACTTATAGATTATACAGCATTTCCAGAACTTGGAAGAGTGTCAGGGAGGTTAAGGAAGGCACATGTTCCGCTGATGATTGTTCCACCACCAAAGGTACTTATAGATTATACAGCATTTCTAGAACTGGGAAGAGTGTCAGGGAGATTAAGGAAGTCAAATGTTCCGCTGATGATTGTTCCACCACCAAAGGTACTTATAGGCTATACAGCATTTCCAGAACTTGCAAGACTGTCAGGGAGATTAAGGAAGTCAAATGTTCCGCTGATGATTGTTCCACCACCAAAGGTACTTATAGGCTATACAGCATTTCCAGAACTTGCAAGACTGTAAATGAGATTAAGGAAGTCAAATGTTCCGCTGATGATTGTTCCACCACCAAAGGTACTTATAGACTATACAGCATTTCCAGAACTTGGAAGAGTTACAGGGAGATTAAGGAAGTCAGATGTTCCGCTGATGATTGTTCCACCACCAAAGGTACTTATAGAGTATAGAGCATTTCCAGAACTTGGAAGAATGTCAGGGAGATTAAGGAAGTCAGATGTTCCGCTGATGATTGTTCCACCACCAAAGTGTACTTATAGACTATAGAGCATTTCCAGAACTTGGAAGAGTGTCAGGGAGGTGAAGGAAGTCAAATGTGTCGCTGATGATTGTTCCACCACCAAAGGTACTTATAGGCTATACAGCATTTCCAGAACTTGGAAGAGTGTCAGGGAGATTAAGGAAGTCAAACGTTCCGCTGATGATTGTTCCACCACCAAAGGTACTTATAGGCTATACAGCATTTCCAGAACTTGCAAGACTGTCAGGGAGATTAAGGAGGTCAGATGTTCCGCTGATGATTGTTCCACCACCAAAGAAACTTATAGCCTATACACCATTTCCAAAACTTGGAAGAGTGTCAGTGAGGTTAAGGAAGTCAGATGTTCCGCTGATGATTGTTCCACCACCAAAGGTACTTGTTGACTTTACAGCATTTCTAGAACTGCGAAGAGTGTCAGGGAGGTTAAGGAAGTCATAAGTTCCGCTGATGATTGTTCCACCACCAAAAGTATTTGTTGTCTTTACAGCATTTCTAGAACTGGGAAGAGTGTCAGTGAGTTTACGGAAGTCAGATGTTCCGCTGATGATTGTTCCACCACCAAAGGTACTTATAGACTATAGAGCATTTCCAGAACTTGGAAGAATGTCAGGGAGATTAAGGAAGTCAGATGTTCCGCTGATGATTGTTCCACCACCAAAGGTACTTATAGGCTATACAGCACTTCCAGAACTTGGAAGACTGTCAGGGAGATTAAGGAAGTCAAATGTTCCGCTGATGATTGCTCCACCACCAAAGAAACTTATAGCCTATACACCATTTCCAAAACTTGGAAGAGTGTCAGTCAGGTTAAGGAAGTCAGATGTTCCGCTGATGATTGTTCCACCACCAAAGAAACTTATAGCCTTTACACCATTTCCAGAACTTGGAAGAGTGTCAGTGAGGTTAAGGAAGTCAGATGTTCCGCTGATGATTGTTCCACCTCCAGAGGTACTTCCAGACTATACAGCATTTCCAGAACTTGGAAGACTGTGGGGGAGATTTAGGAGGTCAGATGTTCCGCTGATGATTGGTCCACCACCAAAGGTACTTATAGGCTATACAGAATTTCCAGAACTTGGAAGACTGTGGGGGAGGTTAAGGAAGTCACATGTTCCGCTGATGATTGTTCCACCACCAAAGGTACTTATAGACTATACAGCATTTCTAGAGCTGGGAAGAGTGTCAGGCAGATTAAGGAAGTCAGATGTTCCGCTGATGATTGCTCCACCACCAAAGGTACTTATAGACTATACAGCATTTCTAGAACTTGGAAGAGTGTCAGGGAGATTAAGGAAGTCAGATGTTCCGCTGATGATTGTTCCACCACCAAAGGTACTTGTTGACTTTACAGCATTTCTAGAACTGCGAAGAGTGTCAGGGAGGTTAAGGAAGTCAGAAGTTCCGCTGATGATTGTTCCACCACCAAAAGTACTTGTTGACTTTACAGCATTTCTAGAACTGCGAAGAGTGTCAGGGAGTTTACGGAAGTCAGAAGTTCCGCTGATGATTGTTCCACCACCAAAACTACTTATTGACTTTACAGCATTTCTAGAACTGCGAAGAGTGTCAGGGAGGTTAAGGAAGTCAGTTGTTCCGCTGATGATTGTTCCATCACCAAAGGTACTTGTAAACATTACAGCATTTCTAGAACTGGGAAGAGTATCAGGGTGGTTAAGGAAGTCTGTTGTTCCGCTAATGATTGTTCCATGACCAAAGGTACTTGTAGACATTACAGCATTTCTAGAACTGGGAAGAGTATCAGGGTGGTTAAGGAAGACAGATGTTCCGCTGATGATTGTTCCATCACCAAAGGTACTTGTAGACATTACAGCATTTCTAGAACTGCGAAGAGTGTCAGGGAGGTTAAGGAAGTCAGTTGTTCCGCTGATGATTGTTCCATCACCAAAGGTACTTGTAGACATTACAGCATTTCTAGAACTGGGAAGAGTATCAGGGTGGTTAAGGAAGTCAGATGTTCCGCTGATGATTGTTCCACCACCAAAGTGTAGTTATAGACTATACAGCATTTCTAGAGCAAGGAAGAGTATCAGGGAGTTTACGGAAGTCAGAAGTTCCGCTGATGATTGTTCCACCACCGAAAGTACTTGTTCACATTACAGCATTTCTAGAACTGCGAAGAGTGTCAGGGAGGTTAACGAAGTCAGTTGTTCCGCTGATGATTGTTCCATCACCAAAGGGTAGTTATAGACTATACAGCATTTCTAGAGCAAGGAAGAGTGTCTGGGAGATTAAGGAAGTCAGATGTTCCGCTTATGATTGGTCCACCACCAAAGGGGAGTTATAGACTACACAGCATTTCTAGAGCAAGGAAGAGTGTCAGGGAGATTAAGGAAGTCAGATGTTCCGCTGATGATTGTTCCACCACCAAAGGGTAGTTATAGACTATACAGCATTTCTAGAGCAAGGAAGAGTGTCTGGGAGATTAAGGAAGTCAGATGTTCCGCTGATGATTGGTCCACCACCAAAGGTACTTATAGACTATACAGCATTTCTAGAACTTGGAAGAGTGTCAGGGAGATTAAGGAAGTCAGATGTTCCGCTGATGATTGGTCCACCACCAAAGGTACTTATAAACTATACAGCATTTCCAGAACTTGGAAGAGTGTCAGGGAGGTTAAGGAAGTCAGATGTTCCGCTGATGATTGGTCCACCACCAAAGGTTTTTATAGACTATACAGCATTTCTAGAACTGGGAAGAGTGTCAGGGAGATTAAGGAAGTCAGATGTTCCGCTGATGATTGTTCCACCACCAAAGGTACTTATAGACTATACAGCATTTCCAGAACTTGAAAGAGTGTCAGGGAGATTAAGGAAGTCAAATGTTTTGCTGATGATTGTTCCACCACCAAAGGTACTTATAGACTATACACCTATTCCAGAACTGGGAAGAGTGTCAGGGAGATTAAGAAGTCAGATGTTCCGCTGATGATTGGTCTACCACCAAAGGTACTTATAGACTATACAGCATTTCCAGAACTGGGAAGAGTGTCAGGGAGATTAAGAAGTCAGATGTTCCGCTGATGATTGGTCCACCACCATAGGGTAGTTATAGACTATACAGCATTTCCAGAACTTGGAAGAGTTTCAGGGAGTTTAAGGAAGTCAGATGTTCCGCTGATGATTGTTCCACCACCAAAGGTACTTATAGACTATACAGCATTTCCAGAACTGGGAGGAGTTTCAGGGAGGTTAAGGAAGTCAGATGTTCCGCTGATGATTGTTCCACCACCAAAGGTACTTATAGATTATACAGCATTTCCAGAACTTGGAAGAGTGTCAGGGAGGTTAAGGAAGTCACATGTTCCGCTGATGATTGTTCCACCACCAAAGGTACTTATAGATTATACAGCATTTCCAGAACTTGGAAGAGTTACAGGGAGATTAAGGAAGTCAGATGTTCCGCTCATGATTGTTCCACCACCAAAGGTACTTATGGGCTATACAGAATTTCCAGAACTTGGAAGAGTGTCAGGGAGATTAAGGAAGTCAGATGTTCCGCTGATGATTGTTCCACCACCAAAGAAACTTATAGCCTATACACCATTTCCAAAACTTGGAAGAGTGTCAGGGAGATTAAGGAAGACAGATGTTCCGCTGATGATTGTTCCACCACCAAAGGTACTTCCAGGTTATACAGCATTTCCAGAACTTGGAAGACTGTCGGGGGAGATTAAGGAGGTCAGATGTTCCGCTGATGATTGTTCCACCACCAAAGGTACTTATAGGCCATACAGAATTTCCAGAACTTGGAAGACTGTCAGGGAGATTAAGGAAGTCACATGTTCCGCTGATGATTGTTCCACCACCAAAGGTACTTATAGACTATACAGCATTTCCAGAACTTGGAAGAGTTACAGGGAGATTAAGGAAGTGACATGTTCCGTTGATGATTGTTACACCACCAAAGGTACTTATTGGCTATACATCATTTCCAGAACTTGGAAGAGTGTCAGGGAGATTAAGGAAGTCAGATGTTCCGCTGATGATTGTTACACCACCAAAGGTACTTCCAGACTATACAGCATTTCCAGAACTTGGAAGACTGTCGGGGGTGATTAAGGAGGTCAGATGTTCCGCTGATGATTGGTCCACCACCAAAGGTACTTATAGGCTATACAGAATTTCCAGAACTTGGAAGACTGTCAGGGAGATTAAGGAAGTCACATGTTCCGCTGATGATTGTTCCACCACCAAAGGTACTTATAGGCTATACAGAATTTCCAGAACTTGGAAGAGTTACAGGGAGATTAAGGAAGTCACATGTTCCGCTGATGATTGTTCCACCACCAAAGGTACATATAAACTATACAGCATTTCCAGAACTTGGAAGAGTTACAGGGAGATTAAGGAAGTCACATGTTCCGCTGATGATTGTTCCACCACCAAAGGTACTTATAGACTATACAGAATTTCCAGAACTTGGAAGAGTTACAGGGAGATTAAGGAAGTCACATGTTCCGCTGATGATTGTTCCACCACCAAAGGTACTTATAAACTATACAGCATTTCCAGAACTTGGAAGAGTTTCAGGGAGCTTAAGGAAGTCAGATATTCCGCTTATGATTGTTCCACCACCAAAGTTACTTATAGACTATACAGCATTTCTAGAACTGGGAAGAGTGTCTGGGAGATTAAGGAAGTCAGATGTTCCGCTGATGATTGGTCCACCACCAAAGTGTACTTATAAACTATACAACATTTCTAGAACTGGGAAGAGTGTCTGGGAGATTAAGGAAGTCGGATGTTCCGCTGATGATTGGTCCACCACCAAAGTTACTTATAAACTATACAACATTTCTAGAACTGGGAAGAGTGTCTGGGAGATTAAGGAAGTCAGATGTTCCGCTTATGATTGTTCCACCACCAAAATTACTTATAAACTATACATCATTTCCAGAACTTGGAAGAGTGTCAGGGAGATTAAGGAAATCAGATGTTCCGCTGATGATTGTTCCACCACCAAAAGTACTTATAGACGATACAGCATTTCCAGAACTTGAAAGAGTGTCAGGGAGATTAAGGAAGTCAAATGTTCCGCTGATGATTGTTCCACCACCAAAGGTACTTATAGACTATACACCATTTTCAAAACTTGGAAGAGTGTCAGTGAGATTAAGGAAGTCAGATGTTCCGCTGATGATTGGTCCAACACCAAAAGTACTTATAAACTATACAGCATTTCCAGAATTGGGAAGAGTTTCAGGGAGATTAAGGAAGTCAGATGTTCCGCTGATAATTGTTCCACCACCAAAGAAACTTATTGCCTATACACCATTTCCAAAACTTGGAAGAGTGTCAGTGAGGTTAAGGAAGTCAGATGTTCCGCTGATGATTGTTCCACCACCAAAGGTACTTCCAGACTATACAGCATTTCCAGAACTTGGAAGACTGTGGGGGAGATTAAGGAGGTCAGATGTTCCGCTGATGAGTGTTCCACCACCAAAAGTACTTATATGCTATACAGAATTTCCAGAACTTGGAAGACTGTGGGGGAGGTTAAGGAAGTCACATGTTCCGCTGATGATTGTTCCACCACCAAAGGTACTTATAGACTATACAGCATTTCCAGAACTTGGAAGAGTGTCAGGGTGGTTAAGGAAGTCAGATGTTCCGCTGATGATTGTTCCACCACCAAAGGTACTTATAGACTATACAGCATTTCTAGAACTGGGAAGAGTTTCAGGGAGATTAAGAAAGTCAGATGTTCCTCTGATGATTGTTCTACCACCAAAGGGTAGTTATAGACTATACAGCATTTCTAGAGCAAGGAAGAGTGTCTGGGAGATTAAGGAAGTCAGATGTACCGCTGATGATTGTTCCACCACCAAATGTACTTATAGACTATACAGTATTTCCAGAACTGGGAAGAGTGTCTGGGAGATTAAGGAAGTCAGATTTTCCGCTGATGATTGTTCCACCACCAAAAGTACTTATAGACTATACAGCATTTCTAGAACTGCGAAGAGTGTCAGGGAGGTTAAGGAAGTCAGTTGTTCCGCTGATGATTGTTCCATCACCAAAGGTACTTGTAGACATTACAGCATTTCTAGAACTGGGAAGAGTATCAGGGTGGTTAAGGAAGTCAGATGTTCCGCTGATGATTGTTCCACCACCAAAGTGTAGTTATAGACTATACAGCATTTCTAGAGCAAGGAAGAGTATCAGGGAGTTTACGGAAGTCAGAAGTTCCGCTGATGATTGTTCCACCACCGAAAGTACTTGTTCACATTACAGCATTTCTAGAACTGCGAAGAGTGTCAGGGAGGTTAACGAAGTCAGTTGTTCCGCTGATGATTGTTCCATCACCAAAGGGTAGTTATAGACTATACAGCATTTCTAGAGCAAGGAAGAGTGTCTGGGAGATTAAGGAAGTCAGATGTTCCGCTTATGATTGGTCCACCACCAAAGGGGAGTTATAGACTACACAGCATTTCTAGAGCAAGGAAGAGTGTCAGGGAGATTAAGGAAGTCAGATGTTCCGCTGATGATTGTTCCACCACCAAAGGGTAGTTATAGACTATACAGCATTTCTAGAGCAAGGAAGAGTGTCTGGGAGATTAAGGAAGTCAGATGTTCCGCTGATGATTGGTCCACCACCAAAGGTACTTATAGACTATACAGCATTTCTAGAACTTGGAAGAGTGTCAGGGAGATTAAGGAAGTCAGATGTTCCGCTGATGATTGGTCCACCACCAAAGGTACTTATAAACTATACAGCATTTCCAGAACTTGGAAGAGTGTCAGGGAGGTTAAGGAAGTCAGATGTTCCGCTGATGATTGGTCCACCACCAAAGGTTTTTATAGACTATACAGCATTTCTAGAACTGGGAAGAGTGTCAGGGAGATTAAGGAAGTCAGATGTTCCGCTGATGATTGTTCCACCACCAAAGGTACTTATAGACTATACAGCATTTCCAGAACTTGAAAGAGTGTCAGGGAGATTAAGGAAGTCAAATGTTTTGCTGATGATTGTTCCACCACCAAAGGTACTTATAGACTATACACCTATTCCAGAACTGGGAAGAGTGTCAGGGAGATTAAGAAGTCAGATGTTCCGCTGATGATTGGTCTACCACCAAAGGTACTTATAGACTATACAGCATTTCCAGAACTGGGAAGAGTGTCAGGGAGATTAAGAAGTCAGATGTTCCGCTGATGATTGGTCCACCACCATAGGGTAGTTATAGACTATACAGCATTTCCAGAACTTGGAAGAGTTTCAGGGAGTTTAAGGAAGTCAGATGTTCCGCTGATGATTGTTCCACCACCAAAGGTACTTATAGACTATACAGCATTTCCAGAACTGGGAGGAGTTTCAGGGAGGTTAAGGAAGTCAGATGTTCCGCTGATGATTGTTCCACCACCAAAGGTACTTATAGATTATACAGCATTTCCAGAACTTGGAAGAGTGTCAGGGAGGTTAAGGAAGTCACATGTTCCGCTGATGATTGTTCCACCACCAAAGGTACTTATAGATTATACAGCATTTCCAGAACTTGGAAGAGTTACAGGGAGATTAAGGAAGTCAGATGTTCCGCTCATGATTGTTCCACCACCAAAGGTACTTATGGGCTATACAGAATTTCCAGAACTTGGAAGAGTGTCAGGGAGATTAAGGAAGTCAGATGTTCCGCTGATGATTGTTCCACCACCAAAGAAACTTATAGCCTATACACCATTTCCAAAACTTGGAAGAGTGTCAGGGAGATTAAGGAAGACAGATGTTCCGCTGATGATTGTTCCACCACCAAAGGTACTTCCAGGTTATACAGCATTTCCAGAACTTGGAAGACTGTCGGGGGAGATTAAGGAGGTCAGATGTTCCGCTGATGATTGTTCCACCACCAAAGGTACTTATAGGCCATACAGAATTTCCAGAACTTGGAAGACTGTCAGGGAGATTAAGGAAGTCACATGTTCCGCTGATGATTGTTCCACCACCAAAGGTACTTATAGACTATACAGCATTTCCAGAACTTGGAAGAGTTACAGGGAGATTAAGGAAGTGACATGTTCCGTTGATGATTGTTACACCACCAAAGGTACTTATTGGCTATACATCATTTCCAGAACTTGGAAGAGTGTCAGGGAGATTAAGGAAGTCAGATGTTCCGCTGATGATTGTTACACCACCAAAGGTACTTCCAGACTATACAGCATTTCCAGAACTTGGAAGACTGTCGGGGGTGATTAAGGAGGTCAGATGTTCCGCTGATGATTGGTCCACCACCAAAGGTACTTATAGGCTATACAGAATTTCCAGAACTTGGAAGACTGTCAGGGAGATTAAGGAAGTCACATGTTCCGCTGATGATTGTTCCACCACCAAAGGTACTTATAGGCTATACAGAATTTCCAGAACTTGGAAGAGTTACAGGGAGATTAAGGAAGTCACATGTTCCGCTGATGATTGTTCCACCACCAAAGGTACATATAAACTATACAGCATTTCCAGAACTTGGAAGAGTTACAGGGAGATTAAGGAAGTCACATGTTCCGCTGATGATTGTTCCACCACCAAAGGTACTTATAGACTATACAGAATTTCCAGAACTTGGAAGAGTTACAGGGAGATTAAGGAAGTCACATGTTCCGCTGATGATTGTTCCACCACCAAAGGTACTTATAAACTATACAGCATTTCCAGAACTTGGAAGAGTTTCAGGGAGCTTAAGGAAGTCAGATATTCCGCTTATGATTGTTCCACCACCAAAGTTACTTATAGACTATACAGCATTTCTAGAACTGGGAAGAGTGTCTGGGAGATTAAGGAAGTCAGATGTTCCGCTGATGATTGGTCCACCACCAAAGTGTACTTATAAACTATACAACATTTCTAGAACTGGGAAGAGTGTCTGGGAGATTAAGGAAGTCGGATGTTCCGCTGATGATTGGTCCACCACCAAAGTTACTTATAAACTATACAACATTTCTAGAACTGGGAAGAGTGTCTGGGAGATTAAGGAAGTCAGATGTTCCGCTTATGATTGTTCCACCACCAAAATTACTTATAAACTATACATCATTTCCAGAACTTGGAAGAGTGTCAGGGAGATTAAGGAAATCAGATGTTCCGCTGATGATTGTTCCACCACCAAAAGTACTTATAGACGATACAGCATTTCCAGAACTTGAAAGAGTGTCAGGGAGATTAAGGAAGTCAAATGTTCCGCTGATGATTGTTCCACCACCAAAGGTACTTATAGACTATACACCATTTTCAAAACTTGGAAGAGTGTCAGTGAGATTAAGGAAGTCAGATGTTCCGCTGATGATTGGTCCAACACCAAAAGTACTTATAAACTATACAGCATTTCCAGAATTGGGAAGAGTTTCAGGGAGATTAAGGAAGTCAGATGTTCCGCTGATAATTGTTCCACCACCAAAGAAACTTATTGCCTATACACCATTTCCAAAACTTGGAAGAGTGTCAGTGAGGTTAAGGAAGTCAGATGTTCCGCTGATGATTGTTCCACCACCAAAGGTACTTCCAGACTATACAGCATTTCCAGAACTTGGAAGACTGTGGGGGAGATTAAGGAGGTCAGATGTTCCGCTGATGAGTGTTCCACCACCAAAAGTACTTATATGCTATACAGAATTTCCAGAACTTGGAAGACTGTGGGGGAGGTTAAGGAAGTCACATGTTCCGCTGATGATTGTTCCACCACCAAAGGTACTTATAGACTATACAGCATTTCCAGAACTTGGAAGAGTGTCAGGGTGGTTAAGGAAGTCAGATGTTCCGCTGATGATTGTTCCACCACCAAAGGTACTTATAGACTATACAGCATTTCTAGAACTGGGAAGAGTTTCAGGGAGATTAAGAAAGTCAGATGTTCCTCTGATGATTGTTCTACCACCAAAGGGTAGTTATAGACTATACAGCATTTCTAGAGCAAGGAAGAGTGTCTGGGAGATTAAGGAAGTCAGATGTACCGCTGATGATTGTTCCACCACCAAATGTACTTATAGACTATACAGTATTTCCAGAACTGGGAAGAGTGTCTGGGAGATTAAGGAAGTCAGATTTTCCGCTGATGATTGTTCCACCACCAAAAGTACTTATAGACTATACAGCATTTCTAGAACTGGGAAGAGTGTCTGGGAGAGTAAGGAAGTCAGATGTTCCGCTGATGATTGGTCCACCACCAAAGTGTACTTATAAACTATACATCATTTCTAGAACTGGGAAGAGTGTCTGGGAGATTAAGGAAGTCACATGTTCCGCTGATGATTGGTCCACCACCAAAGGTACTTACAGACTATACAGCATTTCTAGAACTGGGAAGAGTGTCTGGGAGATTAAGGAAATCAGATGTTCCGCTGATGATTGGTCCACCACCAAAGTGTACTTATAAACTATACAACATTTCTAGAACTGGGAAGAGTGTCTGGGAGATTAAGGAAGTCAGATGTTCCGCTGATGATTGGTCCACCACCAAAGTGTACTTATAAACTATACAACAGTTCTAGAACTGGGAAGAGTGTCTGGGAGATTAAGGAATTCAGATGTTGCGCTGATGATTGTTCCACCACCAAAGTTACTTATAAACTATACAGCATTTCCAGAACTTGGAATAGTGTCAGGGAGATTAAGGAAGTCAGATATTCCGCTGATGATTGTTCCACCACCAAAGGTAGTTCCAGACTATACAGCATTTCCAGAACTTGGAAGACTGTCGGGGGAGATTAAGGAGGTCAGATGTTCCGCTGATGATTGTTCCACCACCAAAGTTACTTATAGACTATACAGCATTTCCAGAACTTGGAAGAGTTACAGGGAGATTAAGGAAGTCAGATGTTCCGCTGATGATTGTTCCACCACCAAAGGTACTTCCAGACTATGCAGCATTTCCAGAACTTGGAAGACTGTCGGGGGAGATTAAGGAGGTCAGATGTTCCGCTGATGATTGTTCCACCACCAAAGTTACTTATAGACTATACAGCATTTCCAGAACTTGGAAGAGTTACAGGGAGATTAAGGAAGTCAGATGTTCCGCTGATGATTGTTCCACCACCAAAGGTACTTATAAACTATACATCATTTCCAGAACTTGGAAGAGTTTCAGGGAGGTTAAGGAAGTCAGATGTTCCGCTTCTGATTGTTCCACCACCAAAGGTACTTATAAACTATACATCATTTCCAGAACTTGGAAGAGTTTCAGGGAGATTAAGGAAGTCAGATGTTCCGCTTATGATTGTCCACCACCAAAGGTACTTATAAACTATACATCATTTCCAGAACTTGGAAGAGTTTCAGGGAGGTTAAGGAAGTCAAATGTTCCGCTTCTGATTGTTCCACCACCAAAGGTACTTATAAACTATACATCATTTCCAGAACTTGGAAGAGTTTCAGGGAGGTTAAAGAAGTCAAATGTTCCGCTTCTGATTGTTCCACCACCAAAGGTACTTATAAACTATACATCATTTCCAGAACTTGGAAGAGTTTCAGGGAGATTAAGGAAGTCAGATGTTCCGCTTCTGATTGTTCCACCACCAATGGTACTTATAAACTATACATCATTTCCAGAACTTGGAAGAGTTTCAGGGAGGTTAAGGAAGTCAAATGTTCCGCTGATGCTTGTTCCACCACCAAAGCTACTTATAGATTATACAGCATTTCCAGAACTTGGAAGAGTTTCAGGCAGGTTAAGGAAGTAGGATGTTGCGCTTATGATTGTTCCACCACCAAAGCTACTTATAGACTATACGGCAATTCCAGAACTTGGAAGCGTGTCAGGGAGATTAAGGAAGTCAGATGTTCCGCTGATGATTGTTCCACTACCAAAAGTACTTGTTGACTTTACAGCATTTCTAGAACTGCGAAGAGTGTCAGGGAGGTTAAGGAAGTCAGTTGTTGCGCTGATGATTGTTCCACCACCAAAGTTACTTATAAACTATACAGCATTTCCAGAACTTGGAATAGTGTCAGGGAGATTAAGGAAGTCAGATATTCCGCTGATGATTGTTCCACCACCAAAGGTAGTTCCAGACTATACAGCATTTCCAGAACTTGGAAGACTGTCGGGGGAGATTAAGGAGGTCAGATGTTCCGCTGATGATTGTTCCACCACCAAAGTTACTTATAGACTATACAGCATTTCCAGAACTTGGAAGAGTTACAGGGAGATTAAGGAAGTCAGATGTTCCGCTGATGATTGTTCCACCACCAAAGGTACTTCCAGACTATACAGCATTTCCAGAACTTGGAAGACTGTCGGGGGAGATTAAGGAGGTCAGATGTTCCGCTGATGATTGTTCCACCACCAAAGTTACTTATAGACTATACAGCATTTCCAGAACTTGGAAGAGTTACAGGGAGATTAAGGAAGTCAGATGTTCCGCTGATGATTGTTCCACCACCAAAGGTACTTATAAACTATACATCATTTCCAGAACTTGGAAGAGTTTCAGGGAGGTTAAGGAAGTCAGATGTTCCGCTTCTGATTGTTCCACCACCAAAGGTACTTATAAACTATACATCATTTCCAGAACTTGGAAGAGTTTCAGGGAGATTAAGGAAGTCAGATGTTCCGCTTATGATTGTCCACCACCAAAGGTACTTATAAACTATACATCATTTCCAGAACTTGGAAGAGTTTCAGGGAGGTTAACGAAGTCAAATGTTCCGCTTCTGATTGTTCCACCACCAAAGGTACTTATAAACTATACATCATTTCCAGAACTTGGAAGAGTTTCAGGGAGGTTAAAGAAGTCAAATGTTCCGCTTCTGATTGTTCCACCACCAAAGGTACTTATAAACTATACATCATTTCCAGAACTTGGAAGAGTTTCAGGGAGATTAAGGAAGTCAGATGTTCCGCTTCTGATTGTTCCACCACCAATGGTACTTATAAACTATACATCATTTCCAGAACTTGGAAGAGTTTCAGGGAGGTTAAGGAAGTCAAATGTTCCGCTGATGCTTGTTCCACCACCAAAGCTACTTATAGATTATACAGCATTTCCAGAACTTGGAAGAGTTTCAGGCAGGTTAAGGAAGTAGGATGTTGCGCTTATGATTGTTCCACCACCAAAGCTACTTATAGACTATACGGCAATTCCAGAACTTGGAAGCGTGTCAGGGAGATTAAGGAAGTCAGATGTTCCGCTGATGATTGTTCCACTACCAAAAGTACTTGTTGACTTTACAGCATTTCTAGAACTGCGAAGAGTGTCAGGGAGGTTAAGGAAGTCAGTTGTTCCGCTGATGATTGTTCCATCACCAAAGGTACTTGTAGATATTACAGCATTTCTAGAACTGGGAAGAGTATCAGGGAGTTTACGGAAGTCAGAAGTTCCGCTGATGATTGTTCCACCACCAAAAGTACTTGTTCACTTTACAGCATTTCTAGAACTGCGAAGAGTGTCAGGGGGGTTAAGGAAGTCAGATGTTCCGCTGATGATTGTTCCACCACCAAAGGGTAGTTATAGACTATAAAGCATTTCTAGAGCAAGGAAGAGTGTCTGGGAGATTAAGGAAGTCAGATGATCCGCTGATGATTGTTCCACCACCAAAAGTACTTGTTGACTTTACAGCATTTCTAGATCTGCGAAGAGTGTCAGAGTGGTTAAGGAAGTCAGATGTTCCGCTGATGATTGTTCCACCACCAAAGGGTAGTTATAGATTATACAGCATTTCTAGAGCAAGGAAGAGTGTCAGAAGATTAAGGAAGTCAGATGTTCCGCTGATGATTGGTCCAACACCAAAGGTACTTATAGACTATACAGCATTTCTAGAACTGGGAAGAGTGTCAGGGAGATTAAGGAAGTCAGATGTTCCGCTGATGATTGTTCCACCACCAAAGGTACTTCCAGACTATGCAGCATTTCCAGAACTTGGAAGACTGTCGGGGGAGATTAAGGAGGTCAGATGTTCCGCTGATGATTGTTCCACCACCAAAGGTAGTTATAGGCTATACAGAATTTCCAGAACTTGGAAGACTGTCTGGGAGATTAAGGAAGTCACATGTTCCCCTGATGATTGTTCCACCACCAAAGGTACTTATAGACTATACAGCATTTCCAGAACTTGGAAGAGTTACAGGGAGATTAAGGAAGTCAGATGTTCCGCTGAGGATTGTTCCACCACCAAAGGTACTTATAAACTATACATCATTTCCAGAACTTGGAAGAGTTTCAGGGAGTTTAAGGAAGTCAGATGTTCCGCTTATGATTGTTCCACCACCAAAGTTACTTATAGACTATACATCATTTCCAGAACTTGGAAGAGTTTCAGGGAGGTTAAGGAAGTCAGATGTTCCGCTTCTGATTGTTCCACCACCAAAGGTACTTATAAACTATACATCATTTCCAGAACTTGGAAGAGTTTCAGAGAGGTTAAGGAAGTCAGATGTTCCGCTTCTGATTGTTCCACCACCAAAGGTACTTATAAACTATACATCATTTCCAGAACTTGGAAGAGTTTCAGGGAGGTTAAGGAAGTCAAATGTTCCGCTTCTGATTGTTCCAACACCAAAGGTACTTATAAACTATACATCATTTCCAGAACTTGGAAGAGTTTCAGGGAGATTAAGGAAGTCAGATGTTCCGCTTCTGATTGTTCCACCACCAAAGGTACTTATAAACTATACATCATTTCCAGAACTTGGAAGAGTTACAGGGAGGTTAAGGAAGTCAAATGTTCCGTTGATGCTTGTTCCACCACCAAAGCTACTTATAGATTATACAGTATTTCCAGAACCTGGAAGAGTTTCAGGGAGGTTAAGGAAGTAGGATGTTGCGCTTATGATTGTTCCACCACCAAAGGTACTTATAGACTATACGGCATTTCCAGAACTTGGAAGCGTGTCAGGGAGATTAAGGAAGTCAGATGTTCCGCTGATGATTGTTCCACTACCAAAAGTACTTGCTGACTTTACAGCATTTCTAGAACTGCGAAGAGTGTCAGGGAGGTTAAGGAAGTCAGTTGTTCCGCTGATGATTGTTCCATCACCAAAGGTACTTGTAGATATTACAGCATTTCTAGAACTGGGAAGAGTATCAGGATGGTTAAGGAAGTCAGATGTTCCGCTGATGATTGTTCCATCACCAAAGGTACTTGTAGACATTACAGCATTTCTAGAACTGGGAAGAGTATCAGGGTGGTTAAGGAAGTCAGATGTTCCGCTGATGATTGTTCCACCACCAAAGTGTAGTTATAGACTATACAGCATTTCTAGAGCAAGGAAGAGTATCAGGGAGTTTACGGAAGTCAGAAGTTCCGCTGATGATTGTTCCACCACCGAAAGTACTTGTTCACATTACAGCATTTCTAGAACTGCGAAGAGTGTCAGGGAGGTTAACGAAGTCAGTTGTTCCGCTGATGATTGTTCCATCACCAAAGGGTAGTTATAGACTATACAGCATTTCTAGAGCAAGGAAGAGTGTCTGGGAGATTAAGGAAGTCAGATGTTCCGCTTATGATTGGTCCACCACCAAAGGGGAGTTATAGACTACACAGCATTTCTAGAGCAAGGAAGAGTGTCAGGGAGATTAAGGAAGTCAGATGTTCCGCTGATGATTGTTCCACCACCAAAGGGTAGTTATAGACTATACAGCATTTCTAGAGCAAGGAAGAGTGTCTGGGAGATTAAGGAAGTCAGATGTTCCGCTGATGATTGGTCCACCACCAAAGGTACTTATAGACTATACAGCATTTCTAGAACTTGGAAGAGTGTCAGGGAGATTAAGGAAGTCAGATGTTCCGCTGATGATTGGTCCACCACCAAAGGTACTTATAAACTATACAGCATTTCCAGAACTTGGAAGAGTGTCAGGGAGGTTAAGGAAGTCAGATGTTCCGCTGATGATTGGTCCACCACCAAAGGTTTTTATAGACTATACAGCATTTCTAGAACTGGGAAGAGTGTCAGGGAGATTAAGGAAGTCAGATGTTCCGCTGATGATTGTTCCACCACCAAAGGTACTTATAGACTATACAGCATTTCCAGAACTTGGAAGAGTTACAGGGAGATTAAGGACGTCAGATGTTCCGCTGATGATTGTTCCACCACCAAAGGTACTTATAGACTATAGAGCATTTCCAGAACTTGGAAGAATGTCAGGGAGATTAAGGAAGTCAGATGTTCCGCTGATGATTGTTCCACCACCAAAGTGTACTTATAGACTATAGAGCATTTCCAGAACTTGGAAGAGTGTCAGGGAGGTTAAGGAGGTCAAATGTTCCGCTGATGATTGTTCCACCACCAAAGGTACTTATAGGCTATACAGCATTTCCAGAACTTGGAAGAGTGTCAGGGAGATTAAGGAAGTCAAACGTTCCGCTGATGATTGTTCCACCACCAAAGGTACTTATAGGCTATACAGCATTTCCAGAACTTGCAAGACTGTCAGGGAGATTAAGGAGGTCAGATGTTCCGCTGATGATTGTTCCACCACCAAAGAAACTTATAGCCTATACACCATTTCCAAAACTTGGAAGAGTGTCAGTGAGGTTAAGGAAGTCAGATGTTCCGCTGATGATTGTTCCACCACCAAAGGTACTTGTTGACTTTACAGCATTTCTAGAACTGCGAAGAGTGTCAGGGAGGTTAAGGAAGTCATAAGTTCCGCTGATGATTGTTCCACCACCAAAAGTATTTGTTGACTTTACAGCATTTCTAGAACTGGGAAGAGTGTCAGTGAGTTTACGGAAGTCAGATGTTCCACTGATGATTGTTCCACCACCAAAGGTACTTATAGACTATAGAGCATTTCCAGAACTTGGAAGAATGTCAGGGAGATTAAGGAAGTCAGATGTTCCGCTGATGATTGTTCCACCACCAAAGTGTACTTATAGACTTTAGAGCATTTCCAGAACTTGGAAGAGTGTCAGGGAGGTTAAGGAAGTCAAATGTTCCGCTGATGATTGTTCCACCACCAAAGGTACTTATAGGCTATACAGCACTTCCAGAACTTGAAAGACTGTCAGGGAGATTAAGGAAGTCAAATGTTCCGCTGATGATTGTTCCACCACCAAAGAAACTTATAGCCTATACACCATTTCCAAAACTTGGAAGAGTGTCAGTGAGGTTAAGGAAGTCAGATGTTCCGCTGATGATTGTTCCACCACCAAAGAAACTTATAGCCTATACACCATTTCCAAAACTTGGAAGAGTGTCAGTGAGGTTAAGGAAGTCAGATGTTCCGCTGATGATTGTTCCACCACCAAAGGTACTTCCAGACTATACAGCATTTCCAGAACTTGGAAGACTGTGGGGGAGATTTAGGAGGTCAGATGTTCCGCTGATGATTGGTCCACCACCAAAGGTACTTATAGGCTATACAGAATTTCCAGAACTTGGAAGACTGTGGGGGAGGTTAAGGAAGTCACATGTTCCGCTGATGATTGTTCCACCACCAAAGGTACTTATAGACTATACAGCATTTCTAGAGCTGGGAAGAGTGTCAGGCAGATTAAGGAAGTCAGATGTTCCGCTGATGATTGCTCCACCACCAAAGGTACTTATAGACTATACAGCATATCTAGAACTTGGAAGAGTGTCAGGGAGATTAAGGAAGTCAGATGTTCCGCTGATGATTGTTCCACCACCAAAGGTACTTGTTGACTTTACAGCATTTCTAGAACTGCGAAGAGTGTCAGGGAGGTTAAGGAAGTCAGAAGTTCCGCTGATGATTGTTCCACCACCAAAAGTACTTGTTGACTTTACAGCATTTCTAGAACTGGGAAGAGTGTCAGGGAGTTTACGGAAGTCAGAAGTTCCGCTGATGATTGTTCCACCACCAAAACTACTGATTGACTTTACAGCATTTCTAGAACTGCGAAGAGTGTCAGGGAGGTTAAGGAAGTCAGTTGTTCCGCTGATGATTGTTCCACCACCAAAGGTACTTGTAGACATTACAGCATTTCTAGAACTGGGAAGAGTATCAGGGTGGTTAAGGAAGTCAGTTGTTCCGCTGATGATTGTTCCATCACCAAAGGTACTTGTAGACATTACAGCATTTCTAGAACTGCGAAGAGTGTCAGGGAGGTTAAGGAAGTCAGTTGTTCCGCTGATGATTGTTCCATCACCAAAGGTACTTGTAGACATTACAGCATTTCTAGAACTGGGAAGAGTATCAATGTGGTTAAGGAAGTCAGATGTTCCGCTGATGATTGTTCCACCACCAAAGTGTAGTTATAGACCATACAGCATTTCTAGAGCAAGGAAGAGTATCAGGGAGTTTACGGAAGTCAGAAGTTCCGCTGATGATTGTTCCACCACCGAAAGTACTTGTTCACATTACAGCATTTCTAGAACTGCGAAGAGTGTCAGGGAGGTTAACGAAGTCAGTTGTTCCGCTGATGATTGTTCCATCACCAAAGGGTAGTTATAGACTATACAGCATTTCTAGAGCAAGGAAGAGTGTCTGGGAGATTAAGGAAGTCAGATGTTCCGCTTATGATTGGTCCACCACCAAAGGGGAGTTATAGACTACACAGCATTTCTAGAGCAAGGAAGAGTGTCAGGGAGATTAAGGAAGTCAGATGTTCCGCTGATGATTGTTCCACCACCAAAGGGTAGTTATAGACTATACAGCATTTCTAGAGCAAGGAAGAGTGTCTGGGAGACTAAGGAAGTCAGATGTTCCGCTGATGATTGGTCCACCACCAAAGGTACTTATAGACTATACAGCATTTCTAGAACTTGGAAGAGTGTCAGGGAGATTAAGGAAGTCAGATGTTCCGCTGATGATTGGTCCACCACCAAAGGTACTTATAAACTATACAGCATTTCCAGAACTTGGAAGAGTGTCAGGGAGGTTAAGGAAGTCAGATGTTCCGCTGATGATTGGTCCACCACCAAAGGTTTTTATAGACTATACAGCATTTCTAGAACTGGGAAGAGTGTCAGGGAGATTAAGGAAGTCAGATGTTCCGCTGATGATTTTTCCACCACCAAAGGTACTTATAGACTATACAGCATTTCCAGAACTTGAAAGAGTGTCAGTGAGATTAAGGAAGTCAAATGTTTTGCTGATGATTGTTCCACCACCAAAGGTACTTATAGACTATACACCTATTCCAGAACTGGGAAGAGTGTCAGGGAGATTAAGGAAGTCAGATGTTCCGCTGATGATTGTTTCACCACCAAAGGTACTTATAAACTATACATCATTTCCAGAACTGGGAAGAGTGTCAGGGAGATTAAGAAGTCAGATGTTCCGCTGATGATTGGTCCACCACCAAAGGTACTTATAGACTATACAGCATTTCCAGAACTGGGAAGAGTGTCAGGGAGATTAAGAAGTCAGATGTTCCGCTGATGATTGGTCCACCACCATAGGGTAGTTATAGACTATACAGCATTTCCAGAACTTGGAAGAGTTTCAGGGAGTTTAAGGAAGTCAGATGTGCCGCTGATGATTGTTCCACCACCAAAGGTACTTATAGACTATACAGCATTTCCAGAACTGGGAGGAGTTTCAGGGAGGTTAAGGAAGTCAGATGTTCCGCTGATGATTGTTCCACCACCAAAGGTACTTATAGATTATACAGCATTTCCAGAACTTGGAAGAGTGTCAGGGAGGTTAAGGAAGTCACATGTTCCGCTGATGATTGTTCCACCACCAAAGGTACTTATAGATTATACAGCATTTCCAGAACTTGGAAGAGTTACAGGGAGATTAAGGAAGTCAGATGTTCCGCTCATGATTGTTCCACCACCAAAGGTACTTATGGGCTATACAGAATTTCCAGAACTTGGAAGAGTGTCAGGGAGATTAAGGAAGTCAGATGTTCCGCTGATGATTGTTCCACCACCAAAGAAACTTATAGCCTATACACCATTTCCAAAACTTGGAAGAGTGTCAGGGAGATTAAGGAAGACAGATGTTCCGCTGATGATTGTTCCACCACCAAAGGTACTTCCAGGTTATACAGCATTTCCAGAACTTGGAAGACTGTCGGGGGAGATTAAGGAGGTCAGATGTTCCGCTGATGATTGTTCCACCACCAAAGGTACTTATAGGCCATACAGAATTTCCAGAACTTGGAAGACTGTCAGGGAGATTAAGGAAGTCACATGTTCCGCTGATGATTGTTCCACCACCAAAGGTACTTATAGACTATACAGCATTTCCAGAACTTGGAAGAGTTACAGGGAGATTAAGGAAGTGACATGTTCCGTTGATGATTGTTACACCACCAAAGGTACTTATTGGCTATACATCATTTCCAGAACTTGGAAGAGTGTCAGGGAGATTAAGGAAGTCAGATGTTCCGCTGATGATTGTTACACCACCAAAGGTACTTCCAGACTATACAGCATTTCCAGAACTTGGAAGACTGTCGGGGGTGATTAAGGAGGTCAGATGTTCCGCTGATGATTGGTCCACCACCAAAGGTACTTATAGGCTATACAGAATTTCCAGAACTTGGAAGACTGTCAGGGAGATTAAGGAAGTCACATGTTCCGCTGATGATTGTTCCACCACCAAAGGTACTTATAGGCTATACAGAATTTCCAGAACTTGGAAGAGTTACAGGGAGATTAAGGAAGTCACATGTTCCGCTGATGATTGTTCCACCACCAAAGGTACATATAAACTATACAGCATTTCCAGAACTTGGAAGAGTTACAGGGAGATTAAGGAAGTCACATGTTCCGCTGATGATTGTTCCACCACCAAAGGTACTTATAGACTATACAGAATTTCCAGAACTTGGAAGAGTTACAGGGAGATTAAGGAAGTCACATGTTCCGCTGATGATTGTTCCACCACCAAAGGTACTTATAAACTATACAGCATTTCCAGAACTTGGAAGAGTTTCAGGGAGCTTAAGGAAGTCAGATATTCCGCTTATGATTGTTCCACCACCAAAGTTACTTATAGACTATACAGCATTTCTAGAACTGGGAAGAGTGTCTGGGAGATTAAGGAAGTCAGATGTTCCGCTGATGATTGGTCCACCACCAAAGTGTACTTATAAACTATACAACATTTCTAGAACTGGGAAGAGTGTCTGGGAGATTAAGGAAGTCGGATGTTCCGCTGATGATTGGTCCACCACCAAAGTTACTTATAAACTATACAACATTTCTAGAACTGGGAAGAGTGTCTGGGAGATTAAGGAAGTCAGATGTTCCGCTTATGATTGTTCCACCACCAAAATTACTTATAAACTATACATCATTTCCAGAACTTGGAAGAGTGTCAGGGAGATTAAGGAAATCAGATGTTCCGCTGATGATTGTTCCACCACCAAAAGTACTTATAGACGATACAGCATTTCCAGAACTTGAAAGAGTGTCAGGGAGATTAAGGAAGTCAAATGTTCCGCTGATGATTGTTCCACCACCAAAGGTACTTATAGACTATACACCATTTTCAAAACTTGGAAGAGTGTCAGTGAGATTAAGGAAGTCAGATGTTCCGCTGATGATTGGTCCAACACCAAAAGTACTTATAAACTATACAGCATTTCCAGAATTGGGAAGAGTTTCAGGGAGATTAAGGAAGTCAGATGTTCCGCTGATAATTGTTCCACCACCAAAGAAACTTATTGCCTATACACCATTTCCAAAACTTGGAAGAGTGTCAGTGAGGTTAAGGAAGTCAGATGTTCCGCTGATGATTGTTCCACCACCAAAGGTACTTCCAGACTATACAGCATTTCCAGAACTTGGAAGACTGTGGGGGAGATTAAGGAGGTCAGATGTTCCGCTGATGAGTGTTCCACCACCAAAAGTACTTATATGCTATACAGAATTTCCAGAACTTGGAAGACTGTGGGGGAGGTTAAGGAAGTCACATGTTCCGCTGATGATTGTTCCACCACCAAAGGTACTTATAGACTATACAGCATTTCCAGAACTTGGAAGAGTGTCAGGGTGGTTAAGGAAGTCAGATGTTCCGCTGATGATTGTTCCACCACCAAAGGTACTTATAGACTATACAGCATTTCTAGAACTGGGAAGAGTTTCAGGGAGATTAAGAAAGTCAGATGTTCCTCTGATGATTGTTCTACCACCAAAGGGTAGTTATAGACTATACAGCATTTCTAGAGCAAGGAAGAGTGTCTGGGAGATTAAGGAAGTCAGATGTACCGCTGATGATTGTTCCACCACCAAATGTACTTATAGACTATACAGTATTTCCAGAACTGGGAAGAGTGTCTGGGAGATTAAGGAAGTCAGATTTTCCGCTGATGATTGTTCCACCACCAAAAGTACTTATAGACTATACAGCATTTCTAGAACTGGGAAGAGTGTCTGGGAGAGTAAGGAAGTCAGATGTTCCGCTGATGATTGGTCCACCACCAAAGTGTACTTATAAACTATACATCATTTCTAGAACTGGGAAGAGTGTCTGGGAGATTAAGGAAGTCACATGTTCCGCTGATGATTGGTCCACCACCAAAGGTACTTACAGACTATACAGCATTTCTAGAACTGGGAAGAGTGTCTGGGAGATTAAGGAAATCAGATGTTCCGCTGATGATTGGTCCACCACCAAAGTGTACTTATAAACTATACAACATTTCTAGAACTGGGAAGAGTGTCTGGGAGATTAAGGAAGTCAGATGTTCCGCTGATGATTGGTCCACCACCAAAGTGTACTTATAAACTATACAACAGTTCTAGAACTGGGAAGAGTGTCTGGGAGATTAAGGAATTCAGATGTTGCGCTGATGATTGTTCCACCACCAAAGTTACTTATAAACTATACAGCATTTCCAGAACTTGGAATAGTGTCAGGGAGATTAAGGAAGTCAGATATTCCGCTGATGATTGTTCCACCACCAAAGGTAGTTCCAGACTATACAGCATTTCCAGAACTTGGAAGACTGTCGGGGGAGATTAAGGAGGTCAGATGTTCCGCTGATGATTGTTCCACCACCAAAGTTACTTATAGACTATACAGCATTTCCAGAACTTGGAAGAGTTACAGGGAGATTAAGGAAGTCAGATGTTCCGCTGATGATTGTTCCACCACCAAAGGTACTTCCAGACTATGCAGCATTTCCAGAACTTGGAAGACTGTCGGGGGAGATTAAGGAGGTCAGATGTTCCGCTGATGATTGTTCCACCACCAAAGTTACTTATAGACTATACAGCATTTCCAGAACTTGGAAGAGTTACAGGGAGATTAAGGAAGTCAGATGTTCCGCTGATGATTGTTCCACCACCAAAGGTACTTATAAACTATACATCATTTCCAGAACTTGGAAGAGTTTCAGGGAGGTTAAGGAAGTCAGATGTTCCGCTTCTGATTGTTCCACCACCAAAGGTACTTATAAACTATACATCATTTCCAGAACTTGGAAGAGTTTCAGGGAGATTAAGGAAGTCAGATGTTCCGCTTATGATTGTCCACCACCAAAGGTACTTATAAACTATACATCATTTCCAGAACTTGGAAGAGTTTCAGGGAGGTTAAGGAAGTCAAATGTTCCGCTTCTGATTGTTCCACCACCAAAGGTACTTATAAACTATACATCATTTCCAGAACTTGGAAGAGTTTCAGGGAGGTTAAAGAAGTCAAATGTTCCGCTTCTGATTGTTCCACCACCAAAGGTACTTATAAACTATACATCATTTCCAGAACTTGGAAGAGTTTCAGGGAGATTAAGGAAGTCAGATGTTCCGCTTCTGATTGTTCCACCACCAATGGTACTTATAAACTATACATCATTTCCAGAACTTGGAAGAGTTTCAGGGAGGTTAAGGAAGTCAAATGTTCCGCTGATGCTTGTTCCACCACCAAAGCTACTTATAGATTATACAGCATTTCCAGAACTTGGAAGAGTTTCAGGCAGGTTAAGGAAGTAGGATGTTGCGCTTATGATTGTTCCACCACCAAAGCTACTTATAGACTATACGGCAATTCCAGAACTTGGAAGCGTGTCAGGGAGATTAAGGAAGTCAGATGTTCCGCTGATGATTGTTCCACTACCAAAAGTACTTGTTGACTTTACAGCATTTCTAGAACTGCGAAGAGTGTCAGGGAGGTTAAGGAAGTCAGTTGTTGCGCTGATGATTGTTCCACCACCAAAGTTACTTATAAACTATACAGCATTTCCAGAACTTGGAATAGTGTCAGGGAGATTAAGGAAGTCAGATATTCCGCTGATGATTGTTCCACCACCAAAGGTAGTTCCAGACTATACAGCATTTCCAGAACTTGGAAGACTGTCGGGGGAGATTAAGGAGGTCAGATGTTCCGCTGATGATTGTTCCACCACCAAAGTTACTTATAGACTATACAGCATTTCCAGAACTTGGAAGAGTTACAGGGAGATTAAGGAAGTCAGATGTTCCGCTGATGATTGTTCCACCACCAAAGGTACTTCCAGACTATACAGCATTTCCAGAACTTGGAAGACTGTCGGGGGAGATTAAGGAGGTCAGATGTTCCGCTGATGATTGTTCCACCACCAAAGTTACTTATAGACTATACAGCATTTCCAGAACTTGGAAGAGTTACAGGGAGATTAAGGAAGTCAGATGTTCCGCTGATGATTGTTCCACCACCAAAGGTACTTATAAACTATACATCATTTCCAGAACTTGGAAGAGTTTCAGGGAGGTTAAGGAAGTCAGATGTTCCGCTTCTGATTGTTCCACCACCAAAGGTACTTATAAACTATACATCATTTCCAGAACTTGGAAGAGTTTCAGGGAGATTAAGGAAGTCAGATGTTCCGCTTATGATTGTCCACCACCAAAGGTACTTATAAACTATACATCATTTCCAGAACTTGGAAGAGTTTCAGGGAGGTTAACGAAGTCAAATGTTCCGCTTCTGATTGTTCCACCACCAAAGGTACTTATAAACTATACATCATTTCCAGAACTTGGAAGAGTTTCAGGGAGGTTAAAGAAGTCAAATGTTCCGCTTCTGATTGTTCCACCACCAAAGGTACTTATAAACTATACATCATTTCCAGAACTTGGAAGAGTTTCAGGGAGATTAAGGAAGTCAGATGTTCCGCTTCTGATTGTTCCACCACCAATGGTACTTATAAACTATACATCATTTCCAGAACTTGGAAGAGTTTCAGGGAGGTTAAGGAAGTCAAATGTTCCGCTGATGCTTGTTCCACCACCAAAGCTACTTATAGATTATACAGCATTTCCAGAACTTGGAAGAGTTTCAGGCAGGTTAAGGAAGTAGGATGTTGCGCTTATGATTGTTCCACCACCAAAGCTACTTATAGACTATACGGCAATTCCAGAACTTGGAAGCGTGTCAGGGAGATTAAGGAAGTCAGATGTTCCGCTGATGATTGTTCCACTACCAAAAGTACTTGTTGACTTTACAGCATTTCTAGAACTGCGAAGAGTGTCAGGGAGGTTAAGGAAGTCAGTTGTTCCGCTGATGATTGTTCCATCACCAAAGGTACTTGTAGATATTACAGCATTTCTAGAACTGGGAAGAGTATCAGGGAGTTTACGGAAGTCAGAAGTTCCGCTGATGATTGTTCCACCACCAAAAGTACTTGTTCACTTTACAGCATTTCTAGAACTGCGAAGAGTGTCAGGGGGGTTAAGGAAGTCAGATGTTCCGCTGATGATTGTTCCACCACCAAAGGGTAGTTATAGACTATAAAGCATTTCTAGAGCAAGGAAGAGTGTCTGGGAGATTAAGGAAGTCAGATGATCCGCTGATGATTGTTCCACCACCAAAAGTACTTGTTGACTTTACAGCATTTCTAGATCTGCGAAGAGTGTCAGAGTGGTTAAGGAAGTCAGATGTTCCGCTGATGATTGTTCCACCACCAAAGGGTAGTTATAGATTATACAGCATTTCTAGAGCAAGGAAGAGTGTCAGAAGATTAAGGAAGTCAGATGTTCCGCTGATGATTGGTCCAACACCAAAGGTACTTATAGACTATACAGCATTTCTAGAACTGGGAAGAGTGTCAGGGAGATTAAGGAAGTCAGATGTTCCGCTGATGATTGTTCCACCACCAAAGGTACTTCCAGACTATGCAGCATTTCCAGAACTTGGAAGACTGTCGGGGGAGATTAAGGAGGTCAGATGTTCCGCTGATGATTGTTCCACCACCAAAGGTAGTTATAGGCTATACAGAATTTCCAGAACTTGGAAGACTGTCTGGGAGATTAAGGAAGTCACATGTTCCCCTGATGATTGTTCCACCACCAAAGGTACTTATAGACTATACAGCATTTCCAGAACTTGGAAGAGTTACAGGGAGATTAAGGAAGTCAGATGTTCCGCTGAGGATTGTTCCACCACCAAAGGTACTTATAAACTATACATCATTTCCAGAACTTGGAAGAGTTTCAGGGAGTTTAAGGAAGTCAGATGTTCCGCTTATGATTGTTCCACCACCAAAGTTACTTATAGACTATACATCATTTCCAGAACTTGGAAGAGTTTCAGGGAGGTTAAGGAAGTCAGATGTTCCGCTTCTGATTGTTCCACCACAGTAGTAATAGTCCCGGATGAGCCAATTGTTTTAACGATAATCCTGCCGCTAGGGGCGCTAGTGTCGCTAGTGTCGCTGCGTGCGACGGCGGCGGCGGTAAGTTTGAAAAGCGCCCTGAGCGTTAGGATTATCGTTAAATCGGTTGGCTCATCCGGGACGAGTTGAAAGAATTGAGGAAGTGACGTGGAGTGTTTTGATTGGTTCGTTAATTTGGGGTGGGAGATGGAGGAAGGGAGATGGAGGAGTATGGAGGTCGCGTGATGGAGAGGAGCTGGGTGGCGAGGTGTTGTCTGTGCGGAGGTCGGTACTGAAATGGGGGAAAAGATGGGGAGCGAGGGATAAAAAGTGTAAAGGAAAGTGACGTGTGAAGTTGTGATTGGTGGGAATAAGAAGTGATTTTATTGGTGGAAAGGAACAAATGAGAGTTGTTGATTGGTAGGAATAAGAGGGATTATGATTGGTGGAAAAGAAAAAGGTGTGGGAGTGGGGTATGTTGGAGGTGATGGGAAAGGTAAGTTTTGCTAGCAGCAAGATTTGCAAAAGCCTGTCGTGAACTGATCAGCAATTTTTTTGAACGTTGGATGGTAGTTTTTTGTTGAGTGGATAGAGAGATGGGGGCGATATGAGATGCGGTGGCGAAAATGGGAACTAGACAAGGTTGTTGAGACAAGAGGTTTAAGGACGAGGAAATTTGGAGGTTAGTGGTGAACACGGCTGTCGCAAGAGGTGGGGGTAAGGAGACGCAGTGGTGAGAATGGGAACTAAAAGAAGATGGGGGTAGCAAGAGTTTTAGATGAGTAGATTTTGAGGTTAAAATAGTGGGAACTAAAAATGGCGGAGGGTCTGCGACAAGGAGATGTGGTGAGAACTAAACAAGATGGCGGACGCAAGAGGTGGGTAAGGAGGTTTGAGGTTACAGTACCAAAACACGAAAGGATATATTCCTACGCCAAGCAGGTCCGAAAAATAATTATGCGTGTGTTACTTACCTGTTACCGGTGTGGATGCGTCACCAAAAGCGCGGCACGCGAGACGGAAAAATAAAAGCAAACTGTTTTTGAAAATGCTTAACCAGCTTTAAGATCAACCAACATCACTACGCACTGATATACCTAGGTTTTTAAAGCGGTACAGACACCCTTTGCAGAGGCGTAATTTAACTATACCAAAAACCTGGTACTGGACCATCGTGATGGTCGCTAGCGTACGTAGGAGCAGGGTTCTCATAGCCGGTCGAAAGCGGTCAAAAACGTGTACGACGTAGGTGTTGACAGTAGCTGCTGTCGAGTCAACGGTCGAGGTGTGAATAAACAAGATCTGTTCTCGCCGGCAATTTGGTTCGGAGATGTGAGCAGCGGCGAGGTGTTGTCTGTGCGGAGGTCGGGACTGAAAGAGGGAAAAGATGGGGAGCGAGGGATAAAAAGTGTAACAGAAAGTGACGTGTGAAGTTGTGATTGGTGGGAATAAGAAGTGATTTTATTGGTGGAAAGGAGCAAATGAAAGTTGTTGATTGGTAAGAATAAGAGAGGTTATGATTGGTGGAAAGAAAAAGGAGTGGGGTATGTTGGAGGTGATGGGAAAGGTAAGTTTTGCTAGCAACAAGATTTGCAAAAGCCTGTGGTGAACTGATCAGCAATTTTTTGAACGTTGGATGGTAGTTTTCTTGAGTGGATAGAGAGATGGGGCGATATGAGATGCGGTGGCGAAAATGGGAACTAAACAAGGTGGTTGAGACAAGAGGTTTAAGGACGAGGAAATTTGGAGGTTAGTGGTGAACATGGCGGTCGCAAGAGGTGGGGGTAAGGAGACGCGGTGGTGAGAATGGGAACTAAAAGAAGATGGCGGTAGCAAGAGGTTAGAAGAGTAGATTTTGAGGTTAAAATAGTGGGAACTAAAAATGGCGGAGGGTCTGCGACAAGGAGATGCGGTGAGAACTAAACAAGATGGCGGACGCAAGAGGTGGGTAAGGAGGTTTGAGGTTACAGTACCAAAACACGAAAGGATATATTCCTACGCCAAGCAGGTCCGAAAAATAATTATGCGTGTGTTACTTACCTGTTACCGGTGTGGATGCGTCACCAAAAGCGCGGCACGCGAGACGGAAAAATAAAAGCAAACTGTTTTTGAAAATGCTTAACCAGCTTTAAGATCAACCAACATCACTACGCACTGATATACCTAGGTTTTTTAAAGCGGTACAGACACCCTTTGCAGAGGCGTAATTTAACTATACCAAAACCTGGTACTGGACCATCGTGATGGTCGCTAGCGTACGTAGGAGCAGGGTTCTCAAGCCGGTCGAAAGCGGTCAAAAACGTGTACGACGTAGGTGTTGGCAGTAGCTGTTGCCGAGGCAACCGTCGAGGTGCGAATGAACGAGATCTGTTCTTGCAGGCAATCTGGTTGAGAGATGAGAGGCGCGGTGGTAAAAATGTGAACTAAATAAGATGGCGGAGGCACGAAGTTGAGGTTAAGGAGCGGCGAGGTGTTGACTGTGCGGTGGTTGGGGTCTGAAAGAGGGGGAAAGATGGCGAACGAGGGATAAAAAGTATAACAGAAAGTGACGTGTGAAGTTGTCATTGGTGGGAATAAGAAGTGATGTTATTGGTGGAAAGGAACAAATGAAAGTTGCTGATTGGCGAGAATAAGAGAGATTATGATTGGTGGAAAGAAAAAAAGGTGTGGGAGTGGGGTATGTTGGAGGTGATGGAAAAGGCAAGTTTTGCTACCAACAACATTTGCAAAAGCCT
Organism: Deroplatys truncata; assembly: GCA_030765065.1. NCBI lineage: Eukaryota > Metazoa > Arthropoda > Insecta > Mantodea > Mantidae > Deroplatys > Deroplatys truncata. The sequence goes on along the minus strand of CM060988.1, from coordinate 213,774,205 downwards.
ATCCAGAACTCATCAGCAATTTTAAATAACTAGTGTTTCGGGGGTTTTCTCTGGTTGGTAGACGAATGCAAGCTGTTTCTACCATACTTATATTATTCGTCTTTTTCCTTTTTTTTTTTTTTTTTTTTTTTTTTTTTTTTAAAATGACTATTTTTTTTTTTTTTTTTTTTTTTTTGGGAGTTTTCTGCGGATGGTAAACAAATGCAAGCTCTTTCTGCTTTTTCATAGGTTTTCCCTGGTTGGTAGGCGTTTTCTGTACTGGTTGACGAAGGCGTTTCTAATTTTGGAGGTTTTCTCAGGTTTTTAGCGGTTGTCCCTGCCCGGTAGGCAAATGATGAAGTTTTACCTTGTCGGCGCGCGGATACTAGGCACGTACTGGCGCGCACACACACACACACACACACACAGAGAGACAGACAGACACACAGACAGGCACACACACACGGACATGTTTCCAAAAATGCTTTTTTTTTTTTTTTTTTTTTTTTTTTTTTTTTTTTTTGATTCAGGAGGTCTCAAAACGTGTATTTCCGGTGAAATCTCGGTATCGAATTTTTGGGCGGAATGCAATACTTCCCCTACTTACTATACGTAGTAGAGAAAGTAAAAAAGTATTGAAAAATTTAAGGAAATAACAAGCAATATCTCAAAAGTGTACTATCTTGTTTTCAAGGGTTTTCCAGATCGGTAAGCGTTAGAATACTCTTAGAGCTTTTTTCAGGTTTTTTAGCGGTTGTCCCTGGCCGGTAGGCAATTGATAAAGTTTTTCTATAACGACGTCGTTTTGGCTTGTGGCGCACGGTTCCTAGGCACGTACTCGCGCGCGCGCGCGCACACACACACACACACACACACACACACACTAAAATAGTAGCGTATAAAAAAACTGATTTGTTACACTCACATAACTTTCTCTACTCTTGTACAATCTAATTGGTAGCTTTTAAGCGATAGTCAAATATTTTAACGCTGGTTGCTATGTGGCGAATTCCATTCTGTTTGCATGTTCAGGACATAAAAAAAATGAATAAACGAATTTGAGAAAAAGTATAAGTATTGGAAAATTTAAGGAAATAACAAGCAATATCTCGAAAACGGTTCACTCAACAAAAGAAACGTATATGACATAAGTTGTGTATTTTAACGCGATCTACATTTTTTGTGTAGTAAAATTTTGTCTATCTCTTATGGTTTACCAGTTATGCAAAAAAGTCGTTCACAATGAAGAATATTTTTGGAGACATTCCCAGAAAATTCGAGATATACATTTTATTTGACATGACAATATCTTAAACATATTATGTTTTAATCAAAATCGTTAGAGCCGTTTTTGAGAAAATTAAAATTTTCGAAAAATGTTCCATGTAAAGGGTAGTCTGGGGTGGGGGGATTTTCTTGAAAACCTTCGTGTCGCATCTCTGGAAGATACTGAACCTAAATACCAAGTTTGGTGTTTATCCGACTGTTCGTTTTTGAGTTATGCTGTTCACAGACACACAGACAGACACACACACGGACATGTTTCCAAAAATGCTTTTTTTTTTTTGGATTCAGAGATTCTCAAAACATGTATTTCCAGTGAAATCTCGGTAACGAATTTTTGGGTGGAATGCAATACTTCCCCTACTTACTATACGTAGTAGAGAAAGTAAAAATGAATAACGCATTTGAGAAAAAGTATAAGTATTGGAAAATTTAAAGGAAATAACAAGCAATATCTCGAAATACGGTTCACTCAACAAAATAAATGTATATGGCATAAGTTGTGTATTTTAACGCGATCTACATTTTTTGTGTAGCAAACTTTTGTCTATCTCTTACGGTTTATCAGTTATGAAAAAGTCGTTCACAATGAAGAATTCTTTTGGAGACATTCCCAGAAAATTCGAGATATACATTTCATTTCTCTCGACATTATCTTAAATATATGATATTTTCATCAAAATCGTTAGAGCCATTTTTTAATACAAAGAGAACGGGATTTCACAAGTGAAACAGTACTGTGATAACGATACCACTGAAACAAAAAAAAAAATCTGATGTGTAACACTCACATGACTTTCTCAACTCTTGTACAAAGTATTTTTACAAACGCTTATTCCCCATCTAGTTCATGTTAATCGAGATAAACATTTGCAAAATCTATTTTATTGCTAATTTTCTTGTATAAAAAAAAAATCTGATGTGTAACACTCACATGACGTTCTCTACTCTTGTACAAAGTATTTTTACAAACGCTTATGCTCCATCTAGTTCATGTTAATCGAGATAAACATTTGCAAACTCTATTTTATTTCTAATTTTCTTGTAGATGTAGGGGAAAATATATTTACAAGGGGAATATAGAAAAACAGTAGCCTTTAAGCACATACATATCTCTTAATAGCTGGTTGCTATGTGCAACACCATTCTTTTTGCCACAGATTAATACTGTTTGCATATCAAAGACAAAAAAAAAATGAATAACGAAGTCCCATTTGAGAAAATAAATATTGGAAAATTAACAAACAATATCTCGAAAACGGTTCACTCAACAACAAAAATGTATATTACATAAGATGTGTATTTTAACGCGATCTACATTTTTTGTGTAGTAAAATTTTGTCTATCTCTTACGGTTTTTCAGTTATGAAAAAGACGTTCACAATGAAGAATACTTTTGGAGACATTCCCAGAAAATTCGAGATATACATTTCATTTCTCACGACATTATATTAAACATACGATATTTTTCATCAAAATCGTTAGAGCCATTTTTTTTAATACAAAGAGAACGGGATTTCACAAGTGAAACAGTACTGTGATAACGATACCAACAAAACTAATTATTATTCACCCACTGAAACACATAAAAAAAATCTGATGTGTAACACTCACATGACTTTTCTCATCTCTTGTACAAAGTATTTTTACAAACGCTTATTCCCCATCTAGTTCATGTTAATCGAGATAAACATTTGCAAACTCTGTTTTATTGCTAATTTTGTTGTAGATGTAGGGAAAATATATTTACAAGGGGAATATAGAAAAACAGTAGCCTTTAAGCACATACATATCTCTTAATAGCTGGTTGCTATGTGCAGTACCATTCTTTTTGCCACAGATTAATACTCTTTGCATATCAAAGACAAAAAAAAAAAAATGAATAACGAATTCCCATTTGAGAAAATAACTATTGGAAAATTTAAGTAAATAACAAGCAATATCTCGAAAACTGTTCACTCAACAATAAAGATGTATATGACATAAGTTGTGTATTTTAACGCGATCTACATACTTTCGTACTCACCTATAAGATATAGAGGGTAGAGGTCGTACGAACGTAGCACTTTGAGAATCTATATTCAACAGTTGGTGTTACTCCTTAGAAAGGAAGTATCTGCTGATTTTTATTTAATTCTTTACATTTTACATAGCACGTATGCACTGGCACAACACAAAAGCACTACACACAATACTCAGTTTTAATATTTGCACTAATAACATCAGGAATAACTGAAGTCTGCAAACAGTCATTTCCCATGTGCAGCCTTACGTACAGAAAACGTGTGTGGCTGATCTATGTGTAAAAAGAGCCTGAGAGCGGATGTACGTCAGCGGTAAAATCTTTTAAATGCATTTTTATTGGCGATGGTAGAAATCGTGCAGTGGTGGATCGTGAAAATTCATATAAATGGATGTATCACCTCATAATAAGCCTCTATATACCAAGAATATTGAGTTTTTAAAAAGTCAGCAACTGTACCTGTGTTTCTATACGTGAACGTCAGATGGCAGCTTCGATACGTGTCCACGGAGACCTTAGTGCTAGGCAACTGTACCTCTGTTTCTATACGTGAACGGCAGATTGCAGCTTCGATACGTGTCCACGGAGACCTTAGTGCTAGGCAACTGTACCTCTGTTTCTATACGTGAACGGCAGATTGCAGCTTCGATACGTGTCCACGGAGACCTTAGTGCTAGGCAACTGCACCTCTGTTTCTATACGTGAACGGCAGATTGCAGCTTCGATACGTGTCCACGGAGACCTTAGCGCTAGGCAACTGCACCTCTGTTTCTATACGTGAACGGCAGATTGCAGCTTCGATACGTGTCCACGGAGACCTTAGTGCTAGGCAACTGTACCTCTGTTTCTATACGTGAACGGCAGATTGCAGCTTCGATACGTGTCCACGGAGACCTTAGTGCTAGGCAACTGTACCTCTGTTTCTATACGTGAACGGCAGATTGCAGCTTCGATACGTGTCCACGGAGACCTTAGTGCTAGGCAACTGCACCTCTGTTTCTATACGTGAACGGCAGATTGCAGCTTCGATACGTATCCACGGAGACCTTAGTGCTAGGCAACTGCACCTCTGTTTCTATACGTGAACGGCAGATTGCAGCTTCAATACGTGTCCACGGAGACCTTAGTGCTAGGCAACTGTACCTCTGTTTCTATACGTGAACGGGAGATTGCAGCTTCGATACGTGTCCACGGAGACCTTAGTGCTAGGCAACTGCACCTCTGTTTCTATACGTGAACGTCAGATTGCAGCTTCGATACGTGTCCACGGAGACCTTAGTGCTAGGCAACTGCACCTCTGTTTCTATACGTGAACGGCAGATTGCAGCTTCGATACGTATCCACGGGGACCTTAGTGCTAGGGAACTGCACCTCTGTTTGTATACGTGAACGGCAGATTGCAGCTTCAATACGTGTACACGGAGACCTTAGTGCTAGGCAGCTGTACCTCTGTTTCTATACGTGAACGGCAGATTGCAGCTTCGATACGTGTCCACGGAGATCTTAGTGCTAGGCAGCTATACCTGTTTCTATACGTCAACGGCAGATTGCAGCTTCGATACGTGTTCACGGAGACCTTAGTGCTAGGCAACTGTACCTGTGTTTCTATACGTGTCCACGGAGACCTTAGTGCTAGACAACTGTACCTGTGTTTCTATACGTGAACGGCAGATTGCAGCTTCAATACGTGTCCACGGAGACCTTAGTGCTAGTGCTAGGCAACTATACCTCTGTTTCTATACGTGAACGGCAGATTGCAGGTTCGATACGTGTCCACGGAGATCTTAGTGCTAGGCAACTATACCTGTTTCTATACGTGAACGGCAGATTGCAGCTTCGATACGTGTCCACGGAGACCTTAGTGCTAGGCAACTGTACCTGTGTTTCTATACGTGAACGTCAGATGGCAGCTTCGATACGTGTCCACGGAGACCTTAGTGTTAGGCAACTGTACCTCTGTTTCTATACGTGAACGGCAGATTGCAGCTTCGATACGTGTCCACGGAGACCTTTCGCTTCAGGTGACAAAATAACACTAGGCACTTGTGTGCCGTGGTGTAAGCCGCAATCACGGTATTGGTAGCGTGGATCTCCTTGGGGCTCTCCTCGGAGTTACCTCAACACCACGTACATGACCTGGTTCGTCACGGGTACGCAGGTCTGCACTACCACTTCCTCGGCGTTGAGCAGGCCCAGGAGGCGATCGTACCGGTACACCAGCTAGCACGTGGACATGTTATCGCGCTGTGGTGTTGCGTGTGCGAGGTATGGAAACTCAAGGACGCAAAACATGCACGACCGAGGGTTAAAAAGCAGAACAAGTAGTGACGTGGAGCGTTGTGATTGGTGTAAATAAGACGATCTCTGATAGGTGGACAAATTGAAATAACGTGATGTGATAGGCGAAAATAAAATCAAAGGTGATTGGATGAAAAATGACGAGAAGGAATTAGCGGTGAATTTGTGAACTAAGATGGCGAAGATTTTTTTTTTTTTTAAAAAAAAGGATAATATAAGTACGGCAACTGTAACGGTTTACGGCAAACGCGCGCCGCGCAATGCGTCACGCCCGGGCAATAAAACAAAAATCATATTGAGCAAGATGCCCGGCGTGACGCATTGCGCGGCGCGCGTTTGCCGTAAACCGTTACAGTTGCCGTACTTATATTATCCTTTTTTTTAAAAAAAAAAAAATCTTCGCCATCTTAGTTCACAAATTCACCGCTAATTCCTTCTCGTCATTTTTCATCCAATCACCTTTGATTTTATTTTCGCCTATCACATCACGTTATTTCAATTTGTCCACCTATCAGAGATCGTCTTATTTACACCAATCACAACGCTCCACGTCACTACTTGTTCTGCTTTTTAACCCTCGGTCGTGCATGTTTTGCGTCCTTGAGTTTCCATACCTCGCACACGCAACACCACAGCGCGATAACATGTCCACGTGCTAGCTGGTGTACCGGTACGATCGCCTCCTGGGCCTGCTCAACGCCGAGGAAGTGGTAGTGCAGACCTGCGTACCCGTGACGAACCAGGTCATGTACGTGGTGTTGAGGTAACTCCGAGGAGAGCCCCAAGGAGATCCACGCTACCAATACCGTGATTGCGGCTTACACCACGGCACACAAGTGCCTAGTGTTATTTTGTCACCTGAAGCGAAAGGTCTCCGTGGACACGTATCGAAGCTGCAATCTGCCGTTCACGTATAGAAACAGAGGTACAGTTGCCTAACACTAAGGTCTCCGTGGACACGTATCGAAGCTGCCATCTGACGTTCACGTATAGAAACACAGGTACAGTTGCCTAGCACTAAGGTCTCCGTGGACACGTATCGAAGCTGCAATCTGCCGTTCACGTATAGAAACAGGTATAGTTGCCTAGCACTAAGATCTCCGTGGACACGTATCGAACCTGCAATCTGCCGTTCACGTATAGAAACAGAGGTATAGTTGCCTAGCACTAGCACTAAGGTCTCCGTGGACACGTATTGAAGCTGCAATCTGCCGTTCACGTATAGAAACACAGGTACAGTTGTCTAGCACTAAGGTCTCCGTGGACACGTATAGAAACACAGGTACAGTTGCCTAGCACTAAGGTCTCCGTGAACACGTATCGAAGCTGCAATCTGCCGTTGACGTATAGAAACAGGTATAGCTGCCTAGCACTAAGATCTCCGTGGACACGTATCGAAGCTGCAATCTGCCGTTCACGTATAGAAACAGAGGTACAGCTGCCTAGCACTAAGGTCTCCGTGTACACGTATTGAAGCTGCAATCTGCCGTTCACGTATACAAACAGAGGTGCAGTTCCCTAGCACTAAGGTCCCCGTGGATACGTATCGAAGCTGCAATCTGCCGTTCACGTATAGAAACAGAGGTGCAGTTGCCTAGCACTAAGGTCTCCGTGGACACGTATCGAAGCTGCAATCTGACGTTCACGTATAGAAACAGAGGTGCAGTTGCCTAGCACTAAGGTCTCCGTGGACACGTATCGAAGCTGCAATCTCCCGTTCACGTATAGAAACAGAGGTACAGTTGCCTAGCACTAAGGTCTCCGTGGACACGTATTGAAGCTGCAATCTGCCGTTCACGTATAGAAACAGAGGTGCAGTTGCCTAGCACTAAGGTCTCCGTGGATACGTATCGAAGCTGCAATCTGCCGTTCACGTATAGAAACAGAGGTGCAGTTGCCTAGCACTAAGGTCTCCGTGGACACGTATCGAAGCTGCAATCTGCCGTTCACGTATAGAAACAGAGGTACAGTTGCCTAGCACTAAGGTCTCCGTGGACACGTATCGAAGCTGCAATCTGCCGTTCACGTATAGAAACAGAGGTACAGTTGCCTAGCACTAAGGTCTCCGTGGACACGTATCGAAGCTGCAATCTGCCGTTCACGTATAGAAACAGAGGTGCAGTTGCCTAGCGCTAAGGTCTCCGTGGACACGTATCGAAGCTGCAATCTGCCGTTCACGTATAGAAACAGAGGTGCAGTTGCCTAGCACTAAGGTCTCCGTGGACACGTATCGAAGCTGCAATCTGCCGTTCACGTATAGAAACAGAGGTACAGTTGCCTAGCACTAAGGTCTCCGTGGACACGTATCGAAGCTGCAATCTGCCGTTCACGTATAGAAACAGAGGTACAGTTGCCTAGCACTAAGGTCTCCGTGGACACGTATCGAAGCTGCCATCTGACGTTCACGTATAGAAACACAGGTACAGTTGCTGACTTTTTAAAAACTCAATATTCTTGGTATATAGAGGCTTATTATGAGGTGATACATCCATTTATATGAATTTTCACGATCCACCACTGCACGATTTCTACCATCGCCAATAAAAATGCATTTAAAAGATTTTACCGCTGACGTACATCCGCTCTCAGGCTCTTTTTACACATAGATCAGCCACACACGTTTTCTGTACGTAAGGCTGCACATGGGAAATGACTGTTTGCAGACTTCAGTTATTCCTGATGTTATTAGTGCAAATATTAAAACTGAGTATTGTGTGTAGTGCTTTTGTGTTGTGCCAGTGCATACGTGCTATGTAAAATGTAAAGAATTAAATAAAAATCAGCAGATACTTCCTTTCTAAGGAGTAACACCAACTGTTGAATATAGATTCTCAAAGTGCTACGTTCGTACGACCTCTACCCTCTATATCTTATAGGTGAGTACGAAAGTATGTAGATCGCGTTAAAATACACAACTTATGTCATATACATCTTTATTGTTGAGTGAACAGTTTTCGAGATATTGCTTGTTATTTACTTAAATTTTCCAATAGTTATTTTCTCAAATGGGAATTCGTTATTCATTTTTTTTTTTTGTCTTTGATATGCAAAGAGTATTAATCTGTGGCAAAAAGAATGGTACTGCACATAGCAACCAGCTATTAAGAGATATGTATGTGCTTAAAGGCTACTGTTTTTCTATATTCCCCTTGTAAATATATTTTCCCTACATCTACAACAAAATTAGCAATAAAACAGAGTTTGCAAATGTTTATCTCGATTAACATGAACTAGATGGGGAATAAGCGTTTGTAAAAATACTTTGTACAAGAGATGAGAAAAGTCATGTGAGTGTTACACATCAGATTTTTTTTATGTGTTTCAGTGGGTGAATAATAATTAGTTTTGTTGGTATCGTTATCACAGTACTGTTTCACTTGTGAAATCCCGTTCTCTTTGTATTAAAAAAAATGGCTCTAACGATTTTGATGAAAAATATCGTATGTTTAATATAATGTCGTGAGAAATGAAATGTATATCTCGAATTTTCTGGGAATGTCTCCAAAAGTATTCTTCATTGTGAACGTCTTTTTCATAACTGAAAAACCGTAAGAGATAGACAAAATTTTACTACACAAAAAATGTAGATCGCGTTAAAATACACATCTTATGTAATATACATTTTTGTTGTTGAGTGAACCGTTTTCGAGATATTGTTTGTTAATTTTCCAATATTTATTTTCTCAAATGGGACTTCGTTATTCATTTTTTTTTTGTCTTTGATATGCAAACAGTATTAATCTGTGGCAAAAAGAATGGTGTTGCACATAGCAACCAGCTATTAAGAGATATGTATGTGCTTAAAGGCTACTGTTTTTCTATATTCCCCTTGTAAATATATTTTCCCCTACATCTACAAGAAAATTAGCAATAAAATAGAGTTTGCAAATGTTTATCTCGATTAACATGAACTAGATGGAGCATAAGCGTTTGTAAAAATACTTTGTACAAGAGTAGAGAACGTCATGTGAGTGTTACACATCAGATTTTTTTTTTATACAAGAAAATTAGCAATAAAATAGATTTTGCAAATGTTTATCTCGATTAACATGAACTAGATGGGGAATAAGCGTTTGTAAAAATACTTTGTACAAGAGTTGAGAAAGTCATGTGAGTGTTACACATCAGATTTTTTTTTTTGTTTCAGTGGTATCGTTATCACAGTACTGTTTCACTTGTGAAATCCCGTTCTCTTTGTATTAAAAAATGGCTCTAACGATTTTGATGAAAATATCATATATTTAAGATAATGTCGAGAGAAATGAAATGTATATCTCGAATTTTCTGGGAATGTCTCCAAAAGAATTCTTCATTGTGAACGACTTTTTCATAACTGATAAACCGTAAGAGATAGACAAAAGTTTGCTACACAAAAAATGTAGATCGCGTTAAAATACACAACTTATGCCATATACATTTATTTTGTTGAGTGAACCGTATTTCGAGATATTGCTTGTTATTTCCTTTAAATTTTCCAATACTTATACTTTTTCTCAAATGCGTTATTCATTTTTACTTTCTCTACTACGTATAGTAAGTAGGGGAAGTATTGCATTCCACCCAAAAATTCGTTACCGAGATTTCACTGGAAATACATGTTTTGAGAATCTCTGAATCCAAAAAAAAAAAAGCATTTTTGGAAACATGTCCGTGTGTGTGTCTGTCTGTGTGTCTGTGAACAGCATAACTCAAAAACGAACAGTCGGATAAACACCAAACTTGGTATTTAGGTTCAGTATCTTCCAGAGATGCGACACGAAGGTTTTCAAGAAAATCCCCCCACCCCAGACTACCCTTTACATGGAACATTTTTCGAAAATTTTAATTTTCTCAAAAACGGCTCTAACGATTTTGATTAAAACATAATATGTTTAAGATATTGTCATGTCAAATAAAATGTATATCTCGAATTTTCTGGGAATGTCTCCAAAAATATTCTTCATTGTGAACGACTTTTTTGCATAACTGGTAAACCATAAGAGATAGACAAAATTTTACTACACAAAAAATGTAGATCGCGTTAAAATACACAACTTATGTCATATACGTTTCTTTTGTTGAGTGAACCGTTTTCGAGATATTGCTTGTTATTTCCTTAAATTTTCCAATACTTATACTTTTTCTCAAATTCGTTTATTCATTTTTTTTATGTCCTGAACATGCAAACAGAATGGAATTCGCCACATAGCAACCAGCGTTAAAATATTTGACTATCGCTTAAAAGCTACCAATTAGATTGTACAAGAGTAGAGAAAGTTATGTGAGTGTAACAAATCAGTTTTTTTATACGCTACTATTTTAGTGTGTGTGTGTGTGTGTGTGTGTGTGTGTGCGCGCGCGCGCGCGAGTACGTGCCTAGGAACCGTGCGCCACAAGCCAAAACGACGTCGTTATAGAAAAACTTTATCAATTGCCTACCGGCCAGGGACAACCGCTAAAAAACCTGAAAAAAGCTCTAAGAGTATTCTAACGCTTACCGATCTGGAAAACCCTTGAAAACAAGATAGTACACTTTTGAGATATTGCTTGTTATTTCCTTAAATTTTTCAATACTTTTTTACTTTCTCTACTACGTATAGTAAGTAGGGGAAGTATTGCATTCCGCCCAAAAATTCGATACCGAGATTTCACCGGAAATACACGTTTTGAGACCTCCTGAATCAAAAAAAAAAAAAAAAAAAAAAAAAAAAAAAAAAAAAGCATTTTTGGAAACATGTCCGTGTGTGTGTGCCTGTCTGTGTGTCTGTCTGTCTCTCTGTGTGTGTGTGTGTGTGTGTGTGCGCGCCAGTACGTGCCTAGTATCCGCGCGCCGACAAGGTAAAACTTCATCATTTGCCTACCGGGCAGGGACAACCGCTAAAAACCTGAGAAAACCTCCAAAATTAGAAACGCCTTCGTCAACCAGTACAGAAAACGCCTACCAACCAGGGAAAACCTATGAAAAAGCAGAAAGAGCTTGCATTTGTTTACCATCCGCAGAAAACTCCCAAAAAAAAAAAAAAAAAAAAAAAAATAGTCATTTTAAAAAAAAAAAAAAAAAAAAAAAAAAAAAAAGGAAAAAGACGAATAATATAAGTATGGTAGAAACAGCTTGCATTCGTCTACCAACCAGAGAAAACCCCCGAAACACTAGTTATTTAAAATTGCTGATGAGTTCTGGATAGGCTTTTGCAAATGTTGTTGGTAGCAAAACTTGCCTTTTCCATCACCTCCAACATACCCCACTCCCACACCTTTTTTTCTTTCCACCAATCATAATCTCTCTTATTCTCGCCAATCAGCAACTTTCATTTGTTCCTTTCCACCAATAACATCACTTCTTATTCCCACCAATGACAACTTCACACGTCACTTTCTGTTATACTTTTTATCCCTCGTTCGCCATCTTTCCCCCTCTTTCAGACCCCAACCACCGCACAGTCAACACCTCGCCGCTCCTTAACCTCAACTTCGTGCCTCCGCCATCTTATTTAGTTCACATTTTTACCACCGCGCCTCTCATCTCTCAACCAGATTGCCTGCAAGAACAGATCTCGTTCATTCGCACCTCGACGGTTGCCTCGGCAACAGCTACTGCCAACACCTACGTCGTACACGTTTTTGACCGCTTTCGACCGGCTTGAGAACCCTGCTCCTACGTACGCTAGCGACCATCACGATGGTCCAGTACCAGGTTTTGGTATAGTTAAATTACGCCTCTGCAAAGGGTGTCTGTACCGCTTTAAAAAACCTAGGTATATCAGTGCGTAGTGATGTTGGTTGATCTTAAAGCTGGTTAAGCATTTTCAAAAACAGTTTGCTTTTATTTTTCCGTCTCGCGTGCCGCGCTTTTGGTGACGCATCCACACCGGTAACAGGTAAGTAACACACGCATAATTATTTTTCGGACCTGCTTGGCGTAGGAATATATCCTTTCGTGTTTTGGTACTGTAACCTCAAACCTCCTTACCCACCTCTTGCGTCCGCCATCTTGTTTAGTTCTCACCGCATCTCCTTGTCGCAGACCCTCCGCCATTTTTAGTTCCCACTATTTTAACCTCAAAATCTACTCTTCTAACCTCTTGCTACCGCCATCTTCTTTTAGTTCCCATTCTCACCACCGCGTCTCCTTACCCCCACCTCTTGCGACCGCCATGTTCACCACTAACCTCCAAATTTCCTCGTCCTTAAACCTCTTGTCTCAACCACCTTGTTTAGTTCCCATTTTCGCCACCGCATCTCATATCGCCCCATCTCTCTATCCACTCAAGAAAACTACCATCCAACGTTCAAAAAATTGCTGATCAGTTCACCACAGGCTTTTGCAAATCTTGTTGCTAGCAAAACTTACCTTTCCCATCACCTCCAACATACCCCACTCCTTTTTCTTTCCACCAATCATAACCTCTCTTATTCTTACCAATCAACAACTTTCATTTGCTCCTTTCCACCAATAAAATCACTTCTTATTCCCACCAATCACAACTTCACACGTCACTTTCTGTTACACTTTTTATCCCTCGCTCCCCATCTTTTCCCTCTTTCAGTCCCGACCTCCGCACAGACAACACCTCGCCGCTGCTCACATCTCCGAACCAAATTGCCGGCGAGAACAGATCTTGTTTATTCACACCTCGACCGTTGACTCGACAGCAGCTACTGTCAACACCTACGTCGTACACGTTTTTGACCGCTTTCGACCGGCTATGAGAACCCTGCTCCTACGTACGCTAGCGACCATCACGATGGTCCAGTACCAGGTTTTTGGTATAGTTAAATTACGCCTCTGCAAAGGGTGTCTGTACCGCTTTAAAAACCTAGGTATATCAGTGCGTAGTGATGTTGGTTGATCTTAAAGCTGGTTAAGCATTTTCAAAAACAGTTTGCTTTTATTTTTCCGTCTCGCGTGCCGCGCTTTTGGTGACGCATCCACACCGGTAACAGGTAAGTAACACACGCATAATTATTTTTCGGACCTGCTTGGCGTAGGAATATATCCTTTCGTGTTTTGGTACTGTAACCTCAAACCTCCTTACCCACCTCTTGCGTCCGCCATCTTGTTTAGTTCTCACCACATCTCCTTGTCGCAGACCCTCCGCCATTTTTAGTTCCCACTATTTTAACCTCAAAATCTACTCATCTAAAACTCTTGCTACCCCCATCTTCTTTTAGTTCCCATTCTCACCACTGCGTCTCCTTACCCCCACCTCTTGCGACAGCCGTGTTCACCACTAACCTCCAAATTTCCTCGTCCTTAAACCTCTTGTCTCAACAACCTTGTCTAGTTCCCATTTTCGCCACCGCATCTCATATCGCCCCCATCTCTCTATCCACTCAACAAAAAACTACCATCCAACGTTCAAAAAAATTGCTGATCAGTTCACGACAGGCTTTTGCAAATCTTGCTGCTAGCAAAACTTACCTTTCCCATCACCTCCAACATACCCCACTCCCACACCTTTTTCTTTTCCACCAATCATAATCCCTCTTATTCCTACCAATCAACAACTCTCATTTGTTCCTTTCCACCAATAAAATCACTTCTTATTCCCACCAATCACAACTTCACACGTCACTTTCCTTTACACTTTTTATCCCTCGCTCCCCATCTTTTCCCCCATTTCAGTACCGACCTCCGCACAGACAACACCTCGCCACCCAGCTCCTCTCCATCACGCGACCTCCATACTCCTCCATCTCCCTTCCTCCATCTCCCACCCCAAATTAACGAACCAATCAAAACACTCCACGTCACTTCCTCAATTCTTTCAACTCGTCCCGGATGAGCCAACCGATTTAACGATAATCCTAACGCTCAGGGCGCTTTTCAAACTTACCGCCGCCGCCGTCGCACGCAGCGACACTAGCGACACTAGCGCCCCTAGCGGCAGGATTATCGTTAAAACAATTGGCTCATCCGGGACTATTACTACTCACCACCAAAGGTACTTATAAACTATACATCATTTCCAGAACTTGGAAGAGTTTCAGAGAGGTTAAGGAAGTCAGATGTTCCGCTTCTGATTGTTCCACCACCAAAGGTACTTATAAACTATACATCATTTCCAGAACTTGGAAGAGTTTCAGGGAGGTTAAGGAAGTCAAATGTTCCGCTTCTGATTGTTCCAACACCAAAGGTACTTATAAACTATACATCATTTCCAGAACTTGGAAGAGTTTCAGGGAGATTAAGGAAGTCAGATGTTCCGCTTCTGATTGTTCCACCACCAAAGGTACTTATAAACTATACATCATTTCCAGAACTTGGAAGAGTTACAGGGAGGTTAAGGAAGTCAAATGTTCCGTTGATGCTTGTTCCACCACCAAAGCTACTTATAGATTATACAGTATTTCCAGAACCTGGAAGAGTTTCAGGGAGGTTAAGGAAGTAGGATGTTGCGCTTATGATTGTTCCACCACCAAAGGTACTTATAGACTATACGGCATTTCCAGAACTTGGAAGCGTGTCAGGGAGATTAAGGAAGTCAGATGTTCCGCTGATGATTGTTCCACTACCAAAAGTACTTGCTGACTTTACAGCATTTCTAGAACTGCGAAGAGTGTCAGGGAGGTTAAGGAAGTCAGTTGTTCCGCTGATGATTGTTCCATCACCAAAGGTACTTGTAGATATTACAGCATTTCTAGAACTGGGAAGAGTATCAGGATGGTTAAGGAAGTCAGATGTTCCGCTGATGATTGTTCCATCACCAAAGGTACTTGTAGACATTACAGCATTTCTAGAACTGGGAAGAGTATCAGGGTGGTTAAGGAAGTCAGATGTTCCGCTGATGATTGTTCCACCACCAAAGTGTAGTTATAGACTATACAGCATTTCTAGAGCAAGGAAGAGTATCAGGGAGTTTACGGAAGTCAGAAGTTCCGCTGATGATTGTTCCACCACCGAAAGTACTTGTTCACATTACAGCATTTCTAGAACTGCGAAGAGTGTCAGGGAGGTTAACGAAGTCAGTTGTTCCGCTGATGATTGTTCCATCACCAAAGGGTAGTTATAGACTATACAGCATTTCTAGAGCAAGGAAGAGTGTCTGGGAGATTAAGGAAGTCAGATGTTCCGCTTATGATTGGTCCACCACCAAAGGGGAGTTATAGACTACACAGCATTTCTAGAGCAAGGAAGAGTGTCAGGGAGATTAAGGAAGTCAGATGTTCCGCTGATGATTGTTCCACCACCAAAGGGTAGTTATAGACTATACAGCATTTCTAGAGCAAGGAAGAGTGTCTGGGAGATTAAGGAAGTCAGATGTTCCGCTGATGATTGGTCCACCACCAAAGGTACTTATAGACTATACAGCATTTCTAGAACTTGGAAGAGTGTCAGGGAGATTAAGGAAGTCAGATGTTCCGCTGATGATTGGTCCACCACCAAAGGTACTTATAAACTATACAGCATTTCCAGAACTTGGAAGAGTGTCAGGGAGGTTAAGGAAGTCAGATGTTCCGCTGATGATTGGTCCACCACCAAAGGTTTTTATAGACTATACAGCATTTCTAGAACTGGGAAGAGTGTCAGGGAGATTAAGGAAGTCAGATGTTCCGCTGATGATTGTTCCACCACCAAAGGTACTTATAGACTATACAGCATTTCCAGAACTTGGAAGAGTTACAGGGAGATTAAGGACGTCAGATGTTCCGCTGATGATTGTTCCACCACCAAAGGTACTTATAGACTATAGAGCATTTCCAGAACTTGGAAGAATGTCAGGGAGATTAAGGAAGTCAGATGTTCCGCTGATGATTGTTCCACCACCAAAGTGTACTTATAGACTATAGAGCATTTCCAGAACTTGGAAGAGTGTCAGGGAGGTTAAGGAGGTCAAATGTTCCGCTGATGATTGTTCCACCACCAAAGGTACTTATAGGCTATACAGCATTTCCAGAACTTGGAAGAGTGTCAGGGAGATTAAGGAAGTCAAACGTTCCGCTGATGATTGTTCCACCACCAAAGGTACTTATAGGCTATACAGCATTTCCAGAACTTGCAAGACTGTCAGGGAGATTAAGGAGGTCAGATGTTCCGCTGATGATTGTTCCACCACCAAAGAAACTTATAGCCTATACACCATTTCCAAAACTTGGAAGAGTGTCAGTGAGGTTAAGGAAGTCAGATGTTCCGCTGATGATTGTTCCACCACCAAAGGTACTTGTTGACTTTACAGCATTTCTAGAACTGCGAAGAGTGTCAGGGAGGTTAAGGAAGTCATAAGTTCCGCTGATGATTGTTCCACCACCAAAAGTATTTGTTGACTTTACAGCATTTCTAGAACTGGGAAGAGTGTCAGTGAGTTTACGGAAGTCAGATGTTCCACTGATGATTGTTCCACCACCAAAGGTACTTATAGACTATAGAGCATTTCCAGAACTTGGAAGAATGTCAGGGAGATTAAGGAAGTCAGATGTTCCGCTGATGATTGTTCCACCACCAAAGTGTACTTATAGACTTTAGAGCATTTCCAGAACTTGGAAGAGTGTCAGGGAGGTTAAGGAAGTCAAATGTTCCGCTGATGATTGTTCCACCACCAAAGGTACTTATAGGCTATACAGCACTTCCAGAACTTGAAAGACTGTCAGGGAGATTAAGGAAGTCAAATGTTCCGCTGATGATTGTTCCACCACCAAAGAAACTTATAGCCTATACACCATTTCCAAAACTTGGAAGAGTGTCAGTGAGGTTAAGGAAGTCAGATGTTCCGCTGATGATTGTTCCACCACCAAAGAAACTTATAGCCTATACACCATTTCCAAAACTTGGAAGAGTGTCAGTGAGGTTAAGGAAGTCAGATGTTCCGCTGATGATTGTTCCACCACCAAAGGTACTTCCAGACTATACAGCATTTCCAGAACTTGGAAGACTGTGGGGGAGATTTAGGAGGTCAGATGTTCCGCTGATGATTGGTCCACCACCAAAGGTACTTATAGGCTATACAGAATTTCCAGAACTTGGAAGACTGTGGGGGAGGTTAAGGAAGTCACATGTTCCGCTGATGATTGTTCCACCACCAAAGGTACTTATAGACTATACAGCATTTCTAGAGCTGGGAAGAGTGTCAGGCAGATTAAGGAAGTCAGATGTTCCGCTGATGATTGCTCCACCACCAAAGGTACTTATAGACTATACAGCATTTCTAGAACTTGGAAGAGTGTCAGGGAGATTAAGGAAGTCAGATGTTCCGCTGATGATTGTTCCACCACCAAAGGTATTTGTTGACTTTACAGCATTTCTAGAACTGCGAAGAGTGTCAGGGAGGTTAAGGAAGTCAGAAGTTCCGCTGATGATTGTTCCACCACCAAAAGTACTTGTTGACTTTACAGCATTTCTAGAACTGGGAAGAGTGTCAGGGAGTTTACGGAAGTCAGAAGTTCCGCTGATGATTGTTCCACCACCAAAACTACTGATTGACTTTACAGCATTTCTAGAACTGCGAAGAGTGTCAGGGAGGTTAAGGAAGTCAGTTGTTCCGCTGATGATTGTTCCACCACCAAAGGTACTTGTAGACATTACAGCATTTCTAGAACTGGGAAGAGTATCAGGGTGGTTAAGGAAGTCAGTTGTTCCGCTGATGATTGTTCCATCACCAAAGGTACTTGTAGACATTACAGCATTTCTAGAACTGCGAAGAGTGTCAGGGAGGTTAAGGAAGTCAGTTGTTCCGCTGATGATTGTTCCATCACCAAAGGTACTTGTAGACATTACAGCATTTCTAGAACTGGGAAGAGTATCAATGTGGTTAAGGAAGTCAGATGTTCCGCTGATGATTGTTCCACCACCAAAGTGTAGTTATAGACCATACAGCATTTCTAGAGCAAGGAAGAGTATCAGGGAGTTTACGGAAGTCAGAAGTTCCGCTGATGATTGTTCCACCACCGAAAGTACTTGTTCACATTACAGCATTTCTAGAACTGCGAAGAGTGTCAGGGAGGTTAACGAAGTCAGTTGTTCCGCTGATGATTGTTCCATCACCAAAGGGTAGTTATAGACTATACAGCATTTCTAGAGCAAGGAAGAGTGTCTGGGAGATTAAGGAAGTCAGATGTTCCGCTTATGATTGGTCCACCACCAAAGGGGAGTTATAGACTACACAGCATTTCTAGAGCAAGGAAGAGTGTCAGGGAGATTAAGGAAGTCAGATGTTCCGCTGATGATTGTTCCACCACCAAAGGGTAGTTATAGACTATACAGCATTTCTAGAGCAAGGAAGAGTGTCTGGGAGACTAAGGAAGTCAGATGTTCCGCTGATGATTGGTCCACCACCAAAGGTACTTATAGACTATACAGCATTTCTAGAACTTGGAAGAGTGTCAGGGAGATTAAGGAAGTCAGATGTTCCGCTGATGATTGGTCCACCACCAAAGGTACTTATAAACTATACAGCATTTCCAGAACTTGGAAGAGTGTCAGGGAGGTTAAGGAAGTCAGATGTTCCGCTGATGATTGGTCCACCACCAAAGGTTTTTATAGACTATACAGCATTTCTAGAACTGGGAAGAGTGTCAGGGAGATTAAGGAAGTCAGATGTTCCGCTGATGATTTTTCCACCACCAAAGGTACTTATAGACTATACAGCATTTCCAGAACTTGAAAGAGTGTCAGTGAGATTAAGGAAGTCAAATGTTTTGCTGATGATTGTTCCACCACCAAAGGTACTTATAGACTATACACCTATTCCAGAACTGGGAAGAGTGTCAGGGAGATTAAGGAAGTCAGATGTTCCGCTGATGATTGTTTCACCACCAAAGGTACTTATAAACTATACATCATTTCCAGAACTGGGAAGAGTGTCAGGGAGATTAAGAAGTCAGATGTTCCGCTGATGATTGGTCCACCACCAAAGGTACTTATAGACTATACAGCATTTCCAGAACTGGGAAGAGTGTCAGGGAGATTAAGAAGTCAGATGTTCCGCTGATGATTGGTCCACCACCATAGGGTAGTTATAGACTATACAGCATTTCCAGAACTTGGAAGAGTTTCAGGGAGTTTAAGGAAGTCAGATGTGCCGCTGATGATTGTTCCACCACCAAAGGTACTTATAGACTATACAGCATTTCCAGAACTGGGAGGAGTTTCAGGGAGGTTAAGGAAGTCAGATGTTCCGCTGATGATTGTTCCACCACCAAAGGTACTTATAGATTATACAGCATTTCCAGAACTTGGAAGAGTGTCAGGGAGGTTAAGGAAGTCACATGTTCCGCTGATGATTGTTCCACCACCAAAGGTACTTATAGATTATACAGCATTTCCAGAACTTGGAAGAGTTACAGGGAGATTAAGGAAGTCAGATGTTCCGCTGATGATTGTTCCACCACCAAAGGTACTTATGGGCTATACAGCATTTCCAGAACTTGGAAGAGTGTCAGGGAGATTAAGGAAGTCAGATGTTCCGCTGATGATTGTTCCACCACCAAAGAAACTTATAGCCTATAACCATTTCCAAAACTTGGAAGAGTGTCAGTGAGGTTAAGGAAGTCAGATGTTCCGCTGAAGATTGTTCCACCACCAAAGAAACTTATAGCCTATACACCATTTCCAAAACTTGGAAGAGTGTCAGGGAGATTAAGGAAGACAGATGTTCCGCTGATGATTGTTCCACCACCAAAGGTACTTCCAGACTATACAGCATTTCCAGAACTTGGAAGACTGTCGGGGGAGATTAAGGAGGTCAGATGTTCCGCTGATGATTGTTCCACCACCAAAGGTACTTATAGGCCATACAGAATTTCCAGAACTTGGAAGACTGTCAGGGAGATTAAGGAAGTCACATGTTCCGCTGATGATTGTTCCACCACCAAATGTACTTATAGACTATACAGCATTTCCAGAACTTGGAAGAGTTACAGGGAGATTAAGGAAGTCACATGTTCAGCTGATGATTGTTACACCACCAAAGGTACTTATAGGCTATACATCATTTCCAGAACTTGGAAGAGTGTCAGGGAGATTAAGGAATCAGATGTTCCGCTGATGATTGTTCCACCACCAAAGGTACTTCCAGACTATACAGCATTTCCAGAACTTGGAAGACTGTCGGGGGTGATTAAGGAGGTCAGATGTTCCGCTGATGGTTGTTCCACCACCAACGGTACTTATAGGCTATACAGAATTTCCAGAACTCTGAAGTCTGTCAGGGAGATTAAGGAAGTCACATGTTCCGCTGATGATTGTTCCACCACCGAAGGTACTTATAGGCTATGCAGAACTTCCAGAACTTGGAAGAGTTACAGGGAGATTAAGGAAGTCACATGTTCCGCTGATGATTGTTCCACCACCAAAAGGTACTTATAAACTATACAGCATTTCCAGAACTTGGAAGAGTTTCAGGGAGCTTAAGGAAGTCAGATATTCCGCTTATGATTGCTCCACCACCAAAGTTACTTATAGACTATACAGCATTTCTAGAACTGGGAAGAGTGTCTGGGAGATTAAGGAAGTCAGATGTTCCGCTGATGATTGGTCCACCACCAAAGTGTACTTATAAACTATACAACATTTCTAGAACTGGGAAGAGTGTCTGGGAGATTAAGGAAGTCAGATGTTCCGCTGATGATTGGTCCACCACCAAAGTTACTTATAAACTATACAACATTTCTAGAACTGGGAAGAGTGTCTGGGAGATTAAGGAAGTCAGATGTTCCGCTTATGATTGTTCCACCACCAAAATTACTTATAAACTATACATCATTTCCAGAACTTGGAAGAGTTTCAGGGAGGTTAAGGAAGTCAAATGTTCCGCTGATGCTTGTTCCACCACCAAAGGTACTTATAAACTATACAGCATTTCCAGAACTTGGATAGTTTCAGGGAGCTTAAGGAAGTCAGATGTTCCGCTTATGATTGTTCCACCACCAAAGTTACTCATAAACTATACAGCATTTCCAGAACTTGGAAGAGTGTCAGGGAGATTAAGGAAGTCAGATATTTCGCTGATGATTGTTCCACCACCAAAGTTACTCATAAACTATACAGCATTTCCAGAACTTGGAAGAGTGTCAGGGAGATTAAGGAAGTCAGATATTCCGCTGATGATTGTTCCACCACCAAAGTTACTTATAGATTATACAGCAATTCCAGAATTTGGAAGACTGTCAGGGAGATTAAGGAAGTCAGATGTTCCGCTGATGATTGTTCCACCACCAAAGTTACTTATAGATTACACAGCATTTCCAGAATTTGGAAGACTGTCAGGGAGATTAAGGAAGTCAGATGTTCCGCTGATGATTGTTCCACCACCAAAGTTACTTATAGATTATACAGCATTTCCAGAACTTGGAAGAGTGTCAGGGAGGTTAAGGAAGTCAGATGTTCCGCTGATGATTGTTCCACCACCAAAGGTACTTATAGACTATACAGCATTTCTAGAACTGGGAAGAGTGTCAGGGAGATTAAGGAAGTCAGATGTTCCGCTGATGATTGTTCCACCACCAAAGTTACTTATAGACTACACAGCATTTGTAGAACTGGGAAGAGTGTCAGGGAGGTTAAGGAAGTCAGATGTTCCGCTGATGATTGTTCCACCACCACAGGTACTTATGGGCTATACAGCAATTTCAGAACTTGGAAGAGTGTCAGGGAGGTTAAGGAAGTTAGATGTTCCGCTGATGATTGTTCCACTACCAAAGAAACTTATAGCCTATAGACCATTTCAAGAACTTGGAAGAGTGTCAAGGAGGTTAAGGAAGTCAGATGTTCCACTGATGATTGTTCCACCACCAAAGAAACTTATAGCCTATACACCATTTGCAGAACTTGGAAGAGTGTCAGGGAGATTAAGGAAGTCAGATGTTCCGCTGATGATTGGTCCACCACCAAAGTGTACTTATAAACTATACAACATTTCTAGAGCAAGGAAGAGTGTCAGGGAGAATATGGAAGTCAGATGTTCCGCTGATGATTGGTCCACCACCAAAGGTACTTATAGGCTATACACCATTTCTAGAACTTGGAAGAGTGTCAAGGAGATTAAGGAAGTCAGATGTTCCGCTGATGATTGGTCCACCACCAAAGGTACTTATAGGCTATACAGCATTTCTAGAACTTGGAAGAGTGTCAGGGAGGTTAAGGAAGTCAGATATTCCGCTGATGATTGGTCCACCACCAAAGGTACTTATAGACTATACACCATTTCCAGAACTTGGAAGAGTGTCAGGGAGATTAAGCAAGTCAGATGTTCCGCTGATGATTGTTCCACCACCAAAGTTACTTATAGACTATAAAGCATTTCCAAAACTTGTAAGAGTGTCAGGGAGATTAAGGAAGTCAGATATTCCGCTGATGATTGTTCCACCACCAAAGTTACTCATAAACTATACAGCATTTCCAGAACTTGGAAGAGTGTCAGGGAGATTAAGGAAGTCAGATATTCCGCTGATGATTGTTCCACCACCAAAGTTACTTATAGATTATACAGCATTTCCAGAATTTGGAAGACTGTCAGGGAGATTAAGGAAGTCAGATGTTCCGCTGATGATTGTTCCACCACCAAAGTTACTTATGGATTATACAGCATTTCCAGAATTTGGAAGACGGTCAGGGAGATTAAGGAAGTCAGATGTTCCGCTGATGATTGTTCCACCACCAAAGTTACTTATAGATTATACAGCATTTCCAGAATTTGGAAGACTGTCAGGGAGATTAAGGAAGTCAGTTTTTCCGCTCATGATTGTTCCACCACCAAAAGTACTTGTTGAATTTACAGCATTTCTAGAACTGCGAAAAGAGTCAGGGAGGTTAAGGAAGTCAGTTGTTCCGCTGATGATTGTTCCATCACCAAAGGTACTTGTAGACATTACAGCATTTCTAGAACTGCGAAGAGTGTCAGGGAGGTTAAGGAAGTCTGTTGTTCCGCTGATGATTGTTCCATCACCAAAGGTACTTGTAGACATTACAGCATTTCTAGAACTGGGAAGAGTATCAGGGTGGTTAAGGAAGTCAGTTGTTCCGCTGATGATTGTTCCACCATTAAAAGTACTTGTAGACATTACAGCATTTCTAGAACTGGGAAGAGTATCAGGGTGGTTAAGGAAGTCAGTTGTTCCGCTGATGATTGTTCCATCACCAAAAGTACTTGTTGACTTTACAGCATTTCTAGAACTGCGAAGAGTGTCAGGGAGGTTAAGCAAGTCAGTTGTTCCGCTGATGATTGTTCCATCACCAAAGGTACTTGTAGACATTACAGCATTTCTAGAACTGGGAAAAGTATCAGGGTGGTTAAGGAAGTCAGTTGTTTCGCTGATGATTGGTCCACCACCAAAGGGTAGCTATAGACATTACATTATTTCTAGAACTGGGAAGAGTATCAGGGTGGTTAAGGCAGTCAGTTGTTCCGCTGATGATTGATCCATCACCAAAGTTACTTGTAGACATTACAGCATTTCTAGAACTGGGAAGAGTATCAGGGTGGTTAAGGAAGTCAGTTGTTCCGCTGATGATTGTTCCATCACCAAAGGTACTTGTAGACATTACAGCATTTCTAGAACTGGGAAGAGTATCAGGGTGGTTAAGGAAGTCAGTTGTTCCGCTGATGATTGGTCCACCACCAAAGGGTAGTTATAGACATTACAGCATTTCTAGAACTGGGAAGAGTATCAGGGTGGTTAAGGAAGTCAGATGTTCCGCTGATGATTGTTCCATCACCAAAGGTACTTGTAGACATTACAGCATTTCTAGAACTGGGAAGAGTATCAGGGTGGTTAAGGAAGTCAGATGTTCCGCTGATGATTGTTCCATCACCAAAGGTACTTATAGACTATACAGCATTTCTAGAACATGGAAGAGTGTCAGGGAGATTAAGGAAGTCAAATGTTCCGCTGATGATTGTTCCACCACCAAAGGTACTTATAAACTATGCAGCATTTCCAGAACTGGGAAGCGTGTCAGGGAGGTTAAGGAAGTCACATGTTCCGCTGATGATTGTTCCACCACCAAAGGTACTTATAGACTATACAGCATTTCCAGAACTTGGAAGAGTGTCAGGGAGATTAAGGAAGTCAAATGTTCCGCTGATGATTGTTCCACCACCAAAGGTACTTATAGACTATACAGCATTTCCAGAACTTGGAAGAGTGTCAGGGAGATTAAGGAAGTCAAATGTTCCGCTGATGATTGTTCCACCACCAAAGGTACTTATAGACTATACAGCATTTCCAGAACTTGGAAGAGTGTCAGGGAGATTAAGGAAGACAAATGTTGCGCTGATGATTGTTCCACCACCAAAGTTACTTATAAACTATACAGCATTTCCAGAACTTGGAAGAGTGTCAGGGAGGTTAAGGAAGTCAGAATGTTCCGCTGATGATTGTTCCACCACCAAAGTTACTTATAGACTATACAGCATTTTCAGAACTTGGAAGAGTTACAGGGAGGTTAAGGAAGTCACATGTTCCGCTGATGATTGTTCCACCACCAAAAGTACTTATAGATTATACAGCAGTTCCAGAACTTGGAAGAGTGTCAGGGAGATTAAGCAAGTCAGATGTTCCGCTGATGATTGTTCCACCACCAAAGTTACTTATAGACTATACAGCATTTCCAGAACTCGGAAGAGTGTCAGGGAGATTAAGGAAGTCAGATATTCCGCTGATGATTGTTCCACCACCAAAGGTACTTATAGACTATACACCATTTCCAGAACTTGGAAGAGTGTCAGGGAGATTAAGCAAGTCAGATGTTCCGCTGATGATTGTTCCACCACTAAAGGTACTTATAGACTATACACCATTTCCAGAACTTGGAAGAGTGTCAGGGAGATTAAGCAAGTCAGATGTTCCGCTGATGATTGTTCCACCACCAAAGTTACTTATAGACTATACACCATTTCCAGAACTTGGAAGAGTGTCAGGGAGATTAAGGAAGTCAGATATTTCGCTGATGATTGTTCCACCACCAAAGTTACTCATAAACTATACAGCATTTCCAGAACTTGGAAGAGTGTCAGGGAGATTAAGGAAGTCAGATATTCCGCTGATGATTGTTCCATCACCAAAGTTACTTATAGATTATACAGCATTTCCAGAATTTGGAAGACTGTCAGGGAGATTAAGGAAGTCAGATGTTCCGCTGATGATTGTTCCATCACCAAAGTTACTTATAGATTATACAGCATTTCCAGAATTTGGAAGACTGTCAGGGAGATTAAGGAAGTCAGATGTTCCGCTGATGATTGTTCCACCACCAAAGTTACTTATAGATTATACAGCATTTCCAGAACTTGGAAGAGTGTCAGGGAGGTTAAGGAAGTCAGATGTTCCGCTGATGATTGTTCCACCACCAAAGTTACTTATAGACTATACAGCATTTTCAGAACTTGGAAGAGTTACAGGGAGGTTAAGGAAGTCACATGTTCCGCTGATGATTGTTCCACCACCAAAAGTACTTATAGATAATACAGCAGTTCCAGAACTTGGAAGAGTGTCAGGGAGATTAAGCAAGTCAGATGTTCCGCTGATGATTGTTCCACCACCAAAGTTACTTATAGACTATACAGCATTTCCAGAACTCGGAAGAGTGTCAGGGAGATTAAGGAAGTCAGATATTCCGCTGATGATTGTTCCACCACCAAAGGTACTTATAGACTATACACCATTTCCAGAACTTGGAAGAGTGTCAGGGAGATTAAGCAAGTCAGATGTTCCGCTGATGATTGTTCCACCACTAAAGGTACTTATAGACCATACACCATTTCCAGAACTTGGAAGAGTGTCAGGGAGATTAAGCAAGTCAGATGTTCCGCTGATGATTGTTCCACCACCAAAGTTACTTATAGACTATACACCATTTCCAGAACTTGGAAGAGTGTCAGGGAGATTAAGGAAGTCAGATATTTCGCTGATGATTGTTCCACCACCAAAGTTACTCATAAACTATACAGCATTTCCAGAACTTGGAAGAGTGTCAGGGAGATTAAGGAAGTCAGATATTCCGCTGATGATTGTTCCATCACCAAAGTTACTTATAGATTATACAGCATTTCCAGAATTTGGAAGACTGTCAGGGAGATTAAGGAAGTCAGATGTTCCGCTGATGATTGTTCCATCACCAAAGTTACTTATAGATTATACAGCATTTCCAGAATTTGGAAGACTGTCAGGGAGATTAAGGAAGTCAGATGTTCCGCTGATGATTGTTCCACCACCAAAGTTACTTATAGATTATACAGCATTTCCAGAACTTGGAAGAGTGTCAGGGAGGTTAAGGAAGTCAGATGTTCCGCTGATGATTGTTCCACCACCAAAGTTACTTATAGACTATACAGCATTTGTAGAACTGGGAAGAGTGTCAGGGAGGTTAAGGAAGTCAGATGTTCCGCTGATGATTGTTCCACCACCAAAGGTACTTATGGGCTATACAGCAAATTCAGAACTTGGAAGAGTGTCAGGGAGGTTAAGGAAGTTAGATGTTCCGCTGATGATTGTTCCACCACCAAAGAAACTTATAGCCTATAGACCATTTCCAGAACTTGGAAGAGTGTCAAGGAGGTTAAGGAAGTCAGATGTTCCGCTGATGATTGTTCCACCACCAAAGAAACTTAAAGCCTATACACCATTTCCAGAACTTGGAAGAGTGTCAGGGAGATTAAGGAAGTCAGATATTTCGCTGATGATTGTTCCACCACCAAAGGTACTTGTAGACATTACAGCATTTCTAGAACTGGGAAGAGTATCAGGGTGGTTAAGGAAGTCAGTTGTTCCGCTGATGATTGGTCCACCACCAAAGGGTAGTTATTGACATTACAGCATTTCTAGAACTGGGAAGAGTATCAGGGTGGTTAAGGAAGTCAGATGTTCCGCTGATGATTGTTCCATCACCAAAGGTACTTATAGACTATACAGCATTTCTAGAACTTGGAAGAGTGTCAGAGAGATTAAAGAAGTCAAATGTTCCGCTGATGATTGTTCCACCACCAAAGGTACTTATAAACTATGCAGCATTTCCAGAACTGGGAAGCGTGTAAGGGAGATTAAGGAAGTCACATGTTCCGCTGATGATTGTTCCACCACCAAAGGTATTTATAGACTATACAGCATTTCCAGAACTTGGAAGAGTGTCAGGGAGATTAAGGAAGTCAAATGTTCCGCTGATGATTGTTCCACCACCAAAGGTACTTATAGACTATACAGCATTTCCAGAACTTGGAAGAGTGTCAGGGAGATTAAGGAAGTCAAATGTTCCTCTGATGATTGTTCCACCACCAAAGGTACTTATAGACTATACAGCATTTCCAGAACTTGGAAGAGTGTCAGGGAGATTAAGGAAGTCAAATGTTGCGCTGATGATTGTTCCACCACCAAAGTTACTTATAAACTATACAGCATTTCCAGAACTTGGAAGAGTGTCAGGGAGATTAAGCAAGTCAGATGTTCCGCTGATGATTGTTCCACCACTAAAGGTACTTATAGACTATACACCATTTCCAGAACTTGGAAGAGTGTCAGGGAGATTAAGGAAGTCAGATATTTCGCTGATGATTGTTCCACCACCAAAGTTACTCATAAACTATACAGCATTTCCAGAACTTGGAAGAGTGTCAGGGAGATTAAGGAAGTCAGATATTTCGCTGATGATTGTTCCACCACCAAAGTTACTCATAAAATATACAGCATTTCCAGAACTTGGAAGAGTGTCAGGGAGATTAAGGAAGTCAGATATTCCGCTGATGATTGTTCCACCACCAAAGTTACTTATAGATTATACAGCAATTCCAGAATTTGGAAGACTGTCAGGGAGATTAAGGAAGTCAGATGTTCCGCTGATGATTGTTCCACCACCAAAGTTACTTATAGATTACACAGCATTTCCAGAATTTGGATGACTGTCAGGGAGATTAAGGAAGTCAGATGTTCCGCTGATGATTGTTCCACCACCAAAGTTACTTATAGATTATACAGCATTTCCAGAACTTGGAAGAGTGTCAGGGAGGTTAAGGAAGTCAGATGTTCCGCTGATGATTGTTCCACCACCAAAGGTACTTATAGACTATACAGCATTTCTAGAACTGGGAAGAGTGTCAGGGAGATTAAGGAAGTCAGATGTTCCGCTGATGATTGTTCCACCACCAAAGTTACTTATAGACTACACAGCATTTGTAGAACTGGGAAGAGTGTCAGGGAGGTTAAGGAAGTCAGATGTTCCGCTGATGATTGTTCCACCACCACAGGTACTTATGGGCTATACAGCAATTTCAGAACTTGGAAGAGTGTCAGGGAGGTTAAGGAAGTTAGATGTTCCGCTGATGATTGTTCCACTACCAAAGAAACTTATAGCCTATAGACCATTTCCAGAACTTGGAAGAGTGTCAAGGAGGTTAAGGAAGTCAGATGTTCCGCTGATGATTGTTCCACCACCAAAGAAACTTATAGCCTATACACCATTTCCAGAACTTGGAAGAGTGTCAGGGTGATTAAGGAACTCAGTTGTTCCGCTGATATTGGTCCACCACCAAAGTGTACTTATAAACTATACAACATTTCTAGAGCAAGGAAGAGTGTCAGGGAGAATAAGGAAGTCAGATGTTCCGCTGATGATTGGTCCACCACCAAAGGTACGTATAGGCTATACACCATTTCTAGAACTTGGAAGAGTGTCAAGGAGATTAAGGAAGTCAGATGTTCCGCTGATGATTGGTCCACCACCAAAGGTACTTATAGACTATACAGCATTTCTAGAACTTGGAAGAGTGTCAGGGAGGTTAAGGAAGTCAGATATTCCGCTGATGATTGGTCCACCACCAAAGGTACTTATAGACTATACACCATTTCCAGAACTTGGAAGAGTGTCAGGGAGATTAAGCAAGTCAGATGTTCCGCTGATGATTGTTCCACCACTAAAGGTACTTATAGACTATACACCATTTCCAGAACTTGGAAGAGTGTCAGGGAGATTAAGGAAG
Source organism: Deroplatys truncata (assembly GCA_030765065.1). Taxonomy (NCBI): domain Eukaryota; kingdom Metazoa; phylum Arthropoda; class Insecta; order Mantodea; family Mantidae; genus Deroplatys; species Deroplatys truncata. Next base: position 213,744,742 of record CM060988.1, on the reverse strand, counting down.
TCACATGTTCCGCTGATGATTGTTCCATCACCAAAGGTACTTGTAGACATTACAGCATTTCTAGAACTGGGAAGAGTATCAGGGTGGTTAAGGAAGTCAGTTGTTCCGCTGATGATTGGTCCACCACCAAAGGGTAGTTATTGACATTACAGCATTTCTAGAACTGGGAAGAGTATCAGGGTGGTTAAGGAAGTCAGATGTTCCGCTGATGATTGTTCCATCACCAAAGGTACTTATAGACTATACAGCATTTCTAGAACTTGGAAGAGTGTCAGAGAGATTAAAGAAGTCAAATGTTCCGCTGATGATTGTTCCACCACCAAAGGTACTTATAAACTATGCAGCATTTCCAGAACTGGGAAGCGTGTAAGGGAGATTAAGGAAGTCACATGTTCCGCTGATGATTGTTCCACCACCAAAGGTATTTATAGACTATACAGCATTTCCAGAACTTGGAAGAGTGTCAGGGAGATTAAGGAAGTCAAATGTTCCGCTGATGATTGTTCCACCACCAAAGGTACTTATAGACTATACAGCATTTCCAGAACTTGGAAGAGTGTCAGGGAGATTAAGGAAGTCAAATGTTGCGCTGATGATTGTTCCACCACCAAAGTTACTTATAAACTATACAGCATTTCCAGAACTTGGAAGAGTGTCAGGGAGGTTAAGGAAGTCAGATGTTCCGCTGATGATTGTTCCACCACCAAAGTTACTTATAGACTATACAGCATTTTCAGAACTTGGAAGTGTTACAGGGAGGTTATGGAAGTCACATGATCCGCTGATGATTGTTCCACGACCAAAGGTACTTATAGATTATACAGCATTTCCAGAACTTGGAAGAGTGTCAGGGAGATTAAGCAAGTCAGATGTTCCGCTGATGATTGGTCCACCACTAAAGTTACTTATAGACTATACAGCATTTTCAGAACTTGGAAGTGTTACAGGGAGGTTAAGGAAGTCACATGTTCCGCTGATGATTGGTCCACCACCAAAGGTACTTATAGATTATACAGCATTTCCAGAACTTGGAAGAGTGTCAGGGAGATTAAGCAAGTCAGATGTTCCGCTGATGATTGTTCCACCACCAAAGTTACTTATAGACTATACAGCATTTCCAGAACTTGGAAGAGTGTCAGGGAGATTAAGGAAGTCAGATATTCCGCTGATGATTGTTCCACCACCAAAGGTACTTATAGACTATACACCATTTCCAGAACTTGGAAGAGTGTCAGGGAGATTAAGCAAGTCAGATGTTCCGCCGATGATTGTTCCACCACTAAAGGTACTTATAGACTATACACCATTTCCAGAACTTGGAAGAGTGTCAGGGAGATTAAGGAAGTCAGATATTTCGCTGATGATTGTTCCACCACCAAAGTTACTCATAAACTATACAGCATTTCCAGAACTTGGAAGAGTGTCAGGGAGATTAAGGAAGTCAGATATTTCGCTGATATTGTTCCACCACCAAAGTTACTCATAAACTATACAGCATTTCCAGAACTTGGAAGAGTGTCAGGGAGATTAAGGAAGTCAGATATTCCGCTGATGATTGTTCCACCACCAAAGTTACGTATAGATTATACAGCAATTCCAGAATTTGGAAGACTGTCAGGGAGATTAAGGAAGTCAGATGTTCCGCTGATGATTGTTCCACCACCAAAGTTACTTATAGATTATACAGCATTTCCAGAATTTGGAAGACTGTCAGGGAGATTAAGGAAGTCAGATGTTCCGCTGATGATTGTTCCACCACCAAAGTTACTTATAGATTACACAGCATTTCCAGAACTTGGAAGAGTGTCAGGGAGGTTAAGGAAGTCAGATGTTCCGCTGATGATTGTTCCACCACCAAAGGTACTTATAGACTATACAGCATTTCTAGAACTGGGAAGAGTGTCAGGGAGATTAAGGAAGTCAGATGTTCCGCTGATGATTGTTCCACCACCAAAGTTACTTATAGACTACACAGCATTTGTAGAACTGGGAAGAGTGTCAGGGAGGTTAAGGAAGTCAGATGTTCCGCTGATGATTGTTCCACCACCACAGGTACTTATGGGCTATACAGCAATTTCAGAACTTGGAAGAGTGTCAGGGAGGTTAAGGAAGTTAGATGTTCCGCTGATGATTGTTCCACTACCAAAGAAACTTATAGCCTATAGACCATTTCCAGAACGTGGAAGAGTGTCAAGGAGGTTAAGGAAGTCAGATGTTCCGCTGATGATTGTTCCACCACCAAAGAAACTTATAGCCTATACACCATTTCCAGAACTTGGAAGAGTGTCAGGGAGATTAAGGAAGTCAGATGTTCCGCTGATGATTGGTCCACCACCAAAGTGTACTTATAAACTATACAACATTTCTAGAGCAAGGAAGAGTGTCAGGGAGAATAAGGAAGTCAGATGTTCCGCTGATGATTGGTCCACCACCAAAGGTACTTATAGGCTATACACCATTTCTAGAACTTGGAAGAGTGTCAAGGAGATTAAGGAAGTCAGATGTTCCGCTGATTATTGGTCCACCACCAAAGGTACTTATAGGCTATACAGCATTTCTAGAACTTGGAAGAGTGTCAGGGAGGTTAAGGAAGTCAGATATTCCGCTGATGATTGGTCCACCACCAAAGTACTTATAGACTATACACCATTTCCAGAACTTGGAAGAGTGTCAGGGAGATTAAGCAAGTCAGATGTTCCGCTGATGATTGTTCCACCACCAAAGTTACTTATAGACTATACAGCATTTCCAGAACTTGGAAGAGTGTCAGGGAGATTAAGGAAGTCAGATATTCCGCTGATGATTGTTCCACCACCAAAGTTACTCATAAACTATACAGCATTTCTAGAACTTGGAAGAGTGTCAGGGAGATTAAGGAAGTCAGATATTCCGCTGATGATTGTTCCACCAACAAAGTTACTTATAGATTATACAGCATTTCCAGAATTTGGAAGACTGTCAGGGAGATTAAGGAAGTCAGATGTTCCGCTGATGATTGTTCCACCACCAAAGTTACTTATGGATTATACAGCATTTCCAGAATTTGGAAGACGGTCAGGGAGATTAAGGAAGTCAGATGTACCGCTGATGATTGTTCCACCACCAAAGTTACTTATAGATTATACAGCATTTCCAGAATTTGGAAGACTGTCAGGGAGATTAAGGAAGTCAGTTTTTCCGCTCATGATTGTTCCACCACCAAAAGTACTTGTTGAATTTACAGCATTTCTAGAACTGCGAAAAGAGTCAGGGAGGTTAAGGAAGTCAGTTGTTCCGCTGATGATTGTTCTATCACCAAAGGTACTTGTAGACATTACAGCATTTCTAGAACTGCGAAGAGTGTCAGGGAGGTTAAGGAAGTCTGTTGTTCCGCTGATGATTGTTCCATCACCAAAGGTACTTGTAGACATTACAGCATTTCTAGAACTGGGAAGAGTATCAGGGTGGTTAAGGAAGTCAGTTGTTCCGCTGATGATTGTTCCAACATTAAAAGTACTTGTAGACATTACAGCATTTCTAGAACTGGGAAGAGTATCAGGGTGGTTAAGGAAGTCAGTTGTTCCGCTGATGATTGATCCACCACGAAAAGTACTTGTTGACTTTACAGCATTTCTAGAACTGCGAAGAGTGTCAGGGAGGTTAAGGAAGTCAGTTGTTCCGCTGATGATTGTTCCATCAACAAAGGTACTTGCAGACATTACAGCAATTATAGAACTGCGAAGAGTGTCATGGAGGTTAAGCAAGTCAGTTGTTCCGCTGATGATTGTTCCATCACCAAAGGTACTTGTAGACATTACAGCATTTCTAGAACTGGGAAAAGTATCAGGGTGGTTAAGGAAGTCAGTTGTTTCGCTGATGATTGGTCCACCACCAAAGGGTAGCTATAGACATTACATTATTTCTAGAACTGGGAAGAGTATCAGGGAGGTTAAGGCAGTCAGTTGTTCCGCTGATGATTGGTCCACCACCAAAGGGTAGCTATAGACATTACAGCATTTCTAGAACTGGGAAGAGTATCAGGGTGGTTAAGGCAGTCAGTTGTTCCGCTGATGATTGATCCATCACCAAAGTTACTTGTAGACATTACAGCATTTCTAGAACTGGGAAGAGTATCAGGGAGGTTAAGGAAGTCAGTTGTTCCGCTGATGATTGTTCCATCACCAAAGGTACTTGTAGACATTACAGCATTTCTAGAACTGGGAGGAGTATCAGGGTGGTTAAGGAAGTCAGTTGTTCCGCTGATGATTGGTCCACCACCAAAGGGTAGTTATAGACATTACAGCATTTCTAGAACTGGGAAGAGTATCAGGGTGGTTAAGGAAGTCAGATGTTCCGCTGATGATTGTTCCATCACCAAAGGTACTTATAGACTATACAGCATTTCTAGAACATGGAAGAGTGTCAGGGAGATTAAGGAAGTCAAATGTTCCGCTGATGATTGTTCCACCACCAAAGGTACTTATAAACTATGCAGCATTTCCAGAACTGGGAAGCGTGTCAGGGAGGTTAAGGAAGTCACATGTTCCGCTGATGATTGTTCCACCACCAAAGGTACTTATAGACTATACAGCATTTCCAGAACTTGGAAGAGTGTCAGGGAGATTAAGGAAGTCAAATGTTCCGCTGATGATTGTTCCACCGCCAAAGGTACTTATAGACTATACAGCATTTCCAGAACTTGGAAGAGTGTCAGGGAGATTAAGGAAGTCAAATGTTCCGCTGATGATTGTTCCACCACCTAAGTACTTATAGACTATACTGCATTTCCAGAACTTGGAAGAGTATCAGGGAGATTAAGGAAGACAAATGTTGCGCTGATGATTGTTCCACCACCAAAGTTACTTATAAACTATACAGCATTTCCAGAACTTGGAAGAGTGTCAGGGAGGTTAAGGAAGTCAGATGTTCCGCTGATGATTGTTCCACCACCAAAGTTACTTATAGACTATACAGCATTTTCAGAACTTGGAAGAGTTACAGGGAGGTTAAGGAAGTCACATGTTCCGCTGATGATTGTTCCACCACCAAAAGTACTTATAGATTATACAGCATTTCCAGAACTTGGAAGAGTGTCAGGGAGATTAAGCAAGTCAGATGTTCCGCTGATGATTGTTCCACAACCAAAGTTACTTATAGACTATACAGCATTTCCAGAACTCGGAAGAGTGTCAGGGAGATTAAGGAAGTCAGATATTCCGCTGATGATTGTTCCACCACCAAAGGTACTTAATGACTATACACCATTTCCAGAACTTGGAAGAGTGTCAGGGAGATTAAGCAAGTCAGATGTTCCGCTGATGATTGTTCCACCACTAAAGGTACTTATAGACTATACACCATTTCCAGAACTTGGAAGAGTGTCAGGGAGATTAAGCAAGTCAGATGTTCCGCTGATGATTGTTCCACCACCAAAGTTACTTATAGACTATACAGCATTTCCAGAACTTGGAAGAGTGTCAGGGAGATTAAGGAAGTCAGATATTTCGCTGATGATTGTTCCACCACCAAAGTTACTCATAAACTATACAGCATTTCCAGAACTTGGAAGAGTGTCAGGGAGATTAAGGAAGTCAGATATTCCGCTGATGATTGTTCCACCACCAAAGTTACTTATAGATTATACAGCATTTCCAGAATTTGGAAGACTGTCAGGGAGATTAAGGAAGTCAGATGTTCCGCTGATGATTGTTCCACCACCAAAGTTACTTATAGATTATACAGCATTTCCAGAATTTGGAAGACTGTCAGGGAGATTAAGGAAGTCAGATGTTCCGCTGATGATTGTTCCACCACCAAAGTTACTTATAGATTATACAGCATTTCCAGAACTTGGAAGAGTGTCAGGGAGGTTAAGGAAGTCAGATGTTCCGCTGATGATTGTTCCACCACCAAAGTTACTTATAGACTATACAGCATTTGTAGAACTGGGAAGAGTGTCAGGGAGGTTAAGGAAGTCAGATGTTCCGCTGATGATTGTTCCACCACCAAAGGTACTTATGGGCTATACAGCAAATTCAGAACTTGGAAGAGTGTCAGGGAGGTTAAGGAAGTTAGATGTTCCGCTGATGATTGTTCCACCACCAAAGAAACTTATAGCCTATAGACCATTTCCAGAACTTGGAAGAGTGTCAAGGAGGTTAAGGAAGTCAGATGTTCCGCTGATGATTGTTCCACCACCAAAGAAACTTATAGCCTATACAACATTTCCAGAACTTGGAAGAGTGTCAGGGAGATTAAGGAAGTCAGATGTTCCGCTGATGATTGTTCCACCACCAAAGTTACTCATAAACTATACAGCATTTCCAGAACTTGGAAGAGTGTCAGGGAGATTAAGGAAGTCAGATATTTCGCTGATGATTGTTCCACCACCAAAGTTACTCATAAACTATACAGCATTTCCAGAACTTGGAAGAGTGTCAGGGAGATTAAGGAAGTCAGATATTCCGCTGATGATTGTTCCACCACCAAAGTTACTTATAGATTATACAGCAATTCCAGAATTTGGAAGACTGTCAGGGAGATTAAGGAAGTCAGATGTTCCGCTGATGATTGTTCCACCACCAAAGTTACTTATAGATTATACAGCATTTCCAGAATTTGGAAGACTGTCAGGGAGATTAAGGAAGTCAGATGTTCCGCTGATGATTGTTCCACCACCAAAGTTACTTATAGATTATACAGCATTTCCAGAACTTGGAAGAGTGTCAGGGAGGTTAAGGAAGTCAGATGTTCCGCTGATGATTGTTCCACCACCAAAGGTACTTATAGACTATACAGCATTTCTAGAACTGGGAAGAGTGTCAGGGAGATTAAGGAAGTCAGATGTTCCGCTGATGATTGTTCCACCACCAAAGTTACTTATAGACTACACAGCATTTGTAGAACTGGGAAGAGTGTCAGGGAGGTTAAGGAAGTCAGATGTTCCGCTGATGATTGTTCCACCACCACAGGTACTTATGGGCTATACAGCAATTTCAGAACTTGGAAGAGTGTCAGGGAGGTTAAGGAAGTTAGATGTTCCGCTGATGATTGTTCCACTACCAAAGAAACTTATAGCCTATAGACCATTTCCAGAACTTGTAAGAGTGTCAAGGAGGTTAAGGAAGTCAGATGTTCCGCTGATGATTGTTCCACCACCAAAGAAACTTATAGCCTATACACCATTTCCAGAACTTGGAAGAGTGTCAGGGAGATTAAGGAAGTCAGTTGTTCCGCTGATGATTGGTCCACCACCAAAGTGTACTTATAAACTATACAACATTTCTAGAGCAAGGAAGAGTGTCAGGGAGAATAAGGAAGTCAGATGTTCCGCTGATGATTGGTCCACCACCAAAGGTACTTATAGGCTATACACCATTTCTAGAACTTGGAAGAGTGTCAAGGAGATTAAGGAAGTCAGATGTTCCGCTGATGATTGGTCCACCACCAAAGGTACTTATAGACTATACAGCATTTCTAGAACTTGGAAGAGTGTCAGGGAGGTTAAGGAAGTCAGATATTCCGCTGATGTTTGGTCCACCACCAAAGGTACTTATAGACTATACACCATTTCCAGAACTTGGAAGAGTGTCAGGGAGATTAAGCAAGTCAGATGTTCCGCTGATGATTGTTCCACCACTAAAGGTACTTATAGACTATACACCATTTCCAGAACTTGGAAGAGTGTCAGGGAGATTAAGCAAGTCAGATGTTCCGCTGATGATTGTTCCACCACCAAAGTTACTTATAGACTATACAGCATTTCCAGAACTTGGAAGAGTGTCAGGGAGATTAAGGAAGTCAGATATTCCGCTGATGATTGTTCCACCACCAAAGTTACTCATAAACTATACAGCATTTCCAGAACTTGTAAGAGTGTCAGGGAGATTAAGGAAGTCAGATATTCCGCTGATGATTGTTCCACCACCAAAGTTACTTATAGATTATACAGCATTTCCAGAATTTGGAAGACTGTCAGGGAGATTAAGGAAGTCAGATGTTCCGCTGATGATTGTTCCACCACAAAAGTTACTTATGGATTATACAGCATTTCCAGAATTTGGAAGACTGTCAGGGAGATTAAGGAAGTCAGATGTTCCGCTGATGTTTGGTCCACCACCAAAGTTACTTATAGATTATACAGCATTTCCAGAATTTGGAAGACTGTCAGGGAGATTAAGGAAGTCAGTTTTTCCGCTCATGATTGTTCCACCACCAAAAGTACTTCTTGAATTTACAGCATTTCTAGAACTGCGAAAAGAGTCAGGGAGGTTAAGGAAGTCAGTTGTTCCGCTGATGATTGTTCCATCACCAAAGGTACTTGTAGACATTACAGCATTTCTAGAACTGCGAAGAGTGTCAGGGAGGTTAAGGAAGTCTGTTGTTCCGCTGATGATTGTTCCATCACCAAAGGTACTTGTAGACATTACAGCATTTCTAGAACTGGGAAGAGTATCAGGGTGGTTAAGGAAGTCAGTTGTTCCGCTGATGATTGTTCCATCACCAAAGGTACTTGTAGACATTACAGCATTTCTAGAACTGGGAAGAGTATCAGGGTGGTTAAGGAAGTCAGTTGTTCCGCTGATGATTGTTCCACCACCAAAAGTACTTGTTGACTTTACAGCATTTCTAGAACTGCGAAGAGTGTCAGGGAGGTTAAGGAAGTCAGTTGTTCCGCTGATGATTGTTCCATCAACAAAGGTACTTGCAGACATTACAGCAATTATAGAACTGCGAAGAGTGTCAGGGAGGTTAAGCAAGTCAGTTGTTCCGCTGATGATTGTTCCATCACCAAAGGTACTTGTAGACATTACAGCATTTCTAGAACTGGGAAAAGTATCAGGGTGGTTAAGGAAGTCAGTTGTTTCGCTGATGATTGGTCCACCACCAAAGGGTAGCTATAGACATTACATTATTTCTAGAACTGGGAAGAGTATCAGGGTGGTTAAGGCAGTCAGTTGTTCCGCTGATGATTGATCCATCACCAAAGTTACTTGTAGACATTTTAGCATTTCTAGAACTGGGAAGAGTATCAGGGTGGTTAAGGAAGTCAGTTGTTCCGCTGATGATTGTTCCATCACCGAAGGTACTTGTAGACATTACAGCATTTCTAGAACTGGGAAGAGTATCAGGGTGGTTAAGGAAGTCAGTTGTTCCGCTGATGATTGGTCCACCACCAAAGGGTAGTTATAGACATTACAGCATTTCTAGAACTGGGAAGAGTATCAGGGTGGTTAAGGAAGTCAGATGTTCCGCTGATGATTGTTCCATCACCAAAGGTACTTATAGACTATACAGCATTTCTAGAACATGGAAGAGTGTCAGGGAGATTAAGGAAGTCAAATGTTCCGCTGATGATTGTTCCACCACCAAAGGTACTTATAAACTATGCAGCATTTCCAGAACTGGGAAGCGTGTCAGGGAGGTTAAGGAAGTCACATGTTCCGCTGATGATTGTTCCACCACCAAAGGTACTTATAGACTATACAGCATTTCCAGAACTTGGAAGAGTGTCAGGGAGATTAAGGAAGTCAAATGTTCCGCTGATGATTGTTCCACCACCAAAGGTACTTATAGACTATACAGCATTTCCAGAACTTGGAAGAGTGTCAGGGAGATTAAGGAAGTCAAATGTTCCGCTGATGATTGTTCCACCACCAAAAGTACTTATAGACTATACAGCATTTCCAGAACTTGGAAGAGTGTCAGGGAGATTAAGGAAGACAAATGTTGCGCTGATGATTGTTCCACCACCAAAGTTACTTATAAACTATACAGCATTTCCAGAACTTGGAAGAGTGTCAGGGAGGTTAAGGAAGTCAGATGTTCCGTTGATGATTGTTCCACCACCAAAGTTACTTATAGACTATACAGCATTTTCAGAACTTGGAAGAGTTACAGGGAGGTTAAGGAAGTCACATGTTCCGCTGATGATTGTTCCACCACCAAAAGTACTTATAGATTATACAGCATTTCCAGAACTTGGAAGAGTGTCAGGGAGATTAAGCAAGTCAGATGTTCCGCTGATGATTGTTCCACCACCAAAGTTACTTATAGACTATACAGCATTTCCAGAACTTGGAAGAGTGTCAGGGAGATTAAGGAAGTCAGATATTCCGCTGATGATTGTTCCACCACCAAAGGTACTTATAGACTATACACCATTTCCAGAACTTGGAAGAGTGTCAGGGAGATTAAGGAAGTCACATGTTCCGCTGATGATTGTTCCACCACTAAAGGTACTTATAGACTATACACCATTTCCAGAACTTGGAAGAGTGTGAGGGAGATTAAGCAAGTCAGATGTTCCGCTGATGATTGTTCCACCACCAAAGTTACTTATAGACTATACAGCATTTCCAGAACTTGGAAGAGTGTCAGGGAGATTAAGGAAGTCAGATATTTCGCTGATGATTGTTCCACCACCAAAGTTACTCATAAACTATACAGCATTTCCAGAACTTGGAAGAGTGTCAGGGAGATTAAGGATGTCAGATATTCCGCTGATGATTGTTCCACCACCAAAGTTACTTATAGATTATACAGCATTTCCAGAATTTGGAAGACTGTCAGGGAGATTAAGGAAGTCAGATGTTCCGCTGATGATTGTTCCACCACCAAAGTTACTTATAGATTATACAGCATTTCCAGAACTTGGAAGAGTGTCAGGGAGGTTAAGGAAGTCAGATGTTCCGCTGATGATTGTTCCACCACCAAAGGTACTTATAGACTATACAGCATTTCTAGAACTGGGAAGAGTGTCAGGGAGATTAAGGAAGTCAGATGTTCCGCTGATGATTGTTCCACCACCAAAGTTACTTATAGACTATACAGCATTTCCAGAACTTGGAAGAGTGTCAGGGAGATTAAGGAAGTCAGATATTCCGCTGATGATTGTTCCACCACCACAGGTACTTATAGACTATACACCATTTCCAGAACTTGGAAGAGTGTCAGGGAGGTTAAGGAAGTTAGATGTTCCGCTGATGATTGTTCCACCACCAAAGAAACTTATAGCCTATAGACCATTTCCAGAACTTGGAAGAGTGTCAAGGAGGTTAAGGAAGTCAGATGTTCCGCTGATGATTGTTCCACCACCAAAGAAACTTATAGCCTATACACCATTTCCAGAACTTGGAAGAGTGTCAGGGAGATTAAGGAAGTCAGATGTTCCGCTGATGATTGGTCCACCACCAAAGTGTACTTATAAACTATACAACATTTCTAGAGCAAGGAAGAGTGTCAGGGAGATTAAGGAAGTCAGATTTTCCGCTGATGATTGGTCCACCACCAAAGGTACTTATAGGCTATACAGCATTTCTAGAACTTGGAAGAGTGTCAAGGAGATTAAGGAAGTCAGATGTTCCGCTGATGATTGGTCCACCACCAAAGGTACTTATAGGCTATACAGCATTTCTAGAACTTGGAAGAGTGTCAGGGAGGTTAAGGAAGTCAGATATTCCGCTGATGATTGGTCCACCACCCAAGGTACTTATAAACTATACAACATTTCTAGAACTTGGAAGAGTGTCAGGGAGGTTAAGGAAGTCAGATGTTCCGCTGATGATTGGTCCACCACCAAAGGTACTTATAAACTATACAACATTTCTAGAACTTGTAAGAGTGTCAGGGAGGTTAAGGAAGTCAGATGTTCCGCTGATGATTGTTTCACCACCAAAGGTACTTATAAACTATACATGATTTCCAGAACTTGGAAGAGTTTCAGGGAGGTTAAGGAAGTCAGATGTTGCGCTGATGATTGTTCCACCACCAAAGTTACTTATAGACTATACAGCATTTCCAGAACTTGGAAGAGTTACAGGGAGATTAAGGAAGTCAAATGTTCCGCTGATGATTGTTCCACCACCAATGTTACTTATAGACTATACAGCATTTCCAGAACTTGGAAGAGTTACAGGGAGATTAAGGAAGTCAAATGTTCCGCTGATGATTGTTCCACCACCAAAGTTACTTATAGACTATACAGCATTTCCAGAACTTGGAAGAGTTACAGGGAGATTAAGGAAGTCAGATGTTCCGCTGATGATTGTTCCACTACCAAAAGTACTTGTAGGCTATACAGCATTGTTAGAACTGGAAGAGTGTCAGGGAGATTAAGTAAGTCGGATGTTCCGCTGATGATTGTTCCACTACCAAAAGTACTTATAGACTCTACTGCATTTCTAGAACTTGGAAGAGTTACAGGGAGATTAAGGAAGTCAGATGTTCCGCTGATGATTGTTCCACTACCAAAAGTACTTATAAACTATACAGCATTTCTAGAACTTGGAAGAGTTACAGGGAGATTAAGGAAGTCAGATGTTCCGCTGATGATTGTTCCACTACCAAAAGTACTTATAGACTATACAGCATTTCCAGAACTTGGAAGAGTGTCAGGGAGATTAAGCAAGTCAGATGTTCCGCTGATGATTGTTCCACCACCAAAGTTACTTATAGACTATACAGCATTTCCAGAACTTGGAAGAGTGTCAGGGAGATTAAGGAAGTCAGATATTCCGCTGATGATTGTTCCACCACCAAAGGTACTTATAGACTATACACCATTTCCAGAACTTGGAAGAGTGTCAGGGAGATTAAGGAAGTCACATGTTCCGCTGATGATTGTTCCACCACTAAAGGTACTTATAGACTATACACCATTTCCAGAACTTGGAAGAGTGTCAGGGAGATTAAGCAAGTCAGATGTTCCGCTGATGATTGTTCCACCACCAAAGTTACTTATAGACTATACAGCATTTCCAGAACTTGGAAGAGTGTCAGGGAGGTTAAGGAAGACGAATGTTGCGCTGATGATTGTTCCACCACCAAAGTTACTTATAAACTATACAGCATTTCCAGAACTTGGAAGAGTGTCAGGGAGGTTAAGGAAGTCAGATGTTCCGCTGATGATTGTTCCACCACCAAAGATACTTATAGACTATACAGCATTTTCAGAACTTGGAAGAGTTACAGGGAGGTTAAGGAAGTCACATGTTCCGCTGATGATTGTTCCACCACCAAAAGTACTTATAGATTATACAGCATTTCCAGAACTTGGAAGAGTGTCAGGGAGATTAAGCAAGTCAGATGTTCCGCTGATGATTGTTCCACCACCAAAGTTACTTATAGACTATACAGCATTTCCAGAACTTGGAAGAGTGTCAGGGAGATTAAGGAAGTCAGATATTCCGCTGATGATTGTTCCACCACCAAAGGTACTTATAGACTATACAGCATTTCCAGAACTTGGAAGAGTGTCAGGGAGATTAAGGAAGTCAGATATTTCGCTGATGATTGTTCCACCACCAAAGTTACTCATAAACTATACAGCATTTCCAGAACTTGGAAGAGTGTCAGGGATATTAAGGAAGTCAGATATTCCGCTGATGATTGTTCCACCACCAAAGTTACTTATAGATTATACAGCATTTCCAGAATTTGGAAGACTGTCAGGGAGATTAAGGAAGTCAGATGTTCCGCTGATGATTGTTCCACCACCAAAGGTACTTATAGATTATACAGCATTTCCAGAATTTGGAAGACTGTCAGGGAGATTAAGGAAGTCAGATGTTCCGCTGATGATTGTTCCACCACCAAAGTTACTTATAGATTATACAGCATTTCCAGAACTTGGAAGAGTGTCAGGGAGGTTAAGGAAGTCAGATGTTCCGCTGATGATTGTTCCACCACCAAAGTTACTTATAGACTATACAGCATTTGTAGAACTGGGAAGAGTGTCAGGGAGGTTAAGGAAGTCAGATGTTCCGCTGATGATTGTTCCACCACCAAAGGTACTTATGGGCTATACAGCAAATTCAGAACTTGGAAGAGTGTCAGGGAGGTTAAGGAAGTTAGATGTTCCGCTGATGATTGTTCCACCACCAAAGAAACTTATAGCCTATAGACCATTTCCAGAACTTGGAAGAGTGTCAAGGAGGTTAAGGAAGTCAGATGTTCCGCTGATGATTGTTCCACCACCAAAGAAACTTATAGCCTATACACCATTTCCAGAACTTGGAAGAGTGTCAGGGAGATTAAGGAAGTCAGATGTTCCGCTGATGATTGGTCCACCACCAAAGGTACTTATAGGCTATACAGCATTTCTAGAACTTGGAAGAGTGTCAAGGAGATTAAGGAAGTCAGATGTTCCGCTGATGATTGGTCCACCACCAAAGGTACTTATAGGCTATACAGCATTTCTAGAACTTGGAAGAGTGTCAGGGAGGTTAAGGAAGTCAAATATTCCGCTGATGATTGGTCCACCACCAAAGGTACTTATAGACCATACACCATTTCCAGAACTTAGAAGAGTGTCAGGGAGATTAAGCAAGTCAGATGTTCCGCTGATGATTGTTCCACCACTAAAGGTACTTATAGACTATACACCATTTCCAGAACTTGGAAGAGTGTCAGGGAGATTAAGCAAGTCAGATGTTCCGCTGATGATTGTTCCACCACCAAAGTTACTTATAGACTATACAGCATTTCCAGAACTTGGAAGAGTGTCAGGGAGATTAAGGAAGTCAGATATTCCGCTGATGATTGTTCCACCACCAAAGTTACTCATAAACTGTACAGCATTTCCAGAACTTGGAAGAGTGTCAGGGAGATTAAGGAAGTCAGATATTCCGCTGATGATTGTTCCACCACCAAAGTTACTTATAGATTATACAGCATTTCCAGAATTTGGAAGACTGTCAGGGAGATTAAGGAAGTCAGATGTTCCGCTGATGATTGTTCCACCACCAAAGTTACTTATAGATTATACAGCATTTCCAGAACTTGGAAGAGTGTCAGGGAGGTTAAGGAAGTCAGATGTTCCGCTGATGATTGTTCCACCACCAAAGGTACTTATAGACTATACAGCATTTCTAGAACTGGGAAAAGTGTCAGGGAGATTAAGGAAGTCAGATGTTCCGCTGATGATTGTTCCACCACCAAAGTTACTTATAGACTATACAGCATTTCCAGAACTTGGAAGAGTGTCAGGGAGATTAAGGAAGTCAGATATTCCGCTGATGATTGTTCCACCACCACAGGTACTTATAGACTATACACCATTTCCAGAACTTGGAAGAGTGTCAGGGAGGTTAAGGAAGTTAGATGTTCCGCTGATGATTGTTCCACCACCAAAGAAACTTATAGCCTATAGACCATTTCCAGAACTTGGAAGAGTGTCAAGGAGGTTAAGGAAGTCAGATGTTCCGCTGATGATTGTTCCACCACCAAAGAAACTTATAGCCTATACACCATTTCCAGAACTTGGAAGAGTGTCAGGGAGATTAAGGAAGTCAGATGTTCCGCTGATGATTGGTCCACCACCAAAGTGTACTTATAAACTATACAACATTTCTAGAGCAAGGAAGAGTGTCAGGGAGATTAAGGAAGTCAGATGTTCCGCTGATGATTGGTCCACCACCAAAGGTACTTATAGGCTATACAGCATTTCTAGAACTTGGAAGAGTGTCAAGGAGATTAAGGAAGTCAGATGTTCCGCTGATGATTGGTCCACCACCAAAGGTACTTATAGGCTATACAGCATTTCTAGAACTTGGAAGAGTGTCAGGGAGGTTAAGGAAGTCAGATATTCCGCTGATGATTGGTCCACCACCCAAGGTACTTATAAACTATACAACATTTCTAGAACTTGGAAGAGTGTCAGGGAGGTTAAGGAAGTCAGATGTTCCGCTGATGATTGGTCCACCACCAAAGGTACTTATAAACTATACAACATTTCTAGAACTTGTAAGAGTGTCAGGGAGGTTAAGGAAGTCAGATGTTCCGCTGATGATTGTTTCACCACCAAAGGTACTTATAAACTATACATGATTTCCAGAACTTGGAAGAGTTTCAGGGAGGTTAAGGAAGTCAGATGTTGCGCTGATGATTGTTCCACCACCAAAGTTACTTATAGACTATACAGCATTTCCAGAACTTGGAAGAGTTACAGGGAGATTAAGGAAGTCAAATGTTCCGCTGATGATTGTTCCACCACCAAAGTTACTTATAGACTATACAGCATTTCCAGAACTTGGAAGAGTTACAGGGAGATTAAGGAAGTCAAATGTTCCGCTGATGATTGTTCCACCACCAAAGTTACTTATAGACTATACAGCATTTCCAGAACTTGGAAGAGTTACAGGGAGATTAAGGAAGTCAGATGTTCCGCTGATGATTGTTCCACTACCAAAAGTACTTGTAGGCTATACAGCATTGTTAGAACTGGAAGAGTGTCAGGGAGATTAAGTAAGTCGGATGTTCCGCTGATGATTGTTCCACTACCAAAAGTACTTATAGACTATACAGCATTTCTAGAACTTGGAAGAGTTACAGGGAGATTAAGGAAGTCAGATGTTCCGCTGATGATTGTTCCACTACCAAAAGTACTTATAAACTATACAGCATTTCTAGAACTTGGAAGAGTTACAGGGAGATTAAGGAAGTCAGATGTTCCGCTGATGATTGTTCCACTACCAAAAGTACTTATAGACTATACAGCATTTCTAGAACTTGGAAGAGTTACAGGGAGATTAAGGAAGTCAGATGTTCCGCTGATGATTGTTCCACTACCAAAAGTACTTGTAGGCTATACAGCATTGTTAGAACTGGAAGAGTTACAGGGAGATTAAGGAAGTCAGATGTTCCGCTGATGATTGTTCCACTACCAAAAGTACTTGTGGGCTATACAGCATTTCTAGAACTTGGAAGAGTTACAGGGAGATTAAGGAAGTCAGATGTTCCGCTGATGATTGTTCCACTACCAAAAGTACTTATAGACTATACAGCATTTCCAGAACTCGGAAGACTGTTTGGGAAATTAAGGAAGTCAGAATTTCCGCTCATGATTGTTCCACCACCAAAGATTCGTTATAGACTATGCAGCATTTTCAGAACTTGGAAGAGTGTCAGGTGAGGTGAAGGAAGTCGGATGTTCCGCGCATGTTTCATATCCATTTGTGTGAATATCGGGAGAGTTTATTCGTCGTTAGGAATAGCTGGGGATGGAAGAATATACAACCATGAGAAGAGGGGTATTCAACATAAAAATGCTTTACATCATTTCATCAAGAAGTCCGTGCAACAGCTGGTGTTGCATAGAACCGAGACTTTCTCTTGCACATTGCAGCCAACATGCGATATCGAAATGTTAACACAAGATGCATAATATAAGTCTCCTGAATAATTAAAGAAAAGTTTAGAAAGCTATCCGTGTGTGCGAAACTAGCATAATCAAAAAGGAAATGTCGGCTAAATGCTAATGTTACTATTTAGGTCGAGAGAACTCCGCCTCCCGCGAATCATTCTTATTTGTTTTATAAAATCTGGCTCCAAAGAAAATGATTAAAATAAAAAAGATGCATATCTTCAATTATCTAGAAGCATAGCCCGTGAAGTTCGCTTTATTCTGAAAGAGTATTGTATAATGAAACAGTGCAAAACTTATCACACAGGATCTGTTTATTGTCGGCAATTAGCAGGCAACGGAGGACGAAATCACCTGTCTCAGGACGACAGAGGTTCCTAACAACTTCAGGCTTGATGATCTGGCGGGCAGCTCAGAGAAGACCTCCCTCTGGGGTCACCAGTCTCAGGACGACAGAGGTTCCTAACAACTTCAGGCTTGATGACCTGGCAGGCAGCTCAGAGAAGACCTCCCTCTGGAGTCACCAGCCTCAGGACGACAGAGGTTCCTAACAACTTCAGGTTTGATGACCTGGAGGGAAGCTCAGAGAAGACCTCCCTCTGGGGTCACCAGCCTCAGGAGGACAGAGGTTCCTAACACCTTCAGGTTTGATAACCTGGCGGGCAGCTCAGAGAAGACCTCCCTCTGGAGTCACCAGCCTCAGGACGACAAAGGTTCCTAACAACTTCAGGTTTGATGACCTGGAGGGTAGCTCAGAGAAGACCTCCCTCTGGGGTCACCAGCCTCAGGACGACAGAGGTTCCTAACAACTTCAGGTTTGATGACCTGGAGGGTAGCTCAGGGAAGACCTGCCTCTGGGGTCACCAGTCTCAGGACGACAGAGGTTCCTAACAACTTCAGGTTTGATGCCCTCGCGGGTAGCTCAGAGTAGACCTCCCTATGGGGTCACCAGTCTAAGGACGACAGAGGCTCCTAACAACTTCAGGTTTGATGACCTGGAGGGTAGCTCAGAGAAGACCTCCCTCTGTGGTCACCAGCCTCAGGACGACAGAGGTTCCTAACAACTTCAGGTTTGATGAACTGGCAGGCAGCTCAGAGAAGACCTCCCTCAGGGGGCACTAGCCTCAGGACGACAGAGGTTCCTAACAACTTCAGGTTTGATGCCCTCGCGGGTAGCTCAGAGTAGACCTCCCTATGGGGTCACCAGTCTCAGGACGACAGAGGTTCCTAACAACTTCAGGTTTGATGCCCTCGCGGGTAGCTCAGAGAAGACCTCCCTATGGGGTCACCAGTCTCAGGACGACAGAGGTTCCTAACAACTTCAGGTTTGATGGCCTCGCCGGTAGCTCAGATAAGACATCCCTATGGGGTAACCAGGCTCAGGAGGACAGAAGTTTCTAAAAACTTCAGGTTTGATGAACTGGCAGGCAGCTCAGAGAAGACCTCCCTCTGGGGTCACAAGTCTAATGACGACAGAGGTTCCTAACAACTTCAGGTTTGTTGAACTGGCAGGCAGCTCAGAGAAGACCTCCCTCTGGCGTCACCAGCCTCAGGACGACAGAGGTTCCTAACAACTTCAGGTTTGATAACCTGGCGGACAGCTCAGAGAAGACCTTCCTCTGGGGTCACCAGCCTCAGGAGGACAGAGGTTCCTAACAACTTCAGGTTTGATAACCTGGCGGGCAGCTCAGAGAAGACCTCCCTCTGGCGTCACCAGCCTCAGGAGGACAGAGGTTCCTAACAACATCAGGTTTGATAACCTGGCGGGCAGCTCAGAGAAGACCTTCCTCTAGGGTCACCAGCCTCAGGACGACAGAGGTTCCTAACAACTTCAGGTTTTATAACCTGGCGGGCAGCTCAGAGAAGACCTGCCTCTGGGGTCACCAGTCTCTGGACGACAGAGGTTCCTAACAACTTCAGGTTTGATGACCTGGAGGGTAGCTCAGGGAACACCTGCCTCTGGGGTCACCAGGCTCAGAACGACAGAGGTTCCTAACAACTTCAGGTTTGATGACCTGGAGGGTAGCTCAAAGAAGACCTGCCTCTGGGGTCACCAAGCTCAGGACAACAGAGGTTCCTAACAACTTCAGGTTTGATGACCTGGAGGGTAGCTCAGGGAACACCTGCCTCTGGGGTCACCAGGCTCAGAACGACAGAGGTTCCTAACAACTTCAGGTTTGATGACCTGGAGGGTAGCTCAGAGAAGACCTGCCTCTGGGGTCACCAGGCTCAGGACGACAGAGGTTCCTAACAACTTCAGGTTTGATGACCTGGAGGGTAGCTCAGGGAAGACCTGCCTTTGGGGTCACCAGTCTCAGGACGACAGAGGTTCCTAACAACTTCAGGTTTGATGACCTGGAGGGTAGCTAAGGGAAGACCTGCCTGTGGGGTCACCAGTCTCAGGACGACAGAGGTTTCTAACAACTTCAGGTTTGATGACCTGGCGGGCAGCTCAGAGAAGACTTCCCTCTGAGGTCACAAGCCTCAGGAGGACAGAAGTTTCTAACAACTTCAGGTTTGATGACCTGGAGGGTAGCTCAGAGAAGACCTCCCTCTGGGGTCACCAGTCTCAGGACGACAGAGGTTTCTAACAACTTCAGGTTTGATGACCTGGCGGCAGCTCAGATAAGACCTCCCTCTGGGGTCACCAGTCTCAGGAGGACACAGGTTCCTAACAACTTCAGGCTTGATAACCTGGCGGCAGCTCAGAGAAGACCTCCTTCTGGGGTCACCAGCCTCAGGAGGACACAGGTTCCTAACAAATTAAGGCTTGATAACCGGGCGGGCAGCTCAGAGAAGACCTCCTTCTGGGGTCACCAGCCTCAGGAGGACAGAGGTTCCTAACAACTTCAGGCTTAATAACCTGGCGGGCAGGTCAGAAAAGACCTCCCTCTGGGGTCACCAGTCTCAGGACGACAGAGGTTCCTAACAACTTCAGGTTTGATGACCTGGAGGGTAGCTCAGAGAAGACCTCCCTCTGTGATCACCAGCCTAAGGACGACAGAGGTTCCTAACATCTTCAGGTTTGATGACCATGCGGCAGCTCAGGGAAGACCTCCCTCTAGCGTCACCAGTCTAAGGACGACAGAGGCCCCTAGCAACTTCAGGTTTGATGACCTGGAGGGTAGCTCAGAGAAGACCTCCCTCTGTGGTCACCAGCCTCAGGACGACAGAGGTTCCTAACATCTTCAGGTTTGATGACCATGCGGCAGCTCAAGGTAGACCTTCCTCTGGGGTCACCAGTCTCAGAACGACAGAGGTTCCTAACAACTTCAGGTTTGATGACCTGGCGGCAGCTCAGAGAACACCTCCCTCTGGGGTCACCAGCCTCGGAACGACAGAGGTTCCTAACAACTTTAGGTTTGATGACCTGGAGGGTAGCTCAGAGAAGACCACCCTCTGGGGTCACCAGCCTCGGTTCGACAGAGGTTTCTAACGACTTCTGGTTTGATGACCTGAGGGTAGCTCAGAGAAGACCTCCCTCTGGGATCACCAGCCTCAGGACGACAGAGGTTCCTAACAACTTCATGTTTGATGAACTGGCAGGCAGCTCAGCGAAGACCTCCCTCTGGGGTCACCAGTCTCAGGACGACAGAGGTTCCTAACAACTTCAGGTTTGATGAACTGGCAGGACGCTCAGAGAAGACCTCCCACTGGGGTCATCAGTCTCAGGACGAAAGAGGTTCCTAACAACTTCAGGTTTGATGAACTGGCAGGCAGCTCAGAGAAGACCTCCCTCAGGGGGCACCGGACTCAGGAGGACAGAGGTTCCTAACAACTTCAGGCTTGATAACCTGGCGGGCCGCTCAGAGAAAACCTTCTTCTGGGGTCACCAATCTCAGGACGACAGAGGTTCCTAACAACTTCAGGTTAGATATCCTGGCGGGCAGCTCAGAGAAGACCTCCCTATGGGGTCACCAGCCTCAGGAGGACAGAGGTTCCTAACAACTTCAGGCTTGATAACCTGGCGGGCAGTTCAGAGAAGACCTCCCTCTGGGGTCACCAGCCTCAGGACGACAGAGGTTCCTAACAACATCAGGTTTGATGACCTGGCGGGCAGCTCAGAGAAGACCTCCCTCTGGGATCACCAGCCTCAGGACGACAGAGGTTCCTAACAACTTCAGGCTTGATAAGCTGGCGGGCAGCTCAGAGAAGACCTCCCTCTGGGATCACCAGCCTCAGGACGACAGAGGTTCCTAACAACTTCAAGATTGATGACCTGGCGGGCAGCTCAGAAAACACCTACCTCTGGGGTCACCAGCCTCAGGACGACAGAGGTTCCTAGCAACTTCAAGATTGATGACCTGGCGGGCAGCTCAGAGAACACCTGCCGCTGGGGTCACCAGCCTCAGGACGACAGAGGTTCCTAGCAACTTCAAGATTGATGACCTGTCGGGCAGCTCAGAGAAGACCTCCCTCTGGAGTCGCCACTCTCAGGACGACAGAGGTTCCTAGCAACTTCAAGATTGATGACCTGGCGGGCAGCTCAGAGAACTCCTGCCTCTGGGGTCACCAGCCTCAGGACGACAGAGGTTCTTAGCAACTTCACGATTGATGACCTGGCGGGCAGCTCAGAGGAAGCCTCTCTCTGGGATCAACAGCCTCAGGACGACAGAGGTTTCTAGCAACTTTACGATTGATGACCTGGTGGGCAGCTCAGAGAAGACCTCCCTCTGGGGTCACCAGTCTCAGTACGACAGAGATTCCTAACAACTTTAAGCTTGATAACCGGGCGGGCAGCTCAGAAAAGACCTCCCTCTGGGGTCACCAGACTCAAGAGAACAGAGGTTCCCGACAACTTCAAGTATGATGACCAAGCGGCAGATCAGGGAAGCCCTCCCTCTGGAGTCACCAGCTTCAGGACGACAGAGGTTCCTAAAAACTTCAGGTTTGATCCCCTCGCGGGTAGCTCTGAGAAGACCTCCCTCTGGGGTCACCAGTCTCAGGACGACAGAGGTTACTAGCAACTTCAGGTTTGATGACCTGGCGGCAGCTCAGAGAACACCTGCCTCTGGGGTCACCAGCCTCGGAACGACAGAGGTTCCTAACAACTTTAGGTTTGATGACCTGGAGGGTAGCTCAGAGAAGACCACCCTCTGGGGTCACCAGCCTCGGTTCGACAGAGGTTTCTAACAACTTCTGGTTTGATGACCTGAGGGTAGCTCAGAGAAGACCTCCCTCTGGGATCACCAGCCTCAGGACGACAGAGGTTCCTAACAACTTCAGGTTTGATGAACTGGCAGGCAGCTCAGAGAAGACCTCCCTCAGGGGGCACCGGACTCAGGAGGACAGAGGTTCCTAACAACTTCAGGCTTGATAACCTGGCGGGCCGCTCAGAGAAAACCTTCTTCTGGGGTCACCAATCTCAGGACGACAGAGGTTCCTAACAACTTCAGGTTAGATAACCTGGCGGGCAGCTCAGAGAAGACCTCCCTATGGGGTCACCAGCCTCAGGAGGACAGAGGTTCCTAACAACTTCAGGCTTGATAACCTGGCGGGCAGTTCAGAGAAGACCTCCCTCTGGGGTCACCAGCCTCAGGACGACAGAGGTTCCTAACAACTTCAGGCTTGATAACCTTGCGGCAGCTCAGAGAAGAACTCCCTCTGGGGTCACAAGCCTCAGGAGGACAGAGGTTCCTAACAACTTCAGGATTGATAACCGGGCGGACAGCTCAGAGAAGACCTCCCTCTGGGGTCACAAGCCTCAGGAGGACAGAAGTTTCTAACAACTTCAGGTTTGATGACCTTGCGGAAGCTCAGAGAAGACCTCCCTCTGGAGTCACCAGCCTCGGGACGACAGAGATTTCTAACAACTTCAGGTTTGATGACCTGGCGGGCAGCTCAGAGAAGACCTCCCTCTGGATTCACCAGCTTCAGGACGACAGAGGTTCCTAACAACTTCAGATTTGATGACCTGGAGGGTAGCTCAGAGAAGACCTCCCTCTGGGGACACCAGTCTCAGGACGAAAGAGGTTTCTAACAACTTCAGGTTTGATGACCTAGCGGTAGCTCAGAAAAGACCTCCCTCTGGGGTCACCAGCCTCAGGACGACAGAGGTTCCTAACAACTTCAGGCTTCATAACCGGGCGGGCAGCTCAGAGAAGACCTCCCTCTGGGGTCACCAGCCTCAGGAGGACACAGGTTCCTTACAACTTCAGGCTTGAATACCTGGCGGGCAGCTCAGAGAAGACCTCCCTCTGGGGTCACCAGCCTCAGGACGAAAGAGGTTCCTAACAACTTCAGGCTTGATAACCTGGCGGGCAGCTCAGAGAAGACCTCCCTCTGGGGTCACCAGCCTCAGGACGAAAGAGGTTCCTAACAACTTCAGGCTTGATAACCGGGCGGGCAGCTCAGAGAAGACCTCCCTCTGGTGCCACCAGCCTCAGGACGAAAGAGGTTCCTAACAACTTCAGGCTTGATAACCGGGCGGGCAGCTCAGAGAAGACCTCCCTCTGGGGTCACCAGCCTCAGGAGGACAGAGGTTCCTAACAACTTCAGGCTTGATAACCTGGCGGGCAGCTGAGAGAAGACCTCCCTCTGGGGTCACCAGCCTCAGGACGAAAGAGGTTCCTAACAACATCAGCTTTGATAACCTGGCGGGCAGCTCAGAGAAGACCTCCCTCTGGGATCACCAGCCTCAGGACGACAGAGGTTCCTAACAACTTCAGATTTGATGACCTGGAGGGTAGCTCAGAGAAGACCTCCCTCTGGGGACACCAGTCTCAGGACGACAGAGGTTTCTAACAACTTCAGGTGTGATGACCTGGCGGTAGCTCAGAGAAGACCTCCCTCTGCGGTCACCAGCCTCATGAGGACGGAGGTTCCTAACAACTTCAATCTTGATAACCGGGCGGGCAGCTCAGAGAAGACCTCCCTATGGGGTCACCAGCCTCAGGACGACAGAGGTTCCTAACAACTACAGGCTTCATAACCGGGCGGGCAGCTCAGAGAAGACCTCCCTCTGGGGTCACCAGCCTCAGGAGGACACAGGTTGCTTACAACTTCAGGCTTGATAACCTGGCGGGCAGCTCAGAGAAGACCTCCCTCTGGGGTCACCAGCCTCAGGACGAAGGAGGTTCCCAACAACTTCAGGCTTGATAACCTGGCTGGCAGCTCAGAGAAGGCCTCTCTCTGGGGTCACCAGCCTCAGGACGAAAGAGGTTCCTAACAACTTCAGGCTTGGTAACCGGGCGGGCAGCTCAGAGAAGACCTCCCTCTGGGGTCACCAGCCTCAGGACGAAAGAGGTTCCTAACAACTTCAGGCTTGATAACCGGGCGGGCAGCTCAGAGAAGACCTCCCTCTGGGGTCACCAGCCTCAGGAGGACTGAGGTTCCTAACAACTTCAGGCTTGATAACCTGGCGGGCAGCTGAGAGAAGACCTCCCTCTGGGGTCACCAGCCTCAGGACGACAGAGGTTCCTAACAACATCAGGTTTGATGACCTGGCGGGCAGCTCAGAGAAGACCTCCCTCTGGGATCACCAGCCTCAGGACGACAGAGGTTCCTAACAACTTCAGACTTGATAACCTGGCGGGCAGCTCAGAGAAGACCTCCCTCTGGGATCACCAGCCTCAAGAGAACAGAGGTTCCTAACAACTTCAAGATTGATGACCTGGCGGGCAGCTCAGAAAACACCTACCTCTGGGGTCACCAGCCTCAGGACGACAGAGGTTCCTAGCAACTTCAAGATTGATGACCTGGCGGGCAGCTCAGAGAACACCTGCCTCTGGGGTCACCAGCCTCAGGACGACAGAGGTTCCTAGCAACTTCAAGATTGATGACCTGGCGGGCAGCTCAGAGAAGACCTCCCTCTGGAGTCGCCACTCTCAGGACGACAGAGGTTCCTAGCAACTTCAAGATTGATGACCTGGCGGGCAGCTCAGAGAACTCCTGCCTCTGGGTTCACCAGCCTCAGGACGACAGAGGTTCTTAGCAACTTCACGATTGATGACCTGGCGGGCAGCTCAGAGGAAGCCTCTCTCTGGGATCAACAGCCTCAGGACGACAGAGGTTTCTAGCATCTTTACGATTGATGACCTGGTGGGCAGCTCAGAGAAGACCTCCCTCTGGGGTCACCAGTCTCAGTACGACAGAGATTCCTAACAACTTTAAGCTTGATAACCGGGCGGGCAGCTCAGAAAAGACCTCCCTCTGGGGTCACCAGACTCAAGAGAACAGAGGTTCCCGACAACTTCAAGTATGATGACCAAGCGGCAGCTCAGGGAAGCCCTCCCTCTGGGGTCACCAGCTTCAGGACGACAGAGGTTCCTAAAAACTTCAGGTTTGATCCCCTCGCGGGTAGCTCTGAGAAGACCTCCCTCTGGGGTCACCAGTCTCAGGACGACAGAGGTTACTAGCAACTTCAGGTTTGATAACCTGGCCGGCGGCTTAGAGAAGACCTCCCTCTGGGGTCACCATTCTCAGGACGACAGAGTTTCCTAACAACTTCAGGTGTGCTGACCTAGCGGGCAGATCAGAGAAGACCTCCCTCTGTCGTCAGCATTCTCAGCACTACAGAGGTTCCTAACAACTTCAGGCATATTGACGTGGCGGGTAGGTCAGAGAAGACCGCCCTTTGGGGTCACCGGTCTCGGGGCGACAGAGGTTCCTAACAACTTCAGGTTTAATGACCCGGCGGGTAGCCCAGAGAAGACCTCACTCTGGGGTCACCGGTCTCGGGGCGACAGAGATTCCTAACTACTTCAGGTTTAATGACCTGTCGGGAAGCTCAGAGAAGGCCTCCCTCTCGGGTCACCAGTCTCAGGACGATAGAGGTTCCTAACAACTTTAGGTTTGATGACCTGACGGCAGCTAAGAGAAGACCTTCCCCTGGGGTCACCAGTCTCAGGAGGACAGAGGTTCCTAACAACTTTAGGCTTGATGACCTGGCGGGCAACTCAGAGGAGACCTCCCTCTGGGGTCATCAGTCTCAGGACGACGGAGGTTCCTAACAACTTTAGGCTTGATGACCTGGCGGGCATCTCAGAGGAGACCTCCCTCTGGGGTCTGCAGCCTCAGGAGAACAGAGGTTCCTAACAACTTCAGGTTTGTTGACCTGGCGGCAGCTCAGAGAAGCCCTCCCTCTGGGGTCACCAGCCTCAGGACGACAGAGGTTCCTAACAACTTCAGCTTTGATGCCCTCGCGGGTAGCTCTGAGAAGACCTCCCTCTGCGGTCACCAGTCACAGGACGACAGAGGTTCCTAACAACTTCAGGTTTGATGACCTGGCGGGCAGCTCAGAGGAGACCTCCCTCTGGGGTCAGCAGCCTCAGGAGGACAGAGGTTCCTAACAACTTAAGGCTCGAAAACCTGGCGGGCAGCTCAGAGAAGAACTCCCTCTGGCGTCACCAGTCTCAGAGCGAAAGTGGTTCCTAACAACTTCAGGCTTTATGGCCTGTAAGGCAGCTCAGAGAAGACCTCCCTCTTAGGCCACCAGCCTCAGGAAGGCAGAGGTTCCTAAAACTTCAGGTTTGATGACCTGGCGGACCGCTATGAGAACACCTCCCTCTGGGGTCACCAGCCTCAGGAGAACAGGGGTACCTAACAACTTCAGGATTCATGACCTGGCGGGCAGCTCACAGAACTCCTCCGTCTGAGGTCACCAGCCTCAGGACAACAGAGAATCCTAACAACTTCAGGTTTGATTACCTGGCGGGCAGCTCAGAGTAGACCTCCCTCTGGGGTCACCAGTCTCAGCAGGACAGAGGTTCTTAGCAACTTCAGGCCTGATAACCTGGCCGGCGGCTCAGAGAAGACCTCCCTCTGGGTCACCAGTCTAAAGAGGATCGAGGTTCCTAACATCTTCAGGTTTTTGGCCTGGCTGGCAGCTCAGAGAGGAGCCCCCTCTGGCGTCAACAGTTTAGGACAACAGAGGTTCCTAACAACTTCAGGTTTGATAACCTGGCCGGCGGCTCAGAGAAGACCTCCCACTGGGGTCACCAGCTTCAGGACGACAGAGGATCCTAAAACTTCAGGTATGGTGACCTGGCGGGTAGCTCAGAGAAGAACTCTCTCTGGGGTCACCATTCTCAGGGTGTCAGAGGATCCTATTAACTTCAGGCTTAGTGACGTGGCGGGTATGTCAGAGAAGACCGCCCTCTGGGGTCACCTTTCTCAGGGCGATAGAGGTTCCTAACAACCATAGGTTTGATAACCCGGCGGGAAGCTTAGAGAAGACCTCCCTCTTGGGTCACCGGTCTCAGGTCGACAGAGGTTCCTAAGAACTTCAGGTTTGTGACTCGGAGGGCAGCTCAGAGAAGCGCTCCCTCTGGGGTCACCAGTCTCAGAGCGACAGAGGTTCCTAAGAATTTCAGGTTTCATGACCCGTTGTCGTCCTCCGTGGAATAGTGGTACCGTGCTAGCCTCTAGTTCCCAAGGTCGCGGGTTCAAACCCGGCGGAGGACGATGGATTTTTTCGGGCGTAAAAATCGTTAGGACGGCTTCCTTCGGAAGGGAAGTAAAGCCGGTGGTCCCGCGTCGTAGATTTACGGCACGTAAAAGAACCTCAAGCCTGATACAGAGGCCTCTGAGCAAAATTACCGGTGTTTCACGCCCAATATAGAATGGGACGCTAAGAACCATAGTAGTTAAAGAGCGTCCATAAATAAAACTCAATTTTTTTTTCATGACCCGGCGGCAACTCAGAGAAGACCTACCTCTGGGGTCGCCATTCTCAGGACGACAGAGGTTTCTAACAACTTCAGGTTTGATGACATGGCGGACAGCTCAGAGAAGCCCTTCCTCTGGGGTCACCAGTCTCGGAGCGACAGAGGTTCCTAACAACTGTTGGCTTGTAACCTGGGGGAAGCTCAGTGAAGACCTACCTCTGGGGTCGCCGGTGTCTGGGCGACAGAGGTTCCTAACAACTTCAGTTTTGATGGCCTGGAGTGCAGCTCAGAGAAGACCTGCCTCTGAGGTCGAAAGTCTCAGGACGACAGAGGTTCCTAAGAACTTCAGGTTTGATGGCTCAGAGAAGCCCTCCTTCTGGGGTCACCAGTCTCAGAGCGACAGAGGTTCCTAAGAACTTCAGGTTTAATGACCTGGCGGGCAGATCAGGGAAGACCTCCCATTGGGGTCACCAGTCGCAGGAGGTCAGAGGTTACTAACAACGTCAGGTTTGATGACCTTGCGAGCAGCTCACAGAAGACCTCCCTCTGGGGTCAGCATTCTAAGGACGACAGAGTTTCCTAACAACTTCAGGTGTGATGACCTGGCGGGCAGCTCAGAGAAGACCTCCCTCTGGTGTCACAGGCTCAGGACAACAGAGGTTCCCCACAACTATAGGTATATTGACCTGCCGGGCAGATCAGAGAAGACCTCCCTCTGGCGTCATTATTCGCAGGACAACAGAGGTTCCCAACAACTTCAAGTTTGTTGACATGGCGGGCAGCTCAGAGAGAGCCTACATCTTGGGTCAGCAGTCTAAGGACGACAGAGGTTTCTAACAACTTCAGGTTTATTGACCCGGCGGGCAGCTCAGAGAAGAGCTCTCTCTGAGGTCGAATGTCTCAGGACGACAGAGGTGACTAACAACTATAGGTTTCATGACCTGGCCGCACCTCAGAGAAAATCTCCCTCTGGGGTCACCAGTCTTAGGACGACACAGGTTCCTAACAACTTCAGGTTTGATGACCTGGCGGGCGGCTCTGAGAATACCTCCCTCTGGGGTCGCCAATCTCAGGACAACAGGGGTTCCCAACAGCTATAGGTATGATGACCTGGCGGGCAGCTCAGAGAAGACCTCCCTCTGGGGTCCCCATTTTCAGGACAACAGGGGTTCCCAACAACTATATGTATGATGACCTGGTGGGCAGCTCAGAGAAGACCTCCCTCTGGGGTCACCAGTCTCAGGACAACAGGGGTTCCCAACAACTATTGGTATGATGACCTAGCGGGCAGCTTATGTAAGACCTCCCTTTGGGTTCACCATTCTCAGGGAAACGGAGGTTCCTTACAACTTAAAGTTTGATGACCTGGCGGGCAGCTCAGAGAGGACATCCCTCTGGGATCATCAGTCTCAAAACGAAAGCGGTTCCCTACAACTTCAGGTTTGATGACCTGTCGGGCGGCTCAGAGAGTACCTCCCTCTGGGGTCACCAGTCTCAGGACAACAGGGGTTCCCAACAACTATAGGTATGATGACCTGGCGGGCAGCTTATGTAAGACCTCCCTTTGGGTTCACGATTCTCAGGGAAACGGAGGTTCCTTACAACTTAAAGTTTGATGACCTGGCGGGCAGCTCAGAGAGGACATCCCTCTGGGATCATCAGTCTCAAAACGAAAGCGGTTCCCTACAACTTCAGGTTTGATGACCTGTCGGGCGGCTCAGAGAGTACCGCCCTCTGGGGTCACCAGTCTCAGGACAACAGGGGTTCCCAACAACTATAGGTATGATGACCTGGCGGGCAGCTCAGAGAAGACCTCCCTCTGGGGTCACCATTCTCAGGACAACGGAGGTTCCTTACAACTTAAAGTTTGATGACCTGGCGGGCTGCTCAGAGAGGACAGCCATCTGGTATCATCAGTCTCAAAACGTAAGCGGTTCCTAAAAATTCAGGTTTGATGACCTGGCGGGCAGCTCAGAGAAGACCTCCCTCTGGAGCACCAGTCTCAGGACGACAGAGGTTCCTAAAACCTTCAGGTATGATGACCCGGCGTACAGCTCAGAGAAGACCTCCGTCTGTTGTCACCAGTCTCAGGACGACAGAGGTTCCCAACAACTTCAGGTTTGATGACCTCGCGGCAGCTCAGAGAAGGCCTACCTCTGGGGTCACCAGTCTCAAAACGTAAGAGGTTTCTAACAACTTCAGGTTTTATGACCTGGTGGGAAGCTCAGAGAAGATTTCCTCCTGGGGTTACCAGTCTCAGAGTGAAACAGATTCGTAACAATTTCAGGTTTGATGACCTGGCGGGCAGCTTACAAAAGACCTCCCCCTGGTGTCAACATTCTCAGGACGACAGAGGTTCCCAACAACTTCAGGTTTGATTACCCGGCGGGCAGCACAGTGAAGGCTTACCTCTGGGTTCACCAGTCTCAGGACGATAGAGGTCCTTAACAACTTTTGGTATGATGACCAGGCGGGCGGTTCATAATAGACTTCCCTCTGGGGTCACCATTATAGGACAACAGAGGTTCCTAACGTTTTCATGTTTTATGACCTGGCGGGCAGCTGAGAGAAGAGCTCCCTCTGGGGTCACCAGTCTTAGGACGACAGAGGTTCCTAACAACTTCAGATTTGATGACCTGGCGCGCAGCGCAGAGATGGTCTACCTCTGGGGTCACCAGTCTCAGGTCGTCAGAGGTTCCCAACAACCATAGGTATGATGAACTGGCGGGCTGATCAGGGAAGACCTCCCTTTGGGTTCACCAGTCGCAGGAGGGCAGCGGTTTCTAACACCTTCAGGTTTGATGACCTGGCGGGCAGCTCGGCGAGGACCTTCCTCTGGGGTCACAGTCTCAGATCAACAGAGGTTCCCAAATACTATAGGTATGATAACGTGCCGGGCTTCTCAGAGAAGACCTCCCTCTGGCGTCACCATTCTCAGGACTATAGAGGTTCCCAACAACTTCAAGTTTGATGACCTGGCGGCAACTCAGAGAAGGCCTCCTTTGGGGTCAGCAGTCTCGGAGCGACAGAGGTTCCTAACAACTGTTGGGTTGAAGACCTGAGGGAAGCCCAAGGAAGACCTACCTCTGGGGTCACCGGTCTCTGGGCGACAGAGGTTCCTAACAACTTCAGTTTCGATGGCCTGGAGGGCAGCTCAGAGAAGACCTCCCTCTGGGGTCACCAGTCTCAGGACGATAGAGGTTCCTAACAACTACAGGTTTGATGACCCGGAGGGCAGCTCAGAGAAGACCTGCCTCTGAGGTCGAAAATCTCAGGACGACAGAGGTTCCTAAGAACTTCAGGTTTGATGACTCGGCTGGCAGCTCAGAGAAGCCCTCCCTCTGGGGTCACCAGTCTCAGAGCGACAGAGATTCCTAAGAACTTCTGGTTTAATGACCTGGCGGGCAGATCAGGGAAGACCTCCCATTGGGCTCACCAGTCGCAGGAGGACAGAGGTTACTAACAACGTCAGGTTTGATGACCTGGCGGGCAGCTCAGAGAAGACCTCCCTCTGGGGTCAACATTCTCAGGACGACAGAGTTTCCTAACAACTTCAGGTGTGATGACCTGGCGGGCAGTTCAGAGAAGACCTCCTTCTGGTGTCACACGCTCAGGACAACAGAGGTTTCCAACAACTATAGGTATATTGACCTGGCGGGCAGATCAGAGAAGACCTCCCTCTGGCGTCACCATTCGCAGGACAACAGAGGTTCCCAACAACTTCAAGTTTGATGACATGGCGGGCAGCTCAGAGAGAGCCTACATCTGGGGTCAGCAGTCTAAGGACGACAGAGGTTCCTAACAACTTCAGGTTTGTTGACCCAGCGGGCAGCTCAGAGAAGAGCTCCCTCTGAGGTCGAAAGTCTCAGGACGACAGAGGTGACTAACAACTATACGTTTCATGACCTGGCGGCCGCTCAGAGAGGACCTCCCTCTGGGTAGCACCATTCTCAGGACAACAGAGGTTCCTAACAACTTCAAGTTTTATGACCTGGCGGGCAGCTCAGAGAAGACCTCCCTCAGGGGTCATCAGTCTCAAAACGAAAGATGTTCCTAACAACTTCATGTTTGATGACCCGGCGGGCAGCTCAGAGAAGATTTCCCTCTAGGGTCATCAGTTCAGGAGGATACATGTTCCTAACAACTTCAGGTTAGATGCCCGGAGGGCGGCTCAGAAATGATCTCCCTCTGGGGACACCAGTTCAGGACAACAGAGGTTCCCAACAACTTTCCTGGCGGGTGGCTCAGAGAATACCTCCCTCAGGGATCACTAGAGTCAGGACGACAGAGGTTCCTAACAGCTTCAGGTTCGATGACCCGGCGGGCAGCTCAGAGAAGACCACCCTCTGGGGTGAAAAGTCTCAGGACGACAGAGGTGCCTAAAATTCAGGTTTGATGACCTGGCGGGCAGCTCAGAGAAGACCTCCCTCTGGGGCACCAGCCTCAGGACGACAGAGGTTCCTAAAACCTTCAGGTATGATGGCCCGGCGTACAGCTCAGAGAAGACCTCCCTCTGCTGGCACCAGTCTCAGGACGACAGAGGTTCCTAACAACCATAGATTTGTTGACCTGGCGGCAGCTCAGAGAAGACCTCTATCTGGGGGCACCATTCTCAGGACAACAGAGGTTCCTTACAACTTAAAGTTTGATGACCTGGCGGGCAGCTCAGAGAGGACCTCCCTCTGGGATCATCAGTCTCAAACGAAAGCGGTTCCTAGAGCTTCAGTTTGATGACCTGGTGGGCAGCTCAGAGAAGACCTCCCTCTGGGGCACTAGTCTCAGGACGTCACAGGTTCCTAACAATTTCAGGTTTGATGATCTGGCGGCAGCACAGAAAAGACCTCTGTCTGGGGTCACCATTCTCAGGACAACAGAGGTTCCCAACAACTTCAGATTTGAATACCTCGCGGCAGCTCAGAGAAGGCATACCTCTTGGGTCACCAGTCTCAAAACGTAAGAGGTTTCTAACAACTTCAGGTTTTATGACCTGGCGGGAAGCTCAGAGAAGATTTCCTCCTGGGGTCACCAGTCTCAGAGTGAAACAGGTTCGTAACAATTTCAGGTTTGATGACCTGGCGGGCAGCTTAGAAAAGACCTCCCTCTGGCGTCAACATTCTCAGGACGACAGAGGTTCCCAATAACTTCAGGTTTGATTACCCGGCGGGCAGCTCAGTGAAGGCTTACCTCTGGGTTCAACAGTCTCAGGACGATAGAGGTTCTTAACAACTTTAGGTATGATGACCCGGCGGGCGGTTCATAGGAGACCTCCCTCTGAGGTCACCATTATATGACAACAGAGGTTCCTAACATCTTCATGTTTGATGACCTGGCGGGCAGCTGAGAGAAGAGCTCCCTCTGGGGTCACCATTCTCAGGATGACAGAGGTTCCTAACAACTTCAGATTTGATGACCTGGCGCGCAGATCAGAGATGGTCTACCTCTGGGGTCACCAGTCTCATGTCGTAAGAGGTTCCCAACAACCATAGGTATGATGTCCTGGCGGGCTGATCAGGGAAGACCTCCCTTTGGGTTCACCAGTCGCAGGAGGACAGAGGTTCCTAACAACTTCAGGTTTGATGACCTGGCGGGCAACTCGGCGAAGACCTCCCTCTGGGGTCACAGTCTCAGGACAACAGAGGTTCCCAACAACTATAGGTATGATGACGTGGCGAGCTTCTCAGAGAAGACCTACCTCTGGCGTCACCATTCTCAGGACTACAGAAGTTCCCAACAACTTCAAGTTTGATGACCTGGCGGCGGCTCAGAGAAGACCTCCCTCTAGTGTCACCATTCTCAGGACAACAGAGGTTCCTAACAACTTCAAATTTTGAGTAAGCGTAGGCTTTCACGGCCGGTGTTCGGCATTCTAAAAGAGTCTTCCGAGCTGTTTTGCCGTGGTCTGCTGGAGTAATTGGATCCAGACGTTTCGTCCAGTGCTGCGGTGGACATCATCGGTGGTGTGGTCGAAGTCTTCTTGGTGAAGGTACAGTTGTGTCTGAGGCGTTGATATTTTTCTTTTTTTATGGTGTGGCCCCGCCTCCGCCACACCAGGTGACGATCATCCGAAAGGGATATACATCGTCTCCCCTACCATGCACTAACTACTCTACGGTGATGGAAGGAAAGCGAAGGTAAGGTGTTGTCCGGCACCGCCGAAGCAAACCGAATGGTAGTGGGTGATTACTAAAAAGGCGCCTGCATACAAGGGAGTATGCAGACAGAGTGGAGGTTAGGTACTGGCCTTGGCAGAGCCCAGTCCAGGGACCTATGGTTAATGGTGGTAATCATGCTCATGCAAAGAGGATATTGTTTACTGGGTATCATGCTAAAATGTAATGTGTTAGAGTACCTTAACTCATGGCTTCAGCTGGAGAGGGAGCTGCTCTCGGTCCTACAAATAAAGATGGTGTGAAGAAATGTACATAGGAAAGGGGTTATTCACAATAAATAAATCTCTGCTTTATTAATTAGTAACTACCATACCTACTTTTTTGTTTATTTAGTTTTATTTATTTTTTATTAAGTTTTTTGGGGACTCTTGGTGTTTTTGCTCCGCTGCTAACCTTAAAAAAGGTTGCGGCAGGCAAGAAGCAGGAACCTCTGTCCTCGTGGCTGCCTAAAAAGTCAGTCCAATTTATTTTCCTTTTCTTCTTCGTTCTCTGCTGTACATTCCTCTCTTATCCTGGTGTGCGCCGTGGTCATCTTAGGTTGGGGCTGCCCAGTGGCCCCGATCCGCCCCGGAAGGGGAAGAGCATCCGCCCGGGGACTTGTGGGCACTTCGGTTTCTATGGTGGTATGAGGCTGTCGAGGTACATCGTGGTAGCTGCTTGGTCGTCTGTGCTGTGGCGGTTCAGTGCGATGGTGCGGTCAAAGAGCGATAGTGGCCGGTTGTGTTTGTCTTTGGTGACGTCATATCGTCCCAGGTCACTAATGGTTGGGTTGTGGCTGTTTTGGGCCTGTTTATACATTTGGTGTGCTAGTTTTTTTATGTACTCCTCAATCGTGTGCATTTTGGTGTCGTCGTGCAGCAAGTCCAATGGGACTGTTTTGGGGACTTTTCTTATTATTCCGAGTGCCTTGTTTTGCAGCAGCTGTAGCTTCTGTATATGAGTTTTGGCGCAGTGGCCCCAGGCTGGAGCTGCGTAGGTCATGACTGGCCTAATTAGGCTCTTGTACAACGTCAGACCCATCTGTTTGCTCAGTTTACTCTTGCGATTTATGAGGGGGTAGAGGCACCAAGTTGCTGGTTTGCTCTATGCCTAATGTCTGATACGTGTTCTGCAAAGGTGAGCTTGGAGTCGAGAGTTACACCTAGGTATTTGGCCTTGTTTGTCCAGGTCACCGCATCGCCAAACAGCGATAATGGCTGTGTTTTGTTGAAGTGCTTGGTCCGTTTAGAGAAAAGGATAGCCCGGGATTTGGTTGCATTGACCTTAATTCCCCATTTTTTCAGTCAGGGTTCTAGTTCTAGGAGCGCTGTTTGTAGCCTGCGGCCGATCATTTCAGGCTTCCAGAACTGTGCGGCTATTGCTGTATCGTCAGTGTAAATGGAAAGTCGGGTACCGTCTGTTTTAGGTACATCATTTATATATGTTGAAGAGCACGGGTCCCAACAGACTACCTTGTGGGACACCTGCCTCCATTTTTCGTGCCTCGGTGCTTTGTTCTTGTATGCTTACGGTAAATTGTCGGTCCGTGATGTAGTGAGCAATGAGCTTCACCATTGCATCGTTGAAGTTTAGTTCTTTGAGCTTGTGTATAAGGCCGGCGTGATAGACTGTATCGAACGCGCGCTGTACGTCCAGAAAAACAACTCCAGTGGACTTCTTTTCATTGAATCCCCTGGTTATGTGCTCTACAGTTCGTGTTAGCTGCAGAGTAGTTGAATGATGCGCACGAAAGCCATATTGTTCGTTGATTATGATATTGTGCCTTTTGATATGGGAGGTTAGGCGCTTTTGCATTACTTTCTCCGCTACCTTACTTAAGGTCTTTAGCAGGCTAATTGACCTATAGTTGTCTGGGTCTGCTCTGTCCTTTCCCGGTTTTGGGAACATTAGTACAGCTGCTTGTTTCCAGCAGTTCGGATAGTAGCCATGTTGCAGGCAGTAGTTGCAGATGTCGCTAAGGTGCTGGAGCGCCTTTTCAGTAAGATGTTTCAGTACCAAATTTGGTATTTGATCCGGTCCCGAGGCCTTGTATTCTTTCAGGTGTCTTATTATCCATCGTAGTTCTGCCGGGCTTGTCTTCCTGCATTTGTTATGCACTGCGGATGTGAGGATGCTTTGCATGTTTTGTTCCATCATTGCGCATATCTGGTGGTCAAAGTGGCCGCCATTGGGTGTGCACGCTTTCTGTAGAGCGTCTGCCAAAACGTTGGCTCTGTCGCTGTCACTCTCCGCGTAATGGTCGTCCGGCGTTTTGAGTGGGGGAATGTTTATCGGTTGCCTTTTGAGCGCCCTGACTAACTGCCATACCTTATGGTTTCCCGGTTGCAGAGTCGCGAGGGTGTGATCCCACTGCTATTGGGCTTGTGAGTTTAGTCTTGTCTTAATGGCACTGTTTAGTGTCGCCATGTTCACCCGATGCACAATGTTTTGCGTGCGCTGCCATCTTCTCCTCTCATGTCTCTTTCGTGCATGAGAGCCAGCAGGTCCGGCGGGTAGGTGCTCATGTGCTTGGCTGTCGGTTTCAGCGGGATTGCGGCTTGTATCGCCGACTGTATCGCCTTTTCTAGTGTTTGTGCGGCTAGGTCTGTCTGTTGGTGAACATCCAGTGTAGGGGATGCCGCCAGTGCTCTGTCGAGGTGGGTGGCAAATGCATCCCAGTTTGCTCTATTGTAATTATTGCGCGGTGGTGGGGGCGATAGATGGGAGGGGCTTCTATGTCAATTTGGACCGCAAGGTGACCTGGGCGAGGGCATCTACTATTTGTATGCCATAGTTAAACGTAATGTTTCTGAAAAGTGCGATGTCTAACGTGTAGGGCGCTTGATTGGTCTGTTGTGGTATGTGCGTCGCCGCTCCGGGATGTCTATGATGTAATCATTGTTTAGCATGTGTGCATACAGCGCATTGCCTTCGGTGTTTGGCATACTGCAACCCCAAGCTTGATGCTTTGCGTTGAGGTCGCCGGCTGCTATGACTATATGGTCAAGGTTTAGGATGATATCTACATCTTGCACTATTAAGTGCCTTGGCGAGGAGTATACACTTACTAGGGTTACGGACCGGTTTTGTATAGTAATCGAGATAGCAGTGGCCTCCATTGCTGCTAGTGGGGAGTGTGTTTGTGTGTGTGTGTGGAAGGTGTTCCTGCACCATTACCGCTGTGCCGCCATGTGCTTTTCCGTCAGGTCTGTCAGATCTGTAGATTTTGTAACCCGGGATGTTGAACTTCGCTTTTGGAGTAAGAAGAGTTTCATTCAGCAGTGCTACTGTAATGTGATGGTTGTATAGGTAATGCTTGAGTTCTCGGAGTTTGCTTCTAGCTCCCTGTATGTTCCAGTAGGTGATCCTGTGCGTGTCTGCTGGTTGGTGGTCGTGATTGTTGTGCGTGTGATGGGCAATTTCTCTTGCTTGTGCCGTTAGGTGGTTTTTTTCTCCTCCTTACTTTCTTTTCCCTCTTGTCTTTGTTTTACCTGGAGGAGGTCGGGGTCTGTGGCGTCCTGCTACTTGGAGGTCGCCCCGACAAGACTTGTGGTCGCAGTTGTTCTGTGACTTGTGCGAATATTTCCATGAAGTGGAGTATGTGCCTCTCGCGATCCGAGTTGTCCGTGAATTTCAACTCTTCGTATAGCAGGTGGTATATTTTTAGCAGCTTTTCATACCCTTTCATATAGTTTTGTTTTCCTATGAGGATCAAGTTAAACTTGACGCTTGGTTCGACGTATAGTGTTGGGTTTCCTGCATGGTCCTTTCCAAAGTGTCCTGGATATTTCGGCTGATTGTGACGGATTCTGGCCTGCACGTCTGCCTTTCGTTCTTCTGCTGACTGCTGTGGGCTCGTAGGCACGTTAGCTAACTTGTCGGGCTGTGCTGGCGATACCGCCGGCATTGATGTTGACGGAGGTTCTTGTATCTGCGCCGTCGTGCTCTGTGGTCTTCTTGGTGGTTGTGTGATGCCGGGTTGGCCGCTTGTTAATGCTGCATATGAGCCTGACTCCTGTGTAGCCCTCCTCCATTGGCGGGGAGGGGAGGGGCGATCTTGTGGGAGGCTGCCTGGGAAAGCAATCCTTTGGTATTCTGGGCACCCTCTCCAGCGTGCGCCATGGCTGGAGGAGCCGCAGAGAGCGCATTTTCTTGTTTGGCTCTGGCATTGGCCTTTGAAGTGTGGTCCGGCACATATGGAGCAAATCTGAGGGGCCTCGCAGTTCTTTGTGAGGTGTCTGAACCGGAGACATCTTCCACATTGTGGTGGGCCGTTTGGTGCTCTGTAGTTCTCCACCATGATTTTACAATGGAAGAGATCTGTGATACTTCTTATGGCTATGGAAGCCTCGATGGTTGCCTGCTCGACTACAAAAATCGGAACATGTGTTCTCGTCCTCTTCGAAAACAGCTTGTACACCGTCACTGGTTCCAAGTGAAGGCTTTGTAGCTCCTGGTGCAGCTCGGTTGGGTCCAGGTTTGCGTATAAACCCTTGATAACAACCTTGTATGTGCGGTCGCTGACTGGGGTGGTGACGTGGAAAGGCACCTTGTTGTTCTTACAGTAGTGCACGAAGTTGTTGTAGTCCTTGAGTGTTCTAAACTTGAAGCCGTGGAAGTGGTCCTTGTAGGATGAGGTGTAGTTCATGGGCCTGTATAGCCTGTCAAATTCACCCGTCAGGGCACCGTAGCTTTTACCATGATAGTCTGCCTCAAAGACCTTGGAAATGTTGTGCCTCACCTGGTTGAGGTAGTCGTGGTCAGTTGTTCCCGCGCCTCGGCCATGTGTATTGTCGTCTGGCCGCGTCGTTTGGGTAGGCCGATCTGAGGCTTCTCGGGCGCCAGCCGTTTCTTCTAGTGTTGTGCCCGTGTGAGCTGCTGTTATATCGGGCTGTCTGCTATATCCTGATTGTGGATTTGGTGCTGTTTCTGTGGAGCGTTTTTGCTTGGGCACTTTCCCTGAGGCGACTTCCTTTGGTGCTTTTGCCTCTTGTGAAACACTTGCTGCGTCGCTGGGCTGGTCATCAGCCATCGTCGCGTCGCTAGCCACGTTGTTCTCCTGCTGGGCGTCATCTCTGCTGCTGGTGCTGCGGGTGGGGTATCTTCCTGTCTTTGCCATTTGGTTCTTCTTCTTCTTTTTTTGTTTTTGCTTTGGAGAGTAGGAAAGCGCACACACCTGCCTTAAAAAAGACCGGCGTGCGCTGTGGATTTGCCTGCTACTGTCTTTAGAAAGGCAGATAGCAGGCTTTTGTAGGACCTACTGCTCGATAGCCTAGTTGAGCAGGTTTATTCTTATCTTCTAGAAGAAGAAGAGTTGAAGTGTAAAAGCTTAAGTACTAGGGGCCTACCAGGGAGCATAGTGCTAATAGAATTAGAGGAAGAATAGAGATAGAAGGAGAGAGAGGCGGCTAGTGGGTGCTGAAAAGCACGGTCAATAGAGGGCTGAACCCGTGAAGGGCGCCGTGTGAGCCGGTATGTTACCGTTGGCTGTAGCCGTATTGACCTACCCAGCTAGTTCGCAGTTTTCTTACCTAGAGCAGTTAGGCTGGAATCGGCAGTCGAGGTCGTCGCACGGCGAAGCGGCTGCTACCCCCGTAGCCCGCTGTGAAGCTTCCCGGTGGTCGTTCTCCTCTTCTCCTGGCGGCTCCCTCGATGTGCACTGCTTTCAGATCCCCGACGAAATGCCGCGCCGTTCAAGGTTTATTTATTAAGTTTTATAAAACCTGGGGCCAGTACATGTGACCTGGCTTACAGGACAAGTTAACATTCTGTTATATTTATCTTAATTTCTATGGCTTTGTCTTTTAGTTTGGTTGTAACCCATACGGTGGCCCTCTATGGGCGGCCGAGAACAGTTACATGTGTGCGATATCAGTGTTTATCTTACACTTTCATTAGGCCATTTTTTCTGAAAAAAGTTAAATGTGCTCGATTTTAGTGTTTATCTCACACTTAGGTCGTTTTTTCTTTCTTATTTACATATTTACAATTGTTTTATATACATATATACACTCATACACACCGATCCATACTTACCCATTCGCACTCGCACTCATACAGCTTCTTTCACGCTCGCTACTTACACTATTTACACACAGCTTCAAGTGGCACTGCTGTGCCGTGGTGTCACTGCCTGGTGGATGCGCTGAGGTGGCGGCCCCTGCGGTGGTATGTGCGTGGCCGTGAGCCTGTTTTGTGGGCGCGCGGAGCGGCAAGCGGCAGGTTGATATTAAAAGGTTTTTATTCGTTTATGTTTCCTGTGCCTGGGCTCGCCGCTCCCGATGTTGGAGATAGTGTATTATCGTGTGTTCTAATGCGCGCCCACGTGGTGGTGGCTCGCTTGTGTATGGCTTCTGAGATGGAAGGCATGTCTAGTTCTTGGTGGATACTGTAGTTTGGAAAGAGTAATGGAGGTCGGAGAATTTTTCTAAGAGCTATGTTTCGAACAGTTTGAAGTTTATTTAATACTGTTTTTGAGGCGTTTGCCCAGGCCACGCACGCATAGAGTAGTGTAGACAGGATGAAGGATTTATATAGGATTATTTTTGAGCGGGTCTGCATTTCGTTGCTTCTGAAGACGGGGGCGCATATCTTTAGACGTTGCCGCCCTCTGTTGGCTGTATTTGTGATGTGGGCGTTCCAGGAGAGTCGGCTGTCTAACGTGACTCCTAAGCACTTCACTTGCTGACGACAATGCAAAATTTGACCACCGACCGTGAGGTCCATGGCCGGAAGATTCAGTTTCTTTGAGAAGTAAATAAGCTGGCACTTGTGGGCGTTAATTTGGATTTTCCAGTCACGTAGCCATGAAAGGAAGCGATCAGTGTACCGCTGCATTTCTAATATGCCAAAGTGTGGATTTCTATGGTGGTTGTAAATTGCAGTGTCGTCAGCGTACATGGCGACCTTGCATCGGGCGTCCACGGGAAAGTCATTAGTGAAGAGGAGGTAAAGGAGAGGGGAGGTGATTGCCCCTTGTGGTACGCCTGCCCGCATAGTTCGCTCACGTGATGAAGAACGTCCCACCTGGACGTAGAAGCGCCGGTTTTCTAAAAAGCTGTGAATCAAATATAAGTAATTTTGAAGGCCGGGAAAGTTGCGGTGCAGTTTATAGATCAGGCCATCGTGCCAGCACCGGTCGAATGCGGCTTCTACGTCCAGAAATAAAGCCAACGTTGAAGCCCCATTGTTGAATTGTTCGGTGAAGTCATCAACAAGACGTAATAATTGTAAATCAGTGGAATGACCTTTTCTAAATCCAAATTGAGCATTTGAAAGTTCCTGTAGCTCTGAGATTTGTTTTTTCAGCCGAAAAAGTAAAATTCTCTCGAACAATTTTCCAGTGTTGGACAGGAGACTAATGGGCCTGTAATTTTGACGGTGCCTGGTACTCTTCCCTGTTTTTGGGAGCATAATAACCTTGGCTTGCTTCCAAGTTTTGGGGAAGTAATTGCCTTTCAGGCAAGCATTGAAGATTTTTGTGATGTGTACCAGGGCTTTTCTCGGGAGATGTTTTAGCTCTTCATTGGTCACCCTGTCCGGGCCGGCGGCTTTCCCATTAGGCAATTTCCTAATGAGATTGAAAACTTCCTGAGGTGTAATGTGTGGTAGCGGTTGCTCGTGCTTCCGCACCACCCATGCTTGTACCCATGTTTGCACTTCATGCTGCTGTGTTGGGATGCTGTTGTGCTCTGTAAACCTCTCTTCTAGGCAGTCTGCAAACAGCTCGGCTTTCTCCTCTGAGGAGAAGTGCAGGCCGAGATGAGTGTGGAGTGCCTCAGTGCCAGTGTTGACGCTTGATGAGGTCCTAAATGCCCTTAACAATTTCCACAAAGAGTTGTCCGAATGTGTGGTACTCAACATTTTGTTCTCCCACTGTTCAATTTTGTTTAATCTGATTTGTTGCCGAATGGTGCTGCGTAGCCAGTTTGCTAGCATTTTAACTTGGGGCTGGCGGGTTTGCCTCCAGAGCCTCATCAGGCGTCGCCTCCTGGCAATGAGCTGCTCCACCTCGGGATACGTGCAGAAGCTGGGTGGGCTTGAGGTAAATGTGGTAGCGCTTCGTTTGGCTGTGT
Source organism: Deroplatys truncata (assembly GCA_030765065.1). NCBI lineage: Eukaryota > Metazoa > Arthropoda > Insecta > Mantodea > Mantidae > Deroplatys > Deroplatys truncata. The sequence continues at coordinate 213,702,789 of CM060988.1, read as the reverse complement.
GCAGCGAGGCGGTAAAGTTTTCAATGGCGGCGTCAATTTCCGCCTCGCTGCGGTATGATAGCCTGGGCTGCGCCATCTTGTGCATTTCGATTTTGTACTTTTCCCAGCTGATTTCAGCTCGTTTTGTGGGTCTGGGTGCCTCAGCTGTGATGGCACCACAGATTTCGAAATGCACAGGAAGATGGTCGGAGTCCAGGCTATAATACACAGTGAAATTTTGTGAGATTGCCGCATTTTTTGTTAAAACGAAATCCAAAACTTCAGGGTCAAAATGACCTGAACGATGCCAAAAAGTGGGGTCAAGGGGGTGTGTACCTCCACATCGTCATGTTCAAGCAAGAAATCTACCAGGAGATTTCCGGCCGCGTTTGCCCGACGTGACTGCCACCAAGGGTGCCGGGCGTTGAAATCTCCTGCAATTATTACGTGCTCCCCTAAATCGAGGATTTTTTGAGGTCTCTCAAGAAGTAGGGTGAGTTGGGGGGCCTGTAAAGCGCCACCAGCACCACCGTGTTGTTATTTATTTGTGTTTTTAGTGCTGTGCACTCTAACGCCTCCAATGCCGGAAGCGTGACAGAAGCACGAGCAATAGTATTTTTTATTAAAATAGCTGTTCCTCCCCCCAATTGTGTCGTCCGAAAAGTGTCATATCCCCTGAGCTTAAAAGTGTACTCTGCTTGTAATTTAGTTTCGCAAATGAATGCGACATCAATTTTGTTGCGCCTGAGGTTCCCTGTAGGCATTCCACAGTACAGCACGCGTTAAAGATATACCTCCTCCCCTTATGGCAGCCATTTAATTCAGAGGAAACATATGATGGCTTCCATTTTATCCCAAGTGCTTGTGCTACTTTTGAATTTTTCGAGAAAGGGTTTCACTTTAGGCAACAGTGCCGGTAAATTGAAAGCTTTAAGTAGGGAGAAAAGTTCCGAAAGGCCTCCCAGGTATGTTGAAGACTCCTGGGAGGAGGGGGGGCCAGCTTGTGGCGGCGGTGGTGCACTTTCCCCACGGGCTGCACCGGCGTATGACAGCCCGGTTTGGACCGGGGCCGGTTTTGTGATGGGCTTTGGCCCTGGTGGAGCACTTGGGTTTGCCCTGGCTAAGGCTGCCAGTTGGCGGCGGTGGCGTTCGTGGACAAACGTCTCACACCCTCTGTAACTGGCAGGGTGTACCACCCCGCAATTTGTGCAGACGGGAGTGATGTCATCCCTGGCCCGTTTTGGGCAGTCAGCCAGACGGTGGAGGCCACTGCAAAGGACGCACCGTGAGGTCAAATTGCAAAATTTGTATGTGTGACCCAGTTGCTGGCAATTGTAGCACTGGGTGATGTTGTTGCTTGTCTTAAGGACCTCCACGGTGACCATCATGTTGCAGATGACCCGCTCTTTCAGGAGGTTTTGGTTTTCAGGTGTGCGTGAGACACTTACTTGAAAATTTGGCAGGGGCCGCCCTCGTGGTCTGAGCTGGCGGACTTGGACTCCCGTGTAGCCCTTGGATTCCAGGTCTTCCCTGAGGAACTCCTCGTCCAAGTCCACGGGCAGGCGCTTTATCATGAAACGCAGCGGCTGGTCGCTGCGCGGCGTAAAACTGTAATGCTGGATTCCCGCGGCGGCCAGTCGCTGCATTGTTGGCCCGGCGTCAGCTTTGCGCTGCAGAAACAGTTTTATACACTCTCGAGTGCACTGCAGCTTGAAACTATCCACCGGCAGGGAGGTGCGGAGGATAGGAAGGATTATTGAGGTTAAGCTGGGGTCCGGGATGATGATGCGAGGTGGTTTTAGATTTTCGGAATTTGGTTGTGAGGGTGGAGAGGAAGTGTTTGTGGAGGTGGAGGGGGTAGGCTGGGTGCCGCCGGTGGATCTAGGTGCTGCCGGTCGCTGCCGCGCCGGGCCAGATGTTCTCCGCCGCCGTTGCTGCTGTGGTGGCTGTGATGCTCTCGGCCGGTTCGCTGGTTCCTGCTGCTGTGCTGCTGGTTCGACGGCCTCTTCGGCGTCGCTGGGCGTCAGGGCTTGAAATCTGTTTCTTGTTGTGATTTGCTCGGCCTTCTGCCGAGTTTTTTTCCCTCCCCGGGCCCGCTGTCAGGCCCGCTGCCAGGGTGGGTGCGCTTTTTGCGGGGGACACTGATCCGCCAAGCTGCGTCCAGTTCGCCAAGGAGACGCTTTTTGAGTCGCAGCTCCCTGTAACAGTTTGTTAAGTCCATCGAGATGTGTCCAAAGTGTGGGTTGGATGGCAGTATTTCCGTGGCTACTTCCTGGTAGTACTCGCACTCCACTTCCAGTTCCTCTACCTCTTTTCTCAATTCGGAGATGCGAGGGTCTTCCTCGGCGGCGATGTCCATGTCGTTTTCTAAGTTTGAAGCCGTAGCCACTGGCTGGCCAGAGGGCTGGCTTAGCGCCACGTTGGCCCCGCCCCCCTCTTGTATAAGAGAGGGCGGCCGGCTGTGGCTGCTGCACATTTCACCTCTGACTGCCGCCGAGAGTGGAGTGGAAGTTGCAGCTGTTGTTGCGGCTGACGCCATCTTGAAAGTCTAGGCCAATGCCCCCCAGCCGCAAAGGATGCTGGGAGCTGCCTCTTATGCGTGGGGACGCGCTCCCGCGTCCCACGTTATGTTCACTGGCACTGTTTACTATATACACTATTATTTACACAAAACACATTACACTTCACACAAAAACACAGTCACAGAAGCACAGTATTTCACCAACACAGGTACTATCCACACATTTACAGTATATACACAGCCGTAGGAACAGTAGGTTTATTTACAACGTTTTTGCCGCTTGGGCACCGTAAACTTTTCACAAACACTTTCACGCGCACTGTATTTTTAGTGTACGCACGCAACGTTGTGAAATAAAATGACACAGCTTATTTTTAATGGTTGTTCAGGACACGGAAGTTTTCAGAGAATGCACACGATGTACACCGTGCGGTGTCTATGAACTCAATCAGGCCGCGCCGACTTTCATTTTTTTCGAGTGGAGGAGAAAATGATTTAATCACTTGCCCCAGCCCCGATGGGAGTCGGGACTGAGAGTGTGGGACTCACCAATAGTCGGCATACCCACTAATAACTCCTCCACCGGAAGGAAAAAGTGAAGAAGGAAAAAGAGAGGAAGTAAGGTGTGATACTGTGGCTGTACCGCATATTGCACCAGCGCAGTCATGGTGCGGGTATATTGGCCGGCCACGAGGGCCCAAGCCAGGTGAAAGGATGGTGCCAGGACGCAAGCATGACCGAGGCCCTACTTGCGCCCTTGGGAATTCAGGAGTGGTGGGTATAGGATAGTCAGGAGTGATGTGTGGCAGCAGTTCCCAGCTTGCTGCCGCGGTAAGTGAGGTGCGTTGTTCAATAATTCTTCGGGGGCCTGTTGCGGCCTCTGCGCGGCTGGAAAGGCCAGTCCGAGGGTGGAACTGTAGGAATTCCAAGGATCTCGTCAAAGTGATACCATATGGTCTGCAATAATGAGTTCTTGGTATCGGCTAGGAGCTCTCGAAGCCCCGCGACTGACGCCTCAAGGGCTCCCAGTCGCGTGGGTCGGTCGTCGCTTTCCGCCTCTGTGTCATCTGGTTCGACGAGGTGGTCCTCGATGCGTGCCAGCTTGCGCTGGACCGACGCGAGGATCCCGTCATCACCCTGGAGGTCTGAGATCTGTTTGGAGAGTGCGAAGATTGCCCTGGCCGAGGTCCGCTGCTTGGCCTCCACTGCCGCTAGGCGCGTGTTGGTTGCACAGCGTAACTCAGCCAAGCGGGCGGTGAAGTCTTGGAGAGTAGCCTGCATTGTGTCTTGTAGTTCTGGGTGAGTTGATTGTGATGTTCCCCTTACACGGGGAGTCATCGGCGGAGGCTGGTAGTTGGTCGTCGGCGGAGGCGGTAGTCGTCAGCGTGGCTGACCCAGCTGGTGGCTTGCTCCGGGGGTACAGGGGGCACTGAGCCTGCCCCGTGAAGTGCGTGTGCCCAGAGCAAGTGGCGCAGAACTTGCGGCGTCGGCGGAGATCGTGGGCGGTACAGTTTGCCGTAAGACAACCTGCCCCGCAGTAGTGGCACCGAGGTGCGGCGTTGCAAGCCTGCGCTGTGTGGCCGTAGCCACAACAGCGGCGGCAGGGTACCGGACGTTCACTCCTGCTTGCCTCGATGCGCAAGCACTGCCCCAGCAGCGGCAGGCTTAACCCCAAGGCCGCCTGAGCGTCCGAGGCGGAACCCAGATGGAGGTGAACCAGCGGTATTGGCCCTCGTGTTGAGGAAATTCGGGACGCCCGAATTGCCGTGCGCCAGTGGTGTCTTGCGGCATCCAGCACGAAGTGTACTGGCATGTCCCTCGGTACTCCACAGATGACAACACTGTGGCGGCCATCTGCCGGAGGGTGCGTCGGCGGTGACATCGGGCTCACCATGGGTGGTAAGCCGGCGGCAGTCGGTGGCGTCGTGCAGCCCTGAGAAACAGAGCCAGAGGCAACAGGTTCAGGTGTTGCAATGCTGCGACCGGGTGAAGCAGCAGCAGAAGCGTAGCTGCGCCCAGTCAGCGGTGAGGGCGAAGCAGCCTTCCCGGCGGATGCCGGTGGAGCTGCCGGCGAGTGTAGAGATGTTACCTCGGCGGAGTCTCGAAGCGAAGTGCGCCGACTTTTTTTTTCATTTTTTCAAGTGGAGGAGAAAATGATTTAATCACTGACCCCAGCCCCGATGGGAGTCGGGACTGAGTGTGGGAATCTCCAATAGTCGGCATACCCACTAAAAACTCCTCCACCGGTGGAAAAAGGAAGAAGGTAAAAGTGGAATGGCGTGGCTTTGTGCGGTCCCGCATAGCACCCGCGTTAGTAAGTGAAAGATGGATGTCTCCGCCCTATGGGCTGGAGCGGGATAGGTGGGTACTAGGTTGCAGCCATGAAACCTGACTGCAACACTAGTGAAAAATGGCGAGGGTTTAGGTAAGAGTTGGAAAGGTGATTGTATGGAAGGTGTATGTTGGCGAAGAACTTACCTCTTGGGAAGCTGCATTCTGCTGATGAACTCCTGTGCGTATGTTGCGGTGGCCGGAGGCCTTCGGCGGTTGCTTGGGGCCTCCGGTTTGGCTGTCTGCTGGAAGTAGGCCCGAAGTTCGTGCTGCTGAGCTTCCAGAGATCTGACGGTGATGTCTATGGAGTCTAGATGCTGTGTGATGGTGTCCATTGCTGAAGATGAGGTCTGGATGGTGTTGAGTCTGGAAGTGAAGGTCTCGAACTGCCCAGCTAGAAAAACTTGCTGAGCAGCTGAGGTGTCTTGAAGGTCCCTGATGAGTTCCTCCAGGGCTGTCAGCTTCGTCGTCATGTTCAGGAACTCCGCGTGGAGATCCTGAACGGCGTCGCGTAGGCCCTGGACTTCCTCGACGATCTCTGCTGTAGTTGATGATGTCGTCGCTGGTGATGGTGTCGATGGCTGCGCTGGAGGTGCTGATGGCTTCGGCGGTGCCTTCCTGCGGGGGTGCAGGGGGCAGAGCGCCTGGCCAGTAAAGTGGGATGACCCACCACAGGTCGCGCAGTAGCGGCGTCGTCGGCGCAGGTCGTGCTGGGTGCACGAAGACGTGGTGTTGGCAGCGCCACAGTAGTGGCACCTCGGTTTCGATGAGCAGGAGCTCTCGCTGTGCCCGTAGGCACAGCAGCGTCGGCAGGGGACCTGGCGTTCCATTCGGCTGGTCTCGATGCGTAAGCACCGCCCTAACAAGAGCAGGCCCGCCCTCAAGGCCGCTTCCTGGTCACCAGGGTCTGCAAACTCGATCCTGACGAGAGTGGTGGGTCCCTGTGGTCCCTGGATCCGAGCGGCCTTCAAGGTTGAAGACCACTGGTGGCGTGCTGCGCTGGTGAGGAACCTGACTGGCAGGTCCCTCGGGACCCCTCGGATTACAGCACTGTACCTCCCATGAGGCACAGGCTGTGACGGCGTTGGCTGCGGTGAAGCTGGCGGGAACTGCGGAGGCAGTCCCGGTGAAGCTGTGCTGGCACGTGGCGAGGCTGCGGAGGCTGCGGCGAAATCTCCTCGGCGGGTACCGCAGGAGATGAAGAGGTTCCTGCCTTAGCAGGAGCGGCGACAGAGCGACCCTTCTTCCTCGCCATCTCGGAGCTTGACGCCGACTGTCCGTGATGAGGTATTTATACACGGGGGGGTCTTCTCTGATTGGCTCGGGGCTCGCTGAGGCAGTGCGTTAGGTGGGAGGGGCCTAGCTGCATGCTCGGCGCTACTAATTCTGATTGGTTCGCGTTGTTTGACTGTCTGTTACTGTCATCGATGATGGGGCACCAAGTTTGGTTGAGCTTCTTCCTTCCTATTGAAGTTGTTGGAATGCTTATAAATTTCTATGGCTTCGCGCTGTAGTCGAGCATGGTAGTGTGGGATGTTAGATAGAATGCTGGTGTCCTGAACCTTGATGACATGCTCCCCCTCCGCTTCTATAGCATGTTCAGCGACCGCTGACTTTTCAAATTGTCCAAGACGGCAGCATCTCTTGTGTTCGTTTAGTTTGGTTTTATAGTGCGTAGCGTCGTGCTAATGTATACTGCACCACACGAGTAGGGGATCCGGTATACGCCAGCCGAGGAGAGGGGGTCCCTCGGGTCCTTGGCTGAGCGTAGTAAGCTATTGAGCTTTCTAGTACGCTTGAAAACCATCTTGATATTATGGTGTCGCAGGAAGCGTTCAATCCTGTCGGTGACGTTCTGAACATAGGGAAGGAATACCGTGCCTTTGCTCTTAGGTGGGGTCGGCTTAGCAGAGATCGGCTGACGTCTGGGTGGTCGGAAGTCTCTCTTTATTTCTTGTGCAGAATAGCCATTGGCTTGTAAGGCTTGTTCCAAATGGTGCAGCTCTTGTGGTAGTAGGTGAGGCTCACAAATGCGGGAAGCGCGGTGTAGAAGAGTTTGGATCATAGCCCGTTTATGTCTCGGATGGTGGTTGGAGGTTTTGTTGAGATAACGGCCTGTGTGAGTGGGCTTGCGATATACCGTGTGTCCAAGTTTGCCGTTGTCTTTATTGCTGACCAGCACGTCCAGGAAGGCCAGCTGACCGTCTTCTTCTTTTTCCATGGTGAACTGGATGCGCGGATTGAGGCTGTTGAGGTGTTGAAGAAAACACAGCAGAGGCTGCTCGCCATGACTCCATACGACGAAGGTGTCATCTACGTAGCGGAACCAAGCAGACGGTTTGTGAGATGCGCTGTTCGTGCTGTGGCTTCAAAGTTGGCTACTACTGGACTGAGTGGACTGCCCATGGCCACTACTCACATGGGGAGACTGAGAGAACGCCTCTCTCTGACAACATGGGGAGAACACGAACCAACCGAGGGGACTCAGAGAAGGCCTCCCGCTGACAACACTGGGGAGAACACTACCCACCTGGGGCGACTCAGAGAAGGCCTCCCGCTGACAACACTGGGGAGAACACTACCCATCTGGGGCGACTCAGAGAAGGTCTCCCTCTTACAACACTGGGGAGAACACTATCCACCTGGGGCGACTCAGAGAAGGTCTCCCTCTAACAACACTGGGGAGAACATGACCCACCTGGGGCGACTCAGAGAAGGCCACCCTCTAACAACACTGGGGAGAACAAGACCCACCTGGGGCGACTCAGAGAAGGTCTCCCGCTGACAACACTGGAGAAAACACGACCCACCTGGGGCTACTCAGAGAAGGTATCTCCCTGGTGACACTGGGGAGAACACGACCCACTTGGGGCCACTCAGAGAAGGTCTCCCTCTGGTGACACTGTGGTGAACACAACCCACCTGGAGAGATTCAGAGAAGGTCTTCCTCTGGTGACACTGAGGAGAACAGGATCCATCTGTGGCGAATCAGAGAGGGCCTCCCTCTGTTGACACTCGGGAGAACACCAACCACTTTAGGCGGCACAGAGAAGGCCTCTCTCTGGTAACTCAAGGGAGAACACGACCCACCTGGTGCGACTCAGAGAAGGTCTCTCTCTGGTGTAACTGGGGAGTACAAGACCCAGCTGGGGCGACTCAGAGGTCTCCCTCTGGTGACACAAGGGAGAACACGACCCATAAGCGAAAATCTGGGAAGGTCTCTCGCTGGTGCCAATAGGGAGAACACAACCCACTTTGGGCGACTCAGAGAAGGTCTCTCTCTGGTGTAACTGGGGAGAAAACGACCCACATTGGGCGACTCAGAGGAGGTCTCTCTCTGGTGTAACTGGTGAGAACACGACCCACCTTGGGCGACTCGGAGAAGGTCTCTCTCTGGTGTAACTGGGGAGAACACTACACACCTGGGGCGACTCAGAGAAGGCCGCCCTCTAACAACACTGGGGAGAACACGACCCACCTAGGGCTGCTCAGAGAAGATCTCCCTCTGGTGACACTGGCGAGAACACGACGGACCTAGAGCGACTCAGAGAAGGTCTCTCTCTGGTGTAACTGGGGAGAACACGACCCACCTGTGGCGACTCAGATAAGGTCTCCCTCTAATGACACTGGGGATAACACGACCCAATTGGGGCGACTTAGAGAAGGTCTCCCTCTGGTGACACTGGGGAGAACACGACCCACCTGGTGCGACTCAGAGGTCTCTCTCTGGTGTAACTGGGGAGAACACGACCCACCTGTTGCGACTCAGAGAAGGTCTCACTCTGGTGACACCGGAGAGAACACGTTACACATGGAGCGACTCAGAGAAGGTCTCCCTCTGGTGACACTGGGGAGAACACGATCCACCTGGTGCGACTCAAGAAGGCCTCTCTGTAGTGACACAAGGGAGAACAAGACCCACCTGGTGCGACTCAGAAAAGGTCTCTCTCTGGTGTAACCGGGGAGTAGACGACCCACCTGGTGCGACTCAGAGAAGGTCACTCTCTGGTGACACTGGGGAGAACACGACCCACCTGATGCGACTCAGAGAAGGTCTCTCTCTGTTGTAACTGGGGTGACACGACCCACTGGGGCGAATTAGAGGAGGTCTCCCCCTGGTGATACTCGGGTGACACGAACCACCTGTATGGTTCAGCAAAGGCCTCCCACTTGTGACACTGGTGAGAACGCGACCCACCTGGGGCTACTCAGAGAAGGACTCTCTCTGGTGACACTGGGGTGAACACGACCCACCTGGTGCGAGTCAGAGAAGGTCTCCCTCTGTTGTAACTGGGGAGACACGACCCCCTGGGGCGAATCAGAGAAGGCCTCTCTCTGGTGACACTGGGGAGAACACAACCCGTCTGGGGCGTCTCAGAGAAGGACTCTCTCTGGTGACACTGGGGTGAACACGACCCACCTGGTGCGACTCAGAGAAGGTCTCCCTCTGTTGTAACTGGGGAGACACGACCCCCTGGGGCGAATCAGAGAAGGCCTCTCTCTGGTGACACTGGGGAGAACACAACCCGTCTGGGGCGTCTCAGACAAGGCCTCTCTCTGGTGACACTGGGGTGAACATGACCCACCTGGTGCGACTCAGAGAAGGTCTCCCTCTGTTGTAACTGGGGAGACACGACCCCCTGGGGCGAATCAGAGAAGGTCTCCCTCTGGTGACATTACGGAGAATACGATCCACATGTCGCGTCTCAGGAAGGTCTCCCACTGACAACACTGGGGAGAACACGACCCACCAGGGGAGACCCGGATAAGGTCTCCCTCTGACCATACTGGGGAGAACAAGACCCACCTAGGGCAGCTCAGAGAAGATCTCCCTCTGGTGACACTGAGGACTACACGAACACCTGGAGCAACTCAGAGAAGGCATCCCGCTGGTGATGCTGGGGAGAGTACGAACAACCTGGAGCGACTCATAGAAGGCCTCCCAATGACAACACTGGGGAGACCACGACCCACCAGGGGAGACCCGGATAAGGTCTCCCACTGACAACACTGGGGAGAACAAGACCCACCTAGGGCTGCTCAGAGAAGATCTCCCTCTGGTGACACTGAGGACCACACGAACACCTGGAGCAACTCAGAGAAGGCATCCCTCTGGTGATGCTGGGGAGAGTACGAACCACCTGGAGCGACTCAGAGAAGGCCTCCCAATGACAACACTGGGGAGAACACGATCCACCAGGAGCGACTCAGAAAAGGCTCCCAATGACAACACTGGGGAGAACACTACCCACCTGGGGGGACTCAGAGAAGGCCTCCCATTGACAACACTGGGGAGAACACGACCCACCTGGAGCGACTCAGAGAAGGCCTCCCAATAACAACACTGGGGAGAACACGACCCACCTGGAGCGACTCAGAGAAGGCCTCCCAATAACAACACTGGGGAGAACACGACCCACCTGGAGCGACTCAGAGAAGGCCTCCCAATAACAACACTGGGGAGAACACTACCCACCTGGAGCGACTCAGAGAAGGCCTCCCAATAACAACACTGGGGAGAACACGACCCACCTGGAGCGACTCAGAGAAGGCCTCCCAATAACAACACTGGGGAGAACACGACCCACCTGGAGCGACTCAGAGAAGGCCTCCCAATAACAACACTGGGGAGAACACTACCCACCTGGAGCGACTCAGAGAAAGCCTCCCAATAACAACACTGGGGAGAACACGACCCACCTGGAGCGACTCAGAGAAGGCCTCCCAATAACAACACTGGGGAGAACACGACCCACCTGGAGCGACTCAGAGAAGGCCTCCCAATAACAACACTGGGGAGAACACGACCCACCTGGAGCGACTCAGAGAAGGCCTCCCAATAACAACACTGGGGAAAACACTACCCACATGGGGCGACTGAGAGAAGGCCTCCCAATAACAACACTGGGGAGAACACTACCCACCTGGAGCGACTCAGAGAAAGCCTCCCAATAACAACACTGGGGAGATTACGACCCACCTGGAGCGCCTCAGAGAAGGCCTCCCAATAACAACACTGGGGAGAACACTACCCACCTGGGGCGACTTAGAGAAGGCCTCCCAATGACAACACTGGGGATAACACGACCCACCTGGAGCGACTCAGAGAAGGCCTCCCAATAACAACACTGGCGAGAACACTACCCACCTGGGGCGACTCAGAGAAGGCCTCCCAATGACAACACTGGGGAGAACACGACCCACCTGTAGCGACTCAGAGAAGGCCTCCCAATAACAACACTGGGGAGAACACTACCCACCTGGGGCGACTGAGAGAAGGCCTCCCAATAACAACACTGGGGAGAACACTACCCACCTGTAGCTACTCAGAGAAAGCCTCCCAATAACAACACTGGGGAGAACACGACCCACCTGGGGCTACTCAGAGAAAGCCTCCCAATAACAACACTGGGGAGAACACGACCCACCTGGGGCGACTCAGAGAAGGCCTCTCAATGACAACACTGGGGAGAACACTACCCACCTGGGGCGACTCAGAGAAGGCCTCTCAATGACAACACTGGGGAGAACACGACCCACCTGGGGCGACTCAGAGAAGGCCTCTCAATGACAACACTGGGGAGAACACGACCCACCTGGGGCGACTCAGAGAAGGCCTCCCAATGACAACACTGGGGAGAACACGACCCACCTGGGGCGACTCAGAGAAGGCCTCTCAATGACAACACTGGGGAGAACACGACCCACCTGGGGCGACTCAGAGAAGGCCTCTCAATGACAACACTGGGGAGAACACGACCCACCTGGGGCGACTCAGAGAAGGCCTCTCAATGACAACACTGGGGAGAACACGACCCACCTGGAGCGACTCAGAGAAGGCCTCCCAATGACAACACTGGGGAGAACACGACCCACCTGGGGCGACTCAGAGAAGGCCTCCGAATGACAACACTGGGGAGAACATTACCCACCTGGAACGACTCAGAGAAGGCCTCCCAATGACAACACTGGGGAGAACACGACCCACCTGGGGCGACTCAGAGAAGGCCTCCCAATGACAACACTGGGGAGAACACTACCCACCTGGGTCGACTGAGAGAAGGCCTCCCAATAACAACACTGGGGTGAACACTACCCACCTGTGGCGACTGAGAGAAGGCCTCCAAATAACAACACTGGGGAGAACACGACCCACCTGGAGCGACTGAGAGAAGGCCTCCCAATAACAACACTGGGGAGAACACTACCCACCTGGGGCGACTCAGAGAAGGCCTCCCAATGACAACACTGGGGAGAACACGACCCACCTGGAGCGACTGAGAGAAGGGCTCCCAATAAGAACACTGGGGAGAACACGATCCACCTGGGACGACTCAGAGAAGGCCTCCCTCTGACAACACTGGGGAGAACACTAGCCACCTGTGGAGACTCAGAGAAGGCCTCCCTTTAACAACACTGGGTAGAACACTAGCCACCTGTGGCGACTCAGAGGAGGCCTCCCAATGACAACACTGGGGAGAACACTACCCACCTGGGGGGACTCAGAGAAGGCCTCCCATTGACAACACTGGGGAGAACACGACCCACCTGGAGCGACTCAGAGAAGGCCTCCCAATAACAACACTGGGGAGAACACGACCCACCTGGAGCGACTCAGAGAAGGCCTCCCAATAACAACACTGGGGAGAACACGACCCACCTGGAGCGACTCAGAGAAGGCCTCCCAATAACAACACTGGGGAGAACACTACCCACCTGGAGCGACTCAGAGAAGGCCTCCCAATAACAACACTGGGGAGAACACGACCCACCTGGAGCGACTCAGAGAAGGCCTCCCAATAACAACACTGGGGAGAACACGACCCACCTGGAGCGACTCAGAGAAGGCCTCCCAATAACAACACTGGGGAGAACACTACCCACCTGGAGCGACTCAGAGAAAGCCTCCCAATAACAACACTGGGGAGAACACGACCCACCTGGAGCGACTCAGAGAAGGCCTCCCAATAACAACACTGGGGAGAACACGACCCACCTGGAGCGACTCAGAGAAGGCCTCCCAATAACAACACTGGGGAGAACACGACCCACCTGGAGCGACTCAGAGAAGGCCTCCCAATAACAACACTGGGGAAAACACTACCCACATGGGGCGACTGAGAGAAGGCCTCCCAATAACAACACTGGGGAGAACACTACCCACCTGGAGCGACTCAGAGAAAGCCTCCCAATAACAACACTGGGGAGATTACGACCCACCTGGAGCGCCTCAGAGAAGGCCTCCCAATAACAACACTGGGGAGAACACTACCCACCTGGGGCGACTTAGAGAAGGCCTCCCAATGACAACACTGGGGATAACACGACCCACCTGGAGCGACTCAGAGAAGGCCTCCCAATAACAACACTGGCGAGAACACTACCCACCTGGGGCGACTCAGAGAAGGCCTCCCAATGACAACACTGGGGAGAACACGACCCACCTGTAGCGACTCAGAGAAGGCCTCCCAATAACAACACTGGGGAGAACACTACCCACCTGGGGCGACTGAGAGAAGGCCTCCCAATAACAACACTGGGGAGAACACTACCCACCTGTAGCTACTCAGAGAAAGCCTCCCAATAACAACACTGGGGAGAACACGACCCACCTGGGGCTACTCAGAGAAAGCCTCCCAATAACAACACTGGGGAGAACACGACCCACCTGGGGCGACTCAGAGAAGGCCTCTCAATGACAACACTGGGGAGAACACTACCCACCTGGGGCGACTCAGAGAAGGCCTCTCAATGACAACACTGGGGAGAACACGACCCACCTGGGGCGACTCAGAGAAGGCCTCTCAATGACAACACTGGGGAGAACACGACCCACCTGGGGCGACTCAGAGAAGGCCTCCCAATGACAACACTGGGGAGAACACGACCCACCTGGGGCGACTCAGAGAAGGCCTCTCAATGACAACACTGGGGAGAACACGACCCACCTGGGGCGACTCAGAGAAGGCCTCTCAATGACAACACTGGGGAGAACACGACCCACCTGGGGCGACTCAGAGAAGGCCTCTCAATGACAACACTGGGGAGAACACGACCCACCTGGAGCGACTCAGAGAAGGCCTCCCAATGACAACACTGGGGAGAACACGACCCACCTGGGGCGACTCAGAGAAGGCCTCCGAATGACAACACTGGGGAGAACATTACCCACCTGGAACGACTCAGAGAAGGCCTCCCAATGACAACACTGGGGAGAACACGACCCACCTGGGGCGACTCAGAGAAGGCCTCCCAATGACAACACTGGGGAGAACACTACCCACCTGGGTCGACTGAGAGAAGGCCTCCCAATAACAACACTGGGGTGAACACTACCCACCTGTGGCGACTGAGAGAAGGCCTCCAAATAACAACACTGGGGAGAACACGACCCACCTGGAGCGACTGAGAGAAGGCCTCCCAATAACAACACTGGGGAGAACACTACCCACCTGGGGCGACTCAGAGAAGGCCTCCCAATGACAACACTGGGGAGAACACGACCCACCTGGAGCGACTGAGAGAAGGGCTCCCAATAAGAACACTGGGGAGAACACGATCCACCTGGGACGACTCAGAGAAGGCCTCCCTCTGACAACACTGGGGAGAACACTAGCCACCTGTGGAGACTCAGAGAAGGCCTCCCTTTAACAACACTGGGTAGAACACTAGCCACCTGTGGCGACTCAGAGGAGGCCTCCCAATGACAACACTGGGGAGAACACTACCCACCTGGAGCGACTCAGAGAAGGCCTACCAATGACAACACTGGGGAGAGCACTACCCACCTGGGGCAACTCAGAGAAGGCCTCCCAATGACAACACTGGGGAGAACACGAATCACCTGGGGCGACTCAGAGAAGGCCTCCCTCTGACAACACTTGGGAGAACACGATCCACCTGGAGCGACTCAGAGAAGGCCTCCCTCTAACAACACTGCGGAGAACACGATCCACCTGGAGCGACTCAGAGAAGGCCTCTCAATGACAACACTGGGGAGAACACTAGCCACCTGTGGCGTCTCAGCGAAGGCCTCTCAATGACAACACCTGGGAGAGCACTACCCACCTGGGGCGACTGAGAGAAGGCCTCCCTCTAACAACACTGGTGAGAACACTACTCACCTGGGGCGACTCAGAGTAGATCTTCCTCTAACAACACTGGGGAGAACACGAACCACCTGGGGCGACTCAGAGAAGGCCTCCCTCTAACAACAGTGCGGAGAACACGATCCACCTGGAGCGACTCAGAGAAGGCCTCTCAATGACAACACTGGTGAGAACACTACCCACCTGGGGCGTCTCAGCGAAGGCCTCTCAATGACAACACCTGGGAGAGCACTACCCACCTGGGGCGACTGAGAGAAGGCCTCCCTCTAACAACACTGGTGAGAACACTACTCACCTGGGGCGACTCAGAGTAGATCTTCCTCTAACAACACTGGGGAGAACACGAACCACCTGGGGCGACTCAGAGAAGGCCTCCCTCTGGTGACACTGGGTAGAACACGATCCAACTGGTGCGACTCAGAGAAGGCCTCCCTCTGGTGACACTGGGGAGAACTAGACCCACCTGGGGCGATTTAGAAAAGGTCTCTCTCTAGTGATACTGTGGAGAACACGACCAACCTGGTGCGACACAGAGAAGGACCCCCTCTGGTGACACTACGGGAGAACACGACCCACCTGGGACGACTCAGAGAACGTCTCCCTATGACAACACTGATGAGAACACGACCCACCTGAGACGACTTAGGGAAGGTCTACCTCCGACAACACTGAAGAGAACGTGTCCCATCTTGGGCGACTGAGAGAAGGTCTCCCTATGACAACACCGGGGAGAACACGACCCACCTGGGACAACCCAGTGAAGACCTCACTCTAGTGTAACTGGGGAAAGCACAACCAACCTGGGGCGACTCAGAAGACCTCCCTATGACAACCTTGGGTAGAACACAACGCATATGGGGCTACTTATAGAAGACGTCCCACTGGTGTAGGTGGGGAAAACACGGCCCCCTGGGACGATTTAGAGAAGACCTTCCTCTGATGTAACCTGGTTGAACACTAACCGCCTGTGACGACTTAGAGAACACCTCACTCTTGTGTAGCTTGGGAGAACACGACCCACCATGTGCGATTCTGAGAAGAGCTTCCTCTGGTTTAACTGGGGAAAACACGACCCCCCTGGGGCGACTCAGAGAAGACCTCCCTCTAATTTAATTGGGGAGAACACGACCCACCTGAGGCGACTTAGAGAAGGCATACCCCTGGTGTAAATGTCGAGAACACGACCCACCTGAGGCGACTCAGAGAAGGCCTCCCTCTGGTGACACAGGAGAATACGACCCAACTGGGGCGACTCAGAGAAGGTCTCCCTATGACAACACTGGAGAAAACACGACCCACCTGGGATGACTCAGAGAACGTCTCTCTATGACAACACTGGGGAGAACACGACCCACCTGGGGCGACTCAGAGAAGGCCTCCCTCTGGTGACACTGGGGCGACTCAGAGAAGGGCTCCCTCTGGTGACACTGGGGAGAACACGACCGACCTGGGGCGACTCAGAGAAGGCGTCTCTCTGACAACACTGGGGAGAACACGACCCACCTCGGGCTAGCCAGAGAAGATCTCTTTCTGGTGACACTGGGGTGAACACGACCCACCTGGTGCGACTCAGCGAAGGCCTCCCTCTGGTGACACTGGGGAGAACACGACCCCTCTGGGGCGACTCAGAGAAGGCCTCCCTCTGGTGACACTGGGGAGAACACGACCCACCTGGTGCGACTCAGAGAAGGACTCCCTCTTGTAACACTGATGAGAACACGACCCACCTGGGGCGACTAAGAGAAGGTATATCTCTGGTGACACTGGGGAGAACACGAATCACCTGGGGCGACTCAGAAAAGATCTCTCTCTGGTGACACTGGGGAGAACACGAACAACCTGAGTCGGCTCAGAGAAGGCCACCAAATGACAACACTGGGGAGAACACGACCCAACTGGTTCGGCTCAGAGAAGGTCTCTCTCTGGTGACACTGGAGAACACGACCTACCTGGGATGACTCCGAGGATGATTCACTGGCATGTCACACCAGCACCATTGAGTAAACGTATTGTTCTTTCAGGCCGGCGGACATCCCCGAGATCCTGTGGTTCGAGGAAGAGAACGACCTGATACGGAGCTGTGCAGTTCTCAGCTCAGCTCTGGGACTGCAGAAGAGTTTTAGTACCACAGACATCTCTCAGCTGCCGTCTCCAGAAGACTCTCAACCCCGCATTCCACCCCCACGCTGTGCAGTCTCCGAGCTGGCCCTGAGTTCTATGCAACTGGAAGCACACCCACGCCTGGATCACACGTCGCGTTCCTGCTCTACCTGGGTGGCTGTCGGTGACGTGGCCTCGACGTCCCAGCTTCCTTCACCACATGGCGGTCACACCACGACCGCGACAAGCACGGCTCCTCCAGCCAGCACCCCACCGGCGTTCACAGCCGCCGACCTGATCCGGTCCGTCAACAAGAAGGTACGATGTAGATGTTCTACCTCGCGGTACAGTCCTCTATCGGACTTGCTGTTACACCCTGACCATCTCTGTTTCAGGTACGTCAGAACTATATCAGGCGACGTCTGTTGACCACGTACAAGGCACTGGAACGCCTCTCTCAAAGTGAGTTCAACCTGGATAGACTTGAAGTGACGGCGGCCACAGCTGCAGCTGCCTCCAGCAGCCCTTTACCGGCTACTCACCTAACAGTACCCACTCCTACTACTGCAGCGCCATCATCTCCACTTCCTACAAGTGCTGCTGTCCTGCGAGTGGTGAAACAGCGTGCCAGCAAAAACCTGCCACTCACCATCAGGGATGTGGAGCGAGAGCGGGGCAAACCCCTCAGCAAATATGAGAGAAACATGATGATCTTCAACTGGCTGCACACACTTGACGATTCCTCTTTTGAGGGTTTTCAGTAACACATCTAATATTCATCATATGCTTGATGATTCCTTGTTTGAGGGTACTCAGGAACATGATTTCAACTGGTTGCATATGCTTGATGATTCACTATCACAACTGAAGATCTTCAGCTGGCTGCATGTGTTTTATGATAAGTTGAGAGTCTTGAGTAATACATCTCTGAAGATTTTTAACTGGATTTATATGGTTAATGACTCTTTGAGTATCTTCAGGAATATGATCAACAGCAGGTTGCTGAATCTTCAGGAATATGTCTCTAACTGAATGCACATAGGGTTTCAGTAAAATGATCTTCAGCTGGATACAAATACTTGATGATTTTTCATTTGAGGGTGTTTAAAAGTCTCTGAAAGTCTTCAGCTACCTGCATACATTGACGAACCTCACCTAAGAATCTTCATAAGCTTGACTGAGGAACATGGTGAATTTCACTAGAGAATAATCAGCAGCAGGTCACAGGTGTGAAGAATGATCCATATCATCAGAAATCATTTATTTCAGCAGCTTGTTACTGCTGGACTGACTCCAGACAATCTTTGTGCACCATGTTGTTAGTGGTTGACTGTAAAATAGCCTCATTCTTCTACCAGCCAATCAAATATTCTAGTGTCTCATGTTTGCCAAACAATCATAGCAACAACAACTATATTGTGCATAACATTAGATCACACAAGCAACTTATTTAACCAGCAGACTCAGAATGTTCTTGGCTGAAGGATACAAGCAGGGTTGCCAGATGTACTTAAAGTAGAGACAAACATTTGCTTCAGATTAGATCTCAATTTAACATGCTGCAGCAACTACTGAACTAAAGTCGTTCTTTGGAGGAGGAATATATGTGAAGCATATTCATTTGGATGTGTGGATGACCTACAGTAATTTTCTTGGCACTGGTAAGCATGTTGTTTGCTAACTGAGTCAGAAATTTAATAGTCCCTTAAATTCAAGAACATGCAAATGAATAAGAACAATATCCACGAGAAGGTGTTATAAACGATCTCCACACATTTTAATATGTCCATGGGTCAATAGAGTTAACCTTTACATCATCCAACACTCAATTAAATAAATTAGCTCACTCACATTGTTGCAAATCCTATGCTACAGTCACCTCAATTCAACTGAGCCATTGTTGTGCCCAGCTTGCTGCAGCGTAGCTTCTGTATCGCTTTCCTCTTTATCTCAGTTGATCAACTCCCAACAAGATTATCATCATTGAATGTGACAGTGTCTGTTTCAATACCATCTTCACATGTCATGGAAAAATTCTTGATAAACAGAACTGTCGATGCATGCACATGTACAGGGTCATAACCTTGACACTAGAAACCCCCATTAAAAATATCCTTGTATACTGCTGACATCCGACAGAACTACTCACACATATAAACTTGAGACTGGGAATCCCCATTAATCATGTCCTTGTATACTGCTGACATCCGACAGAACTACTCACACATATAAACTTGAGACTGGGAATCCCCATTAATCATGTCCTTGTATACTGCTGACATCCGACAGAACTACTCACACATATAAACTTGAGACTGGGAATCCCCATTAATCATGTCCTTGTATACTGCTGACATCTGACAGAATTAATAACAATATAAACTTGTGACTGGAAATCCCCTTTAAACATGTCCTTGTATACTGCTGACATTTGACAAAATTAATAACAATATAAACTTGTGACTGAAAATCCCCATTAAACATGTCCTTGTATACTGCTGACATTTGACAAAATTAATAACAATATAAACTTGTGACTGAAAATCCCCATTAAACATGTCCTTGTATACTGCTGACATTTGACAAAATTAATAACAATATAAACTTGTGACTGGAAATCCCCTTTAAACATGTCCTTGTATACTGCTGACATTTGACAAAATTAATAACAATATAAACTTGTGACTGGGAATCCCCATTAAACATGTTCTTGTATACTGCTGACATTTGACAGAATTAATAACACATATAAACTTGTGACTTGGAACATGTTCTTGTATACTGCTGACATTTGACAGAATTAATAACACATATAAACTTGTGACTGGAAATCCCCATTAAACATGTTCTTGTATACTGCTGACATTTGACAGAATTACTCACACATATAAACCTGTACTGTGAATTGCCCTTAAACATGTTCTTGTATACTGCTGACATTTGACAGAATTACTCACACATATAAACCTGTACTGTGAATTGCCCTTAAACATGTTCTTGTATACTGCTGACATTTGACAGAATTACTCACACATATAAACCTGTGACTGTGATTTGCCCTTAAACATGTTCTTGTATACTGCTGACATTTGACAGAATTACTCACACATATAAACCTGTACTGTGAATTGCCCTTAAACATGTTCTTGTATACTGCTGGCATTTGACAGAATTACTCACATATTTAAACCTGTGACTGTGAATTGTTCTTAAACATGTTCTTGTATACTGCTGGCATTTGACAGAATTACTCACACATATAAACCTGTGACTGTGAAATGTTCTTAAACGTGTTCTTGTATACTGCTGACATTTGACAGAATTACTCACACATATAAACCTGTGACTGTGAATTGCCCTTAAACATGTTCTTGTATACTGCTGACATTTGACAACTATTCACACACACATACATATATATATATATATATACCTGTGACTGTGAAATGCTCTTAAACATGTTCTTGTATACTGCTGACATTTGACAGAATTACTCACACATATAAACCTGTGACTGTGAATTGTTCTTAAACATGTTCTTGTATACTGCTGACATTTGACAGAATTACTCACATATATATAAACCTGTGACTGTGAATTGTTCTTAAACATGTTCTTGTATACTGCTGACATTTGACAGAATTACTCACATATATATAAACCTGTGACTGTGAATTGTTCTTAAACATGTTCTTCTATACTGCTGACATTTGACAGAATTACTAACACATCTTAACTAGTGCTAAGAGAGTGCTAAGAGTTTACAAATTAGATTGTCTACTGCATTTTGACCCTGGTCACTTATTCAGCACAATAAACATGTGACTGTGAATTGTTCTTAAACATGTTCTTGTATACTACTGACATTTAACAGAATTACTCACACATATAAGCCTGTGACTGTGAATTGTTCTTAAACATGTTCTTGTATACTGCTGACATTTAACAGAATTACTCACATATATATAAACCTGTGACTGTGAATTGTTCTTAAACATGTTCTTGTATACTGCTGATATTTGACAGAATTACTCACATATATATAAACCTGTGACTGTGAATTGTTCTTAAACATGTTCTTGTATACTGCTGACATTTAACAGAATTACTCACATATATATAAACCTGTGACTGTGAATTGTTCTTAAACATGTTCTTGTATACTGCTGACATTTAACAGAATTACTCACATATATATAAACCTGTGACTGTGAATTGTTCTTAAACATGTTCTTGTATACTGCTGATATTTGACAGAATTACTCACATATATATAAACCTGTGACTGTGAATTGTTCTTAAACATGTTCTTGTATACTGCTGACATTTGAC
The DNA here is from genome assembly GCA_030765065.1 of Deroplatys truncata. Lineage (NCBI taxonomy): Eukaryota > Metazoa > Arthropoda > Insecta > Mantodea > Mantidae > Deroplatys > Deroplatys truncata. Next base: position 213,681,417 of record CM060988.1, on the reverse strand, counting down.
AGAAGTACTCACACATATAAACCTGTGACTGTGAATTGTTCTTAAACATGTTCTTGTATACTGCTGACATTTAACAGAATTACTCACATATATATAAACCTGTGACTGTGAATTGTTCTTAAACATGTTCTTGTGTACTGCTGACATTTAACAGAATTACTCACATATATATAAACCTGTGACTGTGAATTGTTCTTAAACATGTTCTTGTATACTGCTGACATTTGACAGAATTACTCACATATATATAAACCTGTGACTGTGAATTGTTCTTAAACATGTTCTTGTATACTGCTGATATTTGACAGAATTACTCACATATATATAAACCTGTGACTGTGAATTGTTCTTAAACATGTTCTTGTATACTGCTGATATTTGACAGAATTACTCACATATATATAAACCTGTGACTGTGAATTGTTCTTAAACATGTTCTTGTATACTGCTGGCATTTGACAGAATTACTCACATATTTAAACCTGTGACTGTGAATTGTTCTTAAACATGTTCTTGTATACTGCTGGCATTTGACAGAATTACTAACACATATAAACCTGTGACTGTGAATTGTTCTTAAACATGTTCTTGTATACTGCTGGCATTTGACAGAATTACTCACACATATAAACCTGTGACTGTGAATGCCTCTTAAACATTTTCTTGTATACTGCTGACATTTGACAACTATTCACACACACATACATATATATATATATATATATATATATATATATATATATATACCTGTGACTGTGAAATGCTCTTAAACATGCTCTTGTATACTGCTGACATTTGATAGAATTACTCACACATATAAACCTGTGACTGTGAATTGCCCTTAAACATATTTTTGTATACTGCTGACATTTGACAGAATTACTCACACATATAAACCTGTGACTGTGAATTGTTCTTAAACATGTTCTTGTATACTGCTGACATTTGACAGAATTACTCACATATATATAAACCTGTGACTGTGAATTGTTCTTAAACATGTTCTTGTATACTGCTGACATTTGACAGAATTACTCACATATATATAAACCTGTGACTGTGAATTGTTCTTAAACATGTTCTTGTATACTGCTGACATTTGACAGAATTACTAACACATCTTAACTAGTGCTAAGAGAGTGCTAAGAGTTTACAAATTAGATTGTCTACTGCATTTTGACCCTGGTCACTTATTCAGCACAATAAACATGTGACTGTGAATTGTTCTTAAACATGTTCTTGTATACTACTGACATTTAACAGAATTACTCACACATATAAGCCTGTGACTGTGAATTGTTCTTAAACATGTTCTTGTATACTGCTGACATTTAACAGAATTACTCACATATATATAAACCTGTGACTGTGAATTGTTCTTAAACATGTTCTTGTATACTGCTGATATTTGACAGAATTACTCACATATATATAAACCTGTGACTGTGAATTGTTCTTAAATATGTTCTTGTATACTGCTGACATTTAACAGAATTACTCACATATATATAAACCTGTGACTGTGAATTGTTCTTAAACATGTTCTTGTATACTGCTGACATTTAACAGAATTACTCACATATATATAAACCTGTGACTGTGAATTGTTCTTAAACATGTTCTTGTATACTGCTGATATTTGACAGAATTACTCACATATATATAAACCTGTGACTGTGAATTGTTCTTAAACATGTTCTTGTATACTGCTGACATTTGACAGAAGTACTCACACATATAAACCTGTGACTGTGAATTGTTCTTAAACATGTTCTTGTATACTGCTGACATTTAACAGAATTACTCACATATATATAAACCTGTGACTGTGAATTGTTCTTAAACATGTTCTTGTGTACTGCTGACATTTAACAGAATTACTCACATATATATAAACCTGTGACTGTGAATTGTTCTTAAACATGTTCTTGTATACTGCTGACATTTGACAGAATTACTCACATATATATAAACCTGTGACTGTGAATTGTTCTTAAACATGTTCTTGTATACTGCTGATATTTGACAGAATTACTCACATATATATAAACCTGTGACTGTGAATTGTTCTTAAACATGTTCTTGTATACTGCTGATATTTGACAGAATTACTCACATATATATAAACCTGTGACTGTGAATTGTTCTTAAACATGTTCTTGTATACTGCTGGCATTTGACAGAATTACTCACATATTTAAACCTGTGACTGTGAATTGTTCTTAAACATGTTCTTGTATACTGCTGGCATTTGACAGAATTACTAACACATATAAACCTGTGACTGTGAATTGTTCTTAAACATGTTCTTGTATACTGCTGGCATTTGACAGAATTACTCACACATATAAACCTGTGACTGTGAATGCCTCTTAAACATTTTCTTGTATACTGCTGACATCTGACAGGAGTACTGACACATATAAACTTGTGACTGTGAATTGTTCTTAAACATGTTCTTGTATACTGCTGACATCTGACAGAATTACTCACACATATAAACCTGTGACTGTGAATTGTTCTTAAACATGTTCTTGTATACTGCTGACATCTGACAGGAGTACTGACACATATAAACTTGTGACTGTGAATTGCCCTTAAAAATGCTCTTGTATACTGCTGACATTTCACAGAATTACTCACACATATGAACCGGTGACTGGGAATTGCCCTTAAACATGTTCTTGTATACTGCTGACATTTGACAGAATTACTCACACATATAAACCTGTGACTGTGAGTTGCTCTTAAACATGTTCTTGTATACTGCTGACATTTGACAGAATTACTGACACATATAAACTTGTGACTGCGAACATGTCCTTGTATACAGCTGACATTTGAGGTAGTATTAATGTTGTATTTATTTAACATTAATTTTAGCCCCACGTTTGGGAGCCAATTTGCAACGGAATGTTGTTTACGTAATATGTTTTTGTATTTGTTAGCCCCACGTTGTGGAGCCAATTTGCGGTAGAAATTAATGTTGTTTTTACTTCATGCGTTGCCATCTTGTGACGTCATTCATTTGTCTGGTTTGTAGCTCCATCTGGCGTAGCAATTTGCATCAGTTTTGAAATAATTCACTTTAAATGTCCTCCAGCTAGCTGTTTGGGTCGAACATGTATCTCTTTGCAGGTTGTGAAATGGAAAGGAATCTTTTATCCAGAAATTATACTGATGAAGAAAATTTGTTTTATAATTTTTATTGCCGAACACGTTCACTAACACTTTTACATATTGATTTAGATACTCGCCAAACTGAAACTGTTTGTAATAACTTCTTACTTATCACTTTTAACTCACGTACTTCAACTTTGTGTATATTTAACTGTATAATACTTTAGATTCTCGTAATTCTGCTGCGCGTAACTTATGACGAACTGACTGACTGAAGACAACGTGTAACGTGCTAGAAATTTTGATGAACTGGGCGACCGACGTGTAAGGTATTGAGAATTTTGTTGAACTCGGGGCGATCTACCACGGACTCGGCTTTATATACTCCCACTCCTCGACATGCCTAAAGATTATAAATGAACTGCTATTGGCTAATAAAACGCGCCAACATTAGCGTCTATTTTAATATCCAATGAAAACCACGAACATATATTGCTTTTTAGGGAAACATTCTAGAAGGTTCTACCGAAAACACGCGAACATTACGTAACTTCCTTGTTCCCAATAATGATAAACAGCTCACCCCCTCGCTGCATTATTGCGTTATTAATGTCAGTTTCAGTAAAGCCATATATTATTATTTACCAATAATAATTACAATTAATAAACATCTGAAATCAATGTCACATAAAAATACATATTCATATTACAATGATTATTTACATTTAAATAATTTGTGATACAAATTACCGTATCACATTTGACAGAATTACTAACACATATAAACTGGTGACTGGCAATCCCCATTAAACATGTTCTTGTATACTGCTGACATCTGACAGAATTACACACAGACATTAACCGGTGACTGTGAATTGCTCTTAAACATTTTCTTGTATACTGCTGACAATTGACAGAATTACTCACACATATAAACCTGTGACTGCGAATTGCCCTTAAACATGTTCTTGTATACTGCTGACATCTAACAGAATTACTCAAACATATAAACCTGTAATTGTGAATAGCCCTTAAACATATTCTTGTATACTGCTGACATTTGACAGAATTACTCAAACATATAAACCTGTGACTGTGAATAGTTCTTAAACAGGTTCTTGTATACTGCTGACATTTGACAAAATTACTCCCACATATTAAATGGAGACTGGAAATTGTTCTTAAACATGTTTTTGTATAAAGCTGATATGTGACAGAATTACTCCCACATATTAAATGGTGACTGGAAATTGTTCTTAAACATGTTCTAGTATACTGCTGACATCTGACAGAATTACTCACACATATTAACTGGCGACTGTAAATTGTTCTTAAACATGTTCCTGTATACTGCTGACATTTTGACAGTATTACTCTTATATATAATCTTGTGACTGTGAATTGCTCTTAAACATGTTCTTGTATACTGCTGATATTTGACAGAATTACTCTTATATATAATCTTGTGACTGTGAATTGCTATTAAACATGTTCTTGTATATGCTGATATTTGACAGAATTACTCTTATATATAATCTTGTGACTGTGAATTGCTATTAAACATGTTCTTGTATATGCTGATATTTGACAGAATTACTAACACATATAAACCTGTGACTGTGAATTGTTCTTAAACATGTTCTTGTATACTGCTGATATTTGACAGAATTACTAACACATATAAACCTGTGACTGTGAATTGTTCTTAAACATGTTCTTGTATACTGCTGACATTTGACAGAATTATTCACACATATATACATGTGACTGTGAATTGTTCTTAAACATGTTCTTGTATACTGCTGACATCTGACAGAATTACACACAGACATTAACCGGTGACTGTGAATTGCTCTTAAACATTTTCTTGTATACTGCTGACAATTGACAGAATTACTCACACATATAAACCTGTGACTGCGAATTGCCCTTAAACATGTTCTTGTATACTGCTGACATCTAACAGAATTACTCAAACATATAAACCTGTAATTGTGAATAGCCCTTAAACATATTCTTGTATACTGCTGACATTTGACAGAATTATTCACACATATAAACCTGTGACTGTGAATAGTTCTTAAACAGGTTCTTGTATACTGCTGACATTTGACAAAATTACTCCCACATATCAACCTGTGACTGTAAATTGCCCTTAAACATGTTTTTGTATAAAGCTGATATGTGACAGAATTACTCCCACATATTAAATGGTGACTGGAAATTGTTCTTAAACATGTTCTAGTATACTGCTGACATCTGACAGAATTACTCACACATATTAACTGGCGACTGTAAATTGTTCTTAAACATGTTCCTGTATACTGCTGACATTTTGACAGTATTACTCTTATATATAATCTTGTGACTGTGAATTGCTCTTAAACATGTTCTTGTATACTGCTGATATTTGACAGAATTACTCTTATATATAATCTTGTGACTGTGAATTGCTATTAAACATGTTCTTGTATATGCTGATATTTGACAGAATTACTCTTATATATAATCTTGTGACTGTGAATTGCTATTAAACATGTTCTTGTATATGCTGATATTTGACAGAATTACTAACACATATAAACCTGTGACTGTGAATTGTTCTTAAACATGTTCTTGTATACTGCTGATATTTGACAGAATTACTAACACATATAAACCTGTGACTGTGAATTGTTCTTAAACATGTTCTTGTATACTGCTGACATTTGACAGAATTATTCACACATATATACATGTGACTGTGAATTGTTCTTAAACATGTTCTTGTATACTGCTGACATCTGACAGAATTACACACAGACATTAACCGGTGACTGTGAATTGCTCTTAAACATTTTCTTGTATACTGCTGACAATTGACAGAATTACTCACACATATATACATGTGACTGTGAATTGTTCTTAAACATGCTCTTGTATACTGCTGACAATTGACAGTATTAATCAGACATATAAACCTGTGACTGTGAAATGTTCTTAAACATGTTCTTATATACTGCTGACATTTGATAGAATTACTCACACACATAAACTTGTGACTGTGAATTGTTCTTAAACATATTCTTGTATACTGCTGACATTTGACAGAATTACTCAGACATATAAAACTGTGACTGTAAATTGCCCTTAAACATGTTCTTGTATAAAGCTGACATTTGACAGAATTACTCACACATATTAACTTGTGACTGTGAATTGTTCTTAAACATGTTCTTGTATACTGCTGACATTTGACAGAATTACTAATACATATATACTTGTGACTGTGAATTGCTCTAAAACATGTTCTTGTGTACTGCTGACATTTGACAGAATTACTAATACATATATACTTGTGACTGTGAATTTCTCTTAAAAATGTTCTTGTATACTGCTGACATTTGACAGAATTACTAATACATATATACTTGTGACTGTGAATTGTTCTTAAACATGTTCTTGTATACTGTTGACATTTGACAGAATTACTAATACATATATACTTGTGACTGTGAATTACTCTTAAACATGTTCTTGTATACTACTGACATTAGACAGAATTACTAACACACCTAAACTTAAGACTGTGAATTGTTCTTAAACATGTTCTTGTATACTGCTGACATTTGGCAGAATTACTAACACACTAACCTGTGACTGTGAATTGTTCTTAAACATGTTCTCGTATACTGCTGATATTTGACAGAATTACTCAAATATATAATTCTGTGAATGTGAATTGTTCTTAAACATGTTCTTGTATACTGCTGACATTTAACAGAATTACTCACACATATAATCTGGTGACTGTGAATTGTTCTTGAACATGTTCTTGTACACTACTTACATTTGGCAGAATTACTAACACATATTAACTAGTGACTGTGAATTGCCCTTAAACATGTTCTTGTATTCTGATGAAATTTGTCAGAACTATTCACACATATAAACTTGTGAATGTGAATTGCCCTTAAACATGTTCTTGTATACAGCTGACATTTGAAAGAAATATTCACACTCACAGGTTTATATGTGTTAGTAATTCTGTCAGATGTCAGCAGTATACAAGAACATGTTTAAGAGCAATTCACATCACAAGTATATGGTGTTAGTAATTCTGTCAAATATCAGCAGTAAACACGAACATGTTTAAGGGCAATTCACAGTCACAGGTTTATATTTGTTATTAATTCTTTCAAATGTCAACAGGATACAAGGACATGCTTAATTTGGGATTTCCGGTCACAGGTTTAAATGTGTTAGTAATTCTGTCAATTGTCAGCTGTATACAAGGACGTGTTCCCAGTCACAAGTTTATATGTGTTAGTAATTCTGTCAAAAGTCAGCAGTACACAAGAACATGTTTAAGAACATTTCACAGTCACAGGTTTATATGTGTGAGTAATTCCGTCAAAAGTCAGCAGTACACAAGAACATGTTTAAGAACATTTCACAGTCACAGGTTTATATGTGTGAGAAATTCTGTCAAATGTCAGCAGTATACAAGAACATGATTAAGAGCAATTCACAGCCACAGGTTTATATGTGTGAGTAATTCTGTCAAATGTCAGCAGTATACAAGAACATGTTTAAGAACATTTCACAGTCACAGGTTTATATGTGTGAGTAATTCTGTCAAATGTCAGCAGTATACAAGAACATGTTTAAGGGCAATTCACAGTCACAGGTTTATATGTGTGAGTAATTCTGTCAAATGTCAGCAGTATACAAGAACATGTTTAAGAGCAATTCACAGTCACAGGTTTATATGTGTGAGTAATTCTGTCAAACATCAGCAGTATGCAAGAACATGTTTAAGGGCAATTCCTAGTCACCAGTTAATATGTGTGAGTAATTCTGTCAAATGTCAGCAGTATACAAGAACATGTTTAAGGCCTATTCACAGTCACAGGTTTATATGTGTGAGTAATTCTGTCAAATGTCAGCAGTATACAAGAATATGTTTAAGGCATATTCACAGTCACAGGTTTAAATATGTGTGAGTAATTCTGTCAAATGTCAGCAGTATACAAGATTACGTTTAAGAGCAATTCACAGTCACAGGTTTATATGTGTGAGTAATTCTGTCAAACGTCAGCAATACACAAGAACATGTTTAAGAACAATTCACAGTCACAGGTTTATATGTGTGAGTAATTCCGTCAAAAGTCAGCAGTACACAAGAACATGTTTAAGAACATTTCACAGTCATTAGTTAATATGTGATATTAATTATGTCAAATGTCAGCAGTATACAAGAACATGTTTAAGGGCATATCACAGTCTCAGGTTTATATGTTTGAGTAATTCCGTCAAAAGTCAGCAGTACACAAGAACATGTTTAAGAACATTTCACAGTCACAGGCTTATATGCGTGAGTAATTCTGTCAAACATCAGCAGTATACAAGAACACGTTTAAGGGCAATTCCTAGTCAACAGTTAATATGTGCGAGTAATTCTGTGAAATGTCAGCAGTATACAAGAACATGTTTAAGGCCTATTCACAGTCACAGGTATAAATATGTGCGTAATTCTGTCAAATGTCAGCAGTATATAAGACAATGTTTAAGGGCATTTCACAGTCACAGGTTTATATATGCGAGTAATTCTGTCAAATGTCAGCAGTACACAAGAACATGTTTAAGGGTAATTCACAGTGACAAGTTTATATGTCTGAGTAATTCTGTCAAATGTCAGCAGTATACAAGAACACGTTTAAGGGAAATTCACAGTCACTAGTTAATATGTATTATTAATTATGTCAAATGTCAGCAGTATACAAGAACATGTTTAAGGGCAATTCACAGTCACAAGTTTATATGTGTGAGTAATTCTGTCAAATGTCAGCAGTATACAAGAACATGTTTAAGGGCAATTGACAGTCACAGGTTTATATGTGAGAGTAATTCTGTCAAATGTCAGCAGTATACAAGATCATGTTTAAGTGCAATTGACAGTCACAGTTTTATATGTGAGAGTAATTCTGTCAAATGTCAGCAGTATACAAGAACATGTTTAAGAGCAATTTACAGTCTCAGGTTTATATGTGTGAGTAATTCTGTCAAATGTCAGCAGTATACAAGAGCATGTTTAAGAACAATTTACAGTCTCAGGTTTATATGTGTGAGTAATTCTGTCAAATGTCAGCAGTATACAAGAACATGTTTAAGGGCAATTCACAGTCACAAGTTTATATGTGTGAGTAATTCTGTCAAATGTCAGCAGTATACAAGAACATGTTTAAGGGCAACTCACAGTCATTAGTTAATATGTGTTATTAATTATGTCAAATGTCAGCAGTATACAAGAACATGTTTGAGGGCATTTCACAGTCATTAGTTAATATGTGATATTAATTATGTCAAATGTCAGCAGATTACAAGAACATGTTTAAGGGCAATTCACAGTCACTAGTTAATATGTGATATTAATTATGTCAAATGTCAGCAGTATACAAGAACATGTTTAAGGGCAATTCCTAGTCAACAGCTAATATGTGCGAGTAATTCTGTGAAATGTCAGCAGTACACAAGAACATGTTTAAGGGCAACTCACAGTAACAAGTCTATATGTGTGAGTAATTCTGTCAAATGTCAGCAGTATACAAGAACATGTTTAAGGGCAACTCACAGTAACAAGTCTATATGTGTGAGTAATTCTGTCAAATGTCAGCTGTATACAAGAGCATGTTAAACAGCAATTCACAGTCACTAGTTAATATGTGTTAATGATTCTGTCAAATGTCAGCAGTATACAAGAATATGTTTAAGAAGAATTCACAGTCACAAGATTATATATGTGAGAAATTCTGTCAAATATCAGCAGTATACGAGAACATGTTTAAGAACAATTCACAGTCACAGGTTAGGTGTGTTAGTAATTCTGTCAAATGTCAGCAGTAGAGAAGAACATGTTTGAGGGCAATTCACAGTCTCAGGTTTATATGTGTGAGTAATTCTGTCAAATGTCAGCAGTATACAAGAACATGTTTAAGGGCAATTGACAGTCACAGGTTTATATGTGAGAGTAATTCTGTCAAATGTCAGCAGTATACAAGATCATGTTTAAGGGCAATTGACAGTCAAATTTTAATTGTGAGAGTAATTCTGTCAAATGTCAGCAGTATACAAGAACATGTTTAAGGGCAACTCACAGTCACAGGTTTATATGTGTGAGTAATTCTGTCAAATGTCAGCAGTATACAAGTACATGTTTAAGGGCAATTCACAGTACAGGTTTATATGTGTGAGTAATTCTGTCAAATGTCAGCAGTGTACAAGAAACATGTTTACGGGCAAATGTCAGCAGTATACAAGAACATGTTTAAGAACATTTCAAAGTCACAGGTTTATATGTCTGAGTAATTCTGTCAAATGTCAGCTGTATACAAGAACATGTTTAAGAATATTTCACAGTCACAAGTTTATATGTGTGAGTAATTCTGTCAAATGTCAGCAGTAGACAAGATCATGTTTAAGGGCAATTCACAGTCACAGGTTTATATGTGTGAGTAGTTCTGTCAAATGTCAGCAGTATACAAGAACATGTTTAATGTGAATTGTTCTTAAACATGTTCTTGTATACTGCTGACATTTGACACAATTACTAACACATATATACTTGTGACTGTGAACTGCTCTTAAACATGTTCTTGTATACTGCTGACATTTGACAGAATTACTAACACATATAAACCTGTGACTGTGAATTGTCCTTAAACATGTTCTTGTATACTTTTTACGTTTGACAGAATTGCTAACACATATATACTTGTGGTGTGATTTGCTCTGAAACATGGTCTTGTATACTGCTGATATTTGATGGAATTACTAACACATATAAACCTGTGAGGGTGAATTGTTCTTAAACATGTTCTTCTGTACTACTGACATCTGACAGAATTCCTAAAACATATAAACCTGTGACTGTGAATTTTTCTTAAACATGTTCTTGTATACTGCTCACATTTGACAGAATTACTAACACATATAAACCTATGACTATGAACTGTTCTTAAACATGTTCTTGTATACTGCTGACATTTGACAGAATTACTCACACATATAAGCCTGTGACTGTGAGTTGCTCTAAAACATGTTCTTGTATACTGCTGAATTTGACAGAATTACTAACACATATACACTTGTGACTGTGAAATGTTCTTAAACATGTTCTTGATACTGCTGACATTTGACAGAATTACTCAGACATATAAACTTGTGACTGTGAATTGCCCTTAAACATGTTCTTGTATACTGCTGACATTTGACAGAATTACTCAGACATATAAACTTGTGACTGTGAATTGCCCTTAAACATGTTCTTGTATACTGCTGACATTTGATATAATTAATAACACATTTTAACTAGTGACTGTGAATTGCCCTTAAACGTGTTCTTGTATACTGCTGACATTTGACAGAATTACTCAGACATATAAACTTGTGACTGTGAATTGCCCTTAAACATGTTCTTGTATACTGCTGACATTTGACATAATTAATAACACATATTGACTAGTGACTGTGAATTCCCTTAAACGTGTTCTTGTATACTGCTGACATTTGACAGAATTACTCAGACATATAAACTTGTGACTGTGAATTGCCCTTAAACATGTTCTTGTGTACAGCTGACATTTGACAGAATTAATCTCACATATAAAATTGTGACTGTGAAATGTTCTTAAAGATGTTCTTGTATGCAGTTAACATTTGACAGAATTACTCACACATATAAATCTGTGACTGTGAAATGTTCTTAAACATGTTCTTGTATACTGCTGACATTTGACAGAATTACTCAGACATATAAACCCGTGACTGTGAATTGCCCTTAAACATGTTGTCTACTGCTGACATTTGACAGAATTACTCACACATATAAACATGTGACTGTGAATTGTTCTTAAACATGTTCTTGTATACTGCTGACATCTGACAGAATTACTCACACATATAAACCTGCCACTGTGAATTGTTCTTAAACATGTTCTTGTATACTGCTGACTTTTGACAGAATTACTCACACATATAAACCTGTGACTGTGAATTGCTATGAAACATGTTCTTGTATACTGCTGACATTTGACAGAATTACTAGCATATATTAAACTGTGACTGTGAATTGTTCCTTAACATGTTCCTGTATACTGCTAAATTTGACAGAATTACTCACGCATATTAACTGGTGACTGCGAATTGTTCTTAAATATGTTCTTGATTACTGCTGACATTTGACAGAATTACTCACACATAGAAACCTGTGACTGTGAATTATCCTTAAACATGTTCTTGTATACTGCTGAATTTGACAGAATTACTAACACATATAAACTTGTGACTGTGAAATGTTCTTAAACATGTTGTTGTATACTGCTGACATTTGACAGAATTACTCACACATATTAACCTGTGACTGTGAATTGCTCTTAAACATGTGCTTGAGTACTGCTGACATTTGACACAATTACTCACACGTATTAACCTGTGAATGTGAATTGCTTTTAAACATGTGCTTGAGTAGTGCTGACATTTGACAGAATTACTCACACATAGAAACCTGTGACTGTGAATTGCCCTTAAACATGTTCTTGTATACTGCTGACATTTGACAGAAATACTAACACATATATACTTGTGACTGTGAATTGCTCTTAAACATGCTCTTGTATACTGCTGAGATTTGACAGTATTACTCAGACATATAAACCTGTGATTGTGAATTGTTCTTAAACATGTTCTTATATACTGCTGACATTTGACAGAATTACGCACATATATAATCTTGTGACTGTGAATTGTTCTTAAACATGTTCTTGTATACTACTGACATTTGGCAGAATTACTCACACAAATAAACCTGTGACTGTGAATTGCCCTTAAACATGTTCTTGTATACAGCTGACATTTGACAGAATTACTCACACATATAAACCTGTGACTGTGAATTGCGCTTAAACATGTTCTTGTATACTGCTGACAATTGACAGAATTGCTAACGCATATAAACTTGTGACTGTGAATTACCCTTAAACATGTTCTTGTATACTGCTGACATTCGAAAGAATTACTAACACATATAAACTTGTGACTGTGAAATGTTCTTAAACATGTTCTTGTATACTGCTGAATTTGACAGAATTACTAACACATATTTACTTGTGACTGTGAAATGTTCTTAAACATGTTCTTGTATACTGCTGACATTTGACAGAATTACTAACACATATAAACTTGTGACTGTGAAATGTTCTTAAACATGTTCTTGTATACTGCTGAATTTGACAGAATTATTAACACATATAAACTTGTGACTGTGAAATGTTCTTAAACATGTTCTTGTATACTGCTGACATTTGACAGAATTATTAACACATATAAACTTGTGAATGTGAAATGTTCTTAAACATGTTCTTGTATACTGCTGAATTTGACAGAATTACTAACACATATAAACTTGTGACTGTGAAATGTTCTTAAACATGTTCTTGTATACTGCTGAATTTGACAGAATTGCTAACGCAATTAAACTTGTGACTGTGAATTACCCTTAAACATGTTCTTGTATACTGCTGACATTTGACAGAATTACTAACACATATAAACCTGTGACTGTGAATTGTTCTTAAACATCTTCTTGTATACAGCTGACATTTAGCAGAATTATTAACACATATAAACTTGTGACTGTGAAATGTTCCCTAAACATGTTCTTGTATACTGCTGAATTTGACAGAATTACTAACACATATAAACTTGTGACTGTGAAATGTTCTTAAACATGTTCTTGTATACTGCTGAATTTGACAGAATTGCTAACGCATATAAACTTGTGACTGTGAATTGCCCTTGAACATGTTCTTGTATACTGCTGACATTTGACAGAATTACTCACACATATAAACCTGTGACTGCGAGTTACCCTTAAACATGTTCTTGTATACTGCTGACATTTGACAGAATTACTCACATATTTAAACATATTTACACATATTTACACATATTAACCTGAGACTGTAAATTGCTCTTAAACATGCTCTTGTATACTGCTGCCATTTGACAGAATTACTCACACATATAGACCTGAGACTGTAAATTGCTCTTAAACATGCTCTTGTATACTGCTGACATTTGACAGAATTACTCACACATATAAACCTGGGACTGTGAAATGCCCTTAAACATGTTCTTGTATACTGCTGACAGTTGACAGAATTACTCACACATATAAACCTGAGACTGTAAATTGCTCTTAAACATGTTCTTGTATACTGCTGACATTTGACAGAATTACTCACACATATAAACCTGGGACTGTGAAATGCCCTTAAACATGTTCTTGTATACTGCTGACATTTGACAGAATTACTCACACATATAAACCTGAGACTGTAAATTGCTCTTAAACATGTTTTTGTATACTGCTGATATTTGACAGAATTACTCACACATATAAACCTGAGACTGTAAATTGCTCTTAAACATGCTCTTGTATACTGCTGACATTTGACAGAATTACTCACACATATAAACCTGAGACTGTAAATTGCTCTTAAACATGTTCTTGTATACTGCTGACATTAGACAGAATTACTCACACATATAAACCTGGGACTGTGAAATGCCCTTAAACATGTTCTTGTATATGCTGACATTTGACATAATTAATAACACATATTAACTAGTGTCTGTGAATTGCCCTTAAACATGTTCTTGTATACTGCTGACATTTGACAGAATTACTCACACATATAAACCTGGGACTGTGAAATGCCCTTAAACATGTTCTTGTATACTGCTGACATTTGACAGAATTACTCACACATATAAACCTGAGACTGTAAATTGCTCTTAAACATGTACTTCTATACTGCTGACATTTGACAGAATTACTCACACATATAAACCTGGGACTGTGAAATGCCCTTAAACATGTTCTTGTATAGTGCTGACATTTGACATAATTAATAACACATATTAACTAGTGTCTGTGAATTGCCCTTAAACATGTTCTTGTATACTGCTGACATTTGACAGAATTACTCAGACATATAAACCTGTGACTGTAAATTGCCCATAAATATGTTCTTGTATAAAGCTGACATTTGACAGTATTACTCACACATATTAACTGGTGACTGCGAATTGTTCTTAAACATGATCTTGATTACTGCTGACATTTGACAGAATTACTCACACATAGAAACCGGTGACTTTATATTATCTTTAAACATGTTCTTGTATAAAGCTGACATTTGACAGATTTACTCACACATATTAACCTGTGACTGTGAATTACTCTTAAACATGTGCTTGAGTACTGCTGACATTTGACAGAATTACTAACAGATATAAACCTGTGACTGTGAATAGTTCTTAAACATCTTCTTGTATATTGCTGACATTTGACAGAATTACAAACACATATATACTTGTGACTGTGAATTGCTCTTAAACATGCTCTTGTATACTGCTGACATTTGACAGTATTACTCAGACATATAAACCTGTGACTGTAAATTGTCCTTAAACATGTTCTTGTATACTGCTGACATTTGAAAAGTTACTAACACATATATACTTGTGATGTGAATTGCTTAAAACATGTTCTTGTATACTGCTGATATTTGACAGAATTACTAACACATATAAACCTGTGACTGTGAATTGTTCTTAAACATGTTCTTGTATACTGCTGACGTTTGACAGAATTACTAACACATATAAACCTGTGACTGTGAATTGTTTTTAACATGTTCTTGTATACTGCTGACATTAGACAGAATTACTAACAGATATAAACCTGTGACTGTGAATAGTTCTTAAACATGTTCTTGTATATTGCTGACATTTGACAGAATTACTAACACATATATACTTGTGACTGTGAATTGCTCTTAAACATGCTCTTGTATGCTGCTGACATTTGACAGTATTACTCAGACATATAAACCTGTGACTGTGAATTGTTCTTAAACATGTTCTTATATACTACTAACATTTGATAGAATTACTCACACAAATAAACTTGTGACTGTGAATTGTTCTTAAACATGTTCTTATATACTGTTGACATTTGACGGAATTACTAACACACATAACCTGTGACTGTGAATTTTCTTTAAACATGTTCTTGTATACTGCTGACATTTGACAGAATTACTTACACATAAAAACCTGTAACTGTGAATTGTCCTTAATCATGTTCTTGTATACTCCTGACATTTCACAGAATTACTCGCACATATTAACTGGTGACTGGGAATTGCCCTTAAACATGTTCTTGTATACCGCTGACATTTGACAGAATTACTCACATATTTAAACCTGTGACTGTGAATAGGCCTTAAACATGTTCTTGTATACTGCTGACATTTGACAGAATTACTCACATATTTAAACCTGTGACTGTGAATAGGCATTAAACATGTTCTTGTATACTGCTGACATTTGACAGAATTACTCACACATATTTAAACCTGTGACTGTGAATTGCTCTTAAACATGTTCTTGTATACTGCTGACATTTGACAGAATTACTCACATATTTAAACCTGTGACTGTGAATAGGCCTTAAACATGTTCTTGTATACTGCTGACATTTGACAGAATTACTCACATATTTAAACCTGTGACTGTGAATAGGCCTTAAACATGTTCTTGTATACTGCTGACATTTGACAGAATTACTCACACATATAAACCTGTGACTGTGAATTGCTCTTAAAGATATTCTTGTATACTGCTGACATTTGACAGAATTTCTCACAAATATAAACCTGTGACTGTGAAATGTTCTTAAACATGTTCTTGTGTACTGCTGACTTTTGACGGAATTACTCACATATATAAACCTGAGACTGTGAAATGCCCTTAAACATGTTCTCGTATACTGCTGACATTTGACAGAATTACTCACATATTTAAACCTGTGACTGTGAATAGGCCTTAAACATGTTCTTGTATAGTGCTGACATTTGACAGAATTACTCACACATATAAACCTGTGACTGTGAATTGCTCTTAAACATGTTCTTGTATACTGCTGACATTTGACAGAATTACTCACATATTTAAACCTGTGACTGTGAATAGGCCTTAAACATGTTCTTTGTATACTGCTGACATTTGACAGAATTACTCACATATTTAAACCTGTGACTGTGAATAGGCCTTAAACATGTTCTTGTATACTGCTGACATTTGACAGAATTACTCACACATATTTAAACCTGTGACTGTGAATTGCTCTTAAACATGTTCTTGTATACTACTGACATTTGACAGAATTACTCACATATTTAAAACCTGTGTCTGTGAATAGGCCTTAAACATGTTCTTGTATACTGCTGACATTTCACAGAATTACTCACACATATTTAAACCTGTGACTGTGAATTGCTCTTAAACATGTTCTTGTATACTGCTGACATTTGACAAATTTACTCACATATTTAAACCTGTGACTGTGAATAGGCCTTAAACATGTTCTTGTATACTGCTGACATTTGACAGAATTACTCACATATTTAAACCTGTGACTGTGAATAGGCCTTAAACATGTTCTTGTATACTGCTGACATTTGACAGTATTACTCACACATATAAACCTGTGACTGTGAATTGCTCTTAAAGATATTCTTGTATACTGCTGACATTTGACAGAATTTCTCACACATATCAACCTGTGACTGTGAAATGTTCTTAAACATGTTCTTGTGTACTGCTGACTTTTGACGGAATTACTCACACATATAAACCTGAGACTGTGAAATGCCCTTAAACATGTTCTTGTATACTGCTGACATTTAACAGAATTTCTCACACATAGAAACCTGTGACTGTAAATTGTTCTTAAACATGTTCTTGTATACTGCTGACGTTTGACAGAATTACTCACAGATATAAACCTGTGACTCTGAATTGCCCTTAAACATGTTCTTGTATACTGCTGACATTTGTCAGAATTACTCACAGATATAACCCTGTGACTGTGAATTGCCCTTAAGCATGTTCTTGTGTATTGCTGACGTTTGACAGAGTTACTCACAGATATAAACCTGTGACTGTGAGTTGCCATTAAAGATGTTCTTGTATACTGCTGACTTTGACAGAATTACTCACACATAGAAACCTGTGACTGTAAATTGTTCTTAAGCATGTTCTTGTATACTGCTGACATTTCACAGAATTACTAACATATAAACCTGTGACAGTAAATTGTCCTTAAACATGCTCTTGTATACTGCTGACATTTGAAAGAATTACTAACACATATAAACCTGTGACTGTGAATTGTTCTTAAACATGTTCTTGTGTACTGCTGACGTTTGACAGAATTACTCACACATATAAACCTGTGACTGTGAATTGCCCTTAAACATGTTCTTGTATACAGCTGACATTTGACAGAATTACTCACACATATAAACCTGTGACTGTGAATTGCGCTTAAACATGTTCTTGTATACTGCTGACATTTGACAGAATTACTCACACATATAAACTTGTGACTGTGAATTGTTCTTAAACATGTTCTTGTATACTGCTGACTTTTGACGGAATTACTCACACATATAAACCTGTGACTGTGAAATGTTCTTAAACATGTTCTTGTGTACTGCTGACGTTTGACAGAATTACTCAAACATATAAACCTGTGACTGTGAATTGCCCTTAAACATGTTCTTGTCTACTGCTGACATTTGACAGAATTACTCACACATATAAACCTGTGACTGTGAATTGCCCTTAAACATGTTCTTGTATACTGCTGACGTTTGACAGAATTACTCACATATTTAAACCTGTGACTGTGAATAGGCCTTAAACATGTTCTTGTATACTGCTGACATTTGACAGAATTACTCACACATATAAACCTGTGACTGTGAATTGCTCTTAAAGATATTCTTGTATACTGCTGACATTTGACAGAATTTCTCACACATATAAACCTGTGACTGTGAAATGTTCTTAAACATGTTCTTGTGTACTGCTGACTTTTGACGGAATTACTCACACATATAAACCTGAGACTGTGAAATGCCCTTAAACATGTTCTTGTATACTGCTGACATTTGACATAATTAATATCACATATTAACTAATGACTGTGAAATGCCCTTAAACATGTTCCTGTATACTGCTGACATTTGACAGAACTACTCACATATTTAAACCTGTGACTGTGAATAGGCCTTTAACATGTCCTTGTATACTGCTGACATTTCACAGAATTACTCGCACATATTAGCTGTTGACTAGGAATTGCCCTTAAACGTGTTCTTGTATACTGCTGATGTTTGACAGAATTACTCACGCATATAAACCTGTGACTGTTAATTGCTCTTAAACATATTCTTGTATACTTCTGACATTTGACGGAATTTCTAACATATATAATATTGTTACTGTGAATTGTTCTTAAACATGTTCTTGTATACTACTAACATTTGGCAGAATTACTCACGCATATAAACCTGTGACTGTTAATTGCCCTTAAACATGTTCTTGATAACTGCTGACATTTGACAGAATTACTCACGCATATAAACCTGTGACTGTTAATTGCTCTTAAACATATTCTTGTATACTTCTGACATTTGACGGAATTTCTAACATATATAATATTGTTACTGTGAATTGTTCTTAAACATGTTCTTGTATACTAGTGACATTTGACAGAATTTCTCACACATATAAACCTGTGTCTGTGAGTTGCTCTGAAACATGTTCTTGTATACTGCTGACATTTGACAGAATTACTAACGCCTATAAACTTGTGACTGTGAATTGCCCATAAACATGTTCTTGTATACTGCTGACATTTGACAGAATTACTCACACATATAAACCTGTGACTGTGATTTGTTCTGAAACATGTTCATGTATACTGCTGACATTTGACAGAATTACTCACACATATAAACCTGTGACTGTAAAATGTTCTGAAACATGTTCTTGTGTATTGCTGACGTTTGACAGAATTACTCACACATATAAACCTGTGACTGTGATTTGTTCTGAAACATGTTCTTGTATACTGCTGACATTTAACAGAATTACTCACATATATAAACCTGTGACTGTGATTTGCCCTTAAACATGTTCTTGTATACTGCTGACATTTGACAGAATTACTCACACATATAAACCTGTACTGTGAATTGCCCTTAAACATGTTCTTGTCTACTGCTGACATTTGACAGAATTAATCTCACATATAAAACTGTGACTGTGAAATGTTCTTAAAGATGTTCTTGTATACAGTTGACATTTGACAGAATTACTCACACATAAATCTGTGACTGTGAAATGTTCTTAAACATGTTCTTGTATACTGCTGACATTTGACAGAATTACTCAGACATATAAACCCGTGACTGTGAATTGCCCTTAAACATGTTGTCTACTGCTGACATTTGACAGAATTACTCACACATATAAACCTGTCACTGTGAATTGTTCTTAAACATGTTCTTGTATACTGCTGACATCTGACAGAATTACTCACACATATAAACCTGCCACTGTGAATTGTTCTTAAACATGTTCTTGTATACTGCTGACTTTTGACAGAATTACTCACACATATAAACCTGTGACTGTGAAATGTTCTTAAACGTGTTCTTGTATCCTGCTGACATTTGACAGAATTACTCACATATTTAAACCCGTGACTGTGAATAGGCCTTTAACATGTCCTTGTATACTGCTGACATTTCACAGAATTACTCGCACATATTAGCTGTTGACTAGGAATTGCCCTTAAACGTGTTCTTGTATACTGCTGATGTTTGACAGAATTACTCACGCATATAAACCTGTGACTGTTACTTGCTCTTAAACATATTCTTGTATACTTCTGACATTTGACGGAATTTCTAACATATATAATATTGTTACTGTGAATTGTTCTTAAACATGTTCTTGTATACTGCTGATATTTGACAGAATTACTCACACATATAAACCTGTGTCTGTGAGTTGCTCTGAAACATGTTCTTGTATACTGCTGACATTTGACAGAATTACTAACACATATAAACTTGTGACTGTGAATTGCCCATAAACATATTCTTGTATACTGCTGACATTTGACAGAATTACTCACACATATAAACCTGTGTCTGTGAGTTGCTCTGAAACATGTTCTTGTATACTGCTGACATTTGACAGAATTACTCACACATATAAACCTGTGTCTGTGAGTTGCTCTGAAACATGTTCTTGTATACTGCTGACATTTGACAGAATTACTCACACATATAAACCTGTGTCTGTGAGTTGCTCTGAAACATGTTCTTGTATACTGCTGACATTTGACAGAATTACTAACGCCTATAAACTTGTGACTGTGAATTGCCCATAAACATATTCTTGTATACTGCTGACATTTGACAGAATTACTAACACATATAAACCTGTGACTGTGATTTGTTCTGAAACATGTTCTTGTATACTGCTGACATTTGACAGAATTATTAACACATATAAACTTGTGACTGTGAAAAGTTCTTAAACATGTTCTTGTGTACTGCTGAATTTGACAGAATTACTCACACATATAAACCTGTGACTGTGAAATGTTCTTAAACATCTTCTTGTGTACTGCTGACGTTTGACAGAATTACTAACACGTATAAACCTGTGACTGTGAAATGTTCTTAAACATGTTCTTGTGTACTGCTGAAGTTTGACAGAATTACTAACACATATAAACCTGTGACTGTGAAATGTTCTTAAACATGTTCTTGTGTACTGCTGACGTTTGACAGAATTACTCACACATATAAACCTGTGACTGTGAAATGTTCTTAAACATGTTCTTGTGTACTGCTGACGTTTGACAGAATTACTCACACATATAAACCTGTAAACGTGAATTGCCCTTAAACATGTTCTTGTATACTGCTGACATTTGACAGAATTACTCACACATATAAACCTGTAAATGTGAATTGCCCTTAAACATGTTCTTGTATACTGCTGACAATTGACAGAATTACTCACACATATAAACCTGTAAATGTAAATTGCTCTTAAACATGTTCTTGTATACTGCTGACAATTGACAGAATTACTCACACATATAAACTTGTGACTGTGAAATGTTCTTAAACATGCTCTTGTATACATCTGACATTTGACAGAATTACTCACACATATAAACCTGTGACTGTGAAATGTTCTTAAACATGTTCTTGTATACTGCTGACATTTGACAGAATTACTCACACATATAAACCTGTGACTGTGAAATGTTCTTAAACATGTTCTTGTATACAGCTGACATTTGACAGAATTACTCACACATATAAACCTGTGACTGTGAAATGTTCTTAAACATGTTCTTGTATACAGCTGACATTTGACAGAATTACTAACACGTATAAACCTGTGACTGTGAAATGTTCTTAAACATGTTCTTGTGTACTGCTGACGTTTGACAGAATTACTAACACATATAAACCTGTGACTGTGAAATGTTCTTAAACATGTTCTTGTGTACTGCTGACGTTTGACAGAATTACTCACACATATAAACCTGTGACTGTGAAATGTTCTTAAACATGTTCTTGTGTACTGCTGACGTTTGACAGAATTACTCACACATATAAACCTGTAAATGTGAATTGCCCTTAAACATGTTCTTGTATACTGCTGACATTTGACAGAATTACTCACACATATAAACCTGTAAATGTGAATTGCCCTTAAACATGTTCTTGTATACTGCTGACAATTGACAGAATTACTCACACATATAATCCTGTAAATGTAAATTGCTCTTAAACATGTTCTTGTATACTGCTGACAATTGACAGAATTACTCACACATATAAACTTGTGACTGTGAAATGTTCTTAAACATGCTCTTGTATACATCTGACATTTGACAGAATTACTCACACATATAAACCTGTGACTGTGAAATGTTCTTAAACATGTTCTTGTATACTGCTGACATTTGACAGAATTACTCACACATATAAACCTGTGACTGTGAATTGCCCTTAAACATGTTCTTGTCTACTGCTGACATTTGACAGAATTACTCACACATTAAAACTTGTGACTGTGAAATGTTCTTAAACATGTTCTTGTATACAGCTGACATTTGACAGAATTACTCACACATATAAACCTGTGACTGTGAAATGTTCTTAAACATGTTCTTGTATACAGCTGACATTTGACAGAATTACTAACACGTATAAACCTGTGACTGTGAAATGTTCTTAAACATGTTCTTGTGTACTGCTGACGTTTGACAGAATTACTAACACATATAAACCTGTGACTGTGAAATGTTCTTAAACATGTTCTTGTGTACTGCTGACGTTTGACAGAATTACTCACACATATAAACCTGTGACTGTGAAATGTTCTTAAACATGTTCTTGTGTACTGCTGACGTTTGACAGAATTACTCACACATATAAACCTGTAAATGTGAATTGCCCTTAAACATGTTCTTGTATACTGCTGACATTTGACAGAATTACTCACACATATAAACGTGTAAATGTGAATTGCCCTTAAACATGTTCTTGTATACTGCTGACAATTGACAGAATTACTCACACATATAATCCTGTAAATGTAAATTGCTCTTAAACATGTTCTTGTATACTGCTGACAATTGACAGAATTACTCACACATATAAACTTGTGACTGTGAAATGTTCTTAAACATGCTCTTGTATACATCTGACATTTGACAGAATTACTCACACATATAATCCTGTAAATGTAAATTGCTCTTAAACATGTTCTTGTATACTGCTGACAATTGACAGAATTACTCACACATATAAACTTGTGACTGTGAAATGTTCTTAAACATGTTCTTGTATACAGCTGACATTTGACAGAATTACTCACACATATAAACCTGATGACTGTGAAATGTTCTTAAACGTGTTCTTGTATACTGCTGACATTTGAGAGAATTATTAACACATATAAACTTGTGACTGTGAAATGTTCTTAAACATGTTCTTATATACTGCTGACGTTTGACAGAATTATTAACACATATAAACTTGTGACTGTGAAATGTTCTTAAACATGTTCTTATATACTGCTGACGTTTGACAGAATTACTCACACATATAAACCTGTGACTGTGAAATGTTCTTAAACGTGTTCTTGTGTACTGCTGACGTTTGACAGAATTACTCACACATATAAACCTGTGACTGTGAAATACCCTTAAACATGTTCTTGTATACAGCTGACATTTGACAGAATTACTCACACATATAAACCTGTGACTGTGAATTGCGCTTAAACATGTTCTTGTATACTGCTGACATTTGACAGAATTACTAACACATATATACTTGTGACTGTGAATTGCTCTTAAACATGTTCTTGTATACTGCTGACATTTGACAGAATTACTAACACATATAAACCTGTGACTGTGAATTGCGCTTAAACATGTTCTTGTTTACTGCTGACATTTGACAGAATTACTAACACATATATACTTGTGACTGTGAATTGCTCTTAAACGTGTTCTTGTATACTGCTGACATTTGACAGAATTATTAACACATATAAACTTGTGACTGTGAAATGTTCCTAAACATGTTCTTATATACTGCTGAATTTGACAGAATTACTCACACATATAAACCTGTGACTGTGAAATGTTCTTAAACATGTTCTTGTGTACTGCTTACGTTTGACAGAATTACTCACACATATAAACCTGTGACTGTGAATTGCCCTTAAACATGTTCTTGTATACAGCTGACATTTGACAGAATTACTCACACATATAAACCTGTGACTGTGAATTGCGCTTAAACATGTTCTTGTATACTGCTGACATTTGACAGAATTACTAACACATATATACTTGTGACTGTGAATTGCTCTTAAACATGTTCTTGTATACTGCTGACATTTGACAGAATTACTAACACATATATACTTGTGACTGTGAATTGCTCTTAAACATGTTCTTGTATACTGCAGACATTTGACAGAATTACTAACACATATAAACCTATGACTGTAAATTGTCCTTAAACATGTTGTTGTATACTGCTGACATTTGACAGAATTACTAACACATATATACTTGTGATGTGAATTGCTCTTAAACATGTTCTTGTATACTGCTGACATTTGACAGAATTACTAACACATATATACTTGTGACTGTGAATTGCTCTTAAACATGTTGTTGTATACTGCTGACATTTGACAGAATTACCAACACATATATACTTGTGACTGTGAATTGCTCTTAAACATGTTCTTGTATACTGCAGACATTTGACAGAATTACTAACACATATAAACCTATGACTGTAAATTGTCCTTAAACATGTTGTTGTATACTGCTGACATTTGACAGAATTACTAACACATATATACTTGTGATGTGAATTGCTGTTAAACATGTTCTTGTATACTGCTGAATTTGACAGAATTACTAACACATATAAACTTGTGACTGTGAAATGTTCTTAAACATGTTCTTGTATACTGCTGAATTTGACAGAATTGCTAACGCAATTAAACTTGTGACTGTGAATTACCCTTAAACATGTTCTTGTATACTGCTGACATTTGACAGAATTACTAACACATATAAACCTGTGACTGTGAATTGTTCTTAAACATCTTCTTGTATACAGCTGACATTTAGCAGAATTATTAACACATATAAACTTGTGACTGTGAAATGTTCCTTAAACATGTTCTTGTATACTGCTGAATTTGACAGAATTACTAACACATATAAACTTGTGACTGTGAAATGTTCTTAAACATGTTCTTGTATACTGCTGAATTTGACAGAATTGCTAACGCATATAAACTTGTGACTGTGAATTGCCCTTGAACATGTTCTTGTATACTGCTGACATTTGACAGAATTACTCACACATATAAACCTGTGACTGCGAGTTACCCTTAAACATGTTCTTGTATACTGCTGACATTTGACAGAATTACTCACATATTTAAACATATTTACACATATTTACACATATTAACCTGAGACTGTAAATTGCTCTTAAACATGCTCTTGTATACTGCTGCCATTTGACAGAATTACTCACACATATAGACCTGAGACTGTAAATTGCTCTTAAACATGCTCTTATATACTGCTGACATTTGACAGAATTACTCACACATATAAACCTGGGACTGTGAAATGCCCTTAAACATGTTCTTGTATACTGCTGACAGTTGACAGAATTACTCACACATATAAACCTGAGACTGTAAATTGCTCTTAAACATGTTCTTGTATACTGCTGACATTTGACAGAATTACTCACACATATAAACCTGGGACTGTGAAATGCCCTTAAACATGTTCTTGTATACTGCTGACATTTGACAGAATTACTCACACATATAAACCTGAGACTGTAAATTGCTCTTAAACATGTTCTTGTATACTGCTGATATTTGACAGAATTACTCACACATATAAACCTGAGACTGTAAATTGCTCTTAAACATGCTCTTGTATACTGCTGACATTTGACAGAATTACTCACACATATAAACCTGAGACTGTAAATTGCTCTTAAACATGTTCTTGTATACTGCTGACATTAGACAGAATTACTCACACATATAAACCTGGGACTGTGAAATGCCCTTAAACATGTTCTTGTATATGCTGACATTTGACATAATTAATAACACATATTAACTAGTGTCTGTGAATTGCCCTTAAACATGTTCTTGTATACTGCTGACATTTGACAGAATTACTCACACATATAAACCTGGGACTGTGAAATGCCCTTAAACATGTTCTTGTATACTGCTGACATTTGACAGAATTACTCACACATATAAACCTGAGACTGTAAATTGCTCTTAAACATGTACTTCTATACTGCTGACATTTGACAGAATTACTCACACATATAAACCTGGGACTGTGAAATGCCCTTAAACATGTTCTTGTATAGTGCTGACATTTGACATAATTAATAACACATATTAACTAGTGTCTGTGAATTGCCCTTAAACATGTTCTTGTATACTGCTGACATTTGACAGAATTACTCAGACATATAAACCTGTGACTGTAAATTGCCCATAAATATGTTCTTGTATAAAGCTGACATTTGACAGTATTACTCACACATATTAACTGGTGACTGCGAATTGTTCTTAAACATGTTCTTGATTACTGCTGACATTTGACAGAATTACTCACACATAGAAACCGGTGACTTTATATTATCTTTAAACATGTTCTTGTATAAAGCTGACATTTGACAGATTTACTCACACATATTAACCTGTGACTGTGAATTACTCTTAAACATGTGCTTGAGTACTGCTGACATTTGACAGAATTACTAACAGATATAAACCTGTGACTGTGAATAGTTCTTAAACATCTTCTTGTATATTGCTGACATTTGACAGAATTACAAACACATATATACTTGTGACTGTGAATTGCTCTTAAACATGCTCTTGTATACTGCTGACATTTGACAGTATTACTCAGACATATAAACCTGTGACTGTAAATTGTCCTTAAACATGTTCTTGTATACTGCTGACATTTGAAAAGTTACTAACACATATATACTTGTGATGTGAATTGCTTAAAACATGTTCTTGTATACTGCTGATATTTGACAGAATTACTAACACATATAAACCTGTGACTGTGAATTGTTCTTAAACATGTTCTTGTATACTGCTGACGTTTGACAGAATTACTAACACATATAAACCTGTGACTGTGAATTGTTTTTAACATGTTCTTGTATACTGCTGACATTAGACAGAATTACTAACAGATATAAACCTGTGACTGTGAATAGTTCTTAAACATGTTCTTGTATATTGCTGACATTTGACAGAATTACTAACACATATATACTTGTGACTGTGAATTGCTCTTAAACATGCTCTTGTATGCTGCTGACATTTGACAGTATTACTCAGACATATAAACCTGTGACTGTGAATTGTTCTTAAACATGTTCTTATATACTACTAACATTTGATAGAATTACTCACACAAATAAACTTGTGACTGTGAATTGTTCTTAAACATGTTCTTATATACTGTTGACATTTGACGGAATTACTAACACACATAACCTGTGACTGTGAATTTTCTTTAAACATGTTCTTGTATACTGCTGACATTTGACAGAATTACTTACACATAAAAACCTGTAACTGTGAATTGTCCTTAATCATGTTCTTGTATACTCCTGACATTTCACAGAATTACTCGCACATATTAACTGGTGACTGGGAATTGCCCTTAAACATGTTCTTGTATACCGCTGACATTTGACAGAATTACTCACATATTTAAACCTGTGACTGTGAATAGGCCTTAAACATGTTCTTGTATACTGCTGACATTTGACAGAATTACTCACATATTTAAACCTGTGACTGTGAATAGGCATTAAACATGTTCTTGTATACTGCTGACATTTGACAGAATTACTCACACATATTTAAACCTGTGACTGTGAATTGCTCTTAAACATGTTCTTGTATACTGCTGACATTTGACAGAATTAATCACATATTTAAACCTGTGACTGTGAATAGGCCTTAAACATGTTCTTGTATACTGCTGACATTTGACAGAATTACTCACATATTTAAACCTGTGACTGTGAATAGGCCTTAAACATGTTCTTGTATACTGCTGACATTTGACAGAATTACTCACACATATAAACCTGTGACTGTGAATTGCTCTTAAAGATATTCTTGTATACTGCTGACATTTGACAGAATTTCTCACAAATATAAACCTGTGACTGTGAAATGTTCTTAAACATGTTCTTGTGTACTGCTGACTTTTGACGGAATTACTCACATATATAAACCTGAGACTGTGAAATG
This sequence comes from Deroplatys truncata, assembly GCA_030765065.1. Classification (NCBI taxonomy): domain Eukaryota; kingdom Metazoa; phylum Arthropoda; class Insecta; order Mantodea; family Mantidae; genus Deroplatys; species Deroplatys truncata. The sequence continues at coordinate 213,652,428 of CM060988.1, read as the reverse complement.
CCCTTAAACATGTTCTCGTATACTGCTGACATTTGACAGAATTACTCACATATTTAAACCTGTGACTGTGAATAGGCCTTAAACATGTTCTTGTATAGTGCTGACATTTGACAGAATTACTCACACATATAAACCTGTGACTGTGAATTGCTCTTAAACATGTTCTTGTATACTGCTGACATTTGACAGAATTACTCACATATTTAAACCTGTGACTGTGAATAGGCCTTAAACATGTTCTTTGTATACTGCTGACATTTGACAGAATTACTCACATATTTAAACCTGTGACTGTGAATAGGCCTTAAACATGTTCTTGTATACTGCTGACATTTGACAGAATTACTCACACATATTTAAACCTGTGACTGTGAATTGCTCTTAAACATGTTCTTGTATACTACTGACATTTGACAGAATTACTCACATATTTAAAACCTGTGTCTGTGAATAGGCCTTAAACATGTTCTTGTATACTGCTGACATTTCACAGAATTACTCACACATATTTAAACCTGTGACTGTGAATTGCTCTTAAACATGTTCTTGTATACTGCTGACATTTGACAAATTTACTCACATATTTAAACCTGTGACTGTGAATAGGCCTTAAACATGTTCTTGTATACTGCTGACATTTGACAGAATTACTCACATATTTAAACCTGTGACTGTGAATAGGCCTTAAACATGTTCTTGTATACTGCTGACATTTGACAGTATTACTCACACATATAAACCTGTGACTGTGAATTGCTCTTAAAGATATTCTTGTATACTGCTGACATTTGACAGAATTTCTCACACATATCAACCTGTGACTGTGAAATGTTCTTAAACATGTTCTTGTGTACTGCTGACTTTTGACGGAATTACTCACACATATAAACCTGAGACTGTGAAATGCCCTTAAACATGTTCTTGTATACTGCTGACATTTAACAGAATTTCTCACACATAGAAACCTGTGACTGTAAATTGTTCTTAAACATGTTCTTGTATACTGCTGACGTTTGACAGAATTACTCACAGATATAAACCTGTGACTCTGAATTGCCCTTAAACATGTTCTTGTATACTGCTGACATTTGTCAGAATTACTCACAGATATAACCCTGTGACTGTGAATTGCCCTTAAGCATGTTCTTGTGTATTGCTGACGTTTGACAGAATTACTCACAGATATAAACCTGTGACTGTGAGTTGCCATTAAAGATGTTCTTGTATACTGCTGACTTTGACAGAATTACTCACACATAGAAACCTGTGACTGTAAATTGTTCTTAAGCATGTTCTTGTATACTGCTGACATTTCACAGAATTACTAACATATAAACCTGTGACAGTAAATTGTCCTTAAACATGCTCTTGTATACTGCTGACATTTGAAAGAATTACTAACACATATAAACCTGTGACTGTGAATTGTTCTTAAACATGTTCTTGTGTACTGCTGACGTTTGACAGAATTACTCACACATATAAACCTGTGACTGTGAATTGCCCTTAAACATGTTCTTGTATACAGCTGACATTTGACAGAATTACTCACACATATAAACCTGTGACTGTGAATTGCGCTTAAACATGTTCTTGTATACTGCTGACATTTGACAGAATTACTCACACATATAAACTTGTGACTGTGAATTGTTCTTAAACATGTTCTTGTATACTGCTGACTTTTGACGGAATTACTCACACATATAAACCTGTGACTGTGAAATGTTCTTAAACATGTTCTTGTGTACTGCTGACGTTTGACAGAATTACTCAAACATATAAACCTGTGACTGTGAATTGCCCTTAAACATGTTCTTGTCTACTGCTGACATTTGACAGAATTACTCACACATATAAACCTGTGACTGTGAATTGCCCTTAAACATGTTCTTGTATACTGCTGACGTTTGACAGAATTACTCACATATTTAAACCTGTGACTGTGAATAGGCCTTAAACATGTTCTTGTATACTGCTGACATTTGACAGAATTACTCACACATATAAACCTGTGACTGTGAATTGCTCTTAAAGATATTCTTGTATACTGCTGACATTTGACAGAATTTCTCACACATATAAACCTGTGACTGTGAAATGTTCTTAAACATGTTCTTGTGTACTGCTGACTTTTGACGGAATTACTCACACATATAAACCTGAGACTGTGAAATGCCCTTAAACATGTTCTTGTATACTGCTGACATTTGACATAATTAATATCACATATTAACTAATGACTGTGAAATGCCCTTAAACATGTTCCTGTATACTGCTGACATTTGACAGAACTACTCACATATTTAAACCTGTGACTGTGAATAGGCCTTTAACATGTCCTTGTATACTGCTGACATTTCACAGAATTACTCGCACATATTAGCTGTTGACTAGGAATTGCCCTTAAACGTGTTCTTGTATACTGCTGATGTTTGACAGAATTACTCACGCATATAAACCTGTGACTGTTAATTGCTCTTAAACATATTCTTGTATACTTCTGACATTTGACGGAATTTCTAACATATATAATATTGTTACTGTGAATTGTTCTTAAACATGTTCTTGTATACTACTAACATTTGGCAGAATTACTCACGCATATAAACCTGTGACTGTTAATTGCCCTTAAACATGTTCTTGATAACTGCTGACATTTGACAGAATTACTCACGCATATAAACCTGTGACTGTTAATTGCTCTTAAACATATTCTTGTATACTTCTGACATTTGACGGAATTTCTAACATATATAATATTGTTACTGTGAATTGTTCTTAAACATGTTCTTGTATACTAGTGACATTTGACAGAATTTCTCACACATATAAACCTGTGTCTGTGAGTTGCTCTGAAACATGTTCTTGTATACTGCTGACATTTGACAGAATTACTAACGCCTATAAACTTGTGACTGTGAATTGCCCATAAACATGTTCTTGTATACTGCTGACATTTGACAGAATTACTCACACATATAAACCTGTGACTGTGATTTGTTCTGAAACATGTTCATGTATACTGCTGACATTTGACAGAATTACTCACACATATAAACCTGTGACTGTAAAATGTTCTGAAACATGTTCTTGTGTATTGCTGACGTTTGACAGAATTACTCACACATATAAACCTGTGACTGTGATTTGTTCTGAAACATGTTCTTGTATACTGCTGACATTTAACAGAATTACTCACATATATAAACCTGTGACTGTGATTTGCCCTTAAACATGTTCTTGTATACTGCTGACATTTGACAGAATTACTCACACATATAAACCTGTACTGTGAATTGCCCTTAAACATGTTCTTGTCTACTGCTGACATTTGACAGAATTAATCTCACATATAAAACTGTGACTGTGAAATGTTCTTAAAGATGTTCTTGTATACAGTTGACATTTGACAGAATTACTCACACATAAATCTGTGACTGTGAAATGTTCTTAAACATGTTCTTGTATACTGCTGACATTTGACAGAATTACTCAGACATATAAACCCGTGACTGTGAATTGCCCTTAAACATGTTGTCTACTGCTGACATTTGACAGAATTACTCACACATATAAACCTGTCACTGTGAATTGTTCTTAAACATGTTCTTGTATACTGCTGACATCTGACAGAATTACTCACACATATAAACCTGCCACTGTGAATTGTTCTTAAACATGTTCTTGTATACTGCTGACTTTTGACAGAATTACTCACACATATAAACCTGTGACTGTGAAATGTTCTTAAACGTGTTCTTGTATACTGCTGACATTTGACAGAATTACTCACATATTTAAACCCGTGACTGTGAATAGGCCTTTAACATGTCCTTGTATACTGCTGACATTTCACAGAATTACTCGCACATATTAGCTGTTGACTAGGAATTGCCCTTAAACGTGTTCTTGTATACTGCTGATGTTTGACAGAATTACTCACGCATATAAACCTGTGACTGTTACTTGCTCTTAAACATATTCTTGTATACTTCTGACATTTGACGGAATTTCTAACATATATAATATTGTTACTGTGAATTGTTCTTAAACATGTTCTTGTATACTGCTGATATTTGACAGAATTACTCACACATATAAACCTGTGTCTGTGAGTTGCTCTGAAACATGTTCTTGTATACTGCTGACATTTGACAGAATTACTAACACATATAAACTTGTGACTGTGAATTGCCCATAAACATATTCTTGTATACTGCTGACATTTGACAGAATTACTCACACATATAAACCTGTGTCTGTGAGTTGCTCTGAAACATGTTCTTGTATACTGCTGACATTTGACAGAATTACTCACACATATAAACCTGTGTCTGTGAGTTGCTCTGAAACATGTTCTTGTATACTGCTGACATTTGACAGAATTACTCACACATATAAACCTGTGTCTGTGAGTTGCTCTGAAACATGTTCTTGTATACTGCTGACATTTGACAGAATTACTAACGCCTATAAACTTGTGACTGTGAATTGCCCATAAACATATTCTTGTATACTGCTGACATTTGACAGAATTACTAACACATATAAACCTGTGACTGTGATTTGTTCTGAAACATGTTCTTGTATACTGCTGACATTTGACAGAATTATTAACACATATAAACTTGTGACTGTGAAAAGTTCTTAAACATGTTCTTGTGTACTGCTGAATTTGACAGAATTACTCACACATATAAACCTGTGACTGTGAAATGTTCTTAAACATCTTCTTGTGTACTGCTGACGTTTGACAGAATTACTAACACGTATAAACCTGTGACTGTGAAATGTTCTTAAACATGTTCTTGTGTACTGCTGAAGTTTGACAGAATTACTAACACATATAAACCTGTGACTGTGAAATGTTCTTAAACATGTTCTTGTGTACTGCTGACGTTTGACAGAATTACTCACACATATAAACCTGTGACTGTGAAATGTTCTTAAACATGTTCTTGTGTACTGCTGACGTTTGACAGAATTACTCACACATATAAACCTGTAAACGTGAATTGCCCTTAAACATGTTCTTGTATACTGCTGACATTTGACAGAATTACTCACACATATAAACCTGTAAATGTGAATTGCCCTTAAACATGTTCTTGTATACTGCTGACAATTGACAGAATTACTCACACATATAAACCTGTAAATGTAAATTGCTCTTAAACATGTTCTTGTATACTGCTGACAATTGACAGAATTACTCACACATATAAACTTGTGACTGTGAAATGTTCTTAAACATGCTCTTGTATACATCTGACATTTGACAGAATTACTCACACATATAAACCTGTGACTGTGAAATGTTCTTAAACATGTTCATGTATACTGCTGACATTTGACAGAATTACTCACACATATAAACCTGTGACTGTGAAATGTTCTTAAACATGTTCTTGTATACAGCTGACATTTGACAGAATTACTCACACATATAAACCTGTGACTGTGAAATGTTCTTAAACATGTTCTTGTATACAGCTGACATTTGACAGAATTACTAACACGTATAAACCTGTGACTGTGAAATGTTCTTAAACATGTTCTTGTGTACTGCTGACGTTTGACAGAATTACTAACACATATAAACCTGTGACTGTGAAATGTTCTTAAACATGTTCTTGTGTACTGCTGACGTTTGACAGAATTACTCACACATATAAACCTGTGACTGTGAAATGTTCTTAAACATGTTCTTGTGTACTGCTGACGTTTGACAGAATTACTCACACATATAAACCTGTAAATGTGAATTGCCCTTAAACATGTTCTTGTATACTTCTGACATTTGACAGAATTACTCACACATATAAACCTGTAAATGTGAATTGCCCTTAAACATGTTCTTGTATACTGCTGACAATTGACAGAATTACTCACACATATAATCCTGTAAATGTAAATTGCTCTTAAACATGTTCTTGTATACTGCTGACAATTGACAGAATTACTCACACATATAAACTTGTGACTGTGAAATGTTCTTAAACATGCTCTTGTATACATCTGACATTTGACAGAATTACTCACACATATAATCCTGTAAATGTAAATTGCCCTTAAACATGTTCTTGTCTACTGCTGACATTTGACAGAATTACTCACACATTAAAACTTGTGACTGTGAAATGTTCTTAAACATGTTCTTGTATACAGCTGACATTTGACAGAATTACTCACACATATAAACCTGATGACTGTGAAATGTTCTTAAACGTGTTCTTGTATACTGCTGACATTTGAGAGAATTATTAACACATATAAACTTGTGACTGTGAAATGTTCTTAAACATGTTCTTATATACTGCTGACGTTTGACAGAATTATTAACACATATAAACTTGTGACTGTGAAATGTTCTTAAACATGTTCTTATATACTGCTGACGTTTGACAGAATTACTCACACATATAAACCTGTGACTGTGAAATGTTCTTAAACGTGTTCTTGTGTACTGCTGACGTTTGACAGAATTACTCACACATATAAACCTGTGACTGTGAAATACCCTTAAACATGTTCTTGTATACAGCTGACATTTGACAGAATTACTCACACATATAAACCTGTGACTGTGAATTGCGCTTAAACATGTTCTTGTATACTGCTGACATTTGACAGAATTACTAACACATATATACTTGTGACTGTGAATTGCTCTTAAACATGTTCTTGTATACTGCTGACATTTGACAGAATTACTAACACATATAAACCTGTGACTGTGAATTGCGCTTAAACATGTTCTTGTTTACTGCTGACATTTGACAGAATTACTAACACATATATACTTGTGACTGTGAATTGCTCTTAAACGTGTTCTTGTATACTGCTGACATTTGACAGAATTATTAACACATATAAACTTGTGACTGTGAAATGTTCCTAAACATGTTCTTATATACTGCTGAATTTGACAGAATTACTCACACATATAAACCTGTGACTGTGAAATGTTCTTAAACATGTTCTTGTGTACTGCTTACGTTTGACAGAATTACTCACACATATAAACCTGTGACTGTGAATTGCCCTTAAACATGTTCTTGTATACAGCTGACATTTGACAGAATTACTCACACATATAAACCTGTGACTGTGAATTGCGCTTAAACATGTTCTTGTATACTGCTGACATTTGACAGAATTACTAACACATATATACTTGTGACTGTGAATTGCTCTTAAACATGTTCTTGTATACTGCTGACATTTGACAGAATTACTAACACATATATACTTGTGACTGTGAATTGCTCTTAAACATGTTCTTGTATACTGCAGACATTTGACAGAATTACTAACACATATAAACCTATGACTGTAAATTGTCCTTAAACATGTTGTTGTATACTGCTGACATTTGACAGAATTACTAACACATATATACTTGTGATGTGAATTGCTCTTAAACATGTTCTTGTATACTGCTGACATTTGACAGAATTACTAACACATATATACTTGTGACTGTGAATTGCTCTTAAACATGTTGTTGTATACTGCTGACATTTGACAGAATTACCAACACATATATACTTGTGACTGTGAATTGCTCTTAAACATGTTCTTGTATACTGCAGACATTTGACAGAATTACTAACACATATAAACCTATGACTGTAAATTGTCCTTAAACATGTTGTTGTATACTGCTGACATTTGACAGAATTACTAACACATATATACTTGTGATGTGAATTGCTGTTAAACATGTTCTTGTATACTGCTGACATTTGACAGAATTACTCACACATATAAACCTGTGACTGTGAATTGCTCTTAAACATGTTCTTGTATACTGCTGACATTTGACAGAATTACTCACACATATAAACTTGTGACTGTGAATTGTTCTTAAACATGTTCTTGTATACTGCTGACTTTTGACGGAATTACTCACACATATAAACCTGTGACTGTGAAATGTTCTTAAACATGTTCTTGTGTACTGCTGACGTTTGACAGAATTACTCACACATATAAACCTGTGACTGTGAATTGCCCTTAAACATGTTCTTGTCTACTGCTGACATTTGACAGAATTACTCACACATATAAACCTGTGACTGTGAATTGCCCTTAAACATGTTCTTGTATACTGCTGACGTTTGACAGAATTACTCACACATATAAACCTGTGACTGTGAGTTGCCCTTAAACATGTTCTTGTATACTGCTGACATTTGACAGAATTACTCACACATATAAACCTGTAAATGTGAATTGCCCTTAAACATGTTCTTGTATACTGCTGACAATTGACAGAATTACTCACATATATATAAACTTGTGACTGTGAAATGTTCTTAAACATGCTCTTGTATACATCTGACATTCGACAGAATTACTCACACATATAAACCTGTGACTGTGAAATGTTCTTAAACATGTTCTTGTATACTGCTGACATTTGACAGAATTACTCACACATATAAACCTGTGACTGTGAATTGCCCTTAAACATGTTCTTGTCTACTGCTGACATTTGACAGAATTACTCACACATTAAAACTTGTGACTGTGAAATGTTCTTAAAGATGTTCTTGTCTACTGCTGACATTTGACAGAATTACTCACACATATAAACCTGTGACTGTGAAATGTTCTTAAACGTGTTCTTGTATACTGCTGATGTTTGACAGAGTTACTAACACATATAAACCTGTGACTGTGAATTTTTCTAAAACATGTTCTTGTATACTGCTGACATTTGACAGAATTATTAACACAAATAAACTTGTGACTGTGAAATGTTCTTAAACGTGTTCTTGTATACTGCTGACATTTAACAGAATTATTAACACATATAAACTTGTGACTGTGAAATGTTCTTAAACATGTTCTTATATACTGCTGACGTTTGACAGAATTACTCACACATATAAACCTGTGACTGTGAAATGTTCTTAAACATGTTCTTGTGTACTGCTGACGTTTGACAGTATTACTCACACATATAAACCTGTGACTGTGAAATACCCTTAAACATGTTCTTGTATACAGCTGACATTTGACAGAATTACTCACACATATAAACCTATGACTGTGAATTGCTCTTAAACATGTTCTTGTATACTGCTGACGTTTGACAGAATTACTCAAACATATAAACCTGTGACTGTGAATTGCGCTTAAACATGTTCTTGTATACTGCTGACATTTGACAGAATTACTAACACATATATACTTGTGACTGTGAATTGCTCTTAAACATGTTCTTGTATACTGCTGACATTTGACAGAATTACTAACACATATAAACCTGTGACTGTGAATTGCGCTTAAACATGTTCTTGTATACTGCTGACATTTGACAGAATTACTAACACATATATACTTGTGACTGTGAATTGCTCTTAAACGTGTTCTTGTATACTGCTGACATTTGACAGAATTATTAACACATATAAACTTGTGACTGTGAAATGTTCTTAAACATGTTCTTATATACTGCTGAATTTGACAGAATTACTAACACATATATACTTGTGACTGTGAATTGCTCTTAAACATGTTCTTGTATACTGCTGACATTTGACAGAATTACTCACACATATAAACCTGTGACTGTGAATTGCGCTTAAACATGTTCTTGTATACTGCTGACATTTGACAGAATTACTAACACATATATACTTGTGACTGTGAATTGCTCTTAAACATGTTCTTGTATATTGCTGACATTTGACAGAATTACTAACACATATATACTTGTGACTGTGAATTGCTCTTAAACATGTTCTTGTATACTGCAGACATTTGACAGAATTACTAACACATATAAACCTATGACTGTAAATTGTCCTTAAACATGTTGTTGTATACTGCTGACATTTGACAGAATTACTAACACATATATACTTGTGATGTGAATTGCTCTTAAACATGTTCTTGTATACTGCTGACATTTGACAGAATTACTAACACATATATACTTGTGACTGTGAATTGCTCTTAAACATGTTCTTGTATACTGCTGACATTTGACAGAATTACTAACACGTATAAACCTGTGACTGTGAAATGTTCTTAAACATGTTCTTGTGTACTGCTGACGTTTGACAGAATTACTAACACATATAAACCTGTGACTGTGAAATGTTCTTAAACATGTTCTTGTGTACTGCTGACGTTTGACAGAATTACTCACACATATAAACCTGTGACTGTGAAATGTTCTTAAACATGTTCTTGTGTACTGCTGACGTTTGACAGAATTACTCACACATATAAACCTGTAAATGTGAATTGCCCTTAAACATGTTCTTGTATACTGCTGACATTTGACAGAATTACTCACACATATAAACGTGTAAATGTGAATTGCCCTTAAACATGTTCTTGTATACTGCTGACAATTGACAGAATTACTCACACATATAATCCTGTAAATGTAAATTGCTCTTAAACATGTTCTTGTATACTGCTGACAATTGACAGAATTACTCACACATATAAACTTGTGACTGTGAAATGTTCTTAAACATGCTCTTGTATACATCTGACATTTGACAGAATTACTCACACATATAATCCTGTAAATGTAAATTGCCCTTAAACATGTTCTTGTCTACTGCTGACATTTGACAGAATTACTCCCACATTAAAACTTGTGACTGTGAAATGTTCTTAAACATGTTCTTGTATACAGCTCACATTTGACAGAATTACTCACACATATAAACCTGATGACTGTGAAATGTTCTTAAAGGTGTTCTTGTATACTGCTGACATTTGAGAGAATTATTAACACATATAAACTTGTGACTGTGAAATGTTCTTAAACATGTTCTTATATACTGCTGACGTTTGACAGAATTATTAACACATATAAACTTGTGACTGTGAAATGTTCTTAAACATGTTCTTATATACTGCTGACGTTTGACAGAATTACTCACACATATAAACCTGTGACTGTGAAATGTTCTTAAACGTGTTCTTGTGTACTGCTGACGTTTGACAGAATTACTCACACATATAAACCTGTGACTGTGAAATACCCTTAAACATGTTCTTGTATACAGCTGACATTTGACAGAATTACTCACACATATAAACCTGTGACTGTGAATTGCGCTTAAACATGTTCTTGTATACTGCTGACATTTGACAGAATTACTAACACATATAAACCTGTGACTGTGAATTGCCCTTAAACATGTTCTTGTATACTGCTGACGTTTGACAGAATTACTCACACATATAAACCTGTGACTGTGAGTTGCCCTTAAACATGTTCTTGTATACTGCTGACATTTGACAGAATTACTCACACATATAAACCTGTAAATGTGAATTGCCCTTAAACATGTTCTTGTATACTGCTGACAATTGACAGAATTACTCACATATATATAAACTTGTGACTGTGAAATGTTCTTAAACATGCTCTTGTATACATCTGACATTCGACAGAATTACTCACACATATAAACCTGTGACTGTGAAATGTTCTTAAACATGTTCTTGTATACTGCTGACATTTGACAGAATTACTCACACATATAAACCTGTGACTGTGAATTGCCCTTAAACATGTTCTTGTCTACTGCTGACATTTGACAGAATTACTCACACATTAAAACTTGTGACTGTGAAATGTTCTTAAAGATGTTCTTGTCTACTGCTGACATTTGACAGAATTACTCACACATATAAACCTGCGACTGTGAAATGTTCTTAAACGTGTTCTTGTATACTGCTGATGTTTGACAGAGTTACTAACACATATAAACCTGTGACTGTGAATTTTTCTTAAACATGTTCTTGTATACTGCTGACATTTGACAGAATTATTAACACAAATAAACTTGTGACTGTGAAATGTTCTTAAACGTGTTCTTGTATACTGCTGACATTTAACAGAATTATTAACACATATAAACTTGTGACTGTGAAATGTTCTTAAACATGTTCTTATATACTGCTGACGTTTGACAGAATTACTCACACATATAAACCTGTGACTGTGAAATGTTCTTAAACATGTTCTTGTGTACTGCTGACGTTTGACAGTATTACTCACACATATAAACCTGTGACTGTGAAATACCCTTAAACATGTTCTTGTATACAGCTGACATTTGACAGAATTACTCACACATATAAACCTGTGACTGTGAATTGCTCTTAAACATGTTCTTGTATACTGCTGACGTTTGACAGAATTACTCAAACATATAAACCTGTGACTGTGAATTGCGCTTAAACATGTTCTTGTATACTGCTGACATTTGACAGAATTACTAACACATATATACTTGTGACTGTGAATTGCTCTTAAACATGTTCTTGTATACTGCTGACATTTGACAGAATTACTAACACATATAAACCTGTGACTGTGAATTGCGCTTAAACATGTTCTTGTATACTGCTGACATTTGACAGAATTACTAACACATATATACTTGTGACTGTGAATTGCTCTTAAACGTGTTCTTGTATACTGCTGACATTTGACAGAATTATTAACACATATAAACTTGTGACTGTGAAATGTTCTTAAACATGTTCTTATATACTGCTGAATTTGACAGAATTACTAACACATATATACTTGTGACTGTGAATTGCTCTTAAACATGTTCTTGTATACTGCTGACATTTGACAGAATTACTCACACATATAAACCTGTGACTGTGAATTGCGCTTAAACATGTTCTTGTATACTGCTGACATTTGACAGAATTACTAACACATATATACTTGTGACTGTGAATTGCTCTTAAACATGTTCTTGTATATTGCTGACATTTGACAGAATTACTAACACATATATACTTGTGACTGTGAATTGCTCTTAAACATGTTCTTGTATACTGCAGACATTTGACAGAATTACTAACACATATAAACCTATGACTGTAAATTGTCCTTAAACATGTTGTTGTATTATGCTGACATTTGACAGAATTACTAACACATATATACTTGTGATGTGAATTGCTCTTAAACATGTTCTTGTATACTGCTGACATTTGACAGAATTACTAACACATATATACTTGTGACTGTGAATTGCTCTTAAACATGTTCTTGTATACTGCTGACATTTGACAGAATTACTAACACGTATAAACCTGTGACTGTGAAATGTTCTTAAACATGTTCTTGTGTACTGCTGACGTTTGACAGAATTACTAACACATATAAACCTGTGACTGTGAAATGTTCTTAAACATGTTCTTGTGTACTGCTGACGTTTGACAGAATTACTCACACATATAAACCTGTGACTGTGAAATGTTCTTAAACATGTTCTTGTGTACTGCTGACGTTTGACAGAATTACTCACACATATAAACCTGTAAATGTGAATTGCCCTTAAACATGTTCTTGTATACTGCTGACATTTGACAGAATTACTCACACATATAAACGTGTAAATGTGAATTGCCCTTAAACATGTTCTTGTATACTGCTGACAATTGACAGAATTACTCACACATATAATCCTGTAAATGTAAATTGCTCTTAAACATGTTCTTGTATACTGCTGACAATTGACAGAATTACTCACACATATAAACTTGTGACTGTGAAATGTTCTTAAACATGCTCTTGTATACATCTGACATTTGACAGAATTACTCACACATATAATCCTGTAAATGTAAATTGCCCTTAAACATGTTCTTGTCTACTGATGACATTTGACAGAATTACTCCCACATTAAAACTTGTGACTGAAATGTTCTTAAACATGTTCTTGTATACAGCTGACATTTGACAGAATTACTCACACATATAAACCTGATGACTGTGAAATGTTCTTAAAGGTGTTCTTGTATACTGCTGACATTTGAGAGAATTATTAACACATATAAACTTGTGACTGTGAAATGTTCTTAAACATGTTCTTATATACTGCTGACGTTTGACAGAATTATTAACACATATAAACTTGTGACTGTGAAATGTTCTTAAACATGTTCTTATATACTGCTGACGTTTGACAGAATTACTCACACATATAAACCTGTGACTGTGAAATGTTCTTAAACGTGTTCTTGTGTACTGCTGACGTTTGACAGAATTACTCACACATATAAACCTGTGACTGTGAAATACCCTTAAACATGTTCTTGTATACAGCTGACATTTGACAGAATTACTCACACATATAAACCTGTGACTGTGAATTGCGCTTAAACATGTTCTTGTATACTGCTGACATTTGACAGAATTACTAACACATATATACTTGTGACTGTGAATTGCTCTTAAACATGTTCTTGTATACTGCTGACATTTGACAGAATTACTAACACATATAAACCTGTGACTGTGAATTGCGCTTAAACATGTTCTTGTATACTGCTGACATTTGACAGAATTACTAACACATATATACTTGTGACTGTGAATTGCTCTTAAACGTGTTCCTGTATACCTCTGACATTTGACAGAATTATTAACGCATATAAACTTGTGACTGTGAAATGTTCCTAAACATGTTCTTATATACTGCTGAATTTGACAGAATTACTCACACATATAAACCTGTGACTGTGAAATGTTCTTAAACATGTTCTTGTGTACTGCTGACGTTTGACAGAATTACTCACACATATAAACCTGTGACTGTGAATTGCCCTTAAACATGTTCTTGTATACAGCTGACATTTGACAGAATTACTCACACATATAAACCTGTGACTGTGAATTGCGCTTAAACATGTTCTTGTATACTGCTGACATTTGACAGAATTACTAACACATATATACTTGTGACTGTGAATTGCTCTTAAACATGTTCTTGTATACTGCTGACATTTGACAGAATTACTAACACATATATACTTGTGACTGTGAATTGCTCTTAAACATGTTCTTGTATACTGCAGACATTTGACAGAATTACTAACACATATAAACCTATGACTGTAAATTGTCCTTAAACATGTTGTTGTATACTGCTGACATTTGACAGAATTACTAACACATATATACTTGTGATGTGAATTGCTCTTAAACATGTTCTTGTATACTGCTGACATTTGACAGAATTACTAACACATATATACTTGTGACTGTGAATTGCTCTTAAACATGTTCTTGTATACTGCTGACATTTGACAGAATTACTAACACGTATATACTTGTGACTGTGAATTGCTCTTAAACATGTTCTTGTATACTGCAGACATTTGACAGAATTACTAACACATATAAACCTATGACTGTAAATTGTCCTTAAACATGTTGTTGTATACTGCTGACATTTGACAGAATTACTAACACATATATACTTGTGACTGTGAATTGCTCTTAAACATGTTGTTGTATACTGCTGACATTTGACAGAATTACTAACACATATATACTTGTGACTGTGAATTGCTCTTAAACATGTTCTTGTATACTGCAGACATTTGACAGAATTACTAACACATATAAACCTATGACTGTAAATTGTCCTTAAACATGTTGTTGTATACTGCTGACATTTGACAGAATTACTAACACATATATACTTGTGATGTGAATTGCTGTTAAACATGTTCTTGTATACTGCTGACATTTGACAGAATTACTCACACATATAAACCTGTGACTGTGAATTGCTCTTAAACATGTTCTTGTATACTGCTGACATTTGACAGAATTACTCACACATATAAACTTGTGACTGTGAATTGTTCTTAAACATGTTCTTGTATACTGCTGACTTTTGACGGAATTACTCACACATATAAACCTGTGACTGTGAAATGTTCTTAAACATGTTCTTGTGTACTGCTGACGTTTGACAGAATTACTCACACATATAAACCTGTGACTGTGAATTGCCCTTAAACATGTTCTTGTCTACTGCTGACATTTGACAGAATTACTCACACATATAAACCTGTGACTGTGAATTGCCCTTAAACATGTTCTTGTATACTGCTGACGTTTGACAGAATTACTCACACATATAAACCTGTGACTGTGAGTTGCCCTTAAACATGTTCTTGTATACTGCTGACATTTGACAGAATTACTCACACATATAAACCTGTAAATGTGAATTGCCCTTAAACATGTTCTTGTATACTGCTGACAAATGACAGAATTACTCACATATATATAAACTTGTGACTGTGAAATGTTCTTAAACATGCTCTTGTATACATCTGACATTCGACAGAATTACTCACACATATAAACCTGTGACTGTGAAATGTTCTTAAACATGTTCTTGTATACTGCTGACATTTGACAGAATTACTCACACATATAAACCTGTGACTGTGAATTGCCCTTAAACATGTTCTTGTCTACTGCTGACATTTGACAGAATTACTCACACATTAAAACTTGTGACTGTGAAATGTTCTTAAAGATGTTCTTGTCTACTGCTGACATTTGACAGAATTACTCACACATATAAACCTGTGACTGTGAAATGTTCTTAAACGTGTTCTTGTATACTGCTGATGTTTGACAGAGTTACTAACACATATAAACCTGTGACTGTGAATTTTTCTTAAACATGTTCTTGTATACTGCTGACATTTGACAGAATTATTAACACAAATAAACTTGTGACTGTGAAATGTTCTTAAACGTGTTCTTGTATACTGCTGACATTTGACAGAATTATTAACACATATAAACTTGTGACTGTGAAATGTTCTTAAACATGTTCTTATATACTGCTGACGTTTGACAGAATTACTCACACATATAAACCTGTGACTGTGAAATGTTCTTAAACATGTTCTTGTGTACTGCTGACGTTTGACAGTATTACTCACACATATAAACCTGTGACTGTGAAATACCCTTAAACATGTTCTTGTATACAGCTGACATTTGACAGAATTACTCACACATATAAACCTGTGACTGTGAATTGCTCTTAAACATGTTCTTGTATACTGCTGACGTTTGACAGAATTACTCACACATATAAACCTGTTACTGTGAATTGCGCTTAAACATGTTCTTGTATACTGCTGACATTTGACAGAATTACTAACACATATATACTTGTGACTGTGAATTGCTCTTAAACATGTTCTTGTATACTGCTGACATTTGACAGAATTACTAACACATATAAACCTGTGACTGTGAATTGCGCTTAAACATGTTCTTGTATACTGCTGACATTTGACAGAATTACTAACACATATATACTTGTGACTGTGAATTGCTCTTAAACGTGTTCTTGTATACTGCTGACATTTGACAGAATTATTAACACATATAAACTTGTGACTGTGAAATGTTCTTAAACATGTTCTTATATACTGCTGAATTTGACAGAATTACTCGCACATATAAACCTGTGACTGTGAAATGTTCTTAAACATGTTCTTGTGTACTGCTGACGTTTGACAGAACTACTCACACATATAAACCTGTGACTGTGAATTGCCCTTAAACATGTTCTTGTATACAGCTGACATTTGACAGAATTACTCACACATATAAACCTGTGACTGTGAATTGCGCTTAAACATGTTCTTGTATACTGCTGACATTTGACAGAATTACTAACACATATATACTTGTGACTGTGAATTGCTCTTAAACATGTTCTTGTATATTGCTGACATTTGACAGAATTACTAACACATATATACTTGTGACTGTGAATTGCTCTTAAACATGTTCTTGTATACTGCAGACATTTGACAGAATTACTAACACATATAAACCTATGACTGTAAATTGTCCTTAAACATGTTGTTGTATACTGCTGACATTTGACAGAATTACTAACACATATATACTTGTGATGTGAATTGCTCTTAAACATGTTCTTGTATACTGCTGACATTTGACAGAATTACTAACACATATATACTTGTGACTGTGAATTGCTCTTAAACATGTTCTTGTATACTGCTGACATTTGACAGAATTACTAACACGTATAAACCTGTGACTGTGAAATGTTCTTAAACATGTTCTTGTGTACTGCTGACGTTTGACAGAATTACTAACACATATAAACCTGTGATTGTGAAATGTTCTTAAACATGTTCTTGTGTACTGCTGACGTTTGACAGAATTACTCACACATATAAACCTGTGACTGTGAAATGTTCTTAAACATGTTCTTGTGTACTGCTGACGTTTGACAGAATTACTCACACATATAAACCTGTAAATGTGAATTGCCCTTAAACATGTTCTTGTATACTGCTGACATTTGACAGAATTACTCACACATATAAACGTGTAAATGTGAATTGCCCTTAAACATGTTCTTGTATACTGCTGACAATTGACAGAATTACTCACACATATAATCCTGTAAATGTAAATTGCTCTTAAACATGTTCTTGTATACTGCTGACAATTGACAGAATTACTCACACATATAAACTTGTGACTGTGAAATGTTCTTAAACATGCTCTTGTATACATCTGACATTTGACAGAATTACTCACACATATAATCCTGTAAATGTAAATTGCCCGTAAACATGTTCTTGTCTACTGCTGACATTTGACAGAATTACTCACACATTAAAACTTGTGACTGTGAAATGTTCTTAAACATGTTCTTGTATACAGCTGACATTTGACAGAATTACTCACACATATAAACCTGATGACTGTGAAATGTTCTTAAAGGTGTTCTTGTATACTGCTGACATTTGAGAGAATTATTAACACATATAAACTTGTGACTGTGAAATGTTCTTAAACATGTTCTTATATACTGCTGACGTTTGACAGAATTATTAACACATATAAACTTGTGACTGTGAAATGTTCTTAAACATGTTCTTATATACTGCTGACGTTTGACAGAATTACTCACACATATAAACCTGTGACTGTGAAATGTTCTTAAACGTGTTCTTGTGTACTGCTGACGTTTGACAGAATTACTCACACATATAAACCTGTGACTGTGAAATACCCTTAAACATGTTCTTGTATACAGCTGACATTTGACAGAATTACTCACACATATAAACCTGTGACTGTGAATTGCGCTTAAACATGTTCTTGTATACTGCTGACATTTGACAGAATTACTAACACATATATACTTGTGACTGTGAATTGCTCTTAAACATGTTCTTGTATACTGCTGACATTTGACAGAATTACTAACACATATAAACCTGTGACTGTGAATTGCGCTTAAACATGTTCTTGTATACTGCTGACATTTGACAGAATTACTAACACATATATACTTGTGACTGTGAATTGCTCTTAAACGTGTTCCTGTATACCTCTGACATTTGACAGAATTATTAACGCATATAAACTTGTGACTGTGAAATGTTCCTAAACATGTTCTTATATACTGCTGAATTTGACAGAATTACTCACACATATAAACCTGTGACTGTGAAATGTTCTTAAACATGTTCTTGTGTACTGCTGACGTTTGACAGAATTACTCACACATATAAACCTGTGACTGTGAATTGCCCTTAAACATGTTCTTGTATACAGCTGACATTTGAAAGAATTACTCACACATATAAACCTGTGACTGTGAATTGCGCTTAAACATGTTCTTGTATACTGCTGACATTTGACAGAATTACTAACACATATATACTTGTGACTGTGAATTGCTCTTAAACATGTTCTTGTATACTGCTGACATTTGACAGAATTACTAACACATATATACTTGTGACTGTGAATTGCTCTTAAACATGTTCTTGTATACTGCAGACATTTGACAGAATTACTAACACATATAAACCTATGACTGTAAATTGTCCTTAAACATGTTGTTGTATACTGCTGACATTTGACAGAATTACTAACACATATATACTTGTGATGTGAATTGCTCTTAAACATGTTCTTGTATACTGCTGACATTTGACAGAATTACTAACACATATATACTTGTGACTGTGAATTGCTCTTAAACATGTTCTTGTATACTGCTGACATTTGACAGAATTACTAACACGTATATACTTGTGACTGTGAATTGCTCTTAAACATGTTCTTGTATACTGCAGACATTTGACAGAATTACTAACACATATAAACCTATGACTGTAAATTGTCCTTAAACATGTTGTTGTATACTGCTGACATTTGACAGAATTACTAACACATATATACTTGTGATGTGAGTTGCTGTTAAACATGTTCTTGTATACTGCTGACATTTGACAGAATTACTCACACATATAAACCTGTGACTGTGAATTGCTCTTAAACATGTTCTTGTATACTGCTGACATTTGACAGAATTACTCACACATATAAACTTGTGACTGTGAATTGTTCTTAAACATGTTCTTGTATACTGCTGACTTTTGACGGAATTACTCACACATATAAACCTGTGACTGTGAAATGTTCTTAAACATGTTCTTGTGTACTGCTGACGTTTGACAGAATTACTCACACATATAAACCTGTGACTGTGAATTGCCCTTAAACATGTTCTTGTCTACTGCTGACATTTGACAGAATTACTCACACATATAAACCTGTGACTGTGAATTGCCCTTAAACATGTTCTTGTATACTGCTGACGTTTGACAGAATTACTCACACATATAAACCTGTGACTGTGAGTTGCCCTTAAACATGTTCTTGTATACTGCTGACATTTGACAGAATTACTCACACATATAAACCTGTAAATGTGAATTGCCCTTAAACATGTTCTTGTATACTGCTGACAATTGACAGAATTACTCACATATATATAAACTTGTGACTGTGAAATGTTCTTAAACATGCTCTTGTATACATCTGACATTTGACAGAATTACTCACACATATAAACCTGTGACTGTGAAATGTTCTTAAACATGTTCTTGTATACTGCTGACATTTGACAGAATTACTCACACATATAAACCTGTGACTGTGAATTGCCCTTAAACATGTTCTTGTCTACTGCTGACATTTGACAGAATTACTCACACATTAAAACTTGTGACTGTGAAATGTTCTTAAACATGTTCTTGTCTACTGCTGACATTTGACAGAATTACTCACACATATAAACCTGTGACTGTGAAATGTTCTTAAACGTGTTCTTGTATACTGCTGATGTTTGACAGAGTTACTAACACATATAAACCTGTGACTGTGAATTTTTCTTAAACATGTTCTTGTATACTGCTGACATTTGACAGAATTATTAACACAAATAAACTTGTGACTGTGAAATGTTCTTAAACGTGTTCTTGTATACTGCTGACATTTAACAGAATTATTAACACATATAAACTTGTGACTGTGAAATGTTCTTAAACATGTTCTTATATACTGCTGGCGTTTGACAGAATTACTCACACATATAAACCTGTGACTGTGAAATGTTCTTAAACATGTTCTTGTGTACTGCTGACGTTTGACAGTATTACTCACACATATAAACCTGTGACTGTGAAATACCCTTAAACATGTTCTTGTATACAGCTGACATTTGACAGAATTACTCACACATATAAACCTGTGACTGTGAATTGCTCTTAAACATGTTCTTGTATACTGCTGACGTTTGACAGAATTACTCACACATATAAACCTGTGACTGTGAATTGCGCTTAAACATGTTCTTGTATACTGCTGACATTTGACAGAATTACTAACACATATATACTTGTGACTGTGAATTGCTCTTAAACATGTTCTTGTATACTGCTGACATTTGACAGAATTACTAACACATATAAACCTGTGACTGTGAATTGCGCTTAAACATGTTCTTGTATACTGCTGACATTTGACAGAATTACTAACACATATATACTTGTGACTGTGAATTGCTCTTAAACGTGTTCTTGTATACTGCTGACATTTGACAGAATTATTAACACATATAAACTTGTGACTGTGAAATGTTCTTAAACATGTTCTTATATACTGCTGAATTTGACAGAATTACTCACACATATAAACCTGTGACTGTGAAATGTTCTTAAACATGTTCTTGTGTACTGCTGACGTTTGACAGAATTACTCACACATATAAACCTGTGACTGTGTATTGCCTTTAAACATGTTCTTGTATACAGCTGACATTTGACAGAATTACTCACACATATAAACCTGTGACTGTGAATTGCGTTTAAACATGTTCTTGTATACTGCTGACATTTGACAGAATTACTAACACATATATACTTGTGACTGTGAATTGCTCTTAAACATGTTCTTGTATATTGCTGACATTTGACAGAATTACTAACACATATATACTTGTGACTGTGAATTGCTCTTAAACATGTTCTTGTATACTGCAGACATTTGACAGAATTACTAACACATATAAACCTATGACTGTAAATTGTCCTTAAACATGTTGTTGTATACTGCTGACATTTGACAGAATTACTAACACATATATACTTGTGATGTGAATTGCTCTTAAACATGTTCTTGTATACTGCTGACATTTGACAGAATTACTAACACATATATACTTGTGACTGTGAATTGCTCTTAAACATGTTCTTGTATACTGCTGACATTTGACAGAATTACTAACACGTATAAACCTGTGACTGTGAAATGTTCTTAAACATGTTCTTGTGTACTGCTGACGTTTGACAGAATTACTAACACATATAAACTTGTGACTGTGAAATGTTCTTAAACATGTTCTTGTGTACTGCTGACGTTTGACAGAATTACTCACACATATAAACCTGTGACTGTGAAATGTTCTTAAACATGTTCTTGTGTACTGCTGACGTTTGACAGAATTACTCACACATATAAACCTGTAAATGTGAATTGCCCTTAAACATGTTCTTGTATACTGCTGACATTTGACAGAATTACTCACACATATAAACGTGTAAATGTGAATTGCCCTTAAACATGTTCTTGTATACTGCTGACAATTGACAGAATTACTCACACATATAATCCTGTAAATGTAAATTGCTCTTAAACATCTTCTTGTATACTGCTGACAATTGACAGAATTACTCACACATATAAACTTGTGACTGTGAAATGTTCTTAAACATGCTCTTGTATACATCTGACATTTGACAGAATTACTCACACATATAATCCTGTAAATGTAAATTGCCCTTAAACATGTTCTTGTCTACTGCTGACATTTGACAGAATTACTCACACATTAAAACTTGTGACTGTGAAATGTTCTTAAACATGTTCTTGTATACAGCTGACATTTGACAGAATTACTCACACATATAAACCTGATGACTGTGAAATGTTCTTAAAGGTGTTCTTGTATACTGCTGACATTTGAGAGAATTATTAACACATATAAACTTGTGACTGTGAAATGTTCTTAAACATGTTCTTATATACTGCTGACGTTTGACAGAATTATTAACACATATAAACTTGTGACTGTGAAATGTTCTTAAACATGTTCTTATATACTGCTGACGTTTGACAGAATTACTCACACATATAAACCTGTGACTGTGAAATACCCTTAAACATGTTCTTGTATACAGCTGACATTTGACAGAATTACTCACACATATAAACCTGTGACTGTGAATTGCGCTTAAACATGTTCTTGTATACTGCTGACATTTGACAGAATTACTAACACATATATACTTGTGACTGTGAATTGCTCTTAAACATGTTCTTGTATACTGCTGACATTTGACAGAATTACTAACACATATAAACCTGTGACTGTGAATTGCGCTTAAACATGTTCTTGTATACTGCTGACATTTGACAGAATTACTAACACATATATACTTGTGACTGTGAATTGCTCTTAAACGTGTTCTTGTATACTGCTGACATTTGACAGAATTATTAACACATATAAGCTTGTGACTGTGAAATGTTCTTAACATGTTCTTATATACTGCTGAATTTGACAGAATTACTCACACATATAAACCTGTGACTGTGAAATGTTCTTAAACATGTTCTTGTGTACTGCTGACGTTTGACAGAATTACTCACACATATAAACCTGTGACTGTGAATTGCCCTTAAACATGTTCTTGTATGCAGCTGACATTTGACAGAATTACTCACACATATAAACCTGTGACTGTGAATTGCGCTTAAACATGTTCTTGTATACTGCTGACATTTGACAGAATTACTCACACATATAAACTTGTGACTGTGAATTGTTCTTAAACATGTTCTTGTATACTGCTGACTTTTGACGGAATTACTCACACATATAAACCTGTGACTGTGAAATGTTCTTAAACATGTTCTTGTGTACTGCTGACGTTTGACAGAATTACTCACACATATAAACCTGTGACTGTGAATTGCCCTTAAACATGTTCTTGTCTACTGCTGACATTTGACAGAATTACTCACACATATAAACCTGTGACTGTGAATTGCCCTTAAACATGTTCTTGTATACTGCTGACGTTTGACAGAATTACTCACATATTTAAACCTGTGACTGTGAATAGGCCTTAAACATGTTCTTGTATACTGCTGACATTTGACAGAATTACTCACACATATAAACCTGTGACTGTGAATTGCTCTTAAAGATATTCTTGTATACTGCTGACATTTGACAGAATTTCTCACACATATAAACCTGTGACTGTGAAATGTTCTTAAACATGTTCTTGTGTACTGCTGACTTTTGACGGAATTACTCACACATATAAACCTGAGACTGTGAAATGCCCTTAAACATGTTCATGTATACTGCTGACATTTGACATAATTAATATCACATATTAACTAATGACTGTGAAATGCCCTTAAACATGTTCCTGTATACTGCTGACATTTGACAGAACTACTCACATATTTAAACCTGTGACTGTGAATAGGCCTTTAACATGTCCTTGTATACTGCTGACATTTCACAGAATTACTCGCACATATTAGCTGTTGACTAGGAATTGCCCCTAAACGTGTTCTTGTATACTGCTGATGTTTGACAGAATTACTCACGCATATAAACCTGTGACTGTTAATTGCTCTTAAACATATTCTTGTATACTTCTGACATTTGACGGAATTTCTAACATATATAATATTGTTACTGTGAATTGTTCTTAAACATGTTCTTGTATACTACTAACATTTGGCAGAATTACTCACGCATATAAACCTGTGACTGTTAATTGCCCTTAAACATGTTCTTGATAACTGCTGACATTTGACAGAATTACTCACGCATATAATTCTGTGACTGTTAATTGCTCTTAAACATATTCTTGTATACTTCTGACATTTGACGGAATTTCTAACATATATAATATTGTTACTGTGAATTGTTCTTAAACATGTTCTTGTATACTAGTGACATTTGACAGAATTTCTCACACATATAAACCTGTGTCTGTGAGTTGCTCTGAAACATGTTCTTGTATACTGCTGACATTTGACAGAATTACTAACGCCTATAAACTTGTGACTGTGAATTGCCCATAAACATGTTCTTGTATACTGCTGACATTTGACAGAATTACTCACACATATAAACCTGTGACTGTGATTTGTTCTGAAACATGTTCATGTATACTGCTGACATTTGACAGAATTACTCACACATATAAACCTGTGACTGTAAAATGTTCTGAAACATGTTCTTGTGTATTGCTGACGTTTGACAGAATTACTCACACATATAAACCTGTGACTGTGATTTGTTCTGAAACATGTTCTTGTATACTGCTGACATTTAACAGAATTACTCACATATATAAACCTGTGACTGTGATTTGCCCTTAAACATGTTCTTGTATACTGCTGACATTTGACAGAATTACTCACACATATAAACCTGTACTGTGAATTGCCCTTAAACATGTTCTTGTCTACTGCTGACATTTGACAGAATTAATGTCACATATAAAATTGTGACTGTGAAATGTTCTTAAAGATGTTCTTGTATACAGTTGACATTTGACAGAATTACTCACACATAAATCTGTGACTGTGAAATGTTCTTAAACATGTTCTTGTATACTGCTGACATTTGACAGAATTACTCAGACATATAAACCCGTGACTGTGAACTGCCCTTAAACATGTTGTCTACTGCTGACATTTGACAGAATTACTCACACATATAAACCTGTCACTGTGAATTGTTCTTAAACATGTTCTTGTATACTGCTGACATCTGACAGAATTACTCACACATATAAACCTGCCACTGTGAATTGTTCTTAAACATGTTCTTGTATACTGCTGACTTTTGACAGAATTACTCACACATATAAACCTGTGACTGTGAAATGTTCTTAAACGTGTTCTTGTATACTGCTGACATTTGACAGAATTACTCACATATTTAAACCCGTGACTGTGAATAGGCCTTTAACATGTCCTTGTATACTGCTGACATTTCACAGAATTACTCGCACATATTAGCTGTTGACTAGGAATTGCCCTTAAACGTGTTCTTGTATACTGCTGATGTTTGAGAGAATTACTCACGCATATAAACCTGTGACTGTTAATTGCTCTTAAACATATTCTTGTATACTTCTGACATTTGACGGAATTTCTAACATATATAATATTGTTACTGTGAATTGTTCTTAAACATGTTCTTGTATACTGCTGATATTTGACAGAATTACTCACACATATAAACCTGTGTCTGTGAGTTGCTCTGAAACATGTTCTTGTATACTGCTGACATTTGACAGAATTACTAACACATATAAACTTGTGACTGTGAATTGCCCATAAACATATTCTTGTATACTGCTGACATTTGACAGAATTACTCACACATATAAACCTGTGTCTGTGAGTTGCTCTGAAAATGTTCTTGTATACTGCTGACATTTGACAGAATTACTCACACATATAAACCTGTGTCTGTGAGTTGCTCTGAAACATGTTCTTGTATACTGCTGACATATGACAGAATTACTCACACATATAAACCTGTGTCTGTGAGTTGCTCTGAAACATGTTCTTGTATACTGCTGACATTTGACAGAATTACTAACGCCTATAAACTTGTGACTGTGAATTGCCCATAAACATATTCTTGTATACTGCTGACATTTGACAGAATTACTAACACATATAAACCTGTGACTGTGATTTGTTCTGAAACATGTTCTTGTATACTGCTGACATTTGACAGAATTATTAACACATATAAACTTGTGACTGTGAAATGTACTTAAACATGTTCTTGTGTACTGCTGAATTTGACAGAATTACTCACACATATAAACCTGTGACTGTGAAATGTTCTTAAACGTGTTCTTGTATACTGCTGACATTTGACAGAATTACTCACATATTTAAACCCGTGACTGTGAATAGGCCTTTAACATGTCCTTGTATACTGCTGACATTTCACAGAATTACTCGCACATATTAGCTGTTGACTAGGAATTGCCCTTAAACGTGTTCTTGTATACTGCTGATGTTTGACAGAATTACTCACGCATATAAACCTGTGACTGTTACTTGCTCTTAAACATATTCTTGTATACTTCTGACATTTGACGGAATTTCTAACATATATAATATTGTTACTGTGAATTGTTCTTAAACATGTTCTTGTATACTGCTGATATTTGACAGAATTACTCACACATATAAACCTGTGTCTGTGAGTTGCTCTGAAACATGTTCTTGTATACTGCTGACATTTGACAGAATTACTAACACATATAAACTTGTGACTGTGAATTGCCCATAAACATATTCTTGTATACTGCTGACATTTGACAGAATTACTCACACATATAAACCTGTGTCTGTGAGTTGCTCTGAAACATGTTCTTGTATACTGCTGACATTTGACAGAATTACTCACACATATAAACCTGTGTCTGTGAGTTGCTCTGAAACATGTTCTTGTATACTGCTGACATTTGACAGAATTACTCACACATATAATCCTGTGTCTGTGAGTTGCTCTGAAACATGTTCTTGTATACTGCTGACATTTGACAGAATTACTAACGCCTATAAACTTGTGACTGTGAATTGCCCATAAACATATTCTTGTATACTGCTGACATTTGACAGAATTACTAACACATATAAACCTGTGACTGTGATTTGTTCTGAAACATGTTCTTGTATACTGCTGACATTTGACAGAATTATTAACACATATAAACTTGTGACTGTGAAAAGTTCTTAAACATGTTCTTGTGTACTGCTGAATTTGACAGAATTACTCACACATATAAACCTGTGACTGTGAAATGTTCTTAAACATGTTCTTGTGTACTGCTGACGTTTGACAGAATTACTAACACGTATAAACCTGTGACTGTGAAATGTTCTTAAACATGTTCTTGTGTACTGCTGAAGTTTGACAGAATTACTAACACATATAAACCTGTGACTGTGAAATTTTCTTAAACATGTTCTTGTGTACTGCTGACGTTTGACAGAATTACTCACACATATAAACCTGTGACTGTGAAATGTTCCTAAACATGTTCTTGTGTACTGCTGACGTTTGACAGAATTACTCACACATATAAACCTGTAAATGTGAATTGCCCTTAAACATGTTCTTGTATACTGCTGACATTTGACAGAATTACTCACACATATAAACCTGTAAATGTGAATTGCCCTTAAACATGTTCTTGTATACTGCTGACAATTGACAGAATTACTCACACATATAAACCTGTAAATGTAAATTGCTCTTAAACATGTTCTTGTATACTGCTGACAATTGACAGAATTACTCACACATATAAACTTGTGACTGTGAAATGTTCTTAAACATGCTCTTGTATACATCTGACATTTGACAGAATTACTCACACATATAAACCTGTGACTGTGAAATGTTCTTAAACATGTTCTTGTATACTGCTGACATTTGACAGAATTACTCACACATATAAACCTGTGACTGTGAAATGTTCTTAAACATGTTCTTGTATACAGCTGACATTTGACAGAATTACTCACACATATAAACCTGTGACTGTGAAATGTTCTTAAACATGTTCTTGTATACAGCTGACATTTGACAGAATTACTAACACGTATAAACCTGTGACTGTGAAATGTTCTTAAACATGTTCTTGTATACTGCTGACATTTGACAGAATTACTAACGCCTATAAACTTGTGACTGTGAATTGCCCATAAACATATTCTTGTATACTGCTGACATTTGACAGAATTACTAACACATATAAACCTGTGACTGTGATTTGTTCTGAAACATGTTCTTGTATACTGCTGACATTTGACAGAATTATTAACACATATAAACTTGTGACTGTGAAATGTTCTTAAACATGTTCTTGTGTACTGCTGAATTTGACAGAATTACTCACATATATAAACCTGTGACTGTGAAATGTTCTTAAACGTGTTCTTGTATACTGCTGACATTTGACAGAATTACTCACATATTTAAACCCGTGACTGTGAATAGGCCTTTAACATGTCCTTGTATACTGCTGACATTTCACAGAATTACTCGCACATATTAGCTGTTGACTAGGAATTGCCCTTAAACGTGTTCTTGTATACTGCTGATGTTTGACAGAATTACTCACGCATATAAACCTGTGACTGTTACTTGCTCTTAAACATATTCTTGTATACTTCTGACATTTGACGGAATTTCTAACATATATAATATTGTTACTGTGAATTGTTCTTAAACATGTTCTTGTATACTGCTGATATTTGACAGAATTACTCACACATATAAACCTGTGTCTGTGAGTTGCTCTGAAACATGTTCTTGTATACTGCTGACATTTGACAGAATTACTAACACATATAAACTTGTGACTGTGAATTGCCCATAAACATATTCTTGTATACTGCTGACATTTGACAGAATTACTCACACATATAAACCTGTGTCTGTGAGTTGCTCTGAAACATGTTCTTGTATACTGCTGACATTTGACAGAATTACTCACACATATAAACCTGTGTCTGTGAGTTGCTCTGAAACATGTTCTTGTATACTGCTGACATTTGACAGAATTACTCACACATATAAACCTGTGTCTGTGAGTTGCTCTGAAACATGTTCTTGTATACTGCTGACATTTGACAGAATTACTAACGCCTATAAACTTGTGACTGTGAATTGCCCATAAACATATTCTTGTATACTGCTGACATTTGACAGAATTACTAACACATATAAACCTGTGACTGTGATTTGTTCTGAAACATGTTCTTGTATACTGCTGACATTTGACAGAATTATTAACACATATAAACTTGTGACTGTGAAAAGTTCTTAAACATGTTCTTGTGTACTGCTGAATTTGACAGAATTACTCACACATATAAACCTGTGACTGTGAAATGTTCTTAAACATGTTCTTGTGTACTGCTGACGTTTGACAGAATTACTAACACGTATAAACCTGTGACTGTGAAATGTTCTTAAACATGTTCTTGTGTACTGCTGAAGTTTGACAGAATTACTAACACATATAAACCTGTGACTGTGAAATTTTCTTAAACATGTTCTTGTGTACTGCTGACGTTTGACAGAATTACTCACACATATAAACCTGTGACTGTGAAATGTTCTTAAACATGTTCTTGTGTACTGCTGACGTTTGACAGAATTACTCACACATATAAACCTGTAAATGTGAATTGCCCTTAAACATGTTCTTGTATACTGCTGACATTTGACAGAATTACTCACACATATAAACCTGTAAATGTGAATTGCCCTTAAACATGTTCTTGTATACTGCTGACAATTGACAGAATTACTCACACATATAAACCTGTAAATGTAAATTGCTCTTAAACATGTTCTTGTATACTGCTGACAATTGACAGAATTACTCACACATATAAACTTGTGACTGTGAAATGTTCTTAAACATGCTCTTGTATACTGCTGACATTTGACAGAATTACTCACACATATAAACCTGTGACTGTGAAATGTTCTTAAACATGTTCTTGTATACTGCTGACATTTGACAGAATTACTCACACATATAAACCTGTGACTGTGAATTGCGCTTAAACATGTTCTTGTATACTGCTGACATTTGACAGAATTACTAACACATATATACTTGTGACTGTGAATTGCTCTTAAACATGTTCTTGTATATTGCTGACATTTGACAGAATTACTAACACATATATACTTGTGACTGTGAATTGCTCTTAAACATGTTCTTGTATACTGCAGACATTTGACAGAATTACTAACACATATAAACCTATGACTGTAAATTGTCCTTAAACATGTTGTTGTATACTGCTGACATTTGACAGAATTACTAACACATATATACTTGTGTCTGTGAGTTGCTCTGAAACATGTTCTTGTATACTGCTGACATTTGACAGAATTACTCACACATATAAACCTGTGTCTGTGAGTTGCTCTGAATTATGTTCTTGTATACTGCTGACATTTGACAGAATTACTAACGCCTATAAACTTGTGACTGTGAATTGCCCATAAACATATTCTTGTATACTGCTGACATTTGACAGAATTACTAACACATATAAACCTGTGACTGTGATTTGTTCTGAAACATGTTCTTGTATACTGCTGACATTTGACAGAATTATTAACACATATAAACTTGTGACTGTGAAATGTTCTTAAACATGTTCTTGTGTACTGCTGAATTTGACAGAATTACTCACACATATAAACCTGTGACTGTGAAATGTTCTTAAACGTGTTCTTGTATACTGCTGACATTTGACAGAATTACTCACATATTTAAACCCGTGACTGTGAATAGGCCTTTAACATGTCCTTGTATACTGCTGACATTTCACAGAATTACTTGCACATATTAGCTGTTGACTAGGAATTGCCCTTAAACGTGTTCTTGTATACTGCTGATGTTTGACAGAATTACTCACGCATATAAACCTGTGACTGTTACCTGCTCTTAAACATATTCTTGTATACTTCTGACATTTGACGGAATTTCTAACATATATAATATTGTTACTGTGAATTGTTCTTAAACATGTTCTTGTATACTGCTGATATTTGACAGAATTACTCACACATATAAACCTGTGTCTGTGAGTTGCTCTGAAACATGTTCTTGTATACTGCTGACATTTGACAGAATTACTAACACATATAAACTTGTGACTGTGAATTGCCCATAAACATATTCTTGTATACTGCTGACATTTGACAGAATTACTCACACATATAAACCTGTGTCTGTGAGTTGCTCTGAAACATGTTCTTGTATACTGCTGACATTTGACAGAATTACTCACACATATAAACCTGTGTCTGTGAGTTGCTCTGAAACATGTTCTTGTATACTGCTGACATTTGACAGAATTACTCACACATATAAACCTGTGTCTGTGAGTTGCTCTGAAACATGTTCTTGTATACTGCTGACATTTGACAGAATTACTAACGCCTATAAACTTGTGACTGTGAATTGCCCATAAACATATTCTTGTATACTGCTGACATTTGACAGAATTACTAACACATATAAACCTGTGACTGTGATTTGTTCTGAAACATGTTCTTGTATACTGCTGACATTTGACAGAATTATTAACACATATAAACTTGTGACTGTGAAAAGTTCTTAAACATGTTCTTGTGTACTGCTGAATTTGACAGAATTACTCACACATATAAACCTGTGACTGTGAAATGTTCTTAAACATGTTCTTGTGTACTGCTGACGTTTGACAGAATTACTAACACGTATAAACCTGTGACTGTGAAATGTTCTTAAACATGTTCTTGTGTACTGCTGAAGTTTGACAGAATTACTAACACATATAAACCTGTGACTGTGAAATGTTCTTAAACATGTTCTTGTGTACTGCTGACGTTTGACAGAATTACTCACACATATAAACCTGTGACTGTGAAATGTTCTTAAACATGTTCTTGTGTACTGCTGACGTTTGACAGAATTACTCACACATATAAACCTGTAAATGTGAATTGCCCTTAAACATGTTCTTGTATACTGCTGACATTTGACAGAATTACTCACACATATCAACCTGTAAATGTGAATTGCCCTTAAACATGTTCTTGTATACTGCTGACAATTGACAGAATTACTCACACATATAAACCTGTAAATGTAAATTGCTCTTAAACATGTTCTTGTATACTGCTGACAATTGACAGAATTACTCACACATATAAACTTGTGACTGTGAAATGTTCTTAAACATGCTCTTGTATACATCTGACATTTGACAGAATTACTCACACATATAAACCTGTGACTGTGAAATGTTCTTAAACATGTTCTTGTATACTGCTGACATTTGACAGAATTACTCACACATATAAACCTGTGAGTGTGAAATGTTCTTAAACATGTTCTTGTATACAGCTGACATTTGACAGAATTACTCACACATATAAACCTGTGACTGTGAAATGTTCTTAAACATGTTCTTGTATACAGCTGACATTTGACAGAATTACTAACACGTATAAACCTGTGACTGTGAAATGTTCTTAAACATGTTCTTGTGTACTGCTGACGTTTGACAGAATTACTAACACATATAAACCTGTGACTGTGAAATGTTCTTAAACATGTTCTTGTGTACTGCTGACGTTTGACAGAATTACTCACACATATAAACCTGTGACTGTGAAATGTTCTTAAACATGTTCTTGTGTACTGCTGACGTTTGACAGAATTACTCACACATATAAACCTGTAAATGTGAATTGCCCTTAAACATGTTCTTGTATACTGCTGACATTTGACAGAATTACTCACACATATAAACCTGTAAATGTGAATTGCCCTTAAACATGTTCTTGTATACTGCTGACAATTGACAGAATTACTCACACATATAATCCTGTAAATGTAAATTGCTCTTAAACATGTTCTTGTATACTGCTGACAATTGACAGAATTACTCACACATATAAACTTGTGACTGTGAAATGTTCTTAAACATGCTCTTGTATACATCTGACATTTGACAGAATTACTCACACATATAAACCTGTGACTGTGAAATTTTCTTAAACATGTTCTTGTATACTGCTGACATTTGACAGAATTACTCACACATATAAACCTGTGACTGTGAATTGCCCTTAAACATGTTCTTGTCTACTGCTGACATTTGACAGAATTACTCACACATTAAAACTTGTGACTGTGAAATGTTCTTAAACATGTTCTTGTATACAGCTGACATTTGACAGAATTACTCACACATATAAACCTGTGACTGTGAAATGTTCTTAAACATGTTCTTGTATACAGCTGACATTTGACAGAATTACTAACACATATAAACCTGTGACTGTGAAATGTTCTTAAACATGTTCTTGTGTACTGCTGACGTTTGACAGAATTACTCACACATATAAACCTGTGACTGTGAAATGTTCTTAAACATGTTCTTGTGTACTGCTGACGTTTGACAGAATTACTCACACATATAAACCTGTGACTGTGAAATGTTCTTAAACATGTTCTTGTGTACTGCTGACGTTTGACAGAATTACTCACACATATAAACCTGTAAATGTGAATTGCCCTTAAACATGTTCTTGTATACTGCTGACATTTGACAGAATTACTCACACATATAAACCTGTGACTGTGAAATGTTCTTAAACATGCTCTTGTATACATCTGACATTTGACAGAATTACTCACACATATAATCCTGTAAATGTAAATTGCCCTTAAACATGTTCTTGTCTACTGCTGACATTTGACAGAATTACTCACACATTAAAACTTGTGACTGTGAAATGTTCTTAAACATGTTCTTGTATACAGCTGACATTTGACAGAATTACTCACACATATAAACCTGATGACTGTGAAATGTTCTTAAACGTGTTCTTGTATACTGCTGACATTTGAGAGAATTATTAACACATATAAACTTGTGACTGTGAAATGTTCTTAAACATGTTCTTATATACTGCTGACGTTTGACAGAATTATTAACACATATAAACTTGTGACTGTGAAATGTTCTTAAACATGTTCTTATATACTGCTGACGTTTGACAGAATTACTCACACATATAAACCTGTGACTGTGAAATGTTCTTAAACGTGTTCTTGTGTACTGCTGACGTTTGACAGAATTACTCACACATATAAACCTGTGACTGTGAAATACCCTTAAACATGTTCTTGTATACAGCTGACATTTGACAGAATTACTCACACATATAAACCTGTGACTGTGAATTGCGCTTAAACATGTTCTTGTATACTGCTGACATTTGACAGAATTACTAACACATATATACTTGTGACTGTGAATTGCTCTTAAACATGTTCTTGTATACTGCTGACATTTGACAGAATTACTAACACATATAAACCTGTGACTGTGAATTGCGCTTAAACATGTTCTTGTATACTGCTGACATTTGACAGAATTACTAACACATATATACTTGTGACTGTGAATTGCTCTTAAACGTGTTCTTGTATACTGCTGACATTTGACAGAATTATTAACACATATAAACTTGTGACTGTGAAATGTTCCTAAACATGTTCCTATATACTGCTGAATTTGACAGAATTACTCACACATATAAACCTGTGACTGTGAAATGTTCTTAAACATGTTCTTGTGTACTGCTGACGTTTGACAGAATTACTCACACATATAAACCTGTGACTGTGAATTGCCCTTAAACATGTTCTTGTATACAGCTGACATTTGACAGAATTACTCACACATATAAACCTGTGACTGTGAATTGCGCTTAAACATGTTCTTGTATACTGCTGACATTTGACAGAATTACTAACACATATATACTTGTGACTGTGAATTGCTCTTAAACATGTTCTTGTATACTGCTGACATTTGACAGAATTACTAACACATATATACTTGTGACTGTGAATTGCTCTTAAACATGTTCTTGTATACTGCAGACATTTGACAGAATTACTAACACATATAAACCTATGACTGTAAATTGTCCTTAAACATGTTGTTGTATACTGCTGACATTTGACAGAATTACTAACACATATATACTTGTGATGTGAATTGCTCTTAAACATGTTCTTGTATACTGCTGACATTTGACAGAATTACTAACACATATATACTTGTGACTGTGAATTGCTCTTAAACATGTTCTTGTATACTGCTGACATTTGACAGAATTACTAACACATATATACTTGTGACTGTGAATTGCTCTTAAACATGTTCTTGTATACTGCAGACATTTGACAGAATTACTAACACATATAAACCTATGACTGTAAATTGTCCTTAAACATGTTGTTGTATACTGCTGACATTTGACAGAATTACTAACACATATATACTTGTGATGTGAATTGCTGTTAAACATGTTCTTGTATACTGCTGACATTTGACAGAATTACTCACACATATAAACCTGTGACTGTGAATTGCTCTTAAACATGTTCTTGTATACTGCTGACATTTGACAGAATTACTCACACATATAAACTTGTGACTGTGAATTGTTCTTAAACATGTTCTTGTATACTGCTGACTTTTGACGGAATTACTCACACATATAAACCTGTGACTGTGAAATGTTCTTAAACATGTTCTTGTGTACTGCTGACGTTTGACAGAATTACTCACACATATAAACCTGTGACTGTGAATTGCCCTTAAACATGTTCTTGTCTACTGCTGACATTTGACAGAATTACTCACACATATAAACCTGTGACTGTGAATTGCCCTTAAACATGTTCTTGTATACTGCTGACGTTTGACAGAATTACTCACACATATAAACCTGTGACTGTGAGTTGCCCTTAAACATGTTCTTGTATACTGCTGACATTTGACAGAATTACTCACACATATAAACCTGTAAATGTGAATTGCCCTTAAACATGTTCTTGTATACTGCTGACAATTGACAGAATTACTCACATATATATAAACTTGTGACTGTGAAATGTTCTTAAACATGCTCTTGTATACATCTGACATTTGACAGAATTACTCGCACATATAAACCTGTGACTGTGAAATGTTCTTAAACATGTTCTTGTATACTGCTGACATTTGACAGAATTACTCACACATATAAACCTGTGACTGTGAATTGCCCTTAAACATGTTCTTGTCTACTGCTGACATTTGACAGAATTACTCACACATTAAAACTTGTGACTGTGAAATGTTCTTAAACATGTTCTTGTCTACTGCTGACATTTGACAGAATTACTCACACATATAAACCTGTGACTGTGAAATGTTCTTAAACGTGTTCTTGTATACTGCTGATGTTTGACAGAGTTACTAACACATATAAACCTGTGACTGTGAATTTTTCTTAAACATGTTCTTGTATACTGCTGACATTTGACAGAATTATTAACACAAATAAACTTGTGACTGTGAAATGTTCTTAAACGTGTTCTTGTATACTGCTGACGTTTGACAGAATTATTAACACATATAAACTTGTGACTGTGAAATGTTCTTAAACATGTTCTTATATACTGCTGACGTTTGACAGAATTACTCACACATATAAACCTGTGACTGTGAAATGTTCTTAAACATGTTCTTGTGTACTGCTGACGTTTGACAGTATTACTCACACATATAAACCTGTGACTGTGAAATACCCTTAAACATGTTCTTGTATACAGCTGACATTTGACAGAATTACTCACACATATAAACCTGTGACTGTGAATTGCTCTTAAACATGTTCTTGTATACTGCTGACGTTTGACAGAATTACTCACACATATAAACCTGTGACTGTGAATTGCGCTTAAACATGTTCTTGTATACTGCTGACATTTGACAGAATTACTAACACATATATACTTGTGACTGTGAATTGCTCTTAAACATGTTCTTGTATACTGCTGACATTTGACAGAATTACTAACACGTATAAACCTGTGACTGTGAAATGTTCTTAAACATGTTCTTGTGTACTGCTGACGTTTGACAGAATTACTAACACATATAAACCTGTGACTGTGAAATGTTCTTAAACATGTTCTTGTGTACTGCTGACGTTTGACAGAATTACTCACACATATAAACCTGTGACTGTGAAATGTTCTTAAACATGTTCTTGTGTACTGCTGACGTTTGACAGAATTACTCACACATATAAACCTGTAAATGTGAATTGCCCTTAAACATGTTCTTGTATACTGCTGACATTTGACAGAATTACTCACACATATAAACCTGTGACTGTGAATTGCCCTTAAACATGTTCTTGTATACAGCTGACATTTGACAGAATTACTCACACATATAAACCTGTGACTGTGAATTGCGCTTAAACATGTTCTTGTATACTGCTGACATTTGACAGAATTACTAACACATATATACTTGTGACTGTGAATTCCTCTTAAACATGTTCTTGTATATTGCTGACATTTGACAGAATTACTAACACATATATACTTGTGACTGTGAATTGCTCTTAAACATGTTCTTGTATACTGCAGACATTTGACAGAATTACTAACACATATAAACCTATGACTGTAAATTGTCCTTAAACATGTTGTTGTATACTGCTGACATTTGACAGAATTACTAACACATATATACTTGTGATGTGAATTGCTCTTAAACATGTTCTTGTATACTGCTGACATTTGACAGAATTACTAACACATATATACCTGTGACTGTGAATTGCTCTTAAACATGTTCTTGTATACTGCTGACATTTGACAGAATTACTAACACATATATACTTGTGACTGTGAATTGCTCTTAAACATGTTCTTGTATACTGCAGACATTTGACAGAATTACTAACACATATAAACCTATGACTGTAAATTGTCCTTAAACATGTTGTTGTATACTGCTGACATTTGACAGAATTACTAACACATATAAACTTGTGACTGTGAAATGTTCTTAAACATGCTCTTGTATACATCTGACATTTGACAGAATTACTCACACATATAAACCTGTGACTGTGAAATGTTCTTAAACATGTTCTTGTATACTGCTGACATTTGACAGAATTACTCACACATATAAACCTGTGACTGTGAAATGTTCTTAAACATGTTCTTGTATACAGCTGACATTTGACAGAATTACTCACACATATAAACCTGTGACTGTGAAATGTTCTTAAACATGTTCTTGTATACAGCTGACATTTGACAGAATTACTAACACGTATAAACCTGTGACTGTGAAATGTTCTTAAACATGTTCTTGTGTACTGCTGACGTTTGACAGAATTACTAACACATATAAACCTGTGACTGTGAAATGTTCTTAAACATGTTCTTGTGTACTGCTGACGTTTGACAGAATTACTCACACATATAAACCTGTGACTGTGAAATGTTCTTAAACATGTTCTTGTGTACTGCTGACGTTTGACAGAATTACTCACACATATAAACCTGTAAATGTGAATTGCCCTTAAACATGTTCTTGTATACTGCTGACATTTGACAGAATTACTCACACATATAAACCTGTAAATGTGAATTGCCCTTAAACATGTTCTTGTATACTGCTGACAATTGACAGAATTACTCACACATATAATCCTGTAAATGTAAATTGCTCTTAAACATGTTCTTGTATACTGCTGACAATTGACAGAATTACTCACACATATAAACTTGTGACTGTGAAATGTTCTTAAACATGCTCTTGTATACATCTGACATTTGACAGAATTACTCACACATATAAACCTGTGACTGTGAAATGTTCTTAAACATGTTCTTGTATACTGCTGACATTTGACAGAATTACTCACACATATAAACCTGTGACTGTGAATTGCCCTTAAACATGTTCTTGTCTACTGCTGACATTTGACAGAATTACTCACACATTAAAACTTGTGACTGTGAAATGTTCTTAAACATGTTCTTGTATACAGCTGACATTTGACAGAATTACTCACACATATAAACCTGTGACTGTGAAATGTTCTTAAACATGTTCTTGTATACAGCTGACATTTGACAGAATTACTAACACGTATAAACCTGTGACTGTGAAATGTTCTTAAACATGTTCTTGTGTACTGCTGACGTTTGACAGAATTACTAACACATATAAACCTGTGACTGTGAAATGTTCTTAAACATGTTCTTGTGTACTGCTGACGTTTGACAGAATTACTCACACATATAAACCTGTGACTGTGAAATGTTCTTAAACATGTTCTTGTGTACTGCTGACGTTTGACAGAATTACTCACACATATAAACCTGTAAATGTGAATTGCCCTTAAACATGTTCTTGTATACTGCTGACATTTGACAGAATTACTCACACATATAAACGTGTAAATGTGAATTGCCCTTAAACATGTTCTTGTATACTGCTGACAATTGACAGAATTACTCACACATATAATCCTGTAAATGTAAATTGCTCTTAAACATGTTCTTGTATACTGCTGACAATTGACAGAATTACTCACACATATAAACTTGTGACTGTGAAATGTTTTTAAACATGCTCTTGTATACATCTGACATTTGACAGAATTACTCACACATATAATCCTGTAAATGTAAATTGCCCTTAAACATGTTCTTGTCTACTGCTGACATTTGACAGAATTACTCACACATTAAAACTTGTGACTGTGAAATGTTCTTAAACATGTTCTTGTATACAGCTGACATTTGACAGAATTACTCACACATATAAACCTGATGACTGTGAAATGTTCTTAAACGTGTTCTTGTATACTGCTGACATTTGAGAGAATTATTAACACATATAAACTTGTGACTGTGAAATGTTCTTAAACATGTTCTTATATACTGCTGACGTTTGACAGAATTATTAACACATATAAACTTGTGACTGTGAAATGTTCTTAAACATGTTCTTATATACTGCTGACGTTTGACAGAATTACTCACACATATAAACCTGTGACTGTGAAATGTTCTTAAACGTGTTCTTGTGTACTGCTGACGTTTGACAGAATTACTCACACATATAAACCTGTGACTGTGAAATACCCTTAAACATGTTCTTGTATACAGCTGACATTTGACAGAATTACTCACACATATAAACCTGTGACTGTGAATTGCGCTTAGACATGTTCTTGTATACTGCTGACATTTGACAGAATTACTAACACATATATACTTGTGACTGTGAATTGCTCTTAAACATGTTCTTGTATACTGCTGACATTTGACAGAATTACTAACACATATAAACCTGTGACTGTGAATTGCGCTTAAACATGTTCTTGTATTCTGCTGACATTTGACAGAATTACTAACACATATATACTTGTGACTGTGAATTGCTCTTAAACGTGTTCTTGTATACTGCTGACATTTGACAGAATTATTAACACATATAAACTTGTGACTGTGAAATGTTCCTAAACATGTTCTTATATACTGCTGAATTTGACAGAATTACTCACACATATAAACCTGTGACTGTGAAATGTTCTTAAACATGTTCTTGTGTACTGCTGACGTTTGACAGAATTACTCACACATATAAACCTGTGACTGTGAATTGCCCTTAAACATGTTCTTGTATA
This sequence comes from Deroplatys truncata, assembly GCA_030765065.1. NCBI lineage: Eukaryota > Metazoa > Arthropoda > Insecta > Mantodea > Mantidae > Deroplatys > Deroplatys truncata. Next base: position 213,611,032 of record CM060988.1, on the reverse strand, counting down.
CAGCTGACATTTGACAGAATTACTCACACATATAAACCTGTGACTGTGAATTGCGCTTAAACATGTTCTTGTATACTGCTGACATTTGACAGAATTACTAACACATATATACTTGTGACTGTGAATTGCTCTTAAACATGTTCTTGTATACTGCTGACATTTGACAGAATTACTAACACATATATACTTGTGTCTGTGAATTGCTCTTAAACATGTTCTTGTATACTGCAGACATTTGACAGAATTACTAACACATATAAACCTATGTCTGTAAATTGTCCTTAAACATGTTGTTGTATACTGCTGACATTTGACAGAATTACTAATACATATATACTTGTGATGTGAATTGCTCTTAAACATGTTCTTGTATACTGCTGACATTTGACAGAATTACTAACACATATATACTTGTGACTGTGAATTGCTCTTAAACATGTTCTTGTATACTGCTGACATTTGACAGAATTACAAACACATATATACTTGTGACTGTGAATTGCTCTTAAACATGTTCTTGTATACTGCAGACATTTGACAGAATTACTAACACATATAAACCTATGACTGTAAATTGTCCTTAAACATGTTGTTGTATACTGCTGACATTTGACAGAATTACTAACACATATATACTTGTGATGTGAATTGCTGTTAAACATGTTCTTGTATACTGCTGACATTTGACAGAATTACTCACACATATAAACCTGTAACTGTGAATTGCTCTTAAACATGTTCTTGTATACTGCTGACATTTGACAGAATTACTCACACATATAAACTTGTGACTGTGAATTGTTCTTAAACATGTTCTTGTATACTGCTGACTTTTGACGGAATTACTCACACATATAAACCTGTGACTGTGAAATGTTCTTAAACATGTTCTTGTGTACTGCTGACGTTTGACAGAATTACTCACACATATAAACCTGTGACTGTGAATTGCCCTTAAACATGTTCTTGTCTACTGCTGACATTTGACAGAATTACTCACACATATAAACCTGTGACTGTGAATTGCCCTTAAACATGTTCTTGTATACTGCTGACGTTTGACAGAATTACTCACACATATAAACCTGTGACTGTGAGTTGCCCTTAAACATGTTCTTGTATACTGCTGACATTTGACAGAATTACTCACACATATAAACCTGTAAATGTGAATTGCCCTTAAACATGTTCTTGTATACTGCTGACAATTGACAGAATTACTCACATATATATAAACTTGTGACTGTGAAATGTTCTTAAACATGCTCTTGTATACATCTGACATTTGACAGAATTACTCACACATATAAACCTGTGACTGTGAAATGTTCTTAAACATGTTCTTGTATACTGCTGACATTTGACAGAATTACTCACACATATAAACCTGTGACTGTGAATTGCCCTTAAACATGTTCTTGTCTACTGCTGACATTTGACAGAATTACTCACACATTAAAACTTGTGACTGTGAAATGTTCTTAAACATGTTCTTGTCTACTGCTGACATTTGACAGAATTACTCACACATATAAACCTGTGACTGTGAAATGTTCTTAAACGTGTTCTTGTATACTGCTGATGTTTGACAGAGTTACTAACACATATAAGCCTGTGACTGTGAATTTTTCTTAAACATGTTCTTGTATACTGCTGACATTTGACAGAATTATTAACACAAATAAACTTGTGACTGTGAAATGTTCTTAAACGTGTTCTTGTATACTGCTGACATTTAACAGAATTATTAACACATATAAACTTGTGACTGTGAAATGTTCTTAAACATGTTCTTATATACTGCTGACGTTTGACAGAATTACTCACACATATAAACCTGTGACTGTGAAATGTTCTTAAACATGTTCTTGTGTACTGCTGACGTTTGACAGTATTACTCACACATATAAACCTGTGACTGTGAAATACCCTTAAACATGTTCTTGTATACAGCTGACATTTGACAGAATTACTCACACATATAAACCTGTGACTGTGAATTGCTCTTAAACATGTTCTTGTATACTGCTGACGTTTGACAGAATTACTCACACATATAAACCTGTGACTGTGAATTGCGCTTAAACATGTTCTTGTATACTGCTGACATTTGACAGAATTACTAACACATATATACTTGTGACTGTGAATTGCTCTTAAACATGTTCTTGTATACTGCTGACATTTGACAGAATTACTAACACATATAAACCTGTGACTGTGAATTGCGCTTAAACATGTTCTTGTATACTGCTGACATTTGACAGAATTACTAACACATATATACTTGTGACTGTGAATTGCTCTTAAACGTGTTCTTGTATACTGCTGACATTTGACAGAATTATTAACACATATAAACTTGTGACTGTGAAATGTTCTTAAACATGTTCTTATATACTGCTGAATTTGACAGAATTACTCACACATATAAACCTGTGACTGTGAAATGTTCTTAAACATGTTCTTGTGTACTGCTGACGTTTGACAGAATTACTCACACATATAAACCTGTGACTGTGAATTGCCCTTAAACATGTTCTTGTATACAGCTGACATTTGACAGAATTACTCACACATATAAACCTGTGACTGTGAATTGCGCTTAAACATGTTCTTGTATACTGCTGACATTTGACAGAATTACTAACACATATATACTTGTGACTGTGAATTGCTCTTAAACATGTTCTTGTATATTGCTGACATTTGACAGAATTACTAACACATATATACTTGTGACTGTGAATTGCTCTTAAACATGTTCTTGTATACTGCAGACATTTGACAGAATTACTAACACATATAAACCTATGACTGTAAATTGTCCTTAAACATGTTGTTGTATACTGCTGACATTTGACAGAATTACTAACACATATATACTTGTGATGTGAATTTCTCTTAAACATGTTCTTGTATACTGCTGACATTTGACAGAATTACTAACACATATATACTTGTGATGTGAATTGCTCTTAAACATGTTCTTGTATACTGCTGATATTTGACAGAATTACTAACACATATAAACCTGTGACTGTGAATTGTTCTTAAACATGTTCTTGTATACTGCTGACTTTTGACGGAATTACTCACACATATAAACCTGTGACTGTAAATTTCCTTAAACATGTTCTTGTATACTGCTGATATTTGACAGAATTACTAACACATATAAACCTGTGACTGTGAATTGTTCTTAAACATGTTCTTGTATACTGCTGACTTTTGACGGAATTACTCACACATATAAACCTGTGACTGTAAATTTCCTTAAACATGTTCTTGTATACTGCTGATATTTGACAGAATTACTAACACATATAAACATGTGACTGTGAATTGTTCTTAAACATGTTGTTGTATACTGCTGACATTTGACAGAATTACTAACACATATATACTTGTGATGTGAATTGCTCTTAAACATGTTCTTGTATACTGCTGATATTTGACAGAATTACTAACACATATAAACCTGTGACTGTGAATTGTTCTTAAACATGTTCTTGTATACTGCTGACTTTTGACGGAATTACTCACACATATAAACCTGTGACTGTAAATTTCCTTAAACATGTTCTTGTATACTGCTGATATTTGACAGAATTACTAACACATATAAACATGTGACTGTGAATTGCCCTTAAATATGCCCTTGTATTCTGCCAACTACATAGATTCAGCCACAAATGCTCTGTTTACCTTACCTCCGGTCACTCCGTTATGAGTGCATTGCAACCATAAAGGGCTACTGGGCCATAATGATGGCGAAAACTTTAATTTTTGTATCTATAATTTATCATTTCACAGATAAACATTCACATATGATTGCGGGACATGACCTGAGCAGCAATAGACAGTGTTGCCATTAAGAATAGAGGCAGATGGATGTGGGGTGTAAAAAGTTTGCCCTGATATATAACACACCACTTAGAGAGTGACTATGTGGCCAAAAGGGGCTTGCAATGTAATATTACATAGCAAAAATCTAATAAGCATAATGTGTTCTGAAAAGCTGAGATCCTTTGATAAAATGAACATTTACACAAGCGTTTTGTTATTATTGGGATGCACAAATCGGCTATTTGTGATTTTGTTTGAACAGCATAACTCAAAAATGAAAAGCTGGATAAATACTCAAATTGCTATTTAAGGTCAATATCTTCAAAACATGGTCAAGGAAATTTCCTCACCCCAACTACACTTTACATAAAACATTTTTCAACATTTTTTATTTTCAAAAAAATGACTCACGATTTAGATTAAAATACAGTATATTAAAGATATTTACAGTTGAAATAAAATGTATATCTTTGGAAATTGCTTGTGAAGTCGTTTTCATTTGGAAGAAGTTTTATATAACAGGTGGTAAACTTTAATTTTTGCATTGTTGCTATGACGCGACCTTCTTTCACATTTTCTGTAAACTTTGTTTAAGGTGCAATAAGAAATCTAATGAGCTGTTTCTTAATGTTAACAACAGTTTTAAATTTAGAATTTTCATCATTTAATAACTAGTCAAGTTTATAAATTTGAAAAGTGATAAATATTTTGTTATTATTTATATTTTACAAGAAAAGCTTTAATGTAAAATAAAATGTAATATGTTGTTGATAACTATACTCAAGCAATATAATTCAAGCTCTAAAATTTTGATTATATGGGGCAGTATACATTAGAATCTATTTGCATTTTATTGAAAATAATTTTCTTAAAAAGTGGGGTAAACAAAACAATCAAAATTAATTTTGTGCTATAATTAAGTGGAAAAAATAATTTAAACTAAATGGTACAACTTTGTATAAATTATCCAACTTACTATGCAGTTCCCATAATGCCAAGGAACCATAACAACCTGATTTGTGCAAAAGTAGTTCTTTTCTATGGAAACATCAAAATCTTTGATGTAGTCATTCAAAAACATTTTGATTATACACCACGTACACAATAACAACACCAAGTGCTTGAAGAAGGGTCAATTTCAAAATGTAAAATACATACTTGCCTACTTTCACAGTATTCCTCAAAAATATATCGTTATAGAGGTCTTTTATGGTAAACAATGTGCTTTTACAGCTTTGTGAGCAGATTCAAAGTGTTATACATTTCCACTATGGAAATGTAAAACCATTACATTCTATTGCATTATATTATGACTTAAAATTATGACATGAATGGTATATAGTGCTACGATAGACCACACCAGTTCTGTGTGTATATTCTTTATCATGATCATGGTCCCTTTTACTAGGCAGTAGCAAAATGTATAGCACCACTAGTGACTTACAATAAATGGTATAGAGTGCTACGATAGACCACAGCTGTTCTGTGTGTATATTCTTTATCATGATCATGGTCCCTTTTACTAGGCAGTAGCAAAATGTATAGCACCACTAGTGACTTACAATAAATGGTATAGAGTGCTACGATAGACCACACCAGTTCTGTGTGTATATTCTTTATCATGATCATGGTCCCTTTTACTAGGCAGTAGCAAAATGTATAGCACCACTAGTGACTTACAATAAATGGTATAGAGTGCTACAATAGACCTCAGCTTATCTGCGTGTGTATTCATCATGATCATGGGTCCCATCACTGGGCTGCAACAAAATGTATAGCACCAATAGAGACTTCTAGTAAATGCTATACAGTGCTATGATAGACCACAGCTCATCTGTGCATGTATCTTTCATCACGATCATGTTCCCCTTCACTGAAGTGTAACAAAATGTATGGTACCACTAGTGACCTCCAGTAAATGGTATACAGTGCTACGATAGACCTCAGCTTATCTGCGTGTGTATTCATCATGATCATGGTCCCCATCACTGGGCTGCAACAAAATGTATAGCACCAATAGGGACTTCTAGTAAATGCTATTCAGTGCTATGATAGACCACAGCTTATCTGTGCGTGTATCCTTCATCACGATCATGTGCCCCTTCACTGGGGTGTAACAAAATGTATGGTACCACTAGTGACCTCTAGTAAATGGTATACAGTGCTATGATATACCAAAGCTTATCTGTGTTTCTATCCTTCATCATGATAATGTATCCCTTCATTGGGTTACAGCACAATGTATAGAACCACTAGTGATCTCTGGTAAATGGTACACAGTGCTATGATAAACCAGAGCTTATCTGCGTGTCTATCCTTCATCATGATCATGGTCCCTCTTCACTGGGCTACAACAAAGTGTATAGCACCACTAGTGATCTCTAGTAAATGGTATATAGTGCTATGATAGACCAGAGCTTATCTGTGTGTCTATTCCTAATCATGATCATGGTCCCCCTTCACTGCGCTGTAACAAAATGCAAAGTACCACTAGTGACCTCTAGTAAATTGTATGCAGTGTTATGATAGACCAGAGCTTATCTGTGTGTCTATTCTTAATCATGATCGTGGTCCTCTTCACTGGTATGCAACAAAATGTAGAGCACCACTAGTGACCTCTAATAAATGGTATACAGAAGTATGATAGACTGGAGTTTATCTGTGTGTCTATCCTTCATCATGATCATGGTACTCTTCTCTGGGCTGTAGAAAAATGTATAGTACCAGTAGTGAGCTCTAGTAAATGGTTATAGTGCTATGATAGACCAGAGCTTATCTATGTGTCTATCCTTCATCATGATCATGGTCCCTCTTCACTGAACTGTAACAAAATGTATGGCACCACTAGTGAAATCTAGTAAATGTATACAGTGCTATGATAGACCAGAGCTTATCTGTGTGTCTAACCTTCATCATGATCAAGGTCCTTTTCAGTGGGCTGTAACAAAATGAGTAACAGCACTAGTGAACTCTACCAAATGGTATACAGTGCCATGATGGACGAGAGGTTATCTTTGTGTCTATCCATCATGATCATGGCCCCCCCAACATTGACCTGAAACAAATTGTATAGTACCACTAGTGACCTCTAGTAAATGGTATACAGTGCTGTGATAGACCAGAGCTTATCTGTGTGTCTATCCTTCAACATAATAATGGTCCCTCTTCACAGACTGCAACAGAATGTATAGCACCACTAGTGACCTCTAGTAAATGGTATACAGTGCTATGATAGACCACAGCTTATCTGTGTGTCTATCCTTCATGATGATCATGGTCCTCTTCACTGGGCTGTAACAAAGTATTTAGCACCACTAGTGACCCTAGTAAATGCTATACAGTATTATGATAGACCAGAGATTATCTGTGTGTCTATCCTTCAGCACGATCATGGACCCTCTTCACTGGTCTGCAACAAAATGTAAAGCATCACTAGTGACCTCTAGTAAATGGTATACAGTATTATGATGCACCAGAGCTTATCTGTGTGTCTATCCTTCATCATGATCATGGTCCCTCTTCACTGGTCTGCAACAAAATGTATAGCACCACTATTGACGTCTAGTAAACGGTATACAGTGCTATGATAGACCAGAGGTTATCTGTGTGTCTGTTCTTCATCATGACCATGGTCCCCCTTCATTGGGCTGCAACAGAATGTATAGCACCACTATTGACCTCTACTACACGGTATACAGTGCTATGATATACCAGAGCTTATCAGTTTGTTTATCCTTCATCGTGATCATGGTTCCTCTTTACTGGGCTGCAACAAAATGTATAGCACCACTAGTGACCTCTAGTAAATCGTATACAGTACTATGATACACCAGAGCTTATCTGTGTGTTTATCCTTCATCATGATCATGGTCCCCTTCCCTGGGCTGCAACAAAATGTATAGCACCACTAGTGACTTCTAGTAAATGGTATACAGTGTTAGGATAGACTAGAGCTTATCTGTGTGACTATCCTTCATCATTATCATGGTCCTCCTTCACTGGGCTATAACAAAATGTATAGCACCACTAGTGACCTCTAGTAAATGGTATACAGTACTATGATACACCAGAGCTTATCTGTGTGGCTATCTTTCATCATGATCATGGTCCCCCTTCTCTGGTCTGCAACAAAATGTATAGCACCACTAGTGACCTCTAGTAAATGGTATACAGTGCTATGATACACCAGAGCTTATCTGTGTGTCTGTCCTTCATCATGATCATGGTCCCTCTTCACTGGGCTGCAACAAAATGTACAGCACCACTATTGACCTCTAGTAAATGGTATACAGTGCTATGATACACCAGAGCTTATCTGTGTGTCTGTCCTTCATCATGATCATGGTCCCCCTTCACTGGGCTGCGCAAAATGTATAGCACCACTAGTGACCTCTAGCAAATGGTATACAGTGCTATGATACACCAGAGCTTATTAGTGTGTCTGTCCTTCATCATGATCATGGTCCCTCTTCACTGGGCTGCAACAAAATGTATAGCACCACTAGTGACCTCTAGTAAATGGTATAGTGCTATGATAGACCAGAGCTTATCAGTGTGTCTGTCCTTCATCATGATCATGGTCCTCCTTCACTGGGCTGCAACAAAATGTATAGCACCACTAGTGATCTCTAGTAAATGGTATAGTGCTATGATAGACCAGAGCTTATCAGTGTGTCTGTCCTTCATCATGATCATGGTCCCTCTTCACTGGGCTGCAACAAAATGTATAGCACCACTAGTGACCTCTAGTAAATGGTATATAGTGCTATGATACACCAGAGCTTATCTGAGTGTTTATCCTTCATCATGATCATGGGCCCCTTCCCTGGGCTGCAACAAAATGTATAGCACCACTATTGACCTCTAGAAAATGGTATACAGTGCTATGATACTCCAGAGCTTATCTGTGTGTCTATCCTTCATCATGATCATGGGCTCCTTCCCTGGGCTGAAACAAAATGTATAGCACCACTTTTGACCTCTAGAAAATGGTATACAGTGCTATGATACACCAGAGCGTATCTGTGTGTCTATCCTTCATCATGATCATGGGCCCCTTCCCTGGGCTGCAACAAAATGCATAAAACCACTATTGACCTCTAGAAAGTGGTATACAGTGCTATGATACACCAGAGCTTATCTGTGTGTCTATCCTTCATCATGATCATGGGCCCCTTCCCTGGGCTGCAACAAAATGTATAGCACCACTAGTGACCTCTAGTAAATGGTATACAGTACTATGATACACCAGAGCTTATCTGTGTGTCTATCCTTCATCATGATCATGGTCCCCCTTCTCTGGTCTGCAACAAAATGTATAGCACCACTAGTGATATCTAGTAAATGGTATACAGTACTATGATACACCAGAGCTTATCTGTGTGTCTATCCTTCATCATGATCATGGTCCCCCTTCTCTGGTCTGCAACAAAATGTATAGCACCACTAGTGATATCTAGTAAATGGTATACAATACTATGATACACCAGAGCTTATCTGTGTGTCTATCCTTCATCATGATCATTGTCCCCCTTCTCTGGTCTGCAACAAAATGTATAGCACCACTAGTGATATCTAGTAAATGGTATACAGTACTATGATACACCAGAGCTTATCTGTGTGTCTATCCTTCATCATGATCATGGTCCCCCTTCTCTGGTCTGCAACAAAATGTATAGCACCACTAGTGATATCTAGTAAATGGTATACAGTACTATGATACACCAGAGCTTATCTGTGTGTCTATCCTTCATCATGATCATTGTCCCCCTTCTCTGGTCTGCAACAAAATGTATGGCACCACTAGTGATATCTAGTAAATGGTATACAGTACTATGATACACCAGAGCTTATCTGTGTGTCTATCCTTCATCATGATCATGGTCCCCCTTCTCTGGTCTGCAACAAAATGTATAGCACCACTAGTGATATCTAGTAAATGGTATACAGTACTATGATACACCAGAGCTTATCTGTGTGTCTATCCTTCATCATGATCATTGTCCCCCTTCTCTGGTCTGCAACAAAATTTATAGCACCACTAGTGATATCTAGTAAATGGTATACAGTACTATGATACACCAGAGCTTATCTGTGTGTCTATTCTTCATCATGATCATGGTCCCCCTTCATTGGGCTGCAACAAAATGCATAGCACCACAAGTGACCTCTAATAAATTGTATACAGTGTTATTATACACCAGAGCTTATCTGTGTGTCTATCCTTCATCATGATCATGGTCCCCCTTCACTGGGCTGCAACAAAATGTATAGCACCACTAGTGACCTCTAGTAAATGGTATACAGTGCTGTGATAGACCAGAGGTTACTGTGTGTCTATCCTTCATCATGAACATGGTCCCCCTTCATTTGGCTGCAACAAAATGTATAGCACCACTAGTGACCTCTAGTAAATGGTATACAGTGTTATTATACACCAGAGCTTATCTGTGTGTCTATCCTTTATCATGATCATGATCCATCTTCACTGGGCTATAACAAAATGTAGAGCACCACTAGTTACCTCTAGTAAATGGTATACAGTGCTGTGATAGACCAGAGGTTACTGTGTGTCTATCCTTCATCATGAACATGGTCCCCCTTCATTGGGCTGCAACAAAATGTATAGCACCACAAGTGACCTCTAGTAAATGGTATACAGTGTTATTATACACCAGAGCTTATCTGTGTGTCTATCCTTCATCGTGATCATGGTCCCTCTTCACTGGGCTGCAACAAAATGTATAGCATCACTGGTGAGCTCTTGTAACCAAGACGCGAACATTCAGTAATGGATGGTATTATTTGTTAGGTCAACTCCTTCATGTTAATTCTTTATTTTATTCACATTGGCTGCGTGATATTGTTGCATTTTTTGTGACTGTTTTTGTTTATGGTTGATGTTATGAAGTGCAAAATATGGACTAGATGTTGGGGTACATAGAAGGTGGCATTCTTTGCTGTAATAGGTGTTTATTGTGGTACCAGGAAGAATTGGAAAGAAGTTGTATTACCAGAGCTTCAGGGATTCTTATAAAGGAGAACTCTGATTTATTTTGCAGTGCATTTTTTTACATTTACTGTATTGAACATTTTGCGCATTTTAATTCCATGTCATTGAAAAGTTATGCTTTGCTGAACGAGGAAAGTTTTATGGGTTTCAATATCAGGAAGTTGGCATGTATGGGAATTTAGGAATTATTTGAGTTGTTTTTTGTCACACAACTTTACTTATACCTTTAAAACTAGGACATGTTTGAAGAGATATTTTTCTCTTGTTCAGCTGAAGGTTGGGTATCATCAGTAGGACTGGATATGAAAGTAGGTGTCTGTAGGGTTCATGATGAATCTATGCATTGGCGGGGTTTCATCATTTTATGTTTGTATTAGGTGATAAAGATTTCTCCCAAACAGCTAGTTATAATGGACAGCTGGTATGTTTTATTAGGCATCTATTTCATGACTGAAAACATCAAATACTGAATTTTGAAATCCTGCCAGTGCTTTGACTTGACTTGAGTATCATAATGATGGAGTGGGGTTGTAATTGTCCTTAAGAGTGAAACCCAAGGGTTCATTGTATTGCATCCTATCACCATTGTTGTAATTAAATAGTGCTCTCCCTTTAATTAGTGCAGTAGTATATTAACTTAGTTTTCTTTAGGAAAAATCATCATTTGGAAGGTTCATTTCTTTTCCTACCCAGTGCTTCACATTTGAAGAAGCAGATTACACTGTTCCTCTCTAAAGATTCCCATTCTATGTTGGTGTCTCCGTAATCTACAATGTCCCGGTTATCACGTTTATTAACGAGCATATACTACTCTCTTCTTGGTGGTTATGGTTAATCTACTCAGTGGTTCACATTTGAAGCAGATTACACAGCCTGCATACTGTTCCTCTCTAAAGATTCCCATTCTATGTTGGTGTCTCCGTAATCTACAATGTCCCGGTTATCAGCTTTATTAACGAGCATATACTACTCTCTTCTTGGTGGTTATGGTTAATCTACCCAGTGCTTCACATTTGAAGCAGATTACACAGCCTGCATACTGTTCCTCTCTAAAGATTCCCATTCTATGTTGGTGTCTCCGTAATCTACAATGTCCCGGTTATCACGTTTATTAACGAGCATATACTACTCTCTTCTTGGTGGTTATGGTTAATCTACTCAGTGGTTCATCGAAAAGAGTTTAAGGGTATGCAAAAACTGGTTCAGGTCCAGTAAATCGTTTTCTTGTCAGGATTCTGCTTTTTCATTGTCTACAATTCCCTTTTGTCCAGGCACCCAACCAAGATTAACTTTGTTTATCCTGCTTACTTGTGACTCCAGCCCTACAGACGTTGCCATCACTACACCTACTTCTGGACCAGTCGACCTTCAGCTGAGGATGAGAGCAATAGCTCTTGAAACATGTGCAAGTGAAGTCATATGACAAAACTAGAGTCAAATAGTTGATAAACTAATATAAGCTTCACTGTTACTAACTTGTTTCAATTTGAAGTTAAGAATGGGAATGTTGGGTGAGATTAGGCAGACATCAAGTTCAAACCCACATATACGGAAGTGTTACTCATTAGACATGGGGCGATTCATGAACGAATCGTTCATATGAACGACTACAAGGAAAGAATCGTATGAATCGTGCCAGTCTTAGCATGAATCGTCGTTCAAAACGAATCGTAAGAATCGTACATGAATCGTCGTTCAAAATGAATCGTAAGAATCGTACATGAATCGTCGTTCAAAAAGAATCGTGCATGAATCATCGTTCAAAAAGAATCGCAAGAATCGTGCATGAATCGTCGTTCAAAAAGAATCGTGATCAGGACATTCTCGATTCATTCTCGCTTGCTCTTTGTTTACTGCTCACTCTTAGCTTTGGCTTCCAAGCCGAGCCCTGCCGAATGCTGCCGAGTGAGTACGAGGATGAGCAGGGAACTTAACAAGTATTGTGATGCTATATCATAGTATACGAAAACAGAACAGCACCGCAATAATATATATTGCCGAGTTCTGTCGATTCGTAGTAGTGAATTGCACAGTTTGAAACATTTGTTAGAATTTATAATGTGAATTGGTAGATCAACACGATTCTTTGATATGCTGATGTCATAACCTAGGATATCGAGTTCAGCCGAGAAAGATTAATTCTTAAAAACAAATTGTGTAAATAGCTGTAAAGCGCAGTAAAATGAATTGTAAGCATTGCCAATGGATGAACGGAGGCTGCAGCACGTGGTATAAACAATAAAGTAATTTTCAGTACTTTACTGAGAGATTTGATACACAGTATTGCATGATTACAGTGTAGTAAGTATTATAATATGGAATACCAAAATATATGCAAAATGAAGGAAAAATAGAGAATTTTAGAATTCTTGGTTTGAATAACATTGTGATTATAAAATATTAAAGTATTTAAAATTATATAATTGAAAAACATTAATTTATATACTATAATCTACATTAAAAGTATAGGAACGTGCATCGATATAACTAAGCCAGTTCTAATGCATTAAAAGCACCTCGAATATGCTGATGCAAAATTTGCCTATTTATAATTGGCTTTATCAAATCCTTGGGGATCCTTCTACTAATGCAACGTCGGCGTTTAACAGGTCTTTATGAAGAACACCTTAATTCGTAATGGACTGATTGCTCTTTGCTTAATGAATTTATACAGTCAATGTCAGTTGGTGACATTAGAATAAACGAGTTCTTCACATTGCCGACGGAAGTTGCAGTAAGTTAAATAACAAAAAATAAGGTACGGTATTTTACACTATTTCCTGTTAAACGTTCTTAGAGACCTTATAGTATATGGAATTGCGTGATTACGATTTGTAGAAGTTACGCACAGCACCACACTAAGCGAAAATGCGGGAAAAAGAAAACCTTGCGGAATTTTTAAATTCTTTATATAAAAAGGACTTGGATTACGCATTACACATATACAAAGAAGCGTAAAATGACTATGTGGTCGAGTGGTCACTATCCTGGCTTCTCAACCCAGCCCAAAGGTCCCGGTTCATTTACCAGTTGGGGCTGGAGTGTTTTTCTTTAATTACAAACTTTCTCTCCCTACCTCCTGCAGATTTTGGAAGTATGAATTTGAATGCGATTCAACTCATAAATTAAAGAAAAAACAAGGTAAAAAGAACTTAAAAGTCACTGAGTTGTTTATTAAGACAAAGCTAACAATATGACCACATACGTACAAATGAAACAAAAAAGTCCGATGAATTGCTCTCACACGACTTTCTCTACTGACTCTTCTATAAACTAGTTTTATAAAAACTTGTTCTTCTATCTACCTTTTTTAATCCAAATAAATTTCAATTCACATATAAAAAGAAAAGTACAAGTAGTTGAAAATTCAAACCAACAACAAAGAATATCTTATAAATGATTAATTCCCAAAAAAAAAACTAATAATGTGTTTTAACCAGATTTACTACTTTTGTGTGTGTGTGGTAAGATTTCGTCTATCTCTTAGGATTTACGAATTAAACAAAAGTCGTGGAGAATGAAAACAGCTTCAAGGGTTCAGAGGCTATTCCCAGAAGACTCAAGATATACAACTCATTTTTCATGAAAATATGTTAAACACATGTATTTCAATCAAAACTGTTAGTCATTTTCTAAACATGTTCCATGCAAAGGGTGGTGGGAGATTTCCTTGAAAATCTTCGTGTCGCATCTTTGGAACATACTGAGCTTAAATGCCAAGTTTGGAATTTACCCGACTTTTCGTTTTTGAGCTATGCTGCTCATATTCACGCACACACGAGCGCGCGCGCGCGCGCGCGCGCAAGGACCTTTTCCTAAAAATTGTTTTTTTTTATTTGTAGAGCCTCAAAACCTGCAGTTCCGGTGAAACTTCGATGTTAAATTTTCGGATAGAAAGCAATTCCTTTTGTACCTACTATGTAAGTGGAACAGAAAAGTAAAGAGGCCAAAATGACAATATAATTAAATACGGTTAATTTCTATAACATAATCTATATAAAAATTATTAGAAAATGCAGTGATACAGCTAAGCGTATTCGCATGCATTGGCATGAATTCGAATCCTCGAATTTGATCAAATGAAATCGATACAATATTTCTGCACTAGCACGATCTTATATCAGTTGACATGTAGTACAACAACAACAATAATAATAATAATAATAATAATAATAATATTAATAAAAAGTGGACAAAAGTAAACTTCAGAGGGCGGGCGTAAACGATTTTTTACGAAGAACTTAAGGATGCACTAGATTAGATCTAATAATAAATGAAACATAAAATTATAGAACTGAATATTTATAAATTATGTGATAAAATGGAAGAAAATTAATTTAATTGAAAAGAGCATATGAACTACACTACACGATTGAAGAAAGAATACCACTATTAATTAATAAGTACAAATCGTGAGTAAAAAGAGACATCGGACACCCCAGGAAAAGATGGGAGTAAAGAATGCTAAGGCAGGTGGAATGCCTAATCATCAAAATGAAGAAGAATATAATAATAATAATAATAATAATGTCTTCATAATTGCTTTGCATAATAGCTTATGTAATCGCAACTTAAGTGGAGTCACACAGGATGGTTTCATTAACAAATTCAGGAAACTCCAAATGTATTACCCAAAATAACCCGGAAAGCATTTTTACATACATTGTCATTTTTACGTGAAAGAAAAAAGATCATAACCCTCATCGTAACAACAAACTCCTGATTGCGCATTTTGTCTGCAAAGTACAAACGGGGGACGGTTCATATAAGAATTGTGAGTGAGAATAGGCGGAAGTGTTACTCATGTAAACAATATTGTCTGTTGTCAGACATGAGGTGAATGTTGGGTGAGAACAGGCAGACATGAAGTTTAAACTCACATATACGGAAGTGTTACTCATGTAAACAATATTGTCTGTTGTCAGACATGAGGTGAATGTTGGGTGAGAACAGGCAGACATGAAGTTTAAACTCACATATACGGAAGTGTTACTCATGTAAACAATATTGTCTGTTGTCAGACATGAGGTGAATGTTGGGTGAGAACAGGCAGACATGAAGTTTAAACTCACATATACGGAAGTGTTACTCATGTAAACAATAATGTCTGTTGTCAGACATGAGGTGAATGTTGGGTGAGAACAGGCAGACATGAAGTTTAAACTCACATATACGGAAGTGTTACTCATGTAAACAATATTGTTTGTTGTCAGACATGAGGGGAATGTTGGGTGAGAACAGGCAGACATGAAGTTTAAACTCACATATACGGAAGTGTTACTCATGTAAACAATATTGTCTGTTGTCAGACATGAGGTGAATGTTGGGTGAGAACAGGCAGACATGAAGTTTAAACTCACATATACGGAAGTGTTACTCATGTAAACAATATTGTGTGTTGTCAGACATGAGGGGAATGTTGGGTGAGAACAGGCAGACATGAAGTTTAAACTCACATATACGGAAGTGTTACTCATGTAAACAATATTGTGTGTTGTCAGACATGAGGGGAAATGAGTTTTTCGTCAATGCTCTAATGAACTGACGCATGTAATTCTTTCTGCCCCAAGTTTAAGCGCTATATGACGCAGGCAGCTCCGTCCTCCAACAATGAAGCAATACCTTTGCCTCACGGTTGCTGCTTGTCTCCTCCCTGTTGGTTCTTCTTTTACCACGGCTGCTCCAGCATGAAATCTTAAGCTCAGGGTATGCGTGGGTGTGTACAGAGAAACACACAAACGCTGTCTTGGAACACTTTTATTCACTATTTAAAATAACACTGCGGTTTGCCGATCACTATTAAATACATACGAAGTTGCTCTGTCTTTACCAAGACCGAAGAATTATTAACTACGACTAAGCGTGCTACCCTCTAGCATGTTCGCCGCCAATGTTCACAACTCGACGAGAATGGCGTCCCGTCTTCGGCAGGCACTCAGGACAGACTGACTTACCCACGCTAATACAAGGAAAAACCAACGCCTAAACTTTCCCTCTCTCCCCTCAAACTCCTCTCCTAAGTGCAGCTGCACTCAGCTGGTTACCAGGAAAAACTTGTTTCAATGGCATTTACCCTTTCTACCTGAGGCTGGTCCCTAATTAACACAACTGTGCCTGTCTTGTCTTTCTGTCGCTTTTACAGTCAACAATTTTCACAGTGCTTCTCGTTTTTATACATACACTGATTTTAAATATATTATTACTTATTTTATATCACTATCCTTCTGAGATTATTATGATAATTATTGCCTTTATAATTCCTGCTTCAGAACAAAAAAGATACTCTTATGAGTGCATAATGGGCTTCCCTAGATCTGGCAACCCTGTGTGATCTTCTCTTGTTTACTATTAGGGATGTGACAAACAGCTAACGGTTATAAGTGTTGCAGTTACCAGTAACATTTAAGTTATTTGTTTTCATGGTTATCATGTTCGCAGTTACCAGTAACGATAGATATGACTACATTTCAATAGGAACAGACTTACTTTGTTATTTGATGCTGTGTCAACACTTTGATTACTGTGGTGATTTCAAAATGCATTCGCACTTGCTTTTATATTCCTGCAGATAGGACACACCTCTGTGTTGGCTTCATCTCTCTTAGCACGTGCAAATGGGAAGTGAAAATATCATTACATTCATGCAAATGATGGTTGGAAGCATGCAGTTGTGCAATATTAATAAATAATATTTAACTCGCAATTATGGCAATGAGGCTGATTTTCCCTGTTGTATATCTGTCGGTGTTTCATTGCCATGCAAGGTTAAATGAGCAGAAACACATGCTTTTCGAATTAAAACAATTGAAGAAACTTTACGTTTGTTTTAGCAATCTTAGAGGGTAGACTTGCTGAAATTGTGCAACCCTGGATCTTGATTCAAACCGTACTGTGTTTAAGCTTAGTAATCTGCATACATTTTGTTACGAAACAATGTTAATTGATACTCGCGTTCTTGCAACTATAAACGTAAGTGACTATTCCAAGTGATAAGCAGCGCACTCCAGTAAACAAATACGTACTTGCAACTCAATGCCACGAAACGGGCTGTCATCCAGGCTTGGTAACCGTTATTAGATAACTAGTTACTACTAACTCTTAAATTGCCCATCCCTATTCACCATAGTTACATTTACTCAAGGCCTGTCTGTTTTAAAACAAACATTTGTTATGAACTAATCTCTCATTTTAGAGAGTAAGTTGTGTTTATTTGAAGAAAGACTGAATACTCACCTCAGGATTATAGTGTCGGAGCCTAACTTGACAAGATGGCGTTGAGCGCTCCAGTGTGTTCAATATTTGATGTAGCGTGTGGTGGCTTTGTTAATATTCTTATTGTTTCTTTCAGCACATAATCCTTCCTCCACACTCAAATTGGTGCCAATGAATTACACGAGAATGGGGCCAAACATGCCTAACGTCAGTCAGTTGTTTGGAACTTACCACAAAATTGCAGTCTTTTTATGTTGATGTTGAAATGTTCATTGTATGTTCTACATTTTATTTTAATATAATGAACATGAATAAAGTGACTTGTTATTTTATAAACCACGTGTGTTATATTTGTGAAGCTTGTGCTGCCCTCTGTTATATGTTTTCTTTACTATCAACTTGGCAACAGTTCACTTAAATTTAAGATTATCAACATTGCTTAATTAAAAATATTATTAGATACATTTTACTTTGTTTACAATGCATGATTGAAGCAATAAGCTGAGCTTATGAGTCGCTTGGTTTAAGCCAAGGAATCGCCGTGTTCTCTGAACAAGATGATGGAATGCAGATTACTTTAACCAACACAAGAATGTTTAAAATCCGCCCAAACCATGTGTATACTGCCCTCTGTTATCTTTACTATCAACTTGAGCAGTTCATTTAACATTATCAGCACGTCTTCAATTAAAATACTAAAGCATTTTGTTGATGACAATAATAATTTATTTCCCATAGATTCAATTACAAGTTTCAAGCACAAAGAATACAACATTGTTAATACAGAAATGTTTAAGAGAGAGATTTTACACTTTGTTGAAAACTGAGTAAATTAGTTTACAAAATCTGTAACATTATATACAGCATTGTCAGGCAGAAAGAAAATAAACAAAAGAACTACAGTAGATAAGTATATAAAATCATTAATATTATATACAGGGTTGCTAATGAGATATTATATTACACTTTGTTTAAATTTAATGCTGTTACTTTCACTTTTTATTTCATTCGGCAGTGGTATAGAAACCAATTGGTGCAAGTCCAATTTACACCTTATGTCAGACACATTATATATATATACAAAGTCGCTACATAAACAGTCTTTCTCTTTTGGAGACTTCTTTACAGGATTGGCATCTTCCATTTCTTAAACCCAAAAATTTGACAACACAATTTTATTGTAGCTGCTTGTTTTGAGGTCCGTGAATGCCAAAAACCTATATGAGTCTTACACTCTGCTAAATCAAATGCTAACAGTTTAAAACTGTAAAGTAAAGTAAGCATGACTTCCAGTCTTGATTGGGATAGAAAACATTTATTTAACAAATCTACAGTTACAAAAGTCATTCAGAAGGAAGAGGACTGTGGCGGCTATTTGTAATAAAAACACATTAAATGTATGACATTCTAACAAAAATCATTACAGCCATTTTTGAGAAAATTAAAATGTTTGAAAAATGTTCCATGTAAAGGGTAGTTCGTTTAGCGGCTATTCTTGAAAATCTTCGTTGTATCCTTGCAAGTTTGGTATTTAACTGAGTATTTGTTTTTAAGTTATGCTGTTCACAAACACACATGCAACTTTTTCTAAAAATGCTTCCTTTTTCGATTCAGGGAGCCTTTAAATACATATATCTAGTGAAATATAGGCGTCAATTTTCTAAATTTCTGGGTACAATAGAATACATTGTCCACTTACTGTAAGAACACAGTAAAGAAACTGAAACTAAAATAAATTAAAAAATTCTAATGACTAATAATGGTATAGGCTTTAATTCCAGAACCCTGTGTTAAAATAGTATCCAACATCTGGTGGACTGATCCTTCTAGAAACTTGAGGATGAGAGAGAAGAGAAGGCAATCTCTGCTCCTGTACAATAACTTGAAGAACCCCTGTGGAGACATATAATAGAACATGGCAGAGCCTTCTGTTAACATAGTATCCAACATGTGTTGGACTGATCCTTCTATAAACTTGAGGATGAGAGAGAAGAGAAGGCAATCTCTGCTCCTGTACAATAACTTGAAGAACCCCTGTGGAGACATATAATAGAACATGGCAGAGCCTTGTGTTAACATAGTATCCAACATGTGTTGCACTGATGCTTCTAGAAACTTAAGGATGAGAGAGAAGAGAAGGCAAGGCAATCTCTGCTCCTGTACAATAACTTGAAGAACCCCTGTGGAGACATATAATAGAACATGCCAGAGCCTTGTGTTAACATAGTATCCAACATGTGTTGGACTGATGCTTCCAGAAACTTAAGGATGAGAGAGAAGAGAAGGGAAGGCAATCTCTGCTCCTGTACAATAACTTGAAGAACCACTGTGGAGACATATAATAGAACATGGCAGAGCCTTGTGTTAACATAGAATCCAACATGTGTTAGACTGATCCTTCTAGAAACTTGAGGATGAGAGAGAAGAGAAGGCAGTCTCTGCTCCTGTACAATAGCTTGAAGATCCCCTGTGGAGACATATAATAGAACATGGCAGAGCCTTGTGTTAACATACAATCCAGCATGTGTTGGACTGATCCTTCCAGAAACTTAAGGATGAGAGAGAAGAGAAGGGAAGGCAATCTCTGCTCCTGAATAATAACTTGAAAATCCCTGTGGAGACATATAATAGAACATGGCAGAGCCTTGTGTTAACATAGTATCCAACATGTGTTGGACTGATGCTTCTAGAAACTTAAGGATGAGAGAGAAGAGAAGGGAAGGCAATCTCTGCCCCTGTACAATAACTTGAAGATCCCCTGTGGAGACATATAATAGAACATGGCAGAGCCTTGTGTTAACATAGTATCCAACATGTGTTGGACTGATCCTGCTAGAAACTTAAGGATGAGAGAGAAGAGAAGGGAAGGCAATCTCTGGTCCTGAATAATAGCTTGAAGATCCCCTGTGGAGACATATAATAGAACATGACAGAGCCTTGTGTTAACATAGTATCCAACATGTGTTGGACTGATCCTTCTAGAAACTTGGGGATGAGGGAGAAGAGAAGCGAAGGCAATCTCCGCCCCTGTACAATAAATCTAAAATCCCTGTGCAGACATATAATAGAACATGGCAGAGCCTTGTGTTAACATAGTATCCAACATGTGTTGGACTGATCCTTCTAGAAACTTAAGGATGAGAGAGAAGAGAAGATAAGGCAATCTCTGCTCCTGTACAATAACTAGAAGATCCCCTGTGGAGACATATATTAGAACATGGCAGAGCCTTGTGTTAACATAGAATCCAACATGTGTTGGACAGATCCTTCCAGAAACTTAAGGATGAGGGAGAAGAGAAGGGAAGGCAATCTCTGCTCCTGTACAATAACTAGAAGATCCCCTGTGGAGACATATAATAGAACATGACAGAGCCTTGTGTTAACATAGAATCCTACATGTGTTGGACTGATCCTTCCAGAAACTTAAGCATGAGAGAGAAGAGAAGGGAAGGCAATCTCTGCTCCTGCACAATAACTTGAAGATCCCCTGTGGAGACATATAATAGTACATGGCAGAGCCTTGTGTTAAAACAGTATCCAACATGTGTTGGACTGATCCTTCTAGAAACTTAAGGATGAGGCAGAAGAGAAGGGAATCTCTACTCCTGTACAATAACATGAAGAGCCCCTGTGGGGACATATAGTAGTACATGGCAGAGCCTTGTGTTAACATAGTATCCAACATGTGTTGGACTGATCCTTCTAGAAACGTGAGGATGAGGGAGAAGAGAAGGGAAGGCAATCTCTGCCCCTGTACAATAACTTGAAGATCCCCTGTGGAGACATATAATAGAACATGGCAGACCCTGTGTTAACATAGTATCCTACATGTGTTGGCCTGATCCTTCTAGAAACTTAAGGATGAGAGAGAAGAGAAGGGAAGGCAATCTCTGCTCCTGAACAATAACTTGAAGATCCCCTGTGGAGACATATAATAGAACATGGCAGAGCCCTGTATTAACATAGTATACTACATGTGTTGGACTAATCCTTCTAGAAACTTAAGGATGAGAGAGAAGAGAAGGGAAGGCAATCTCTGCTCCTGAACAATAACTTGAAGATCCCCTGTGGAGACATATAATAGAACATGGCAGAGCCCTGTATTAACATAGTATCCTACATGTGTTGGACTGATCCTTCTAGAAACTTAAGGATGAGATAGAAGAGAAGCGAAAGCAATCTCTGATCCCGTACAATAACTTGAAGATCCCCTGTGGAGACATATAATAGAACATGGCAGAGCCTTCTGTTAGCATAGTATCCAACATGTGTTGGCCTGATCCTTCTAGAAACTTGGGGATGAGGCAGAAGAAAGGGGAATCTCTACTACTGTACAATAACTTGAAGATCCCATGTGGAGGCATATAATAGAACATGGCAGAGTCTAGTGTTAACATAGTATCAAAGATGTGTTGGACTGATCCTTCTAGAAACTTAAGGATTAGGCAGAAGAGAAGGGAATCTCTACTCCTGTAGAATAACTTGAAGATCCCATGTGGAGGCATATAATAGAACATGGCAGAGTCTAGTGTTAACATAGTATCCTACATGTGTTGGACTGATCCTTCTAGAAACTTAAGGATGAGGCAGAAGAGAAGGGAGTCTCTACTCCTGTAGAATAACTTGAAGATCCCATGTGGAGGCATATAATAGAACATGGCAGAGCCCTGTGTTAACATAGTATCCAACATGTGTTGAACTGATCCTTCTAGAAACTTAAGGATGAGGCAGAAGGGAAGGGAATCTCTACTCCTGTACAATAACTTGAAGATCCCCTGTGGAGACATATAATAGAACATGGCAGAGTCTAGTGTTAACATAGAATCCAATATGTGTTGGAATGTTCCTTCTAGAAACTTAAGGATGAGGCAGAAGAAAAGGGAATCTCTACTCCTGTACAATAACTTGAAGATCCCCTGTGGAGACATATAATAGAACATAGCAGAGTCTAGTGTTAACATAGTATCCAAGATGTGTTGGACTGAAACTTTTAGAAACTTGGGGTTGAGGGAGAAGGGAAGGGAATTTCTACTCCTGTACAATAACTTGAAGATACCCTGTGGAGCCATATAATAGAACATGGCAGAGCCTTGTGTTAACATAGTATCCAACATGTGTTGGACTGATCCTTCTAGAAACTTGGGGATGAGGGAGAAGAGAAGGCAATCTCTGCCCCTGTACAATAACATGAAGATCCCCTGTGGAGACATATAATAGAACATGACAGAGCCTTGTGTTAACATAGAATCCTACATGTGTTGGACTGATCCTTCCAGAAACTTAAGCATGAGAGAGAAGAGAAGGGAAGGCAATCTCTGCTCCTGCACAATAACTTGAAGATCCCCTGTGGAGACATATAATAGTACATGGCAGAGCCTTGTGTTAAAACAGTATCCAACATGTGTTGGACTGATCCTTCTAGAAACTTAAGGATGAGGCAGAAGAGAAGGGAATCTCTACTCCTGTACAATAACATGAAGAGCCCCTGTGGGGACATATAGTAGTACATGGCAGAGCCTTGTGTTAACATAGTATCCAACATGTGTTGGACTGATCCTTCTAGAAACGTGAGGATGAGGGAGAAGAGAAGGGAAGGCAATCTCTGCCCCTGTACAATAACTTGAAGATCCCCTGTGGAGACATATAATAGAACATGGCAGACCCTGTGTTAACATAGTATCCTACATGTGTTGGCCTGATCCTTCTAGAAACTTAAGGATGAGAGAGAAGAGAAGGGAAGGCAATCTCTGCTCCTGAACAATAACTTGAAGATCCCCTGTGGAGACATATAATAGAACATGGCAGAGCCCTGTATTAACATAGTTTACTACATGTGTTGGACTAATCCTTCTAGAAACTTAAGGATGAGAGAGAAGAGAAGGGAAGGCAATCTCTGCTCCTGAACAATAACTTGAAGATCCCCTGTGGAGACATATAATAGAACATGGCAGAGCCCTGTATTAACATAGTATCCTACATGTGTTGGACTGATCCTTCTAGAAACTTAAGGATGAGATAGAAGAGAAGCGAAAGCAATCTCTGATCCCGTACAATAACTTGAAGATCCCCTGTGGAGACATATAATAGAACATGGCAGAGCCTTCTGTTAGCATAGTATCCAACATGTGTTGGCCTGATCCTTCTAGAAACTTGGGGATGAGGCAGAAGAAAGAGGAATCTCTACTACTGTACAATAACTTGAAGATCCCATGTGGAGGCATATAATAGAACATGGCAGAGTCTAGTGTTAACATAGTATCCAAGATGTGTTGGACTGATCCTTCTAGAAACTTAAGGATGAGGCAGAAGAGAAGGGAATCTCTACTCCTGTAGAATAACTTGAAGATCCCATGTGGAGGCATATAATAGAACATGGCAGAGTCTAGTGTTAACATAGTATCCTACATGTGTTGGACTGATCCTTCTAGAAACTTAAGGATGAGGCAGAAGAGAAGGGAGTCTCTACTCCTGTAGAATAACTTGAAGATCCCATGTGGAGGCATATAATAGAACATGGCAGAGCCCTGTGTTAACATAGTATCCAACATGTGTTGAACTGATCCTTCTAGAAACTTAAGGATGAGGCAGAAGGGAAGGGAATCTCTACTCCTGTACAATAACTTGAAGATCCCCTGTGGAGACATATAATAGAACATGGCAGAGTCTAGTGTTAACATAGAATCCAATATGTGTTGGAATGTTCCTTCTAGAAACTTAAGGATGAGGCAGAAGAAAAGGGAATCTCTACTCCTGTACAATAACTTGAAGATCCCCTGTGGAGACATATAATAGAACATAGCAGAGTCTAGTGTTAACATAGTATCCAAGATGTGTTGGACTGAAACTTTTAGAAACTTGGGGTTGAGGGAGAAGAGAAGGGAATTTCTACTCCTGTACAATAACTTGAAGATACCCTGTGGAGCCATATAATAGAACATGGCAGAGCCTTGTGTTAACATAGTATCCAACATGTGTTGGACTGATCCTTCTAGAAACTTGGGGATGAGGGAGAAGAGAAGGCAATCTCTGCCCCTGTACAATAACATGAAGATCCCCTGTGGAGACATATAATAGAACATGGCAGAGACCTGTGTTAACATAGTGTCCAACATGTGTTGCACTGATCCTTCTAGAAACTTAAGGATGAGAGAGAAGAGAAGGTAAGGCAATCTCTACTCCTGTACAATAACTTGAAGATCCCCTATGGAGACATATAATAGAACATGTCAAGAGTCTTGTGTTAACATAGAATCCAACATGTGTTGCACTGATCCTTCTAGGAACTTAAGGATGAGAGAGAAGAGAAGGTAAGGCAATCTCTGCTCCTGAACAATAACATGAAGATCCCCTGTGGAAACATATAAAAGAACATGGCAGAGTCTTGTGTTAACATAGAATCCAACATGTTTTGGACTGATCCTTCTAGAAACTTGAGGATGAGAGAGAAGGGAAGGCAATCTCTGCTCCTGTACTTTAACTTGAAGATACCCTGTGGAGACATATAATAGAACATGGCAGAGCCTTGTGTTAACATAGTATCCAACATGTGTTGCACTGATCCTCCTAGAAACTTGGGGATGAGGGAGAAGAGAAGGGTAGGCAATCTCTGCCCCTGTACAATAACATGAAGATCCCCTGTGGAGACATAATAGAACATGGCAGAGCCTTGTGTTAACATAGAATCCAACATGTGTTGGACTGATCCTTCTAGAAACTTAAGGATGAGGGAGAAGGGAAGGCAATCTCTGCCCCTGAACAATAACTTAAAGATCCCCTGTGGAGACATAATAGAACATGGCAGAGCCTTGTGTTAACATAGAATCCAACATGTGTTGGACTGATCCTTATAGAAACTTAAGGATGAGGGAGAAGGGAAGGCAATCTCTGCACCTGAACAATAACTTGAAGATCCCCTGTGGAGACATAATAGAACATGGCAGAGCCTTGTGTTAACATAGTATCCAACATGTGTTGGACTGATCTTTCTAGAAACTTAAGGATGAGGCAGAAGAGAAAAGAATCTCTACTCCTGTACTATAACCTGAAGATCCCCTATGGAGACATATAATAGAACATGACATAGCCTTGTATTAACATAGTATCCAACATGTGTTGGACTGATCCTTCTAGATACTTGGGGATGAGGGACAAGAGAAGGGAAGGCAATCTCTGCTCCTGTACAATAACTTGAAAATCCCCTGTGGAGACATATAATAGAACATGGCAGAGCCCTGTGTTAACATAGTATCCAACATGTGTTGCACTGATCCTTCTAGAAACTTAAGGATGAGGGAGAAACGAAGCTTAGGCAATCTCTGATCCTGTACAATAACTTGAAGATCCCCTGTGGAGACATATAATAGAACATGGCAAGAGTCTTGTGTTAACATAGAATCCAACATGTGTTGCACTGATCCTTCCAGAAACTTAAGGATGAGAGAGAAGAGAAGGGAAGGCAATCTTTGCTCCTGAACAATAACTTGAAGATCCCCTGTGGAGAATATAAAAGAACATGGCAGAGCCTTGTGTTAACATAGTATCCAACATGTGTTGGACTGATCCTTCTAGAAACTTAAGGATGAGGCAGAAGAGAAGGGAATCTCTACTCCTGTACAATAACTTGAAGATCCCCTGTGGAGACATATAGTAGTACATGGCAGAGCCTTGTGTTAACATAGTATCCAACATGTGTTGGACTGATCCTTCTAGAAACTTGGGGATGAGGGAGAAGAGAATGGAAGGCAATCTCTGCCCCTGTGCAATAACTTGAAGATCCCCTGTGGAGACATATAATAGACATGGCAGAGCCTTGTGTTAACATAGTATCCTACATGTGTTGGACTGATCCTTCTAGAAACTTAAGGATGAGATGGAAGAGAAGCGAAGACATTCTCTGATCCTTTACAATAACTTGAAGATCCCCTGTGGAGACATATAAAAGAACATGGCAGAGTCTAGTGTTAACATAGTATCCAACATGTGTTGCACTGATCCTTCTAGATACTTAAGGATGGGAGAGAAGAGAAGGGAAGGCAATCTCTGCTCCTGAACAATAACTTGAAGATCCCCTGTAGAGACATATAAAAGAACATGGCAGAGCCTTGAGTTACCATAGTATCCAACATGTGTTGGACTGATCCTTCTAGAAAGTTAAGGATGAGGCAGAAGAAAAGGGAATCTCTACTCCTGTAGAATAACTTGAAGATCCCCTGTGGAGACATATAGTAGTACATGGCAGAGCCTTGTGTTAACATAGTATCCAACATGTGTTGGACTGATCCTTCTAGAAACTTAAGGATGAGGCAGAAGAAAAGGGAATCTCTACTCCTGTAGAATAACTTGAAGATCCCCTGTGGAGACATATAGTAGTACATGGCAGAGTCTAGTGTTAACATAGTGTCCAAGATGTGTTGGACTGATCATTCTAGAAACTTAAGGATGAGGGAGAAGAGAAGGGAAGGCAATCTCAGCTCCTGTACAATAACTTGAAGATCTCCTGTGGAGACATTTAATAGAACATGGCAGAGCCCTGTGTTATCATAGTATCCAAGATGTGTTGGGCTGATCCTTTTAGAAACTTGAGTATGAGGGAGATGAGAAGGCAATCTCTGATCCTGTACAATAACTTGAAGATCCCATGTGGAGACATATAATAGAACATGGCAGAGCCTTTTGTTAACATAGTATCCAACATGTGTTGGACTGATCCTTGTAGAAACTTAAGAATGAGAGAGAAGAGAAGGGAAGGCAATCTCTGTTCCTGAACAATAACTTGAAGATCCCCTGTGGAGGCATATAATAGAACATGGCAGAGCCTTGTGTTAACATAGAATCCTACATGTGTTGGACTTATCCTTCTAGAAACTTAAGGATGAGAGAGAAGAAAAGCGAATCTTTACTCCTGTACAATAACTTGAAGATCCCCTGTGGAGACATATAATAGAACATGGCAGAGCCCTGTGTTAACATAGTATCCAACATGTGTTGGACTGATCCTTCTAGAAACTTGGGGATGAGGGAGAAGATAAGGGTAGGCAATCTCTGCCCCTGTACAATAACATGAAGATCCCCTGTGGAGACATATAATAGAACAAGGCAAGAGCCTTGTGTTAACATAGAATCCAACATGTCTTGGACTGATCCTTCTAGAAACTTAAGGATGAGGGAGAAGAGAAGGCAATCTCTGCCCCTGAACAATAACTTGAAGATCCCCTGTGGAGACATAATAGAACATGGCAGAGCCTTGTGTTAACATAGAATCCAACATGCGTTGGACTGATCCTTCTAGAAACTTAAGGATGAGGGAGAAGGGAAGGCAATCTCTGCTCCTGAACAATCACTTGAAGATCCCCTGTGGAGACATAATAGAACATGGCAGAGCCTTGTGTTAACATAGTATCCAACATGTGTTGGACTGATCTTTCTAGAAACTTAAGGATGAGCGAGAAACGAAGCGTAGGCAATCTCTGATCCTGTGCAATAACTTGAAGATCCCCTGTGGAGACATATAATAGAACATGGCAGAGCCTTGTGTTAACATAGTATCCAACATGTGTTGGACTGATCCTTTTAAATACTTGGGGATGAGGGACAAGAGAAGGGAAGGCAATCTCTGCTCCTGTACAATGACTTGAAGATCCGCTGTGGAGACATATAATAGAACATGGAAGCGCCCTGTGTTAACATAGTACACTACATGTGTTGGACTGATCCTTCTAGAAACTTAAGGATGAGCGAGAAACGAAGCGTAGGCAATCTCTGATCCTGTGCAATAACTTGAAGATCCTCTGTGGAGACATATAATAGAACATGGCAGAGCCTTGTGTTAACATAGTATCCAACACGTGTTGGACTGATCCTTCTAGAAACTTGGGGATGAGGGAGAAGAGAAGGGAAGCCAATCTCTGCCCCTGTACAATAACTTGAAGATCCCCTGTGGAGACATATAATAGAACATGGCAGAGCCCTGTATTAACATAGTATACTACATGTGTTGGACTGATCCTTCTAGAAACTTAAGGATGAGATAGAAGAGAAGCGAAGGCAATCTCTGATCCCGTACAATAACTTGAAGATCCCCTTTGGAGACATATAATAGAACATGGCAAAGTCTAGTGTTAACATAGTATCCAGCATGTGTTGGACTGATCATTCTAGAAACTTAAGGATGAGAGAGAAGAGAAGGGAAGGCAATCTCTGCTCCTGAACAATAACTTGAAGATCCCCTGTGGAGACATATAATAGAACATGGCAGAGCCTTGTGTTAACATAGTATCCAAAATGTGTTGGACTGATCCTTCTAGAAACTAAAGGATGAGAGAGAAGAAAAGCGAATCTCTACTCCTGGACAATAACTTGAAGATCCCCTGTGGAGACATATAATAGAACATGGCAGAGTCTAGTGTTAACATAGTATCCAACATGTGTTGGACTGATCCTTCTAGAAACTTAAGGATGAGAGAGAAGAGAAGGGAAGGCAATCTCTGCTCCTGAACAATAACTTGAAGATCCCCTGTGGAGACATATAATAGAACATGGCAGAGCCTTGTGTTAACATAGTATCCAACATGTGTTGGACTGATCCTTCTAGAAACTAAAGGATGAGAGAGAAGAAAAGGGAATCTCTACTCCTGGACAATAACTTGAAGATCCCATGTGGAGACATATAATAGAACATGGCAGAGTCTAGTGTTAACATAGTATCCAACATGTCTTGGACTGATCCATCTAGAAATTTGGGGATGAGGGAGAAGAGAAGGGAATTTCTACCCCTGTACAATAACTTGAAGATACCCTGTGGAGCCATATAATAGAACATGGCAGAGCCTTGTGTTAACATAGTATCCAACATGTGTTGGACTGATCCTTCTAGAAACTTGGGGATGAGGGAGAAGAGAAGGGAAGGCAATCTCTGCCCCTGTATAATAACATGAAGATCCCCTGTGGAGACATATAATAGAACATGGCAAGAGCCTTGTGTTAACATAGAATCCAACATGTGTTGGACTGATCCTTCTAGAAACTTAAGGATGAGGGAGAAGGGAAGGCAATCTCTGCTCCTTAACAATAACTTGAAGATCCCCTGTGGAGACATATATTAGAACGTGGCCGAGCCCTGTGTTAACATAGTATCCTACATGTGTTGGACTGATCCTTCTAGAAACTTAAGGATGAGATAGAAGAGAAGCGAAGGCAATCTCTGATCCTGTACAATAACTTGAAGATCCCATGTGGAGACATATAATAGAACATGGCAGAGCCTTGTGTTAGCATAGAAACCAACATGTGTTGGACTTATCCTTCTAGAAACTTAAGGATGAGAGAGAACAAAGGGAAGGCAATCTCTGGTCTGAACAATAACTTGAAGATCCCCTGTAGAGACATATAAAAAAACATGGCAGAGCCTTGTGTTAACATAGTATCCAACATGTGTTGGACTGATCCTTCTTGAAACTTAAGGATGAGACAGAAGAAAAGGGAATCTCTACTCCTGTAGAATAACTTGAAGATCCCCTGTGGAGACATATAGTAGTACATGGCAGAGCCTTGTGTTAACATAGTATCCAACATGTGTTGGAATGATCCTTCTAGAAACTTGGGGATGAGGGAGAAGAGAAGGGAAGCCAATCTCTGCCCCTGTACAATAACTTGAAGATCCCCTGTGGAGACATATAATAGAACATGGCAGAGTCTAGTGTTAACATAGTATGCAACATATGTGGACTGAACCTATTAGAAACTTGGGTTTGAGGGAGAAGAGAAGGGAAGGCAATCTCTGCACCTGTAAAATAACTTGAAGATCCCCTGTGGAGACATATAATAGAACATGGCAGAGCCCTTTCTTAACACAGTGTCCAACATGTGTTGGACTGATCCTTCTAGAAACTTAAGGAAGAGAGAGAAGAGAAGCGAAGGCAATCTCTGCTCCTGTACAATAACTTGAAGATCCCATGTGGAGACATATAATAGAACATGGCAGAGCCTTTTGTTAACATAGTATCCAACATGTGTTGGACTGATCCTTGTAGAAACTTAAGAATGAGAGAGAAGAGAAGGGAAGGCAATCTCTGTTCCTGAACAATAACTTGAAGATCCCCTGTGGAGGCATATAATAGAACATGGCAGAGCCTTGTGTTAACATAGAATCCTACATGTGTTGGACTTATCCTTCTAGAAACTTAAGGATGAGAGAGAAGAAAAAGGAATCTTTACTCCTGTACAATAACTTGAAGATCCCCTGTGGAAACATATAATAGAACATGGCAGAGCCCTGTGTTAACATAGTATCCAACATGTGTTGGACTGATCCTTCTAGAAACTTGGGGATGAGGGAGAAGATAAGGGTAGGCAATCTCTGCCCCTGTACAATAACATGAAGATCCCCTGTGGAGACATATAATAGAACAAGGCAAGAGCCTTGTGTTAACATAGAATCCAACATGTCTTGGACTGATCCTTCTAGAAACTTAAGGATGAGGGAGAAGAGAAGGCAATCTCTGCCCCTGAACAATAACTTGAAGATCCCCTGTGGAGACATAATAGAACATGGCAGAGCCTTGTGTTAGCATAGAATCCAACATGTGTTGGACTGATCCTTCTAGAAACTTAAGGATGAGGGAGAAGGGAAGGCAATCTCTGCTCCTGAACAATCACTTGAAGATCCCCTGTGGAGACATAATAGAACATGGCAGAGCCTTGTGTTAAAATAGTATCCAACATGTGTTGGACTGATCTTTCTAGAAACTTAAGGATGAGCGAGAAACGAAGCGTAGGCAATCTCTGATCCTGTGCAATAACTTGAAGATCCCCTGTGGAGACATATAATAGAACATGGCAGAGCCTTGTGTTAACATAGTATCCAACATGTGTTGGACTGATCCTTTTAGATACTTGGGGATGAGGGACAAGAGAAGGGAAGGCAATCTCTGCTCCTGTACAATGACTTGAAGATCCCCTGTGGAGACATATAATAGAACATGGAAGCGCCCTGTGTTAACATAGTACACTACATGTGTTGGACTGATCCTTCTAGAAACTTAAGGATGAGCGAGAAACGAAGCGTAGGCAATCTCTGATCCTGTGAAATAACTTGAAGATCCCCTGTGGAGACATATAATAGAACATGGCAGAGCCCTTTCTTAACACAGTGTCCAACATGTGTTGGACTGATCCTTCTAGAAACTTAAGGAAGAGAGAGAAGAGAAGCGAAGGCAATCTCTGCTCCTGTACAATAACTTGAAGATCCCCTGTGGAGACATATAATAGAACATGGCATAGTCTTGTGTTAACATAGTATCCAACATGTGTTGGACTGATCCTTCTAGAAACTTAAGGATGAGGGAGAACGGAAGGCAATCTCTGCTCCTGAACAATCACTTGAAGATCCCCTGTGGAGACATAATAGAACATGGCAGAGCCTTGTGTTAACACAGTATCCAACATGTGTTGGACTGATCCTTCTAGAAACTTAAGGATGAGAGAGAAGAAAAGGGAATCTCTACTCCTTTACAATAACTTGAAAATCCCCTGTGGAGACATATAATAGAACATGGCAAAGTCTAGTGTTAACATAGTATCCAACATGTGTTGGACTGATCCTTCTAGAAACTTAAGGATGAGACAGAAGAAAAGGTAATCTCTACTCCTGTACAATAAGTTGAAGATCTCCTGTGGAGACATATAATAGAACATGGAAGAGTCTGGTGCTAACATAGTATCCAACATGTGTTGGACTGATCCTTCTAGAAACTTAAGGATGAGTCAGAAGAAAAGGCAATCTCTGCTCCTGAACAATCACTTGAAGATCCCCTGTGGAGGCATAATAGAACATGGCAGAGCCTTGTGTTAACATAGTATCCAACATGTGTTGGACTGATCCTTCTAGAAACTTAAGGATGAGGCAGAAGAGAAGGGAATCTCTACTCCTGTACAATAAGTTGAAGATCTCCTGTGGAGACATATAATAGAACATGGAAGAGTCTGGTGTTAACATAGTATCCAACATGTGTTGGACTGATCCTTCTAGAAACTTAAGGATGAGGCAGAAGAAAAGGGTTTCTCTACTCCTGTACAATAAGTTGAAGATCTCCTGTGGAGACATATAATAGAACATGGAAGAGTCTGGTGTTAACATAGTATCCAACATGTGTTGGACTGATCCTTCTAGAAACTT
Organism: Deroplatys truncata; assembly: GCA_030765065.1. NCBI lineage: Eukaryota > Metazoa > Arthropoda > Insecta > Mantodea > Mantidae > Deroplatys > Deroplatys truncata. Next base: position 213,577,787 of record CM060988.1, on the reverse strand, counting down.
AAGGATGAGGCAGAAGAAAAGGGAATCTCTACTCCTGTACAATAAGTTGAAGATCTCCTGTGGAGACATATAATAGAACATGGCAGAGTCTTGTGTTAACATAGAATCCTACATGTGTTGGACTGATCCTTCTAGAAACTTAAGGATGTGGGAGAAGAGAAGCGAAGGCAATCTCTGATCCTGTTCAATAACTTGAAGATCCCATGTGGAGACATATAATAGAACATGGCAGAGTCTTGTGTTAACATAGAATCCTACATGTGTTGGACTGATCCTTCTAGAAACTTAAGGATGAGGGAGAAGAGAAGGGAATCTCTGCTCCTGTACAATAACTTGAAGATCCCATGTGGAGACATATAATAGAACATGGCAGAGCCTTTTGTTAACATAGTATCCAACATGTGTTGGACTGATCCTTGTAGAAACTTAAGAATGAGAGAGAAGAGAAGGGAAGGCAATCTCTGCTCCTGAACAATAACTTGAAGATCCCCTGTGGAGGCATATAATAGAACATGGCAGAGCCTTGTGTAAACATAGAATCCTACATGTGTTGGACTTATCCTTCTAGAAACTTAAGGATGAAAGAGAAGAAAAGGGAATCTTTACTCCTGTACAATAACTTGAAGATCCCCTGTGGAGACATATAATAGAACATGGCAGAGTCTAGTGTTAACATAGTATCCAACATGTGTTGGACTGATCCTTCTTGAAACTTGGGGATGAGGGAGAAGAGAAGGGTAGGCAATCTCTGCCCCTGTACAATAACATGAAGATCCCCTGTGGAGACATATAATAGAACATGGCAGAGTCTAGTGTTAGCATAGTATCCAACATGTGTTGGACTGATCCTTCTAGAATCTTAAGGATGAGACAGAAGAAAAGGTAATCTCTACACCTGTACAATAACTTGAAGATCCCATGTGGAGTCATATAATAGAACATGGAAGAGTCTGGTGTTAACATAGTATCCAACATGTGTTGGACTGATCCTTCTAGAAACTTAAGGATGAGGCAGAAGAAAAGGGAATTTCTACTCCTGTACAATAACTTGAAGATCCCCCGTGGAGACATATAAAAGAACAAGGCAGAGTCTAGTGTTAACATAGTGTCCAAGATGTGTTGGACTGAACCTTTTAGAAACTTGGGGTTGAGGGAGAAGAGAAGGGAAGGCAATCTCTGCACCTGTAAAATAATTTGAAGATCCCCTGTGGAGACATATAATAGAACATGGCAGAGCCCTCTGGTAAAATAGTGTCCTACATGTGTTGGACTGATCCTTCTAGAAACTTAAGGATGAGATAGAAGAGAAGCGAAGGCAATCTCTGGTCCTGTACAATAACTTGAAGATCCCATGTGGAGACATATAATAGAACATGGCAGAGTCTTGTGTTAACATAGTATCCAACATGTCTTGGAGTGATCCATCTAGATACTTGGGAATGAGGGAGAAGAGAAGGGAATCTCTACTCCTGTAGAATAACTTGAAGATCCCCTGTGGAGACATATACTAGTTAATGGCAGAGCCTTGTGTTAACATAGTATCCAACATGTGTTGGACTGATCCTTCTAGAAACTTGGGGATGAGGGAGAAGAGAAGGGAAAACAATCTCTGCCCCTGTACAATAACTTGAAGATCCCCTGTGGAGACATATAATAGAACATGGCAGAGCCCTGTGGTAAAATAGTGTCCTACATGTGTTGGACTGATCCTTCTAGAAACTTGAGTATGAGGGAGAAGAGAAGGCAATCTCTGATCCCGTACAATAACGTGAAGATCCCATGTGGAGACATATAATAGAACATGGCAGAGTCTTGTGTTAACATAGTATCCAACATGTGTTGTACTGATCCTTTTAGAAACTTAAGGATGAGGGAGAAGAGAATGGAAGGCAATCTCTGCTCCTGTACAATAACTTGAATATCACCTGCGGAGACATTTAATAGAACATGGCAGAGCCCTGTGTTAACATAGTATCCAAGATGTGTTGGGCTGATCCTTCTAGAAACTTGAGTATGAGGGAGAAGAGAAGGCAATCTCTGATCCTGTACAATAACGTGAAGATCCCATGTGGAGACATATAATAGAACATGGCAGAGCCTTGTGTTAACATAGAATCCTACATGTGTTGGACTTATCCTTCTAGAAACTTATGGATGAGAGAGAAGAAAAGGGAATCTTTACTCCTGTACAATAACTTGAAGATCCCCTGTGGAGACATATAATAGAACATGGCAGAGTCTAGTTTTAACATAGTATCCAACATGTGTTGGACTGATCCTTCTAGAAACTTAAGGATGAGGCAGAAGAAAAGGGAATCTCTACTCCTGTACAATAACTTGAAGATCCCCTGTGGAGACATATAGTAGTACATGGCAGAGTCTAGTGTTAACATAGTGTCCAAGATGTGCTGGACTGAACCTTTTAGAAACTTGGGGTTGAAGGAGAAGAGAAGGGAAGGCAATTTCTGCACCTGTAAAATAATTTGAAGATCCCCTGTGGAGACATATAATAGAACATGGCAGAGCCTTGTGTTAAGATAGTATCCAACATGTTTTGGACTGGTCCTTCTAGAAACTTGAGGATGAGAGAGAAGGGAAGGCAATCTCTGCTCCTGTACTTTAACTTGAAGTTGCCCTGTGGAGACATATAACAGAACATGGAAGAGCCTTGTGTTAACATAGTATCCAACATGTGTTGCACTGATCCTTCTAGAAACTTGGGGATGAGGGAGAAGAAAAGGGAATCTCTACTCCTAAAGAATAACTTGAAGATCCTCTGTGGAGACATATAGTAGTACATGGCAGAGCCTTGTGTTAACATAGTATCCAACATGTGTTGGACTGATCCTTCTACAAACTTGGGGATGACGGAGAAGAGAAGGGAAGCCAATTTCTGCCCCTGTACAATAACTTGAAGATCCCCTGTGGAGACATACAATAGAACATGGCAGAGCCCTGTGTTAACATAGTATCCTACATGTGTTGGACTGATCCTTCTAGAAACTTAAGGATGAGATAGAAGAGAAGCGAAGGCAATCTCTGATCCTGTACAATAACTTGAAGATCTCCTGTGGAGACATATAATAGAACTAGGCAGAGTCTTGTGTTAACATAGAAACCAACATGTGTTGGACTGATCCTTCTAGAAACTTAAGGATGAGAGAGAACAAAGGGAAGGCAATCTCTGCTCTGAACAATAACTTGAAGATCCCCTGTAGAGACATATAAAAAAACATGGCAGAGCCTTGTGTTAACATAGTATCCAACATGAGTTGGACTGATCCTTCTTGAAACTTAAGGATGAGACAGAAGAAAAGGGAATTTCTAATCCTGTAGAATAACTTGAAGATCCCCTGTGGAGACATATAGTAGTACATGGCAGAGCCTTGTGTTAACATAGTATCCAACAGGTGTTGGACTGATCCTTCTAGAAACTTGAGGATGAGGGAGAAGAGAAGGGAAGCCAATCTCTGCCACTGTACAATAACTTGAAGATCCCCTGTGGAGACATATAATAGAACATGGCACAGCCCTGTGTTAACATAGTGTCCTACATGTGTTGGACTGATCCTTCTAGAAACTTAAGGATGAGATAGAAGAGAAGCAAAGGCAATCTCTGATCCTGTACAATAACTTGAAGATGCCCTGTGGAGACATATAATAGAAATAGGCAGAGCCTTGTTTTAACGTAGAAACCAACATGTGTTGGACTGATCCTTCTAGAAACTTAAGGATGAGAGAGAAGACAGAGAAGGCAATCTCTGCTGCTGAAGTATAACTTGAAGATCCCCTGTGGAGACATATAATAGAACATGGCAGAGCCCTGTGTTAACATAGTGTCCTACATGTGTTGGACTGATCCTTCTAGAAACTTAAGGATGAGAGAGAAGACAGAGAAGGCAATCTCTGCTACTGAACAATAACTTGAAGATCCCCTGTGGAGACATATAATAGAACATAGCAGAGCCTTGTGTTAACATAGTATCCAACATGTGTTGGACTAATCCTTCTAGAAACTTAAGGATGAGGCAGAAGAAACGGGAATCGCTACTCCTGTACAATAACTTGAAGATCCCCTGTGGAGACATATAATAGAACATGGCAGAGTCTAGTGTTAACATAGTATCTAACATATGTGGACTGAACCTATTAGAAACTTGGGTTTGAGGGAGAAGGGAAGGCAATCTCTGCACCTGTAAAATAACTTGAAGATCCCCTGTGGAGACATATAATAGAACATGGCAGAGCCCTTTCTTAACATAGTGTCCAACATGTGTTGGACTGATCCTTCTAGAAACTTAAGGAAGGGAGAGAAGAGAAGCGAAGGCAATCTCTGCTCCTGTACAATAACTTGAAGATCCCCTGTGGAGACATATAATAGAACATGGCAGAGCCCTGTGTTAACATAGTATCCAACATGTGTTGGGCTGATCCTTCTAGAAACTTGGGGATGAGAGAGAAGAGAAGGCAATCTCTGATCCTGTACAATAACTTGAAGATCCCATGTGGAGACATATAATAGAACATGGCAGAGCCTTGTGTTAACATAGTATCCAACATGTGTTGGACTGATCCTTCTAGAAACTTAAGAATGAGAGAGAAGAGAAGGGAAGGCAATCTCTGCTCCTGAACAATAACTTGAAGATCCCCTGTGGACATATATAATAGAACATGGCAGAGCCTTGTGTTAACATAGAATCCAACATGTGTTGGACTGATCCTTCTAGAAACTTAAGGATGAGAGAGAAGAAAAGCGAATCTCTACTCCTGTACAATAACTTGAAAATCCCCTGTGGAGACATATAATAGAACATGGCAGAGTCTAGTGTTAACATAGTATCCAACATGTGCTGGACTGATCCTTCTAGAAACTTAAGGATGAGGCAGAAGAAAAGGGAATATCTACTCCTGTAGAATAACTTGAAGATCCCCTGTGGAGACATATAAAAGAACATGGCAGAGTCTAGTGTTAACATAGTGTCCAAGATGTGTTGGACTGAACCTTTTAGAAACTTGGGTTTGAGGGAGAAGAGAACGGAAGGCAATCTCTGCACCTGTAAAATAATTTGAAGATCCCCTGTGGAGACATATAATAGAACATGGCAGAGCCTTGTGTTAACATAGTATCCAACATGTTTTGGACTGATCCTTCTAGAAACTTGGGGATGAGGGAGAAGAGAAGGGTAGGCAATCTCTGCCCCTGTACAATAACATGAAGATCCCCTGTGGAGACATAATAGAACATAGCAGAGCCTTGTGTTAACATAGAATCCAACATGTGTTGGACTGATCCTTCTAGAAACTTAAGGATGAGGGAGAAGGGAAGGCAATCTCTGCACCTGTACTTTAACTTGAAGATACCCTGTGCAGACATATAATAGAACATGGCAGAGCCTTGTGTTAACATAGTATCCAACATGTGTTGCACTGGTCCTCCTAGAAACTTGGGGATGAGGGAGAAGAGAAGGGTAGGCAATCTCTGCCCCTGTACAATAACATGAAGATCCCCTGTGGAGACATAATAGAACATAGCAGAGCCTTGTGTTAACATAGAATCCAACATGTGTTGGACTGATCCTTCTAGAAACTTAAGGATGAGGGAGAAGGGAAGGCAACCTCTGCCCCTGAACAATAACTTAAAGATCCCCTGTGGAGACATAATAGAACATGGCAGAGCCTTGTGTTAACATAGAATCCAACATGTGTTGGACTGATCCTTATAGAAACTTAAGGATGAGGCAGAAGGGAACAGAATCTCTACTCCTGTACTATAACCTGAAGATCCCCTGTGGAGACATATAATAGAACATGGCAGAGCCTTGTGTTAACATAGTATCCAACATGTGTTGGACTGATCCTTCTAGATACTTGGGGATGAGGGACAAGAGAAGGGAAGGCAATCTCTGCTCCTGAACAATAACTTGAAGATCCCCTGTGGAGACATATAAAAGAACATGGCAGAGCCTTGTGTTAACATAGTATCCAACATGTGTTGGACTGATCCTTCTAGAAACTTAAGGATGAGGCAGAAGAGAAGGGAATCTCTACTCCTGTACAATAACTTGAAGATCCCCTGTGGAGACATATAGTAGTACATGGCAGAGCCTTGTGTTAACATAGTATCCAACATGTGTTGGACTGATCCTTCTAGAAACTTAAGAATGAGAGAGACGAGAAGGGAAGGCAATCTCTGCTCCTGAACAATAACTTAAAGATCCCCTGTGGAGACATATAATAGAACATGGCAGAGCCTTGTGTTAACACAGTATCCAACATGTGTTGGACTGATCCTTCTAGAAACTTAAGGATGAGAGAGAAGAAAAGGGAATCTCTACTCCTTTACAATAACTTGAAAATCCCCTGTGGAGACATATAATAGAACATGGCAGAGTCTAGTGTTAACATAGTATCCAACATGTGTTGGACTGATCCTTCTAGAAACTTAAGGATGAGACAGAAGAAAAGGTAATCTCTACTCCTGTACAATAAGTTGAAGATCTCCTGTGGAGACATATAATAGAACATGGAAGAGTCTGGTGTTAACATAGTATCTAACATGTGTTGGACTGATCCTTCTAGAAACTTAAGGATGAGGCAGAAGAAAAGGGAATCTCTACTCCTGTAGAATAAGTTGAAGATCCCCTGTGGAGACATATAATAGAACATGGAAGAGTCTGGTGTTAACATAGTATCCAACATGTGTTGGACTGATCCTTCTAGAAACTTAAGGATGAGGCAGAAGAAAAGGGAATCTCTACTCCTGTACAATAAGTTGAAGATCTCCTGTGGAGACATATAATAGAACATGGAAGAGTCTGGTGTTAACATAGTATCCAACATGTGTTGGACTGATCCTTCTAGCAACTTAAGGATGAGGCAGAAGAAAAGGGAATCTCTACTCCTGTACAATAAGTTGAAGATCTCCTGTGGAGACATATAATAGAACATGGAAGAGTCTGGTGTTAACATAGTATCCAACATGTGTTGGACTGATCCTTCTAGAAACTTAAGGATGAGGCAGAAGAAAAGGGAATCTCTACTCCTGTACAGTAAGTTGAAGATCTCCTGTGGAGACATATAATAGAACATGGCAGAGTCTTGTGTTAACATAGAATCCTACATGTGTTGGACTGATCCTTCTAGAAACGTAAGGATGAGGGAGAAGAGAAGCGAAGGCAATCTCTGATCCTGTACAATAACTTGAAGGTCCCATGTGGAGACATATAATAGAACATGGCAGATCCTTTTGTTAACATAGTATCCAACATGTGTTGGACTGATCCTTGTAGAAACTTAAGAATGAGAGAGAAGAGAAGGGAAGCAATCTCTGCTCCTGAACAATAACTTGAAGATCCACTGTGGAGGCATATAATAGAACATGGCAGAGCCTTGTGTTAACATAGAATCCTACATGTGTTGGACTTATCCTTCTATAAACTTAAGGATGAGAGAGAAGAAAAGGGAATCTTTACTCCTGTACAATAACTTGAAGATCCCCTGTGGAGACATATAATAGACCATGGCAGAGTCTAGTGTTAACATAGTATCCAACATGTGTTGGACTGATCCTTCTAGAAACTTGGGGATGACGGAGAAGAGAAGGGTAGGCAATCTCTGCCCCTGTACAATAACATGAAGATCCCCTGTGGAGACATATAATAGAACATGGCAGAGTCTAGTGTTAACATAGTATCCAACATGTGTTGGACTGATCCTTCTAGAATCCTAAGGATGAGACAGAAGAAAAGGTAATCTCTACTCCTGTACAATAACTTGAAGATCCCATGTGGAGTCATATAATAGAACATGGAAGAGTCTGGTGTTAACATAGTATCCAACATGTGTTGGACTGATCCTTCTAGAAACTTAAGGATGAGGCAGAAAAAAAGGGAATTTCTACTCCTGTACAATAACTTGAAGATCCCCCGTGGAGACATATAAAAGAACATGGCAGAGTCTAGTGTTAACATAGTGTCCAAGATGTGTTGGACTGAACCTTTTAGAAACTTGGGGTTGAGGGAGAAGAGAAGGGAAGAAAATCTCTGCACCTGTAAAATAATTTGAAGATCCCCTGTGGAGACATATAATAGAACATGGCAAGAGTCTTGTGTTAACATAGAATCCAACATGTGTTGCACCGATCCTTCTAGAAACTTAAGGATGAGAGAGAAGTGAAGGGAAGGCAATCTCTGCTCCTGAACAATAACTTGAAGATCCCCTGTAGAGACATATATAAGAACATGGCAGAGCCTTGTGTTAACATAGTATCCAACATGTGTTGGACTGATCCTTCTAGAAACTTGGGGATGAGGGAGAAGAGAAGGGAAGCCAATCTCTGCCCCTGTACAATAACTTGAAGATCCCCTGTGGAGACATATAATAGAACATGGCAGAGTCTAGTGTTAACATAGTATCCAACATGTGTTGGACTGATCCTTCTAGAAACTTGGGGATGAGAGAGAAGAGAAGGGAAGCCAATCTCTGCCCCTGTACAATAACTTGAAGATCCCCTGTGGAGACATATAATAGAACATGGCAGAGCCCTGTGGTAAAATAGTGTCCTACATGTGTTGGACTGATCCTTCTAGAAACTTAAGGATGAGATAGAAGAGAAGCGAAGGCAATCTCTGATCCTGTACAATAACTTGAAGATCCCATGTGGAGACATATAATAGAACATGGCAGAGTCTTGTGTTAACATAGTATCCAACATGTCTTGGAGTGATCCATCTAGATACTTGGGAATGAGGGAGAAGAGAAGGGAATCTCTACTCCTGTAGAATAACTTGAAGATCCCCTGTGGAGACATATACTAGTTAATGGCAGAGCCTTGTGTTAACATAGTATCCAACATGTGTTGGACTGATCCTTCTAGAAACTTGGGGATGAGGGAGAAGAGAAGGGAAGCCAATCTCTGCCCCTGTACAATAACTTGAAGATCCCCTGTGGAGACATATAATAGAACATGGCAGAGCCCTGTGGTAAAATAGTGTCATACATGTGTTGGACTGATCCTTCTAGAAACTTAAGGATGAGATAGAAGAGAAGCGAAGGCAATCTCTGATCCTGTACAATAACTTGAAGATCCCCTGTGGAGACGTATAATAGAACATGGCAGAGTCTTGTGTTAACATAGTATCCAACATGTGTTGTACTGATCCTTCTAGAAACTTAAGGATGAGGCAGAAGATAAGGGAATCCCTACTCCTGTACAATAACTTGAAGATCCCCTGTGGAGACATATAGTAGTACATGGCAGAGCCTTGTGTTAACATAGTATCCAACATGAGTTGTACTTATCCTTCTAGATACTTGGGGATGAGGGAGAAGAGAAGGGAAGGCAATCTCTGCTCCTGAACAATAACTTTAAGATCCCATGTGGAGACATATAATAGAACATGGCAGAGCCTTGTGTTAACATAGAATCCTACATGTGTTGTACTTATCCTTCTAGATACTTGGGGATGAGGGAGAAGAGAAGGGAAGGCAATCTCTACTCCTGAACAATAAATTGAAGATCCCATGTGGAGACATATAATAGAAAATGGCAGAGCCTTGTGTTAACATAGAATCCTACATGTGTTGTACTTATCCTTCTAGATACTTGGGGATGAGGGAGAAGAGAAGGGAAGGCAATCTCTGCTCCTGAACAATAACTTGAAGATCCCATGTGGAGACATATAATAGAACATGGCAGAGCCTTGTGTTAACATAGAATCCCACATGTGTTGTACTTATCCTTCAAGATACTTGGGGATGAGGGAGAAGAGAAGGGAAGGCAATCTCTGCTCCTGAACAATAACTTGAAGATCCCCTGTGGAGACATATAATAGAACATGGCAGAGTCTAGTGTTAACATAGTATCCAACATGTGTTGGACTGATCCTTCTAGAAACTTGGGGATGAGGGAGAAGAGAAGGGTAGGCAATCTCTGCCCCTGTACAATAACATGAAGATCCCCTTTGGAGACATATAATAGAACAAGGCAAGAGCCTTGTGTTAACATAGAATCCAACATGTGTGGACTGATCCTTCTAGAAACTTAAGGATGAGGCAGAAGAAAAGGGAATCTCTACTCCTGTACAATAAGTTGAAGATCTCCTGTGGAGACATATAATAGAACATGGAAGAGTCTTGTGTTAACATAGTGTCCAAGATGTGTTGGACTGAACCTTTTAGAAACTTGGGGTTGAGGGAGAAGAGAAGGGAAGGCAATCTCTGCACCTGTAAAATAATTTGAAGATCCCCTGTGGAGACATATAATAGAACATGGCAAGAGTCTTGTGTTAACATAGAATCCAACATGTGTTGCACCGATCCTTCTAGAAACTTAAGGATGAGAGAGAAGAGAAGGGAAGGCAATCTCTGCTCCTGAACAATAACTTGAAGATCCCCTGTAGAGACATATATAAGAACATGGCAGAGCCTTGTGTTAACATAGTATCCAACATGTGTTGGACTGATCCTTCTAGAAACTTAAGGATGAGGCAGTAGAAAAGGGAATCTCTAGTCCTGTACAATAACTTGAAGATCCCATGTGGAGACATATAATAGAACATGGCAGGGCCTTGTGTTAACATAGTATCCAACATGTGTCGTACTGATCCTTCTAGAAACTTAAGGATGAGGGAGAAGAGAAGGGAAGGCAATCTCTGCTCCTGTACAATAACTTGAAGATCTCCTGTGGAGACATTTAATAGAACATGGCAGAGCCCTGTGTTAACATAGCATCCAAGATGTGTTGGGCGGATCCTTCTAGAAACTTGAGTATGAGGGAGAAGAGAAGGCAATCTCTGATCCTGTACAATAACTTGAAGATCCCCTGTGGAGACATATAATAGAACATGGCAGAGCCTTGTGTTAACATACTATCCAACATGTGTTGTACTGATCCTTCTAGAAACTTAAGGATGAGGGAGAAGAGAAGGGAAGGCAATCTCTGCTCCTGTACAATAACTTGAAGATCTCCTGTGGAGACATTTAATAGAACATGGCAGAGCCCTGTGTTAACATAGTATCCAAGATGTGTTAGGCGTATCCTTCTAGAAACTTGAGTATGAGGGAGAAGAGAAGGCAATCTCTGATCCTGTACAATAACTTGAAGATCCCTTGTGGAGACATATAATAGAACATGGCAGAGCCTTTTGTTAACATAGTATCCAACATGTGTTGGACTGATCCTTGTAGAAACTTAAGAATGAGAGAGAAGAGAAGGGAAGGCAATCTCTGATCCTGTACAATAACTTGAAGATCCCATGTGGAGACATATAATAGAACATGGCAGAGCCTTTTGTTAACATAGTATCCAACATGTGTTGGACTGATCCTTGTAGAAACTTAAGAATGAGAGAGAAGAGAAGGGAAGGCAATCTCTGCTCCTGAACAATAACTTGAAGATCCCCTGTGGAGGCATATAATAGAACATGGCAGAGCCTTGTGTTAACATAGAATCCTACATGTGTTGGACTTATCCTTCTAGAAACTTAAGGATGAGAGAGAAGAAAAGGGAATCTTTACTCCTGTACAATAACTTGAAGATCTCCTGTGGAGACATATAATAGAACATGGCAGAGTCTAATGTTAACATAGTATCCAACATGTGTTGGACTGATCCTTCTAGAAACTTGGGGATGAGGGAGAAGAGAAGGGAAGGCAATCTCTGCTCCTGAACAATAACTTGAAGATCCCCTGTGGAGACATATAAAAGAACATGGCAGAGCCTTGTGTTAACATAGTATCCAACATGTGTTGGACTGATCCTTCTACAAACTTAAGGATGAGGCAGAAGAGAAGGGAATCTCTACTCCTGTACAATAACTTGAAGATCCCATGTGGAGACATATAGTAGTACATGGCAGAGCCTTGTGTTAACATAGTATCCAACATGTGTTGGACTGATCCTTCTAGAAACTTGGGGATGAGGGAGAAGAGAAGGGAAGGCAATCTCTGCCCCTGTACAATAACTTGAAGATCCCCTGTGGAGACATATAATAGACATGGCAGAGCCTTGTGTTAACATAGTATCCTACATGTGTTGGACTGATCCTTCTAGAAACTTAAGGATGAAATGGAAGAGAAGCGAAGACATTCTCTGATCCTTTACAATAACTTGAAGATCCCCTGTGGAGACATATAAAAGAACATGGCAGAGTCTTGTGTTAACATAGTATCCAACATGTATTGGACTGATCCTTCTAGAAACTTGGGGATGAGGGAGAAGAGAAGGGAAGGCAATCTCTGCCCCTGTACAATAACTTGAAGATCCCCTGTGGAGACATATAATAGACATGGCAGAGCCTTGTGTTAACATAGTATCCTACATGTGTTGGACTGATCCTTCTAGAAACTTAAGGATGAAATGGAAGAGAAGCGAAGACATTCTCTGATCCTTTACAATAACTTGAAGATCCCCTGTGGAGACATATAAAAGAACATGGCAGAGCCTAGTGTTAACATAGTATCCAACATGTGTTGCACTGATCCTTCTAGATACTTAAGGATGGGAGAGAAGAGAAGGGAAGGCAATCTCTGCTCCTGAACAATAACTTGAAGATCCCCTGTAGAGACATATAAAAGAACATGGCAGAGCCTTGAGTTAACATAGTATCCAACATGTGTTGGACTGATCATTCTAGAAACTTAAGGATGAGGCAGAAGAAAAGGGAATCTCTACTCCTGTAGAATAACTTGAAGATCCCCTGTGGAGACATATAGTAGTTAATGGCAGAGCCTTGTGTTAACATAGTATCCAACATGTGTTGGACTGATCCTTCTAGAAACTTGGCGATGAGGGAGAAGAGAAGGGAAACCAATATCTGCCCCTGTACAATAACTTGAAGATCCCCTGTGGAGACATATAATAGAACATGGCAGAGCCCTGTGGTAACATAGTGTCCTACATGTGTTGGACTGATCCTTCTAGAAACTTAAGGATGAGATAGAAGAGAAGCGAAGGCAATCTCTGCTTCTGTACAATAACTTGAAGATCTCCTGTGGAGACATATAATAGAACATGGCAGAGTCTTGTGTTAACATAGTATCCAACATGTCTTGGAGTGATCCATCTAGATACTTGGGGATGAGGGAGAAGAGAAGGGAATCTTTACTCCTGTACAATAACTTGAAGATCTCCTGTGGAGACATATAATAGAACATGGCAGTGTCTAGTGTTAACATAGTATCCAACATGTGTTGGACTGATCCTTCTAGAAACTTAAGGATGAGGGAGAAGAGAAGGGAAGGCAATCTCTGCTCCTGTACAATAACTTGAAGATCTCCAGTGGAGACATATAATAGAACATGGCAGAGTCTTGTGTTAACATAATATCCAACATGTGTTGGACTGATCCTTCTAGAAACTTAAGGATGAGGGAGAAGAGAAGCGAAGGCAATATCTGCTCCTGTACAATAACTTGAAGATCCCATGTGGAGACATATAATAGAACATGACAGAGCCTTGTGTTAACATAGTATCCAACATGTCTTGGAGTGTACCATCTAGATATTTGGGGATGAGGGAGAAGAGAAGGGAATCTCTACTCCTGTACAATAACTTGAAGATCCCATGTGGAGACATATAATAGAACATGGCAGAGTCTTGTGTTAACATAGTATCCAACATGTCTTGGAGTGATCCATCTAGATACTTGGGGATGAGGCAGTAGAAAAGGGAATCTCTACTCCTTTACAATAACTTGAAGATCCCATGTGGAGACATATAATAGAACATGGCAGAGTCTTGTGTTAACATAGTATCCAACATGTGTTGGACTGATCCTTCTAGATACTTGGGGATGAGGGAGAAGAGAAGGGTAGGCAATCTCTGCTCCTGTACAATAACTTGAAGATCCCATGTGGAGACATATAATAGAACATGGCAGAGTCTTGTGTTAACATAGTATCCAACATGTCTTGGAGTGATCCATCTAGATACTTGGGGATGAGGGAGAAGAGAAGGGAATCTCTACTCCTGTGCAATAACTTGAAGATCCCATGTGGAGACATATAATAGAACATGGCAGAGTCTTGTGTTAACATAGTATCCAACATGTCTTGGAGTGATCCATCTAGATATTTGGGGATGAGGGAGAAGAGAAGGGAATCTCTACTCCTGTACAATAACTTGAAGATCCCATGTGGAGACATATAATAGAACATGGCAGAGTCTTGTGTTAACATAGTATCCAACATGTCTTGGAGTGATCCATCTAGATACTTGGGGATGAGGCAGTAGAAAAGGGAATCTCTACTCCTGTACAATAACTTGAAGATCCCATGTGGAGACATATAATAGAACATGGCAGAGCCTTGTGTTAACATAGTATCCAACATGTGTTGAACTGATCCTTCTAGAAACTTAAGGATGAGCGAGAAGAGAAGGGAAGGCAATCTCTGCTCCTGTACAATAACTTGAAGATCTCCTGTGGAGACATTTAATAGAACATGGCAGAGCCCTGTGTTAACATAGTATCCAAGATGTGTTGGGCTGATCCTTCTAGAAACTTGAGTATGAGGGAGAAGAGAAGGCAATCTCTGATGCTGTACAATAACGTGAAGATCCCATGTGGAGACATATAATAGAACATGGCAGAGCCTTTTGTTAACATAGTATCCAACATGTGTTGGACTGATCCTTGTAGAAACTTAAGAATGAGAGAGAAGAGAAGGGAAGGCAATCTCTGCTCCTGAACAATAACTTGAAGATCCCCTGTGGAGGCATATAATAGAACATGGCAGAGCCTTGTGTTAACATAGAATCCTACATGTGTTGACTTATCCTTCTAGAAACTTAAGGATGAGAGAGAAGAAAAGGGAATCTTTACTCCTGTACAATAATTTGAAGATCTCCTGTGGAGACATATAATAGAACATGGCAGAGTCTAGTGTTAACATAGTATCCAACATGTGTTGGACTGATCCTTCTAGAAACTTGGGGATGAGGGAGAAGAGAAGGGAAGGCAATCTCTGCTCCTGAACAATAACTTGAAGATCCCCTGTGGAGACATATAATAGAACATGGCAGAGCCTTGTGTTAACATAGTATCCAACATGTGTTGGACTGATCCTTCTAGAAACTTAAGGATGAGGCAGAAGAGAAGGGAATCTCTACTCCTGTACAATAACTTGAAGATCCCCTGTGGAGACATATAGTAGTACATGGCAGAGCCTTGTGTTAACATAGTATCCAACATGTGTTGTACTTATCCTTCTAGATACTTGGGGATGAGGGAGAAGAGAAGGGAAGGCAATCTCTGCTCCTGAACAATAACTTGAAGATCCCATGTGGAGACATATAATAGAACATGGAAGAGTCTGGTGTTAACATAGTATCCAACATGTGTTGGACTGATCCTTCTAGAAACTTAAGGATGAGGCAGAAGAAAAGGGAATCTCTACTCCTGTACAATAAGTTGAAGATCTCCTGTGGAGACATATAATAGAACATGGAAGAGTCTGGTGTTAACATAGTATCCAACATGTGTTGGACTGATCCTTCTAGAAACTTAAGGATGAGGCAGAAGAAAAGGGAATCTCTACTCCTGTACAATAAGTTGAAGATCTCCTGTGGAGACATATAATAGAACATGGAAGAGTCTGGTGTTAACATAGTATCCAACATGTGTTGGACTGATCCTTCTAGAAACTTAATGATGAGGCAGAAGAAAAGGGAATCTCTACTCCTGTACAATAAGTTGAAGATCTCCTGTGGAGACATATAATAGAACATGGAAGAGTCTGGTGTTAACATAGTATCCAACATGTGTTGGACTAATCCTTTAGAAACTTGGCGATGAGGGAGAAGAGAAGGGAAGCCAATATCTGCCCCTGTACAATAACTTGAAGATCCCCTGTGGAGACATATAATAGAACATGGCAGAGTCTTGTGTTAACATAGAATCCTACATGTGTTGGACTGATCCTTCTAGAAACTTAAGGATGAGGGAGAAGAGAAGGGAATCTCTACTCCTGTACAATAACTTGAAGATCCCATGTGGAGACATATAATAGAACATGGCAGAGTCTTGTGTTAACATAGAATCCTACATGTGTTGGACTGATCCTTCTAGAAACTTAAGGATGAGGGAGAAGAGAAGCGAAGGCAATCTCTGATCCTGTACAATAACTTGAAGATCCCATGTGGAGACATATAATAGAACATGGCAGAGCCTTTTGTTAACATAGTATCCAACATGTGTTGGACTGATCCTTGTAGAAACTTAAGAATGAGAGAGAAGAGAAGGGAAGGCAATCTCTGCTCCTGAACAATAACTTGAAGATCCCCTGTGGAGGCATATAATAGAACATGGCAGAGCCTTGTGTTAACATAGAATCCTACATGTGTTGGACTTATCCTTCTAGAAACTTAAGGATGAGAGAGAAGAAAAGGGAATCTTTACTCCTGTACAATAACTTGAAGATCCCCCGTGGAGACATATAAAAGAACATGGCAGAGTCTAGTGTTAACATAGTGTCCAAGATGTGTTGGACTGAACCTTTTAGAAACTTGGGGTTGAGGGAGAAGAGAAGGGAAGGCAATCTCTGCACCTGTAAAATAATTTGAAGATCCCCTGTGGAGACATATATAAGAACATGGCAGAGCCTTGTGTTAACATAGTATCCAACATGTGTTGGACTGATCCTTCTAGAAACTTGGGGATGAGGGAGAAGAGAAGGAAAGCCAATCTCTGCCCCTGTACAATAACTTGAAGATCCCCTGTGGAGACATATAATAGAACATGGCAGAGTCTAGTGTTAACATAGTATCCAACATGTGTTGGACTGATCCTTCTAGAAACTTGGTGATGAATGAGAAGAGAAGGGAAGCCAATCTCTGCCCCTGTACAATAACTTGAAGATCCCCTGTGGAGACATATAATAGAACATGGCAGAGCCCTGTGGTAAAATAGTGTCCTACATATGTTGGACTGACCCTTCTAGAAACTTAAGGATGAGATAGAAGAGAAGCGAAGGCAATCTCTGATCCTGTACAATAACTTGAAGATCCCCTGTGGAGACATATACTAGTTAATGGCAGAGCCTTGTGTTAACATAGTATCCAACATGTGTTGGACTGATCCTTCTAGAAACTTGGGGATGCGGGAGAAGAGAAGGGAAGCCAATCTCTGCCCCTGTACAATAACTTGAAGATCCCCTGTGGAGACATATAATAGAACATGGCAGAGCCCTGTGGTAAAATAGTGTCCTACATGTGTTGGACTGATCCTTCTAGAAACTTAACGATGAGATAGAAGAGAAGCGAAGGCAATCTCTGATCCTGTACAATAACTTGAAGATCCCCTGTGGAGACATATAATAGAACATGGCAGAGTCTTGTGTTAACATAGTATCCAACATGTGTTGTACTGATCCTTCTAGAAACTTAAGGATGAGGGAGAAGAGAAGGGAAGGCAATCTCTGCTCCTGTACAATAGCTTGAAGATCTCCTGTGGAGACATTTAATAGAACATGGCAGAGCCCTGTGTTAACATAGTATCCAAGATGTGTTGGGCTGATCCTTCTAGAAACTTGAGTATGAGGGAGAAGAGAAGGCAATCTCTGATCCTGTACAATAACGTGAAGATCCCATGTGGAGACATATAATAGAACATGGCAGAGCCTTTTGTTAACATAGTATCCAACATGTGTTGGACTGATCCTTGTAGAAACTTAAGAATGAGAGAGAAGAGAAGGGAAGGCAATCTCTGCTCCTGAACAATAACTTGAAGATCCCCTGTGGAGACATATAAAAGAACATGGCAGAGCCTTGTGTTAACATAGTATCGAACATGTGTTGTACTGATCCTTCTAGAAACTTAAGGATGAGGCAGAAGAGAAGGGAATCTCTACTCCTGTACAATAACTTGAAGATCCCCTGTGGAGACATATAGTAGTACATGGCAGAGCCTTGTGTTAACATAGTATCCAACATGTGTTGTACTTATCCTTCTAGATACTTGGGGATGAGGGAGAAGAGAAGGGAAGGCAATCTCTGCTCCTGAACAATAACTTGAAGATCCCATGTGGAGACATATAATAGAACATGGCAGAGCCTTGTGTTAACATAGAATCCTACATGTGTTGTACTTATCCTTCTAGATACTTGGGGATGAGGGAGAAGAGAAGGGAAGGCAATCTCTGCTCCTGAACAATAACTTGAAGATCCCATGTGGAGACATATAATAAAACATGGCAGAGCCTTGTGTTAACATAGAATCCTACATGTGTTGTACTTATCCTTCTAGATACTTGGGGATGAGGGAGAAGAGAAGGGAAGGCAATCTCTGCTCCTGTACAATAATTTGAAGATCCCCTGTGGAGACATATAATAGAACATGGCAGAGTCTAGTGTTAACATTGTATCCAACATGTGTTGGACTGATCCTTCTAGAAACTTGGGGATGAGCGAGAAGAGAAGGGTAGGCAATCTCTGCCCCTGTACAATAACATAAAGATCCCCTGTGGAGACATATAATAGAACAAGGCAAGAGCCTTGTGTTAACATAGAATCCAACATGTGTTGGACTGATCCTTCTAGAAACTTAAGGATGAGGCAGAAGAAATGGGAATCTCTACTGCTTTACAATAACCTGAAAATCCCCTGTGGAGACATATAATAGAACATGGCAGGGTCTAGTGTTAACATAGTATCCAACATGTGTTGGACTGATCCTTCTAGAATCTTAAGGATGAGACAGAAAAAAAGGTAATCTCTACTCCTGTACAATAAGTTGAAGATCTCCTGTGGAGACATATAATAGAACATGGAAGAGTCTGGTGTTAACATAGTGTCCAAGATGTGTTGGACTGAACCTTTTAGAAACTTGGGGTTGAGGGAGAAGAGAAGGGAAGGCAATCTCTGCACCTGTAAAATAATTTGAAGATCCCCTGTGGAGACATATAATAGAACATGGCAAGAGTCTTGTGTTAACATAGAATCCAACATGTGTTGCACCGATCCTTCTAGAAACTTAAGGATGAGAGAGAAGAGAAGGGAAGGCAATCTCTGCTCCTGAACAATAACTTGAAGATCCCCTGTAGAGACATATATAAGAACATGGCAGAGCCTTGTGTTAACATAGTATCCAACATGTGTTGGACTGATCCTTCTAGAAACTTAAGGATGAGGCAGTAGAAAAGGGAATCTCTACTCCTGTACAATAACTTGAAGATCCCATGTGGAGACATATAATAGAACATGGCAGATCCTTGTATTAACATAGTATCCAACATGTGTTGTACTGATCCTTCTAGAAACTTAAGGATGAGGGAGAAGAGAAGGGAAGGCAATCTCTGCTCCTGTACAATAACTTGAAGATCTCCTGTGGAGACATTTAATAGAACATGGCAGAGCCCTGTGTTAACATAGTATCCAAGATGTGTTGGGCTGATCCTTCTAGAAACTTGAGTATGAGGGAGAAGAGAAGGGAATCCCTGATCCTGTACAATAACTTGAAGATCCCCTGTGAAGACATATAATAGAACATGGCAGAGCCTTGTGTTAACATACTATCCAACATGTGTTGTACTGATCCTTCTAGAAACTTAAGGATGAGCGAGAAGAGAAGGGAAGGCAATCTCTGCTCCTGTACAATAACTTGAAGATCTCCTGTGGAGACATTTAATAGAACATGGCAGAGCCCTGTGGTAAAATAGTGTCCTACATGTGTTGGACTGATCCTTCTAGAAACTTAAGGATGAGATAGAAGAGAAGCGAAGGCAATCTCTGATCCTGTACAATAACGTGAAGATCCCATGTGGAGACATATAATAGAACATGGCAGAGCCTTTTGTTAACATAGTATCCAACATGTGTTGGACTGATCCTTGTAGAAACTTAAGAATGAGAGAGAAGAGAAGGGAAGGCAATCTCTGCTCCTGAACAATAACTTGAAGATCCCCTGTGGAGGCATATAATAGAACATGTCAGAGCCTTGTGTTAACATAGAATCCTACATGTGTTGGACTTATCCTTCTAGAAACTTAAGGATGAGAGAGAAGAAAAGGGAATCTTTACTCCTGTACAATAACTTGAAGATCTCCTGTGGAGACATATAATAGAACATGGCAGAGTCTAGTGTTAACATAGTATCCAACATGTGTTGGACTGATCCTTCTAGAAACTTGGGGATAAGGGAGAAGAGAAGGGAAGGCAATCTCTGCTCCTGAACAATAACTTGAAGATCCCCTGTGGAGACATATAAAAGAACATGGCAGAGCCTTGTGTTAACATAGTATCCAACATGTGTTGGACTGATCCTTCTAGAAACTTAAGGATGAGGCAGAAGAGAAGGGAATCTCTACTCCTGTACAATAACTTGAAGATCCCCTGTGGAGACATATAGTAGTACATGGCAGAGCCTTGTGTTAACATAGTATCCAACATGTGTTGTACTTATCCTTCTAGATACTTGGGGATGAGGGAGAAGAGAAGGGAAGGCAATCTCTGCTCCTGAACAATAACTTGAAGATCCCATGTGGAGACATATAATAGAACATGGCAGAGCCTTGTGTTAACATAGAATCCTACATGTGTTGTACTTATCCTTCTAGATACTTGGGGATGAGGGAGAAGAGAAGGGAAGGCAATCTCTGCTCCTGAACAATAACTTGAAGATCCCATGTGGAGACATATAATAGAACATGGCAGAGCCTTGTGTTAACATAGTATCCAACATGTGTTGGACTGATCCTTCTAGAAACTTAAGAATGAGAGAGAAGAGAAGGGAAGGCAATCTCTGCTCCTGAACAATAACTTGAAGATCCCATGTGGAGACATATAATAGAACATGGCAGAGCCCTGTGTTAACATAGAATCCTACATGTGTTGTACTTATCCTTCTAGATACTTGGGGATGAGGGAGAAGAGAAGGGAAGGCAATCTCTGCTCCTAAACAATAACTTGAAGATCCCCTGTGGAGACATATAATAGAACATGGCAGAGTCTAGTGTTAACATAGTATCCAAAATGTGTTGGACTGATCCTTCTAGAAACTTGGGGATGAGGGAGAAGAGAAGGGTAGGCAATCTCTGCCCCTGTACAATAACATGAAGATCCCCTGTGGAGACATATAATAGAACAAGGCAAGAGCCTTGTGTTAACATAGAATCCAACATGTGTTGGACTGATCCTTCTAGAAACTTAAAGATGAGGCAGAAGAAAAGGGAATCTCTGCTCCTGAACAATAACTCGAAGATCCCCTGTGGAGACATATAATAGAACATGGCAGAGTCTAGTGTTAACATAGTATCCAACATGTGTTGGACAGATCCTTCTAGAATCTTAAGGATGAGACACAAGAAAAGGTAATCTCTACTCCTGTACAATAAGTTGAAGATCTCCTGTGGAGACATATAATAGAACATGGAAGAGTCTGGTGTTAACATAGTATCCAAGATGTGTTGGACTGAACCTTTTAGAAACTTGGGGTTGAGGGAGTAGAGAAGGGAAGGCAATCTCTGCACCTGTAAAATAATTTGAAGATCCCCTGTGGAGACATATAATAGAACATGGCAGAGCCTTGTGTTAACATAGTATCCCACATGTGTTGTACTGATCCTTCTAGAAACTTAAGGATGAGGGAGAAGAGAAGGGAAGGCAATCTCTGCTCCTGTACAATAACTTGAAGATCTCCTGTGGAGACATTTAATAGAACATGGCAGAGCCGTGTGTTAACATAGTATCCAAGATGTGTTGGGCTGATCCTTCTAGAAACTTGAGTATGAGGGAGAAGAGAAGGCAATCTCTGATCCTGTACAATAACTTGAAGATCCCATGTGGAGACATATAATAGAACATGGCAGAGCCTTTTGTTAACATAGTATCCAACATGTGTTGGACTGATCCTTGTAGAAACTTAAGAATGAGAGAGAAGAGAAGGGAAGGCAATCTCTGCTCCTGAACAATAACTTGAAGATCCCCTGTGGAGACATATAAAAGAACATGGCAGAGCCTTGTGTTAACATAGTATCGAACATGTGTTGTACTGATCCTTCTAGAAACTTAAGGATGAGGCAGAAGAGAAGGGAATCTCTACTCCTGTACAATAACTTGAAGATCCCCTGTGGAGACATATAAAAGAACATGGCAGAGTCTTGTGTTAACATAGTATCCAACATGTGTTGGACTGATCCTTCTAGAAACTTGGGGATGAGGGAGAAGAGAAGGGAAGGCAATCTCTGCCCCTGTACAATAACTTGAATATCCCCTGTGGAGACATATAATAGTTATGGCAGAGCCTTGTGTTAACATAGTATCCTACATGTGTTGGACTGATTCTTCTAGAAACTTAAGGATGAAGTGGAAGAGAAGCGAAGACATTCTCTGATCCTTTACAATAACTTGAAGATCCCCTGTGGAGACATATAAAAGAACATGGCAGAGTCTAGTGTTAACATAGTATCCAAAATGTGTTGCACTGATCCTTCTAGATACTTAAGCATGGGAGAGAAGAGAAGGGAAGGCAATCTCTGCTCCTGAACAATAACTTGAAGATCCCCTGTAGAGACATATAAAAGAACATGGCAGAGCCTTGAGTTAACATAGTATCCAACATGTGTTGGACTGATCATTCTAGAAACTTAAGGATGAGGCAGAAGAAAAGGGAATCTCTACTCCTGTAGAATAACTTGAAGATCCCCGGTGGAGACATATAGTAGTACATGGCAGAGCCTTGTGTTAACATAGTATCCAACATGTGTTGGACTGATCCTTCTAGAAACTTGGCGATGAGGGAGAAGAGAAGGGAAGCCAATATCTGCCCCTGTACAATAACTTGAAGATCCCCTGTGGAGACATATAATAGAACATGGCAGAGCCCTGTGGTAACATAGTGTCCTACATGTGTTGGACTGATCCTTCTAGAAACTTAAGGATGAGATAGAAGAGAAGCGAAGGCAATCTCTGCTCCTGTACAATAACTTGAAGATCTCCTGTGGAGACATATAATAGAACATGGCAGAGTCTTGTGTTAACATAGTATCCAACATGTCTTGGAGTGATCCATCTAGATACTTGGGGATGAGGGAGAAGAGAAGGGAATCTTTACTCCTGTACAATAACTTGAAGATCTCCTGTGGAGACATATAATAGAACATGGCAGAGTCTAGTGTTAACATAGTATCGAACATGTGTTGGACTGATCCTTCTAGAAACTTAAGGATGAGGGAGAAGAGAAGGGAAGGCAATCTCTGCTCCTGTACAATAACTTGAAGATCTCCTGTGGAGACATATAATAGAACATGGCAGAGTCTTGTGTTAACATAGTATCCAACATGTCTTCGAGTGATCCATCTAGATACTTGGGGATGAGAGAGAAGAGAAGGGAAGGCAATCTCTGATCCTGTACAATAACTTGAAGATCCTATGTGGAGATATATAATAGAACATGGCAGAGCCTTTTCTTAACATAGAATCCAACATGTGTTGGACTGATCCTTGTAGAAACTTAAGAATGAGAGAGAAGAGAAGGGAAGGCAATCTCTGCTCCTGAACAATAACTTGAAGATCCCCTGTGGAGGCATATAATAGAACATGGCAGAGCCTTGTGTTAACATAGAATCCTACATGTGTTGGACTTATCCTTCTACAAACTTAAGGATGAGAGAGAAGATAAGGGAATCTTTACTCCTGTACAATAAGTTGAAGATCTCCTGTGGAGACATATAATAGAACATGGCAGAGTCTAGTGTTAACATAGTATCCAACATGTAATGGACTGATCCTTCGAGAAACTTAAGGATGAGAGAGAAGAAAACGGAATCTTTACTCCTGTACAATAACTTGAAGATCTCCTGTGGAGACATATAATAGAACATGGCAGAGTCTAGTGTTAACATAGTATCCAACATGTGTTGGACTTATCCTTCTAGAAACTTAAGGATGAGAGAGAAGAAAAGGGAATCTTTACTCCTGTACAATAACTTGAAGATCTCCTGTGGAGACATATAATAGAACATGGCAGAGTCTAGTGTTAAAATAGTATCCAACATGTGTTGGACTTATCCTTCTAGAAACTTAAGGATGAGAGAGAAGAAAAGGGAATCTTTACTCCTGTACAATAACTTGAAGATCTCCTGTGGAGACATATAATAGAACATGGCAGAGTCTAGTGTTAACATAGTATCCTACATGTGTTGGACTTATCCTTCTAGAAACTTAAGGATGAGAGAGAAGAAAAGGGAATCTTTACTCCTGTACAATAACTTGAAGATCTCCTGTGGAGACATATAATAGAACATGGCAGAGTCTAGTGTTAACATAGTATCCAACATGTGTTGGACTGATCCTTCCAGAAACTTGGGGATGAGGGAGAAGAGAAGGGAAGGCAATCTCTGCTCCTGAACAATAACTTGAAGATCCCCTGTGGAGACATATAAAAGAACATGGCAGAGCCTTGTGTTAACATAGTATCCAACATGTGTTGGACTGATCCTTCTACAAACTTAAGGATGAGGCAGAAGAGAAGGGAATCTCTACTCCTGTACAATTACTTGAAGATCCCCTGTGGAGACATATAGTAGTACATGGCAGAGCCTTGTGTTAACATAGTATCCAACATGTGTTGGACTGATCCTTCTAGAAACTTGGGGATGAGGGAGAACAGAAGGGAAGGCAATCTCTGCCCCTGTATAATAACTTGAAGATCCCCTGTGGAGACATATAATAGACATGGCAGAGCCTTGTGTTAACATAGTATCCTACATGTGTTGGACTGATCCTTCTAGAAACTTAAGGATGAAATGGAAGAGAAGCGAAGACATTCTCTGATCCTTTACAATAACTTGAAGATCCCCTGTGGAGACACATAAAAGAATATGGCAGAGTCTTGTGTTAACATAGTATCCAACATGTGTTGGACTGATCCTTCTAGAAACTTGGGGATGAGGGAGAAGAGAAGGGAAGGCAATCTCTGCCCCTGTACAATAACTTGAAGATCCCCTGTGGAGACATATAATAGACATGGCAGAGCCTTGTGTTAACATAGTATCCTACATGTGTTGGACTGATCCTTCTAGAAACTTAAGGATGAAATGGAAGAGAAGCGAAGACTTTCTCTGATCCTTTACAATAACTTGAAGATCCCCTGTGGAGACATATAAAAGAACATGGCAGAGTCTAGTGTTAACATAGTATCCAACATGTGTTGCACTGATCCTTCTAGATACTTAAGGATGGGAGAGAAGAGAAGGGAAGGCAATCTCTGCTCCTGAACAATAACTTGAAGATCCCCTGTAGAGACATATAAAAGAACATGGCAGAGCCTTGTGTTAACATAGTATCCAACATGTGTTGGACTGATCATTCTAGAAACTTAAGGATGAGGCAGAAGAAAAGGGAATCTCTACTCCTGTAGAATAACTTGAAGATCCCCTGTGGAGACATATAGTAGTTAATGGCAGAGCCTTGTGTTAACATAGTATCCAACATGTGTTGGACTGATCCTTCTAGAAACTTGGCGATGAGGGAGAAGAGAAGGGAAGCCAATATCTGCCCCTGTACAATAACTTGAAGATCCCCTGTGGAGACATATAATAGAACATGGCAGAGCCCTGTGGTAACATAGTGTCCTACATGTGTTGGACTGATCCTTCTAGAAACTTAAGGATGAGATAGAAGAGAAGCGAAGGCAATCTCTGCTCCTGTACAATAACTTGAAGATCTCCTGTGGAGACATATAATAGAACATGGCAGAGTCTTGTGTTAACATAGTATCCAACATGTGTTGGACTGATCCTTCTAGAAACTTAAGGATGAGGGAGAAGAGAAGCGAAGGCAATATCTGCTCCTGTACAATAACTTGAAGATCCCATGTGGAGACATATAATAGAACATGGCAGAGCCTTGTGTTAACATAGTATCCAACATGACGTGGAGTGATCCATCTAGATACTTGGGGATGAGGCAATAGAAAAGGGAATCTCTACTCCTGTACAATAACTTGAAGATCCCATGAGGAGACATATAATAGAACATGGCAGAGTCTTGTGTTAACATAGTATCCAACATGTGTTGGACTGATCCTTCTAGATACTTGGGGATGAGGGAGAAGAGAAGGGTAGGCAATCTCTGCTCCTGTACAATAACTTGAAGATCCCATGTGGAGACATATAATAGAACATGGCAGAGTCTTGTGTTAACATAGTATCCAACATGTCTTGGAGTGATCCATCTAGATACTTGGGGATGAGGGAGAAGAGAAGGGAATCTCTACTCCTGTACAATAACTTGAAGATCCCATGTGGAGACATATAATAGAACATGGCAGAGTCTTGTGTTAACATAGTATCCAACATGTCTTGGAGTGATCCATCTAGATACTTGGGGATGAGGGAGAAGAGAAGGGAATCTCTACTCCTGTACAATAACTTGAAGATCCCATGTGGAGACATATAATAGAACATGGCAGAGCCCTGTGTTAACATAGTATCCAACATGTGTTGAACTGATCCTTCTAGAAACTTAAGGATGAGGGAGAAGAAAAGGGAAGGCAATCTCTGCTCCTGTACAATAACTTGAAGATCCCATGTGGAGACATATAATAGATCATGGCAGAGCCTTGTGTTAACATAGTATCCAACATGTGTTGAACTGATCCTTCTAGAAACTTAAGGATGAGGGAGAAGAGAAGGGAAGGCAATCTCTGCTCCTGTACAATAACTTGAAGATCTCCTGTGGAGACATTTAATAGAACATGGCAGAGCCCTGTGTTAACATAGTGTCCAAGATGTGTTGGGCTGATCGTTCTAGAAACTTGAGTATGAGGGAGAAGAGAAGACAATCTCTGATCCTGTACAATAACGTGAAGATCCCATGTGGAGACATATAATAGAACATGGCAGAGCCTTTTGTTAACATAGTATCCAACATGTGTTGGACTGATCCTTGTAGAAACTTAAGAATGAGAGAGAAGAGAAGGGAAGGCAATCTCTGCTCCTGAACAATAACTTGAAGATCCCCTGTGGAGGCATATAATAGAACACGACAGAGCCTTGTGTTAACATAGAATCCTACATGTGTTGGACTTATCCTTCTATAAACTTAAGGATGAGGCAGAAGAGAAGGGAATCTTTACTCCTGTACAATAACTTGAAGATCTCCTGTGGAGACATATAATAGAACATGGCAGAGTCTAGTGTTAACATAGTATCCAACATGTGTTGGACTGATCCTTCTAGAAACTTGGGGATGAGGGAGAAGAGAAGAGAAGGCAATCTCTGCTCCTGAACAATAACTTGAAGATCCCCTGTGGAGACATATAAAAGAACATGGCAGAGCCCTGTGTTAACATAGTATCCAACATGTGTTGGACTGATCCTTCTAGAAACTTAAGGATGAGGCAGAAGAGAAGGGAATCTCTACTCCTGTACAATAACTTGAAGATCCCCTGTGGAGACATATAGTAGTACATGGTAGAGCCTTGTGTTAACATAGTATCCAACATGTGTTGTACTTATCCTTCTAGATACTTGGGGATGAGGGAGAAGAGAAGGGAAGGCAATCTCTGCTCCTGAACAATAACTTGAAGATCCCATGTGGAGACATATAATAGAACATGGCAGAGCCTTGTGTTAACATAGAATCCTACATGTGTTGTACTTATCCTTCTAGATACTTGGGGATGAGGGAGAAGAGAAGGGAAGGCAATCTCTGCTCCTGAACAATAACTTGAAGATCCCATGTGGAGACATATAATAGAACATGGCAGAGCCCTGTGTTAACATAGAATCCTACATGTGTTGTACTTATCCTTCTAGATACTTGGGGATGAGGGAGAAGAGAAGGGAAGGCAATCTCTGCTCCTGAACAATAACTTGAAGATCCCCTGTGGAGACATATAATAGAACATGGCAGAGTCTAGTGTTAACATAGTATCCAACATGTGTTGGACTGATCCTTCTAGAAACTTGGGGATGAGGGAGAAGAGAAGGGTAGGCAATCTGTGCCCCTGTACAATAACATGAAGATCCCCTGTGGAGACATATAATAGAACAAGGCAAGAGCCTTCTGTTAACATAGAATCCAACATGTGTTGGACTGATCCTTCTAGAAACTTAAAGATGAGGCAGAAGAAAAGGGAATCTCTGCTCCTGAACAATAACTCGAAGATCCCCTGTGGAGACATATAATAGAACATGGCAGAGTCTAGTGTTAACATAGTATCCAACATGTGTTGGACTGATCCTTCTAGAATCTTAAGGATGAGACAGAAGAAAAGGTAATCTCTACTCCTGTACAATAAGTTGAAGATCTCCTGTGGAGACATATAATAGAACATGGAAGAGTCTGGTGTTAACATAGTGTCCAAGATGTGTTGGACTGAACCTTTTAGAAACTTGGGGTTGAGGGAGAAGAGAAGGGAAGGCAAACTCTGCACCTGTAAAAAAATTTGAAGATCCCCTGTGGAGACATATAATAGAACATGGCAAGAGTCTTGTGTTAACATAGAATCCAACATGTGTTGCAATGATCCTTCTAGAAACTTAAGGATGAGAGAGAAGAGAAGGGAAGGCAATCTCTGCTCCTGAACAATAACTTGAAGATCCCCTGTAGAGACATATATAAGAACATGGCAGAGCCTTGTGTTAACATAGTATCCAACATGTGTTGGACTGATCCTTCTAGAAACTTAAGGATGAGGCAGTAGAAAAGGGAATCTCTACTCCTGTACAATAACTTGAAGATCCCATGTGGAGACATATAATAGAACATGGCAGAGCCTTGTGTTAACATAGTATCCAACATGTGTTGTACTGATCCTTCTAGAAACTTAAGGATGAGGGAGAAGAGAAGGGAAGGCAATCTCTGCTCCTGTACAATAACTTGAAGATCTCCTGTGGAGACATTTAATAGAACATGGCAGAGCCCTGTGTTAACATAGTATCCAAGATGTGTTGGGCTGATCCTTCTAGAAACTTGAGTATGAGGGAGAAGAGAAGGCAATCTCTGATCCTGTACAATAACTTGAAGATCCCATGTGGAGACATATAATAGAACATGGCACAGCCTTTTGTTAACATAGTATCCAACATGTGTTGGACTGATCCTTGTAGAAACTTAAGAATGAGAGAGAAGAGAACGGAAGGCAATCTCTGATCCTGTACAATAACTTGAAGATCCCATGTGGAGACATATAATAGAACATGGCAGAGCCTTTTGTTAACATAGTATCCAACATGTGTTGGACTGATCCTTGTAGAAACTTAAGAATGAGAGAGAAGAGAAGGGAAGGCAATCTCTGATCCTGTACAATAACTTGAAGATCCCATGTGGAGACATATAATAGAACATGGCAGAGCCTTTTGTTAACATAGAATCCAACATGTGTTGGACTGATCCTTGTAGAAACTTAAGAATGAGAGAGAAGAGAAGGGAAGGCAATCTCTGCTCCTGAACAATAAGTTGAAGATCCCCTGTGGAGGCATATAATAGAACATGGCAGAGCCTTGTGTTAACATAGAATCCTACATGTGTTGGACTTATCCTTCTAGAAACTTAAGGATGAGAGAGAAGAAAAGGGAATCTTTACTCCTGTACAATAACTTGAAGATCTCCTGTGGAGACATATAATAGAACATGGCAGAATCTAGTGTTAACATAGTATCCAACATGTAATGGACTGATCCTTCGAGAAACTTAAGGATGAGAGAGAAGAAAAGGGAATCTTTACTCCTGTACAATAACTTGAAGATCTCCTGTGGAGACATATAATAGAACATGGCAGAGTCTAGTGTTAACATAGTATCCAACATGTGTTGGACTTATCCTTCTAGAAACTTAAGGATGAGAGAGAAGAAAAGGGAATCTTTACTCCTGTACAATTACTTGAAGATCTCCTGTGGAGACATATAATAGAACATGGCAGATTCTAGTGTTAACATAGTGTCCAACATGTGTTGGACTTATCCTTCTAGAAACTTAAGGATGAGAGAGAAGAAAAGGGAATCTTTACTCCTGTACAATAACTTGAAGATCTCCTGTGGAGACATATAATAGAACATGGCAGAGTCTAGTGTGAACATAGTATCCTACATGTGTTGGACTTATCCTTCTAGAAACTTAAGGATGAGAGAGAAGAAAAGGGAATCTTTACTCCTGTACAATAACTTGAAGATCTCCTGTGGAGACATATAATAGAACATGGCAGAGTCTAGTGTTAACATAGTATCCAACATGTGTTGGACTGATCCTTCCAGAAACTTGGGGATGAGGGAGAAGAGAAGGGAAGGCAATCTCTGCTCCTGAACAATAACTTGAAGATCCCCTGTGGAGACATATAAAAGAACATGGCAGAGCCTTGTGTTAACATAGTATCCAACATGTGTTGGACTGATCCTTCTACAAACTTAAGGATGAGGCAGAAGAGAAGGGAATCTCTACTCCTGTACAATTACTTGAAGATCCCCTGTGGAGACATATAGTAGTACATGGCAGAGCCTTGTGTTAACATAGTATCCAACATGTGTTGGACTGATCCTTCTAGAAACTTGGGGATGAGGGAGAAAAGAAGGGAAGGCAATCTCTGCCCCTGTACAATAACTTGAAGATCCCCTGTGGAGACATATAATAGACATGGCAGAGCCTTGTGTTAACATAGTATCCTACATGTGTTGGACTGATCCTTCAAGAAACTTAAGGATGAAATGAAAGAGAAGCGAAGACATTCTCTGATCCTTTACAATAACTTGAAGATCCCCTGTGGAGACATATAAAAGAACATGGCAGAGTCTAGTGTTAACATAGTATCCAACATGTGTTGCACTGATCCTTCTAGATACTTAAGGATGGGAGAGAAGAGAAGGGAAGGCAATCTCTGCTCCTGAACAATAACTTGAAGATCCCCTGTAGAGACATATAAAAGAACATGGCAGAGCCTTGTGTTAACATAGTATCCAACATGTGTTGGACTGATCATTCTAGAAACTTAAGGATGAGGCAGAAGAAAAGGGAATCTCTACTCCTGTAGAATAACTTGAAGATCCCCTGTGGAGACATATAGTAGTTAATGGCAGAGCCTTGTGTTAACATAGTGTCCTACATGTGTTGGACTGATCCTTCTAGAAACTTAAGGATGAGATAGAAGAGAAGCGAAGGCAATCTCTGCTCCTGTACAATAACTTGAAGATCTCCTGTGGAGACATATAATAGAACATTGCAGAGTCTTGTGTTAACATAGTATCCAACATGTCTTGGAGTGATCCATCTAGATACTTGGGGATGAGGGAGAAGAGAAGGGAATCTTTACTCCTGTACAATAACTTGA
Source organism: Deroplatys truncata (assembly GCA_030765065.1). Lineage (NCBI taxonomy): Eukaryota > Metazoa > Arthropoda > Insecta > Mantodea > Mantidae > Deroplatys > Deroplatys truncata. The sequence goes on along the minus strand of CM060988.1, from coordinate 213,546,528 downwards.
AGATCTCCTGTGGAGACATATAATAGAACATGGCAGAGTCTAGTGTTAACATAGTATCCAACATGTGTTGGACTGATCCTTCTAGAAACTTAAGGATGAGGGAGAAGAGAAGGGAAGGCAATCTCTGCTCCTGTACAATAACTTGAAGATCTCCTGTGGAGACATATAATAGAACATGGCAGAGTCTTGTGTTAACATAGTATCCAACATGTGTTGGACTGATCCTTCTAGAAACTTAAGGATGAGGGAGAAGAGAAGCGAAGGCAATATCTGCTCCTGTACAATAACTTGAAGATCCCCTGTGGAGACATATAATAGAACATGGCAGAGTCTTGTGTTAACATAGTATCCAACATGTCTTGGAGTGATCCATCTAGATACTTGGGGATGAGGGAGAAGAGAAGGGAATCTCTACTCCTGTACAATAACTTGAAGATCCCATGTGGAGACATATAATAGAACATGGCAGAGTCTTGTGTTAACATAGTATCCCACATGTCTTGGAGTGATCCATCTAGATACTTGGGGATGAGGGAGAAGAGAAGGGAATCTCTACTCCTGTACAATAACTTGAAGATCCCCTGTGGAGACATATAATAGAACATGGCAGAGTCTTGTGTTAGCATAGTATCCAACATGTCTTGGAGTGATCCATCTAGATACTTGGGGATGAGGGAGAAGAGAAGGGAATCTCTACTCCTGTACAATAACTTGAAGATCCCATGTGGGGACATATAATAGAACATGGCAGAGTCTTGTGTTAACATAGTATCCAACATGTCTTGGAGTGATCCATCTAGAAACTTGGGGATGAGGGAGAAGAGAAGGGAATCTTTACTCCTGTACAATAACTCTGAAGATCTCCTGTGGAGACATATAATAGAACATGGCAGAGTCTAGTGTTAACATAGTATCCAACATGTGTTGGACTGATCCTTCTAGAAACTTAAGGATGAGGGAGAAGAGAAGGGAATCTCTACTCCTGTACAATTACTTGAAGATCCCATGTGGAGACATATAATAGAACATGGCAGAGTCTTGTGTTAACATAGTATCCAACATGTGTTGGAGTGATCCTTCTAGAAACTTAAGGATGAGATAGAAGAGAAGGGAAGGCAATCTCTGCTCCTGAACAATAACTTGAAGATCCCCTGTGGAGGCATATAATAGAACATGACAGAGCCTTGTGTTAACATAGAATCCTACATGTGTTGGACTTATCCTTCTATAAACTTAAGGATGAGGCAGAAGAGAAGGGAATCTTTACTCCTGTACAATAACTTGAAGATCTCCTGTGGAGACATATAATAGAACATGGCAGAGTCTAGTGTTAACATAGTATCCAACATGTGTTGGACTGATCCTTCTAGAAACTTGGGGATGAGGGAGAAGAGAAGAGAAGGCAATCTCTGCTCCTGAACAATAACTTGAAGATCCACTGTGGAGACATATAAAAGAACATGGCAGAGCCCTGTGTTAACATAGTATCCAAAATGTGTTGGACTGATCCTTCTAGAAACTTAAGGATGAGGCAGAAGAGAAGGGAATCTCTACTCCTGTATAATAACTTGAAGATCCCCTGTGGAGACATATAGTAGTACATGGCAGAGCCTTGTGTTAACATAGTATCCAACATGTGTTGTACTTATCCTTCTAGATACTTGGGGATGAGGCAGAAGAGAAGGGAAGGCAATCTCTGCTCCTGAACAATAACTTGAAGATCCCATGTGGAGACATATAATAGAACATGGCAGAGCCTTGTGTTAACATAGAATCCTACATGTGTTGTACTTATCCTTCTAGATACTTGGGGATGAGGGAGAAGAGAAGGGAAGGCAATCTCTGCTCCTGAACAATAACTTGAAGATCCCATGTGGAGACATATAATAGAACATGGCAGAGCCCTGTGTTAACATAGAATCCTACATGTGTTGTACTTATCCTTCTAGATACTTGGGGATGAGGGAGAAGAGAAGGGAAGGCAATCTCTGCTCCTGAACAATAACTTGAAGATCCCCTGTGGAGACATATAATAGAACATGGCAGAGTCTAGTGTTAACATAGTATCCAACATGTGTTGGACTGATCCTTCTAGAAACTTGGGGATGAGGGAGAAGAGAAGGGTAGGCAATCTCTGCCCCTGTACAATAACATGAAGATCCCCTGTGGAGACATATAATAGAACAAGGCAAGAGCCTTCTGTTAACATAGAATCCAACATGTGTTGGACTGATCCTTCTAGAAACTTAAAGATGAGGCAGAAGAAAAGGGAATCTCTGCTCCTGAACAATAACTCGAAGATCCCCTGTGGAGGCATATAATAGAACATGGCAGAGCCTTGTGTTAACATAGAATCCTACATGTGTTGGACTTATCCTTCTAGAAACTTAAGGATGAGAGAGAAGAAAAGGGAATCTTTACTCCTGTACAATAACTTGAAGATCTCCTGTGGAGACATATAATAGAACATGGCAGAATCTAGTGTTAACATAGTATCCAACATGTAATGGACTGATCCTTCGAGAAACTTAAGGATGAGAGAGAAGAAAAGGGAATCTTTACTCCTGTACAATAACTTGAAGATCTCCTGTGGAGACATATAATAGAACATGGCAGAGTCTAGTGTTAACATAGTATCCAACATGTGTTGGACTTATCCTTCTAGAAACTTAAGGATGAGAGAGAAGAAAAGGGAATCTTTACTCCTGTACAATTACTTGAAGATCTCCTGTGGAGACATATAATAGAACATGGCAGATTCTAGTGTTAACATAGTGTCCAACATGTGTTGGACTTATCCTTCTAGAAACTTAAGGATGAGAGAGAAGAAAAGGGAATCTTTACTCCTGTACAATAACTTGAAGATCTCCTGTGGAGACATATAATAGAACATGGCAGAGTCTAGTGTGAACATAGTATCCTACATGTGTTGGACTTATCCTTCTAGAAACTTAAGGATGAGAGAGAAGAAAAGGGAATCTCTACTCCTGTAGAATAACTTGAAGATCCCCTGTGGAGACATATAGTAGTTAATGGCAGAGCCTTGTGTTAACATAGTGTCCTACATGTGTTGGACTGATCCTTCTAGAAACTTAAGGATGAGATAGAAGAGAAGCGAAGGCAATCTCTGCTCCTGTACAATAACTTGAAGATCTCCTGTGGAGACATATAATAGAACATTGCAGAGTCTTGTGTTAACATAGTATCCAACATGTCTTGGAGTGATCCATCTAGATACTTGGGGATGAGGGAGAAGAGAAGGGAATCTTTACTCCTGTACAATAACTTGAAGATCTCCTGTGGAGACATATAATAGAACATGGCAGAGTCTAGTGTTAACATAGTATCCAACATGTGTTGGACTGATCCTTCTAGAAACTTAAGGATGAGGGAGAAGAGAAGGGAAGGCAATCTCTGCTCCTGTACAATAACTTGAAGATCTCCTGTGGAGACATATAATAGAACATGGCAGAGTCTTGTGTTAACATAGTATCCAACATGTGTTGGACTGATCCTTCTAGAAACTTAAGGATGAGGGAGAAGAGAAGCGAAGGCAATATCTGCTCCTGTACAATAACTTGAAGATCCCCTGTGGAGACATATAATAGAACATGGCAGAGTCTTGTGTTAACATAGTATCCAACATGTCTTGGAGTGATCCATCTAGATACTTGGGGATGAGGGAGAAGAGAAGGGAATCTCTACTCCTGTACAATAACTTGAAGATCCCATGTGGAGACATATAATAGAACATGGCAGAGTCTTGTGTTAACATAGTATCCCACATGTCTTGGAGTGATCCATCTAGATACTTGGGGATGAGGGAGAAGAGAAGGGAATCTCTACTCCTGTACAATAACTTGAAGATCCCCTGTGGAGACATATAATAGAACATGGCAGAGTCTTGTGTTAACATAGTATCCAACATGTCTTGGAGTGATCCATCTAGATACTTGGGGATGAGGGAGAAGAGAAGGGAATCTCTACTCCTTACAATAACTTGAAGATCCCATGTGGGGACATATAATAGAACATGGCAGAGTCTTGTGTTAACATAGTATCCAACATGTCTTGGAGTGATCCATCTAGAAACTTGGGGATGAGGGAGAAGAGAAGGGAATCTTTACTCCTGTACAATAACTCTGAAGATCTCCTGTGGAGACATATAATAGAACATGGCAGAGTCTAGTGTTAACATAGTATCCAACATGTGTTGGACTGATCCTTCTAGAAACTTAAGGATGAGGGAGAAGAGAAGGGAATCTCTACTCCTGTACAATTACTTGAAGATCCCATGTGGAGACATATAATAGAACATGGCAGAGTCTTGTGTTAACATAGTATCCAACATGTGTTGGACTGATCCTTCTAGAAACTTAAGGATGAGATAGAAGAGAAGGGAAGGCAATCTCTGCTCCTGAACAATAACTTGAAGATCCCCTGTGGAGGCATATAATAGAACATGACAGAGCCTTGTGTTAACATAGAATCCTACATGTGTTGGACTTATCCTTCTATAAACTTAAGGATGAGGCAGAAGAGAAGGGAATCTTTACTCCTGTACAATAACTTGAAGATCTCCTGTGGAGACATATAATAGAACATGGCAGAGTCTAGTGTTAACATAGTGTCCAACATGTGTTGGACTGATCCTTCTAGAAACTTGGGGATGAGGGAGAAGAGAAGAGAAGGCAATCTCTGCTCCTGAACAATAACTTGAAGATCCCCTGTGGAGACATATAAAAGAACATGGCAGAGCCCTGTGTTAACATAGTATCCAACATGTGTTGGACTGATCCTTCTAGAAACTTAAGGATGAGGCAGAAGAGAAGGGAATCTCTACTCCTGTATAATAACTTGAAGATCCCCTGTGGAGACATATAGTAGTACATGGCAGAGCCTTGTGTTAACATAGTATCCAACATGTGTTGTACTTATCCTTCTAGATACTTGGGGATGAGGCAGAAGAGAAGGGAAGGCAATCTCTGCTCCTGAACAATAACTTGAAGATCCCATGTGGAGACATATAATAGAACATGGCAGAGCCTTGTGTTAACATAGAATCCTACATGTGTTGTACTTATCCTTCTAGATACTTGGGGATGAGGGAGAAGAGAAGGGAAGGCAATCTCTGCTCCTGAACAATAACTTGAAGATCCCATGTGGAGACATATAATAGAACATGGCAGAGCCCTGTGTTAACATAGAATCCTACATGTGTTGTACTTATCCTTCTAGATACTTGGGGATGAGGGAGAAGAGAAGGGAAGGCAATCTCTGCTCCTGAACAATAACTTGAAGATCCCCTGTGGAGACATATAATAGAACATGGCAGAGTCTAGTGTTAACATAGTATCCAACATGTGTTGGACTGATCCTTCTAGAAACTTGGGGATGAGGGAGAAGAGAAGGGTAGGCAATCTCTGCCCCTGTACAATAACATGAAGATCCCCTGTGGAGACATATAATAGAACAAGGCAAGAGCCTTCTGTTAAGATAGAATCCAACATGTGTTGGACTGATCCTTCTAGAAACTTAAAGATGAGGCAGAAGAAAAGGGAATCTCTGCTCCTGAACAATAACTCGAAGATCCCCTGTGGAGACATATAATAGAACATGGCAGAGTCTAGTGTTAACATAGTATCCAACATGTGTTGGACTGATCCTTCTAGAATCTTAAGGATGAGACAGAAGAAAAGGTAATCTCTACTCCTGTACAATAAGTTGAAGATCTCCTGTGGAGACATATAATAGAACATGGAAGAGTCTGGTGTTAACATAGTGTCCAAGATGTGTTGGACTGAACCTTTTAGAAACTTGGGGTTGAGGGAGAAGAGAAGGGAAGGCAATCTCTGCACCTGTAAAATAATTTGAAGATCCCCTGTGGAGACATATAATAGAACATGGCAAGAGTCTTGTGTTAACATAGAATCCAACATGTGTTGCACCGATCCTTCTAGAAACTTAAGGATGAGAGAGAAGAGAAGGGAAGGCAATCTCTGCTCCTGAACAATAACTTGAAGATCCCCTGTAGAGACATATATAAGAACATGGCAGAGCCTTGTGTTAACATAGTATCCAACATGTGTTGGACTGATCCTTCTAGAAACTTAAGGATGAGGCAGTAGAAAAGGGAATCTCTACTCCTGTACAATAACTTGAAGATCCCATGTGGAGACATATAATAGAACATGGCAGAGCCTTGTGTTAACATAGTATCCAACATGTGTTGTACTGATCCTTCTAGAAACTTAAGGATGAGGGAGAAGAGAAGGGAAGGCAATCTCTGCTCCTGTACAATAACTTGAAGATCTCCTGTGGAGACATTTAATAGAACATGGCAGAGCCCTGTGTTAACATAGTATCCAAGATGTGTTGGGCTGATCCTTCTAGAAACTTGAGTATGAGGGAGAAGAGAAGGCAATCTCTGATCCTGTACAATAACTTGAAGATCCCATGTGGAGACATATAATAGAACATGGCAGAGCCTTTTGTTAACATAGTATCCAACATGTGTTGGACTGATCCTTGTAGAAACTTAAGAATGAGAGAGAAGAGAACGGAAGGCAATCTCTGATCCTGTACAATAACGTGAAGATCCCATGTGGAGACATATAATAGAACATGGCAGAGCCTTTTGTTAACATAGTATCCAACATGTGTTGGACTGATCCTTGTAGAAACTTAAGAATGAGAGAGAAGAGAAGGGAAGGCAATCTCTGATCCTGTACAATAACTTGAAGATCCCATGTGGAGACATATAATAGAACATGGCAGAGCCTTTTGTTAACATAGAATCCAACATGTGTTGGACTGACCCTTGTAGAAACTTAAGAATGAGAGAGAAGAGAAGGGAAGGCAATCTCTGCTCCTGAACAATAAGTTGAAGATCCCCTGTGGAGGCATATAATAGAACATGGCAGAGCCTTGTGTTAACATAGAATCCTACATGTGTTGGACTTATCCTTCTAGAAACTTAAGGATGAGAGAGAAGAAAAGGGAATCTTTACTCCTGTACAATAACTTGAAGATCTCCTGTGGAGACATATAATAGAACATGGCAGAATCTAGTGTTAACATAGTATCCAACATGTAATGGACTGATCCTTCGAGAAACTTAAGGATGAGAGAGAAGAAAAGGGAATCTTTACTCCTGTACAATAACTTGAAGATCTCCTGTGGAGACATATAATAGAACATGGCAGAGTCTAGTGTTAACATAGTATCCAACATGTGTTGGACTTATCCTTCTAGAAACTTAAGGATGAGAGAGAAGAAAAGGGAATCTTTACTCCTGTACAATTACTTAAAGATCTCCTGTGGAGACATATAATAGAACATGGCAGATTCTAGTGTTAACATAGTGTCCAACATGTGTTGGACTTATCCTTCTAGAAACTTAAGGATGAGAGAGAAGAAAAGGGAATCTTTACTCCTGTACAATAACTTGAAGATCTCCTGTGGAGACATATAATAGAACATGGCAGAGTCTAGTGTGAACATAGTATCCTACATGTGTTGGACTTATCCTTCTAGAAACTTAAGGATGAGAGAGAAGAAAAGGGAACCTTTACTCCTGTACAATAACTTGAAGATCTCCTGTGGAGACATATAATAGAACATGGCAGAGTCTAGTGTTAACATAGTATCCAACATGTGTTGGACTGATCCTTCCAGAAACTTGGGGATGAGGGAGAAGAGAAGGGAAGGCAATCTCTGCTCCTGAACAATAACTTGAAGATCCCCTGTGGAGACATATAAAAGAACATGGCAGATACTTGTGTTAACATAGTATCCAACATGTGTTGGACTGATCCTTCTACAAACTTAAGGATGAGGCAGAAGAGAAGGGAATCTCTACTCCTGTACAATTACTTGAAGATCCCCTGTGGCGACATATAGTAGTACATGGCAGAGCCTTGTGTTAACATAGTATCCAACATGTGTTGGACTGATCCTTCTAGAAACTTGGGGATGAGGGAGAAAAGAAGGGAAGGCAATCTCTGCCCCTGTACAATAACTTGAAGATCCCCTGTGGAGACATATAATAGACATGGCAGAGCCTTGTGTTAACATAGTATCCTACATGTGTTGGACTGATCCTTCTAGAAACTTAAGGATGAAATGGAAGAGAAGCGAAGACATTCTCTGATCCTTTACAATAACTTGAAGATCCCCTGTGGAGACATATAAAAGAACATGGCAGAGTCTAGTGTTAACATAGTATCCAACATGTGTTGCACTGATCCTTCTAGATACTTAAGGATGGGAGAGAAGAGAAGGGAAGGCAATCTCTGCTCCTGAACAATAACTTGAAGATCCCCTGTAGAGACATATAAAAGAACATGGCAGAGCCTTGTGTTAACATAGTATCCAACATGTGTTGGACTGATCATTCTAGAAACTTAAGGATGAGGCAGAAGAAAAGGGAATCTCTACTCCTGTAGAATAACTTGAAGATCCCCTGTGGAGACATATAGTAGTTAATGGCAGAGCCTTGTGTTAACATAGTGTCCTACATGTGTTGGACTGATCCTTCTAGAAACTTAAGGATGAGATAGAAGAGAAGCGAAGGCAATCTCTGCTCCTGTACAATAACTTGAAGATCTCCTGTGGAGACATATAATAGAACATTGCAGAGGCTTGTGTTAACATAGTATCCAACATGTCTTGGAGTGATCCATCTAGATACTTGGGGATGAGGGAGAAGAGAAGGGAATCTTTACTCCTGTACAATAACTTGAAGATCTCCTGTGGAGACATATAATAGAACATGGCAGAGTCTAGTGTTAACATAGTATCCAACATGTGTTGGACTGATCCTTCTAGAAACTTAAGGATGAGGGAGAAGAGAAGGGAATCTCTACTCCTGTACAATTACTTGAAGATCCCATGTGGAGACATATAATAGAACATGGCAGAGTCTTGTGTTAACATAGTATCCAACATGTGTTGGACTGATCCTTCTAGAAACTTAAGGATGAGATAGAAGAGAAGGGAAGGCAATCTCTGCTCCTGAACAATAACTTGAAGATCCCCTGTGGAGGCATATAATAGAACATGACAGAGCCTTGTGTTAACATAGAATCCTACATGTGTTGGACTTATCCTTCTATAAACTTAAGGATGAGGCAGAAGAGAAGGGAATCTTTACTCCTGTACAATAACTTGAAGATCTCCTGTGGAGACATATAATAGAACATGGCAGAGTCTAGTGTTAACATAGTGTCCAACATGTGTTGGACTGATCCTTCTAGAAACTTGGGGATGAGGGAGAAGAGAAGAGAAGGCAATCTCTGCTCCTGAACAATAACTTGAAGATCCCCTGTGGAGACATATAAAAGAACATGGCAGAGCCCTGTGTTAACATAGTATCCAACATGTGTTGGACTGATCCTTCTAGAAACTTAAGGATGAGGCAGAAGAGAAGGGAGTCTCTACTCCTGTATAATAACTTGAAGATCCCCTGTGGAGACATATAGTAGTACATGGCAGAGCCTTGTGTTAACATAGTATCCAACATGTGTTGTACTTATCCTTCTAGATACTTGGGGATGAGGCAGAAGAGAAGGGAAGGCAATCTCTGCTCCTGAACAATAACTTGAAGATCCCATGTGGAGACATATAATAGAACATGGCAGAGCCTTGTGTTAACATAGAATCCTACATGTGTTGTACTTATCCTTCTAGATACTTGGGGATGAGGGAGAAGAGAAGGGAAGGCAATCTCTGCTCCTGAACAATAACTTGAAGATCCCATGTGGAGACATATAATAGAACATGGCAGAGCCCTGTGTTAACATAGAATCCTACATGTGTTGTACTTATCCTTCTAGATACTTGGGGATGAGGGAGAAGAGAAGGGAAGGCAATCTCTGCTCCTGAACAATAACTTGAAGATCCCCTGTGGAGACATATAATAGAACATGGCAGAGTCTAGTGTTAACATAGTATCCAACATGTGTTGGACTGATCCTTCTAGAAACTTGGGGATGAGGGAGAAGAGAAGGGTAGGCAATCTCTGCCCCTGTACAATAACATGAAGATCCCCTGTGGAGACATATAATAGAACAAGGCAAGAGCCTTCTGTTAACATAGAATCCAACATGTGTTGGACTGATCCTTCTAGAAACTTAAAGATGAGGCAGAAGAAAAGGGAATCTCTGCTCCTGAACAATAACTCGAAGATCCCCTGTGGAGACATATAATAGAACATGGCAGAGTCTAGTGTTAACATAGTATCCAACATGTGTTGGACTGATCCTTCTAGAATCTTAAGGATGAGACAGAAGAAAAGGTAATCTCTACTCCTGTACAATAAGTTGAAGATCTCCTGTGGAGACATATAATAGAACATGGAAGAGTCTGGTGTTAACATAGTGTCCAAGATGTGTTGGACTGAACCTTTTAGAAACTTGGGGTTGAGGGAGAAGAGAAGGGAAGGCAATCTCTGCACCTGTAAAATAATTTGAAGATCCCCTGTGGAGACATATAATAGAACATGGCAAGAGTCTTGTGTTAACATAGAATCCAACATGTGTTGCACCGATCCTTCTAGAAACTTAAGGATGAGAGAGAAGAGAAGGGAAGGCAATCTCTGCTCCTGATCAATAACTTGAAGATCCCCTGTAGAGACATATATAAGAACATGGCAGAGCCTTGTGTTAACATAGTATCCAACATGTGTTGGACTGATCCTTCTAGAAACTTAAGGATGAGGCAGTAGAAAAGGGAATCTCTACTCCTGTACAATAACTTGAAGATCCCATGTGGAGACATATAATAGAACATGGCAGAGCCTTGTGTTAACATAGTATCCAACATGTGTTGTACTGATCCTTCTAGAAACTTAAGGATGAGGGAGAAGAGAAGGGAAGGCAATCTCTGCTCCTGTACAATAACTTGAAGATCTCCTGTGGAGACATTTAATAGAACATGGCAGAGCCCTGTGTTAACATAGTATCCAAGATGTGTTGGGCTGATCCTTCTAGAAACTTGAGTATGAGGGAGAAGAGAAGGCAATCTCTGATCCTGTACAATAACTTGAAGATCCCATGTGGAGACATATAATAGAACATGGCAGAGCCTTTTGTTAACATAGTATCCAACATGTGTTGGACTGATCCTTGTAGAAACTTAAGAATGAGAGAGAAGAGAACGGAAGGCAATCTCTGATCCTGTACAATAACGTGAAGATCCCATGTGGAGACATATAATAGAACATGGCAGAGCCTTTTGTTAACATAGTATCCAACATGTGTTGGACTGATCCTTGTAGAAACTTAAGAATGAGAGAGAAGAGAAGGGAAGGCAATCTCTGATCCTGTACAATAACTTGAAGATCCCATGTGGAGACATATAATAGAACATGGCAGAGCCTTTTGTTAACATAGAATCCAACATGTGTTGGACTGACCCTTGTAGAAACTTAAGAATGAGAGAGAAGAGAAGGGAAGGCAATCTCTGCTCCTGAACAATAAGTTGAAGATCCCCTGTGGAGGCATATAATAGAACATGGCAGAGCCTTGTGTTAACATAGAATCCTACATGTGTTGGACTTATCCTTCTAGAAACTTAAGGATGAGAGAGAAGAAAAGGGAATCTTTACTCCTGTACAATAACTTGAAGATCTCCTGTGGAGACATATAATAGAACATGGCAGAATCTAGTGTTAACATAGTATCCAACATGTAATGGACTGATCCTTCGAGAAACTTAAGGATGAGAGAGAAGAAAAGGGAATCTTTACTCCTGTACAATAACTTGAAGATCTCCTGTGGAGACATATAATAGAACATGGCAGAGTCTAGTGTTAACATAGTATCCAACATGTGTTGGACTTATCCTTCTAGAAACTTAAGGATGAGAGAGAAGAAAAGGGAATCTTTACTCCTGTACAATTACTTAAAGATCTCCTGTGGAGACATATAATAGAACATGGCAGATTCTAGTGTTAACATAGTGTCCAACATGTGTTGGACTTATCCTTCTAGAAACTTAAGGATGAGAGAGAAGAAAAGGGAATCTTTACTCCTGTACAATAACTTGAAGATCTCCTGTGGAGACATATAATAGAACATGGCAGAGTCTAGTGTGAACATAGTATCCTACATGTGTTGGACTTATCCTTCTAGAAACTTAAGGATGAGAGAGAAGAAAAGGGAACCTTTACTCCTGTACAATAACTTGAAGATCTCCTGTGGAGACATATAATAGAACATGGCAGAGTCTAGTGTTAACATAGTATCCAACATGTGTTGGACTGATCCTTCCAGAAACTTGGGGATGAGGGAGAAGAGAAGGGAAGGCAATCTCTGCTCCTGAACAATAACTTGAAGATCCCCTGTGGAGACATATAAAAGAACATGGCAGATACTTGTGTTAACATAGTATCCAACATGTGTTGGACTGATCCTTCTACAAACTTAAGGATGAGGCAGAAGAGAAGGGAATCTCTACTCCTGTACAATTACTTGAAGATCCCCTGTGGCGACATATAGTAGTACATGGCAGAGCCTTGTGTTAACATAGTATCCAACATGTGTTGGACTGATCCTTCTAGAAACTTGGGGATGAGGGAGAAAAGAAGGGAAGGCAATCTCTGCCCCTGTACAATAACTTGAAGATCCCCTGTGGAGACATATAATAGACATGGCAGAGCCTTGTGTTAACATAGTATCCTACATGTGTTGGACTGATCCTTCTAGAAACTTAAGGATGAAATGGAAGAGAAGCGAAGACATTCTCTGATCCTTTACAATAACTTGAAGATCCCCTGTGGAGACATATAAAAGAACATGGCAGAGTCTAGTGTTAACATAGTATCCAACATGTGTTGCACTGATCCTTCTAGATACTTAAGGATGGGAGAGAAGAGAAGGGAAGGCAATCTCTGCTCCTGAACAATAACTTGAAGATCCCCTGTAGAGACATATAAAAGAACATGGCAGAGCCTTGTGTTAACATAGTAGCCAACATGTGTTGGACTGATCATTCTAGAAACTTAAGGATGAGGCAGAAGAAAAGGGAATCTCTACTCCTGTAGAATAACTTGAAGATCCCCTGTGGAGACATATAGTAGTTAATGGCAGAGCCTTGTGTTAACATAGTGTCCTACATGTGTTGGACTGATCCTTCTAGAAACTTAAGGATGAGATAGAAGAGAAGCGAAGGCAATCTCTGCTCCTGTACAATAACTTGAAGATCTCCTGTGGAGACATATAATAGAACATTGCAGAGGCTTGTGTTAACATAGTATCCAACATGTCTTGGAGTGATCCATCTAGATACTTGGGGATGAGGGAGAAGAGAAGGGAATCTTTACTCCTGTACAATAACTTGAAGATCTCCTGTGGAGACATATAATAGAACATGGCAGAGTCTAGTGTTAACATAGTATCCAACATGTGTTGGACTGATCCTTCTAGAAACTTAAGGATGAGGGAGAAGAGAAGGGAAGGCAATCTCTGCTCCTGTACAATAACTTGAAGATCTCCTGTGGAGACATATAATAGAACATGGCAGAGTCTTGTGTTAACATAGTATCCAACATGTGTTGGACTGATCCTTCTAGAAACTTAAGGATGAGGGAGAAGAGAAGCGAAGGCAATATCTGCTCCTGTACAATAACTTGAAGATCCCCTGTGGAGACATATAATAGAACATGGCAGAGTCTTGTGTTAACATAGTATCCAACATGTCTTGGAGTGATCCATCTAGATACTTGGGGATGAGGGAGAAGAGAAGGGAATCTCTACTCCTGTACAATAACTTGAAGATCCCATGTGGAGACATATAATAGAACATGGCAGAGCCTTGTGTTAACATAGTATATCACATGTCTTGGAGTGATCCATCTAGATACTTGGGGATGAGGGAGAAGAGAAGGGAATCTCTACTCCTGTACAATAACTTGAAGATCCCCTGTGGAGACATATAATAGAACATGGCAGAGTCTTGTGTTAGCATAGTATCCAACATGTCTTGGAGTGATCCATCTAGATACTTGGGGATGAGGGAGAAGAGAAGGGAATCTCTACTCCTGTACAATAACTTGAAGATCCCATGTGGAGACATATAATAGAACATGGCAGAGTCTTGTGTTAACATAGTATCCAACATGTCTTGGAGTGATCCATCTAGAAACTTGGGGATGAGGGAGAAGAGAAGGGAATCTTTACTCCTGTACAATAACTCTGAAGATCTCCTGTGGAGACATATAATAGAACATGGCAGAGTCTAGTGTTAACATAGTATCCAACATGTGTTGGACTGATCCTTCTAGAAACTTAAGGATGAGGGAGAAGAGAAGGGAATCTCTACTCCTGTACAATAACTTGAAGATCCCATGTGGAGACATATAATAGAACATGGCAGAGTCTTGTGTTAACATAGTATCCAACATGTGTTGGACTGATCCTTCTAGAAACTTAAGGATGAGATAGAAGAGAAGCGAAGGCAATCTCTGATCCTGTACAATAACTTGAAGATCCCATGTGGAGACATATAATAGAACATGGCAGAGCCCTGTGTTAACATAGTATCCAACATGTGTTGAACTGATCCTTCTAGAAACTTAAGGATGAGAGAGAAGAAAAGCGAAGGCAATCTCTGATCCTGTACAATAACTTGAAGATCCCATGTGGAGACATATAGTAGAACATGGCAGAGCCCTGTGTTAACATAGTATCCAACATGTGTTGAACTGATCCTTCTAGAAACTTAAGGATGAGATAGAAGAGAAGCGAAGGCAATCTCTGATCCTGTACAATAACTTGAAGATCCCCTGTGGAGACATATAATAGAACATGGCAGAGCCCTGTGTTAACATAGTATCCAACATGTGTTGGACTGATCCTTCTAGAAACTTAAGAATGAGGGAGAAGAGAAGGGAAGGCAATCTCTGCTCCTGTACAATAACTTGAAGATCCCTTGTGGAGACATATAATAGAACATGGCAGAGCCTTTTGTTAACATAGTATCCAACATGTGTTGAACTGATCCTTCTAGAAACTTAAGGATGAGAGAAGAAAAGGGAATCTCTACTCCTGTACAATAACTTGAAGATCCCATGTGGAGACATATAATAGAACATGGCAGAGTCTTGTGTTAACATAGTATCCAACATGTGTTGGACTGATCCTTCTAGAAACTTAAGGATGAGAGAGAAGTAAAGGGAATCTCTACTCCTGTACAATAACTTGAAGATCCCATGTGGAGACATATAATAGAACATGGCAGAGTCTTGTGTTAACATAGTATCCAACATGTGTTGGACTGATCCTTCTAGAAACTTAAGGATGAGAGAGAAGAAAAGGGAATCTCTACTCCTGTACAATAACTTGAAGATCCCATGTGGAGGCATATAATAGAACAGGGCAGAGCCTTGTGTTAACATAGTATCCAACATGTGTTGGACTGATCCTTCTAGAAACTTAAGAATGAGAGAGAAGAGAAGGGAAGGCAATCTCTGCTCCTGTACAATAACTTGAAGATCCCATGTGGAGACATATAATAGAACATGGCAGAGCCTTGTGTTAACATAGTATCCAACATGTGTTGGACTGATCCTTCTAGAAACATAAGAATGAGAGAGAAGAGAAGAGAAGGGAATCTCTACTCCTGTACAATAACTTGAA
The DNA here is from genome assembly GCA_030765065.1 of Deroplatys truncata. Lineage (NCBI taxonomy): Eukaryota > Metazoa > Arthropoda > Insecta > Mantodea > Mantidae > Deroplatys > Deroplatys truncata. The sequence goes on along the minus strand of CM060988.1, from coordinate 213,530,890 downwards.
GATCCCATGTGGAGACATATAATAGAACATGGCAGAGCCTTGTGTTAACATAGTATCCAACATGTGTTGGACTGATCCTTCTAGAGACTTAAGAATGAGAGAGAAGAGAAGAGAAGGGAATCTCTACTCCTGTACAATAACTTGAAGATCCCATGTGGAGACATATAATAGAACATGGCAGAGCCTTCTGTTAACATAGTATCCAACATGTGTTGGACTGATCCTTCTAGAAACTTAAGAATGAGAGAGAGGAGAAGGGAAGGCAATCTCTGCTCCTGTACAATAACTTGAAGATCCCATGTGGAGACATATAATAGAACATGGCAGAGTCTAGTGTTAACATAGTATCCAACATGTGTTGGACTGATCCTTCTAGAAACTTAAGAATGAGAGAGAGGAGAAGGGAAGGCAATCTCTGCTCCTGTACAATAACTTGAAGATCCCATGTGGAGACATATAATAGAACATGGCAGAGTCTAGTGTTAACATAGTATCCAACATGTGTTGGACTGATCCTTCTAGAAACTTAAGGATGAGGGAGAAGAGAAGGGAAGGCAATCTCTGCTCCTGTACAATAACTTGAAGATCCCATGTGGAGACATATAATAGAACATGGCAGAGCCCTGTGTTAACATAGTATCCAACATGTGTTGGGCTGATCCTTCTAGAAACTTGAGTATGAGGGAGAAGAGAAGGCAATCTCTGATCCTGTACAATAACTTGAAGATCCCCTGTGGAGACATATAATAGAACATGGCAGAGCCTTGTGTTAACATAGTATCCAACATGTGTTGGACTGATCCTTCTAGAAACTTAAGGATGAGATGGAAGAGAAGCGAAGACATTCTCTGATCCTTTACAATAACTTGAAGATCCCATGTGGAGACATATAATAGAACATGGCAGAGTCTTGTGTTAACATAGTATCCAACATGTTTTGTACTGATCCTTCTAGAAACTTGGGGATGAGGGAGAAGAGAAGGGAAGGCAATCTCTGCTCCTGTACAATAACTTGAAGATCCCCTGTGGAGACATATAATAGAACATGGCAGAGCCTTGTGTTAACATAGTATCCAACATGTGTTGGGCTGATCCTTCTAGAAACTTGAGTATGAGGGAGAAGAGAAGGCAATCTCTGATCCTGTACAATAACTTGAAGATCCCATGTGGAGACATATAATAGAACATGGCAGAGTCTTGTGTTAACATAGTATCCAACATGTGTTGGGCTGATCCTTCTAGAAACTTGAGTATGAGGGAGAAGAGAAGGCAATCTCTGATCCTGTACAATAACTTGAAGATCCCATGTGGAGACATATAATAGAACATGGCAGAGCCTTGTGTTAACATAGTATCCAACATGTGTTGGGCTGATCCTTCTAGAAACTTAAGGATGAGGGAAAAGAGAAGGGAAGGCAATCTCTGCTCCTGTACAATAACTTGAAGATCCCATGTGGAGACATATAATAGAACATGGCAGAGCCTTTTGTTAACATACTATCCAACATGTGTTGGACTGATCCTTGTAGAAACTTATGGATGAGGGAGAAGAGAAGGGAAGGCAATCTCTGATCCTGTACAATAACTTGAAGATCCCCTGTGGAGACATATAATAGAACATGGCAGAGCCTTGTGTTAACATAGTATCCAACATGTGTTGGACTGATCCTTCTAGAAACTTAAGTATGAGATGGAAGAGAAGCGAAGACATTCTCTGATCCTTTACAATAACTTGAAGATCCCATGTGGAGGCATATAATAGAACATGGCAGAGTCTTGTGTTAACATAGTATCCAACATGTTTTGGACTGATCCTTCTAGAAACTTGGGGATGAGGGAGAAGAGAAGGCAATCTCTGATCCTGTACAATAACTTGAAGATCCCATGTGGAGACATATAATAGAACATGGCAGAGCCTTTTGTTAACATAGTATCCTACATGTGTTGGACTGATCCTTGTAGAAACTTAAGGATGAGGGAGAAGAGAAGGGAAGGCAATCTCTGCTCCTGAACAATAACTTGAAGATCCCCTGTGGAGACATATAATAGAACATGGCAGAGTCTTGTGTTAACATAGAATCCAACATGTGTTGGACTGATCCTTCTAGAAACTTAAGGATGAGGGAGAAGAGAAGGGAAGGCAATCTCTGCTCCTGAACAATAACTTGAAGATCCCATGTAGAGACATATAATAGAACATGGCAGAGTCTTGTGTTAACATAGAATCCAACATGTGTTGGACTGATCCTTCTAGAAACTTAAGGATGAGGGAGAAGAGAAGGGAAGGCAATCTCTGATCCTTTACTATAACTTGAAGATCCCATGTGGAGACATATAATAGAACATGGCAGAGTCTTGTGTTAACATAGAATCCAACATGTGTTGGACTGATCCTTCTAGAAACTTAAGGATGAGGGAGAAGAGAAGGGGAGACAATCTCTGCTCCTGTACAATAACTTGAAGATCTCCTGTGGAGACATATAATAGAACATGGCAGAGCCTTGTGTTAACATAGTATCCAACATGTGTTGTACTGATCCTTCTAGAAACTTAAGGATGAGGGAGAAGAGAAGGGAAGGCAATCTCTGCTCCTGTACAATAACTTGAAGATCCCATGTGGAGACATATAATAGAACATGGCAGAGCCTTCTGTTAGCATAGTATCCAAGATGTGTTGGGCTGATCCTTCTAGATACTTGGGGATGAGGGAGAAGAGAAGGCAATCTCTGCTCCTGTACAATAACTTGAAGATCCCCTGTGGAGACATATAATAGAACATGGCAGAATCTTGTGTTAACATAGTATCCAAGATGTGTTGGGCTGATCCTTCTAGATACTTGGGGATGAGGGAAAAGAGAAGGCAATCTCTGATCCTGTACAATAACTTGAAGATCTCCTGTGGAGACATATAATAGAACATGGCAGAGCCCTGTGTTAACATAGTATCCAAGATGTGTTGGGCTGATCCTTCTAGATATTTGGGGATGAGGGAGAAGAGAAGGCAATCTCTGCTCCTGTACAATAACTTGTAGATCCCCTGTGGAGACATATAATAGAACATGGCAGAGCCTTGTGTTAACATAGAATCCAACATGTGTTGGACTGATCCTTGTAGAAACTTAAGAATGAAAGAGAAGAGAAGGGAAGGCAATCTCTGCTCCTGAACAATAACTTGAAGATCCCCTGTGGAGACATATAACAGAACATGGCAGAGCCTTGTGTTAACATAGAATCCAACATGTGTTGGACTGATCCTTCTAGAAACTTAAGGATGAGAGAGAAGAAAAGGGAATCTCTACTCCTGTACAATAACTTGAAAATCCCCTGTGGAGACATATAATAGAACATGGCAGAGTCTAGTGTTAACATAGTATCCAACATGTGTTGGACTGATCCTTCTAGAAACTTAAGGATGAGACAGAAGAAAAGGTAATCTGTACTCCTGTACAATAAGTTGAAGATCTCCTGTGGAGACATATAATAGAACATGGAAGAGTCTGGTGTTAACATAGTATCCAACATGTGTTGGACTGATCCTTCTAGAAACTTAAGGATGAGGCAGAAGAAAGGGGAATTTCTACTCCTGTACAATAACTTGAAGATCCCCTGTGGAGACATATAAAAGAACATGGCAGAGTCTAGTGTTAACATAGTGTCCAAGATGTGTTGGACTGATCCTTCTAGAAACTTAAGAATGAGAGAGAAGAGAAGGGAAGGCAATCTCTGCTCCTGTACAATAACTTGAAGATCCCATGTGGAGACATATAATAGAACATGGCAGAGCCCTGTGTTAACATAGTATCCAACATGTGTTGAACTGATCCTTCTAGAAACTTAAGGATGAGATAGAAGAGAAGCGAAGGCAATCTCTGATCCTGTACAATAACTTGAAGATCCCCTGTGGAGACATATAATAGAACATGGCAGAGCCCTGTGTTAACATAGTATCCAACATGTGTTGGACTGATCCTTCTAGAAACTTAAGGATGAGGGAGAAGAGAAGGGAAGGCAATCTCTGCTCCTGTACAATAACTTGAAGATCCCTTGTGGAGACATATAATAGAACATGGCAGAGCCTTTTGTTAACATAGTATCCAACATGTGTTGAACTGATCCTTCTAGAAACTTAAGGATGAGAGAAGAAAAGGGAATCTCTACTCCTGTACAATAACTTGAAGATCCCATGTGGAGACATATAATAGAACATGGCAGAGTCTTGTGTTAACATAGTATCCAACATGTGTTGGACTGATCCTTCTAGAAACTTAAGGATGAGAGAGAAGTAAAGGGAATCTCTACTCCTGTACAATAACTTGAAGATCCCATGTGGAGACATATAATAGAACATGGCAGAGTCTTGTGTTAACATAGTATCCAACATGTGTTGGACTGATCCTTCTAGAAACTTAAGGATGAGAGAGAAGAAAAGGGAATCTCTACTCCTGTACAATAACTTGAAGATCCCATGTGGAGGCATATAATAGAACATGGCAGAGCCTTGTGTTAACATAGTATCCAACATGTGTTGGACTGATCCTTCTAGAAACTTAAGAATGAGAGAGAAGAGAAGGGAAGGCAATCTCTGCTCCTGTACAATAACTTGAAGATCCCATGTGGAGACATATAATAGAACATGGCAGAGCCTTGTGTTAACATAGTATCCAACATGTGTTGGACTGATCCTTCTAGAAACATAAGAATGAGAGAGAAGAGAAGAGAAGGGAATCTCTACTCCTGTACAATAACTTGAAGATCCCATGTGGAGACATATAATAGAACATGGCAGAGCCTTGTGTTAACATAGTATGCAACATGTGTTGGACTGATCCTTCTAGAAACTTAAGAATGAGAGAGAAGAGAAGAGAAGGGAATCTCTACTCCTGTACAATAACTTGAAGATCCCATGTGGAGACATATAATAGAACATGGCAGAGCCTTGTGTTAACATAGTATCCAACATGTGTTGGACTGATCCTTCTAGAAACTTAAGAATGAGAGAGAAGAGAAGGGAATCTCTACTCCTGTACAATAACTTGAAGATCCCATGTGGAGACATATAATAGAACATGGCAGAGCCTTCTGTTAACATAGTATCCAACATGTGTTGGACTGATCCTTCTAGAAACTTAAGAATGAGAGAGAAGAGAAGGGAAGGCAATCTCTGCTCCTGTACAATAACTTGAAGATCCCATGTGGAGACATATAATAGAACATGGCAGAGTCTAGTGTTAACATAGTATCCAACATGTGTTGGACTGATCCTTCTAGAAACTTAAGGATGAGGGAGAAGAGAAGGGAAGGCAATCTCTGCTCCTGTACAATAACTTGAAGATCCCATGTGGAGACATATAATAGAACATGGCAGAGCCCTGTGTTAACATAGTATCCAACATGTGTTGGGCTGATCCTTCTAGAAACTTGAGTATGAGGGAGAAGAGAAGGCAATCTCTGATCCTGTACAATAACTTGAAGATCCCCTGTGGAGACATATAATAGAACATGGCAGAGCCTTGTGTTAACATAGTATCCAACATGTGTTGGACTGATCCTTCTAGAAACTTAAGGATGAGATGGAAGAGAAGCGAAGACATTCTCTGATCCTTTACAATAACTTGAAGATCCCATGTGGAGACATATAATAGAACATGGCAGAGTCTTGTGTTAACATAGTATCCAACATGTTTTGTACTGATCCTTCTAGAAACTTGGGGATGAGGGAGAAGAGAAGGGAAGGCAATCTCTGCTCCTGTACAATAACTTGAAGATCCCCTGTGGAGACATTTAATAGAACATGGCAGAGCCTTGTGTTAACATAGTATCCAACATGTGTTGGGCTGATCCTTCTAGAAACTTGAGTATGAGGGAGAAGAGAAGGCAATCTCTGATCGTGTACAATAACTTGAAGATCCCATGTGGAGACATATAATAGAACATGGCAGAGTCTTGTGTTAACATAGTATCCAACATGTGTTGGGCTGATCCTTCTAGAAACTTGAGTATGAGGGAGAAGAGAAGGCAATCTCTGATCCTGTACAATAACTTGAAGATCCCATGTGGAGACATATAATAGAACATGGCAGAGCCTTGTGTTAACATAGTATCCAACATGTGTTGGGCTGATCCTTCTAGAAACTTAAGGATGAGGGAAAAGAGAAGGGAAGGCAATCTCTGCTCCTGTACAATAACTTGAAGATCCCATGTGGAGACATATAATAGAACATGGCAGAGCCTTTTGTTAACATACTATCCAACATGTGTTGGACTGATCCTTGTAGAAACTTATGGATGAGGGAGAAGAGAAGGGAAGGCAATCTCTGATCCTGTACAATAACTTGAAGATCCCCTGTGGAGACATATAATAGAACATGGCAGAGCCTTGTGTTAACATAGTATCCAACATGTGTTGGACTGATCCTTCTAGAAACTTAAGGATGAGATGGAAGAGAAGCGAAGACATTCTCTGATCCTTTACAATAACTTGAAGATCCCATGTGGAGACATATAATAGAACATGGCAGAGTCTTGTGTTAACATAGTATCCAACATGTTTTGGACTGATCCTTCTAGAAACTTGGGGATGAGGGAGAAGAGAAGGCAATCTCTGATCCTGTACAATAACTTGAAGATCCCATGTGGAGACATATAATAGAACATGGCAGAGCCTTTTGTTAACATAGTATCCTACATGTGTTGGACTGATCCTTGTAGAAACTTAAGGATGAGGGAGAAGAGAAGGGAAGGCAATCTCTGCTCCTGAACAATAACTTGAAGATCCCCTGTGGAGACATATAATAGAACATGGCGGAGTCTTGTGTTAACATAGAATCCAACATGTGTTGGACTGATCCTTCTAGAAACTTAAGGATGAGGGAGAAGAGAAGGGAAGGCAATCTCTGCTCCTGAACAATAACTTGAAGATCCCATGTAGAGACATATAATAGAACATGGCAGAGTCTTGTGTTAACATAGAATCCAACATGTGTTGGACTGATCCTTCTAGAAACTTAAGGATGAGGGAGAAGAGAAGGGAAGGCAATCTCTGATCCTTTACAATAACTTGAAGATCCCATGTGGAGACATATAATAGAACATGGCAGAGTCTTGTGTTAACATAGAATCCAACATGTGTTGGACTGATCCTTCTAGAAACTTAAGGATGAGGGAGAAGAGAAGGGAAGACAATCTCTGCTCCTGTACAATAACTTGAAGATCTCCTGTGGAGACATATAATAGAACATGGCAGAGCCTTGTGTTAACATAGTATCCAACATGTGTTGTACTGATCCTTCTAGTAACTTAAGGATGAGGGAGAAGAGAAGGGAAGGCAATCTCTGCTCCTGTACAATAACTTGAAGATCCCATGTGGAGACATATAATAGAACATGGCAGAGCCTTCTGTTAGCATAGTATCCAAGATGTGTTGGGCTGATCCTTCTAGATACTTGGGGATGAGGGAGAAGAGAAGGCAATCTCTGCTCCTGTACAATAACTTGAAGATCCCCTGTGGAGACATATAATAGAACATGGCAGAATCTTGTGTTAACATAGTATCCAAGATGTGTTGGGCTGATCCTTCTAGATACTTGGGGATGAGGGAGAAGAGAAGGCAATCTCTGATCCTGTACAATAACTTGAAGATCTCCTGTGGAGACATTTAATAGAACATGGCAGAGCCTGGTGTTAACATAGTATCCAAGATGTGTTGGGCTGGTCCTTCTAGATACTTGGGGATGAGGGAGAAGAGAAGGCAATCTCTGATCCTGTACAATAACTTGAAGATCTCCTGTGGAGACATATAATAGAACATGGCAGAGCCCTGTGTTAACATAGTATCCAAGATGTGTTGGACTGATCCTTGTAGAAACTTAAGAATGAAAGAGAAGAGAAGGGAAGGCAATCTCTGCTCCTGAACAATAACTTGAAGATCCCCTGTGGAGACATATAACAGAACATGGCAGAGCCTTGTGTTAACATAGAATCCAACATGTGTTGGACTGATCCTTCTAGAAACTTAAGGATGAGAGAGAAGAAAAGGGAATCTCTACTCCTGTACAATAACTTGAAAATCCCCTGTGGAGACATATAATAGAACATGGCAGAGTCTAGTGTTAACATAGTATCCAAGTTGTGTTGGACTGATCCTTCTAGAAACTTAAGGATGAGACAGAAGAAAAGGTAATCTGTACTCCTGTACAATAAGTTGAAGATCTCCTGTGGAGACATATAATAGAACATGGAAGAGTCTGGTGTTAACATAGTATCCAACATGTGTTGGACTGATCCTTCTAGAAACTTAAGGATGAGGCAGAAGAAAGGGGAATTTCTACTCCTGTACAATAACTTGAAGATCCCCTGTGGAGACATATAAAAGAACATGGCAGAGTCTAGTGTTAACATAGTGTCCAAGATGTGTTGGACTGATCCTTCTAGAAACTTAAGAATGAGAGAGAAGAGAAGGGAAGGCAATCTCTGCTCCTGTACAATAACTTGAAGATCCCATGTGGAGACATATAATAGAACATGGCAGAGCCTTGTGTTAACATAGTATCCAACATGTGTTGGACTGATCCTTCTAGAAACTTAAGAATGAGAGAGAAGAGAAGAGAAGGGAATCTCTACTCCTGTACAATAACTTGAAGATCCCATGTGGAGACAAATAATAGAACATGGCAGAGCCTTGTGTTAACATAGTATCCAACATGTGTTGGACTGATCCTTCTAGAAACTTAAGAATGAGAGAGAAGAGAAGAGAAGGGAATCTCTACTCCTGTACAATAACTTGAAGATCCCATGTGGAGACATATAATAGAACATGGCAGAGCCTTGTGTTAACATAGTATCCAACATGTGTTGGACTGATCCTTCTAGAAACTTAAGAATGAGAGAGAAGAGAAGAGAAGGGAATCTCTACTCCTGTACAATAACTTGAAGATCCCATGTGGAGACATATAATAGAACATGGCAGAGCCTTCTGTTAACATAGTATCCAACATGTGTTGGACTGATCCTTCTAGAAACTTAAGAATGAGACAGAAGAGAAGGGAAGGCAATCTCTGCTCCTGTACAATAACTTGAAGATCCCATGTGGAGACATATAATAGAACATGGCAGAGTCTAGTGTTAACATAGTATCCAACATGTGTTGGACTGATCCTTCTAGAAACTTAAGAATGAGGGAGAAGAGAAGGGAAGGCAATCTCTGCTCCTGTACAATAACTTGAAGATCCCATGTGGAGACATATAATAGAACATGGCAGAGCCCTGTGTTAACATAGTATCCAACATGTGTTGGGCTGATCCTTCTAGAAACTTGAGTATGAGGGAGAAGAGAAGGCAATCTCTGATCCTGTACAATAAATTGAAGATCCCCTGTGGAGACATATAATAGAACATGGCAGAGCCTTGTGTTAACATAGTATCCAACATGTGTTGGACTGATCCTTCTAGAAACTTAAGGATGAGATGGAAGAGAAGCGAAGACATTCTCTGATCCTTTACAATAACTTGAAGATCCCATGTGGAGACATATAATAGAACATGGCAGAGTCTTGTGTTAACATAGTATCCAACATGTTTTGTACTGATCCTTCTAGAAACTTGGGGATGAGGGAGAAGAGAAGGGAAGGCAATCTCTGCTCCTGTACAATAACTTGAAAATCCCCTGTGGAGACATTTAATAGAACATGGCAGAGCCTTGTGTTAACATAGTATCCAACATGTGTTGGGCTGATCCTTCTAGAAACTTGAGTATGAGGGAGAAGAGAAGGCAATCTCTGATCCTGTACAATAACTTGAAGATCCCATGTGGAGACATATAATAGAACATGGCAGAGTCTTGTGTTAACATAGTATCCAACATGTGTTGGGCTGATCCTTCTAGAAACTTGAGTATGAGGGAGAAGAGAAGGCAATCTCTGATCCTGTACAATAACTTGAAGATCCCATGTGGAGACATATAATAGAACATGGCAGAGTCTAGTGTTAACATAGTATCCAACATGTGTTGGACTGATCCTTCTAGAAACTTAAGAATGAGGGAGAAGAGAAGGGAAGGCAATCTCTGCTCCTGTACAATAACTTGAAGATCCCATGTGGAGACATATAATAGAACATGGCAGAGCCCTGTGTTAACATAGTATCCAACATGTGTTGGGCTGATCCTTCTAGAAACTTGAGTATGAGGGAGAAGAGAAGGCAATCTCTGATCCTGTACAATAACTTGAAGATCCCCTGTGGAGACATATAATAGAACATGGCAGATCCTTGTGTTAACATAGTATCCAACATGTGTTGGACTGATCCTTCTAGAAACTTAAGGATGAGATGGAAGAGAACCGAAGACATTCTCTGATCCTTTACAATAACTTGAAGATCCCATGTGGAGACATATAATAGAACATGGCAGAGTCTTGTGTTAACATAGTATCCAACATGTTTTGTACTGATCCTTCTAGAAACTTGGGGATGAGGGAGAAGAGAAGGGAAGGCAATCTCTGCTCCTGTACAATAACTTGAAAATCCCCTGTGGAGACATTTAATAGAACATGGCAGAGCCTTGTGTTAACATAGTATCCAACATGTGTTGGGCTGATCCTTCTAGAAACTTGAGTATGAGGGAGAAGAGAAGGCAATCTCTGATCCTGTACAACAACTTGAAGATCCCATGTGGAGACATATAATAGAACATGGCAGAGTCTTGTGTTAACATAGTATCCAACATGTGTTGGGCTGATCCTTCTAGAAACTTGAGTATGAGGGAGAAGAGAAGGCAATCTCTGATCCTGTACAATAACTTGAAGATCCCCTGTGGAGACATATAATAGAACATGGCAGAGCCCTTTCTTAACACAGTGTCCAACATGTGTTGGACTGATCCTTCTAGAAACTTAAGGAAGAGAGAGAAGAGAAGCGAAGGCAATCTCTGCTCCTGTACAATAACTTGAAGATCCCATGTGGAGACATATAATAGAACATGGCAGAGCCTTTTGTTAACATAGTATCCAACATGTGTTGGACTGATCCTTGTAGAAACTTAAGAATGAGAGAGAAGAGAAGGGAAGGCAATCTCTGTTCCTGAACAATAACTTGAAGATCCCCTGTGGAGGCATATAATAGAACATGGCAGAGCCTTGTGTTAACATAGAATCCTACATGTGTTGGACTTATCCTTCTAGAAACTTAAGGATGAGAGAGAAGAAAAAGGAATCTTTACTCCTGTACAATAACTTGAAGATCCCCTGTGGAAACATATAATAGAACATGGCAGAGCCCTGTGTTAACATAGTATCCAACATGTGTTGGACTGATCCTTCTAGAAACTTGGGGATGAGGGAGAAGATAAGGGTAGGCAATCTCTGCCCCTGTACAATAACATGAAGATCCCCTGTGGAGACATATAATAGAACAAGGCAAGAGCCTTGTGTTAACATAGAATCCAACATGTCTTGGACTGATCCTTCTAGAAACTTAAGGATGAGGGAGAAGAGAAGGCAATCTCTGCCCCTGAACAATAACTTGAAGATCCCCTGTGGAGACATAATAGAACATGGCAGAGCCTTGTGTTAGCATAGAATCCAACATGTGTTGGACTGATCCTTCTAGAAACTTAAGGATGAGGGAGAAGGGAAGGCAATCTCTGCTCCTGAACAATCACTTGAAGATCCCCTGTGGAGACATAATAGAACATGGCAGAGCCTTGTGTTAACATAGTATCCAACATGTGTTGGACTGATCTTTCTAGAAACTTAAGGATGAGCGAGAAACGAAGCGTAGGCAATCTCTGATCCTGTGCAATAACTTGAAGATCCCCTGTGGAGACATATAATAGAACATGGCAGAGCCTTGTGTTAACATAGTATCCAACATGTGTTGGACTGATCCTTTTAGATACTTGGGGATGAGGGACAAGAGAAGGGAAGGCAATCTCTGCTCCTGTACAATGACTTGAAGATCCCCTGTGGAGACATATAATAGAACATGGAAGCGCCCTGTGTTAACATAGTACACTACATGTGTTGGACTGATCCTTCTAGAAACTTAAGGATGAGCGAGAAACGAAGCGTAGGCAATCTCTGATCCTGTGAAATAACTTGAAGATCCCCTGTGGAGACATATAATAGAACATGGCAGAGCCCTTTCTTAACACAGTGTCCAACATGTGTTGGACTGATCCTTCTAGAAACTTAAGGAAGAGAGAGAAGAGAAGCGAAGGCAATCTCTGCTCCTGTACAATAACTTGAAGATCCCCTGTGGAGACATATAATAGAACATGGCATAGTCTTGTGTTAACATAGTATCCAACATGTGTTGGACTGATCCTTCTAGAAACTTAAGGATGAGGGAGAACGGAAGGCAATCTCTGCTCCTGAACAATCACTTGAAGATCCCCTGTGGAGACATAATAGAACATGGCAGAGCCTTGTGTTAACACAGTATCCAACATGTGTTGGACTGATCCTTCTAGAAACTTAAGGATGAGAGAGAAGAAAAGGGAATCTCTACTCCTTTACAATAACTTGAAAATCCCCTGTGGAGACATATAATAGAACATGGCAAAGTCTAGTGTTAACATAGTATCCAACATGTGTTGGACTGATCCTTCTAGAAACTTAAGGATGAGACAGAAGAAAAGGTAATCTCTACTCCTGTACAATAAGTTGAAGATCTCCTGTGGAGACATATAATAGAACATGGAAGAGTCTGGTGCTAACATAGTATCCAACATGTGTTGGACTGATCCTTCTAGAAACTTAAGGATGAGTCAGAAGAAAAGGCAATCTCTGCTCCTGAACAATCACTTGAAGATCCCCTGTGGAGGCATAATAGAACATGGCAGAGCCTTGTGTTAACATAGTATCCAACATGTGTTGGACTGATCCTTCTAGAAACTTAAGGATGAGGCAGAAGAGAAGGGAATCTCTACTCCTGTACAATAAGTTGAAGATCTCCTGTGGAGACATATAATAGAACATGGAAGAGTCTGGTGTTAACATAGTATCCAACATGTGTTGGACTGATCCTTCTAGAAACTTAAGGATGAGGCAGAAGAAAAGGGTTTCTCTACTCCTGTACAATAAGTTGAAGATCTCCTGTGGAGACATATAATAGAACATGGAAGAGTCTGGTGTTAACATAGTATCCAACATGTGTTGGACTGATCCTTCTAGAAACTTAAGGATGAGGCAGAAGAAAAGGGAATCTCTACTCCTGTACAATAAGTTGAAGATCTCCTGTGGAGACATATAATAGAACATGGCAGAGTCTTGTGTTAACATAGAATCCTACATGTGTTGGACTGATCCTTCTAGAAACTTAAGGATGTGGGAGAAGAGAAGCGAAGGCAATCTCTGATCCTGTTCAATAACTTGAAGATCCCATGTGGAGACATATAATAGAACATGGCAGAGTCTTGTGTTAACATAGAATCCTACATGTGTTGGACTGATCCTTCTAGAAACTTAAGGATGAGGGAGAAGAGAAGGGAATCTCTGCTCCTGTACAATAACTTGAAGATCCCATGTGGAGACATATAATAGAACATGGCAGAGCCTTTTGTTAACATAGTATCCAACATGTGTTGGACTGATCCTTGTAGAAACTTAAGAATGAGAGAGAAGAGAAGGGAAGGCAATCTCTGCTCCTGAACAATAACTTGAAGATCCCCTGTGGAGGCATATAATAGAACATGGCAGAGCCTTGTGTAAACATAGAATCCTACATGTGTTGGACTTATCCTTCTAGAAACTTAAGGATGAAAGAGAAGAAAAGGGAATCTTTACTCCTGTACAATAACTTGAAGATCCCCTGTGGAGACATATAATAGAACATGGCAGAGTCTAGTGTTAACATAGTATCCAACATGTGTTGGACTGATCCTTCTTGAAACTTGGGGATGAGGGAGAAGAGGAGGGTAGGCAATCTCTGCCCCTGTACAATAACATGAAGATCCCCTGTGGAGACATATAATAGAACATGGCAGAGTCTAGTGTTAGCATAGTATCCAACATGTGTTGGACTGATCCTTCTAGAATCTTAAGGATGAGACAGAAGAAAAGGTAATCTCTACACCTGTACAATAACTTGAAGATCCCATGTGGAGTCATATAATAGAACATGGAAGAGTCTGGTGTTAACATAGTATCCAACATGTGTTGGACTGATCCTTCTAGAAACTTAAGGATGAGGCAGAAGAAAAGGGAATTTCTACTCCTGTACAATAACTTGAAGATCCCCCGTGGAGACATATAAAAGAACAAGGCAGAGTCTAGTGTTAACATAGTGTCCAAGATGTGTTGGACTGAACCTTTTAGAAACTTGGGGTTGAGGGAGAAGAGAAGGGAAGGCAATCTCTGCACCTGTAAAATAATTTGAAGATCCCCTGTGGAGACATATAATAGAACATGGCAGAGTCTAGTGTTAACATAGTATCCAACATGTGTTGGACTGATCCTTCTAGAAACTTGGGGATGAGGGAGAATAGAAGGGAAGCCAATCTCTGCCCCTGTACAATAACTTGAAGATCCCCTGTGGAGACATATAATAGAACATGGCAGAGCCCTGTGGTAAAATAGTGTCCTACATGTGTTGGACTGATCCTTCTAGAAACTTAAGGATGAGATAGAAGAGAAGCGAAGGCAATCTCTGGTCCTGTACAATAACTTGAAGATCCCATGTGGAGACATATAATAGAACATGGCAGAGTCTTGTGTTAACATAGTATCCAACATGTCTTGGAGTGATCCATCTAGATACTTGGGAATGAGGGAGAAGAGAAGGGAATCTCTACTCCTGTAGAATAACTTGAAGATCCCCTGTGGAGACATATACTAGTTAATGGCAGAGCCTTGTGTTAACATAGTATCCAACATGTGTTGGACTGATCCTTCTAGAAACTTGGGGATGAGGGAGAAGAGAAGGGAAAACAATCTCTGCCCCTGTACAATAACTTGAAGATCCCCTGTGGAGACATATAATAGAACATGGCAGAGCCCTGTGGTAAAATAGTGTCCTACATGTGTTGGACTGATCCTTCTAGAAACTTGAGTATGAGGGAGAAGAGAAGGCAATCTCTGATCCCGTACAATAACGTGAAGATCCCATGTGGAGACATATAATAGAACATGGCAGAGTCTTGTGTTAACATAGTATCCAACATGTGTTGTACTGATCCTTTTAGAAACTTAAGGATGAGGGAGAAGAGAATGGAAGGCAATCTCTGCTCCTGTACAATAACTTGAATATCACCTGCGGAGACATTTAATAGAACATGGCAGAGCCCTGTGTTAACATAGTATCCAAGATGTGTTGGGCTGATCCTTCTAGAAACTTGAGTATGAGGGAGAAGAGAAGGCAATCTCTGATCCTGTACAATAACGTGAAGATCCCATGTGGAGACATATAATAGAACATGGCAGAGCCTTGTGTTAACATAGAATCCTACATGTGTTGGACTTATCCTTCTAGAAACTTATGGATGAGAGAGAAGAAAAGGGAATCTTTACTCCTGTACAATAACTTGAAGATCCCCTGTGGAGACATATAATAGAACATGGCAGAGTCTAGTTTTAACATAGTATCCAACATGTGTTGGACTGATCCTTCTAGAAACTTAAGGATGAGGCAGAAGAAAAGGGAATCTCTACTCCTGTACAATAACTTGAAGATCCCCTGTGGAGACATATAGTAGTACATGGCAGAGTCTAGTGTTAACATAGTGTCCAAGATGTGCTGGACTGAACCTTTTAGAAACTTGGGGTTGAAGGAGAAGAGAAGGGAAGGCAATTTCTGCACCTGTAAAATAATTTGAAGATCCCCTGTGGAGACATATAATAGAACATGGCAGAGCCTTGTGTTAAGATAGTATCCAACATGTTTTGGACTGGTCCTTCTAGAAACTTGAGGATGAGAGAGAAGGGAAGGCAATCTCTGCTCCTGTACTTTAACTTGAAGTTGCCCTGTGGAGACATATAACAGAACATGGAAGAGCCTTGTGTTAACATAGTATCCAACATGTGTTGCACTGATCCTTCTAGAAACTTGGGGATGAGGGAGAAGAAAAGGGAATCTCTACTCCTAAAGAATAACTTGAAGATCCTCTGTGGAGACATATAGTAGTACATGGCAGAGCCTTGTGTTAACATAGTATCCAACATGTGTTGGACTGATCCTTCTACAAACTTGGGGATGACGGAGAAGAGAAGGGAAGCCAATTTCTGCCCCTGTACAATAACTTGAAGATCCCCTGTGGAGACATATAATAGAACATGGCAGAGCCCTGTGTTAACATAGTATCCTACATGTGTTGGACTGATCCTTCTAGAAACTTAAGGATGAGATAGAAGAGAAGCGAAGGCAATCTCTGATCCTGTACAATAACTTGAAGATCTCCTGTGGAGACATATAATAGAACTAGGCAGAGTCTTGTGTTAACATAGAAACCAACATGTGTTGGACTTATCCTTCTAGAAACTTAAGGATGAGAGAGAACAAAGGGAAGGCAATCTCTGCTCTGAACAATAACTTGAAGATCCCCTGTAGAGACATATAAAAAAACATGGCAGAGCCTTGTGTTAACATAGTATCCAACATGAGTTGGACTGATCCTTCTTGAAACTTAAGGATGAGACAGAAGAAAAGGGAATTTCTAATCCTGTAGAATAACTTGAAGATCCCCTGTGGAGACATATAGTAGTACATGGCAGAGCCTTGTGTTAACATAGTATCCAACAGGTGTTGGACTGATCCTTCTAGAAACTTGAGGATGAGGGAGAAGAGAAGGGAAGCCAATCTCTGCCACTGTACAATAACTTGAAGATCCCCTGTGGAGACATATAATAGAACATGGCACAGCCCTGTGTTAACATAGTGTCCTACATGTGTTGGACTGATCCTTCTAGAAACTTAAGGATGAGATAGAAGAGAAGCAAAGGCAATCTCTGATCCTGTACAATAACTTGAAGATGCCCTGTGGAGACATATAATAGAAATAGGCAGAGCCTTGTTTTAACGTAGAAACCAACATGTGTTGGACTGATCCTTCTAGAAACTTAAGGATGAGAGAGAAGACAGAGAAGGCAATCTCTGCTACTGAACAATAACTTGAAGATCCCCTGTGGAGACATATAATAGAACATAGCAGAGCCTTGTGTTAACATAGTATCCAACATGTGTTGGACTAATCCTTCTAGAAACTTAAGGATGAGGCAGAAGAAACGGGAATCGCTACTCCTGTACAATAACTTGAAGATCCCCTGTGGAGACATATAATAGAACATGGCAGAGTCTAGTGTTAACATAGTATCTAACATATGTGGACTGAACCTATTAGAAACTTGGGTTTGAGGGAGAAGGGAAGGCAATCTCTGCACCTGTAAAATAACTTGAAGATCCCCTGTGGAGACATATAATAGAACATGGCAGAGCCCTTTCTTAACATAGTGTCCAACATGTGTTGGACTGATCCTTCTAGAAACTTAAGGAAGGGAGAGAAGAGAAGCGAAGGCAATCTCTGCTCCTGTACAATAACTTGAAGATCCCCTGTGGAGACATATAATAGAACATGGCAGAGCCCTGTGTTAACATAGTATCCAACATGTGTTGGGCTGATCCTTCTAGAAACTTGGGGATGAGAGAGAAGAGAAGGCAATCTCTGATCCTGTACAATAACTTGAAGATCCCATGTGGAGACATATAATAGAACATGGCAGAGCCTTGTGTTAACATAGTATCCAACATGTGTTGGACTGATCCTTCTAGAAACTTAAGAATGAGAGAGAAGAGAAGGGAAGGCAATCTCTGCTCCTGAACAATAACTTGAAGATCCCCTGTGGACATATATAATAGAACATGGCAGAGCCTTGTGTTAACATAGAATCCAACATGTGTTGGACTGATCCTTCTAGAAACTTAAGGATGAGAGAGAAGAAAAGCGAATCTCTACTCCTGTACAATAACTTGAAAATCCCCTGTGGAGACATATAATAGAACATGGCAGAGTCTAGTGTTAACATAGTATCCAACATGTGCTGGACTGATCCTTCTAGAAACTTAAGGATGAGGCAGAAGAAAAGGGAATATCTACTCCTGTAGAATAACTTGAAGATCCCCTGTGGAGACATATAAAAGAACATGGCAGAGTCTAGTGTTAACATAGTGTCCAAGATGTGTTGGACTGAACCTTTTAGAAACTTGGGTTTGAGGGAGAAGAGAACGGAAGGCAATCTCTGCACCTGTAAAATAATTTGAAGATCCCCTGTGGAGACATATAATAGAACATGGCAGAGCCTTGTGTTAACATAGTATCCAACATGTTTTGGACTGATCCTTCTAGAAACTTGGGGATGAGGGAGAAGAGAAGGGTAGGCAATCTCTGCCCCTGTACAATAACATGAAGATCCCCTGTGGAGACATAATAGAACATAGCAGAGCCTTGTGTTAACATAGAATCCAACATGTGTTGGACTGATCCTTCTAGAAACTTAAGGATGAGGGAGAAGGGAAGGCAATCTCTGCACCTGTACTTTAACTTGAAGATACCCTGTGCAGACATATAATAGAACATGGCAGAGCCTTGTGTTAACATAGTATCCAACATGTGTTGCACTGGTCCTCCTAGAAACTTGGGGATGAGGGAGAAGAGAAGGGTAGGCAATCTCTGCCCCTGTACAATAACATGAAGATCCCCTGTGGAGACATAATAGAACATAGCAGAGCCTTGTGTTAACATAGAATCCAACATGTGTTGGACTGATCCTTCTAGAAACTTTAGGATGAGGGAGAAGGGAAGGCAACCTCTGCCCCTGAACAATAACTTAAAGATCCCCTGTGGAGACATAATAGAACATGGCAGAGCCTTGTGTTAACATAGAATCCAACATGTGTTGGACTGATCCTTATAGAAACTTAAGGATGAGGCAGAAGGGAACAGAATCTCTACTCCTGTACTATAACCTGAAGATCCCCTGTGGAGACATATAATAGAACATGGCAGAGCCTTGTGTTAACATAGTATCCAACATGTGTTGGACTGATCCTTCTAGATACTTGGGGATGAGGGACAAGAGAAGGGAAGGCAATCTCTGCTCCTGAACAATAACTTGAAGATCCCCTGTGGAGACATATAAAAGAACATGGCAGAGCCTTGTGTTAACATAGTATCCAACATGTGTTGGACTGATCCTTCTAGAAACTTAAGGATGAGGCAGAAGAGAAGGGAATCTCTACTCCTGTACAATAACTTGAAGATCCCCTGTGGAGACATATAGTAGTACATGGCAGAGCCTTGTGTTAACATAGTATCCAACATGTGTTGGACTGATCCTTCTAGAAACTTAAGAATGAGAGAGACGAGAAGGGAAGGCAATCTCTGCTCCTGAACAATAACTTAAAGATCCCCTGTGGAGACATATAATAGAACATGGCAGAGCCTTGTGTTAACACAGTATCCAACATGTGTTGGACTGATCCTTCTAGAAACTTAAGGATGAGAGAGAAGAAAAGGGAATCTCTACTCCTTTACAATAACTTGAAAATCCCCTGTGGAGACATATAATAGAACATGGCAGAGTCTAGTGTTAACATAGTATCCAACATGTGTTGGACTGATCCTTCTAGAAACTTAAGGATGAGACAGAAGAAAAGGTAATCTCTACTCCTGTACAATAAGTTGAAGATCTCCTGTGGAGACATATAATAGAACATGGAAGAGTCTGGTGTTAACATAGTATCTAACATGTGTTGGACTGATCCTTCTAGAAACTTAAGGATGAGGCAGAAGAAAAGGGAATCTCTACTCCTGTAGAATAAGTTGAAGATCCCCTGTGGAGACATATAATAGAACATGGAAGAGTCTGGTGTTAACATAGTATCCAACATGTGTTGGACTGATCCTTCTAGAAACTTAAGGATGAGGCAGAAGAAAAGGGAATCTCTACTCCTGTACAATAAGTTGAAGATCTCCTGTGGAGACATATAATAGAACATGGAAGAGTCTGGTGTTAACATAGTATCCAACATGTGTTGGACTGATCCTTCTAGCAACTTAAGGATGAGGCAGAAGAAAAGGGAATCTCTACTCCTGTACAATAAGTTGAAGATCTCCTGTGGAGACATATAATAGAACATGGAAGAGTCTGGTGTTAACATAGTATCCAACATGTGTTGGACTGATCCTTCTAGAAACTTAAGGATGAGGCAGAAGAAAAGGGAATCTCTACTCCTGTACAGTAAGTTGAAGATCTCCTGTGGAGACATATAATAGAACATGGCAGAGTCTTGTGTTAACATAGAATCCTACATGTGTTGGACTGATCCTTCTAGAAACGTAAGGATGAGGGAGAAGAGAAGCGAAGGCAATCTCTGATCCTGTACAATAACTTGAAGGTCCCATGTGGAGACATATAATAGAACATGGCAGATCCTTTTGTTAACATAGTATCCAACATGTGTTGGACTGATCCTTGTAGAAACTTAAGAATGAGAGAGAAGAGAAGGGAAGCAATCTCTGCTCCTGAACAATAACTTGAAGATCCACTGTGGAGGCATATAATAGAACATGGCAGAGCCTTGTGTTAACATAGAATCCTACATGTGTTGGACTTATCCTTCTATAAACTTAAGGATGAGAGAGAAGAAAAGGGAATCTTTACTCCTGTACAATAACTTGAAGATCCCCTGTGGAGACATATAATAGACCATGGCAGAGTCTAGTGTTAACATAGTATCCAACATGTGTTGGACTGATCCTTCTAGAAACTTGGGGATGACGGAGAAGAGAAGGGTAGGCAATCTCTGCCCCTGTACAATAACATGAAGATCCCCTGTGGAGACATATAATAGAACATGGCAGAGTCTAGTGTTAACATAGTATCCAACATGTGTTGGACTGATCCTTCTAGAATCCTAAGGATGAGACAGAAGAAAAGGTAATCTCTACTCCTGTACAATAACTTGAAGATCCCATGTGGAGTCATATAATAGAACATGGAAGAGTCTGGTGTTAACATAGTATCCAACATGTGTTGGACTGATCCTTCTAGAAACTTAAGGATGAGGCAGAAAAAAAGGGAATTTCTACTCCTGTACAATAACTTGAAGATCCCCCGTGGAGACATATAAAAGAACATGGCAGAGTCTAGTGTTAACATAGTGTCCAAGATGTGTTGGACTGAACCTTTTAGAAACTTGGGGTTGAGGGAGAAGAGAAGGGAAGGAAATCTCTGCACCTGTAAAATAATTTGAAGATCCCCTGTGGAGACATATAATAGAACATGGCAAGAGTCTTGTGTTAACATAGAATCCAACATGTGTTGCACCGATCCTTCTAGAAACTTAAGGATGAGAGAGAAGTGAAGGGAAGGCAATCTCTGCTCCTGAACAATAACTTGAAGATCCCCTGTAGAGACATATATAAGAACATGGCAGAGCCTTGTGTTAACATAGTATCCAACATGTGTTGGACTGATCCTTCTAGAAACTTGGGGATGAGGGAGAAGAGAAGGGAAGCCAATCTCTGCCCCTGTACAATAACTTGAAGATCCCCTGTGGAGACATATAATAGAACATGGCAGAGTCTAGTGTTAACATAGTATCCAACATGTGTTGGACTGATCCTTCTAGAAACTTGGGGATGAGAGAGAAGAGAAGGGAAGCCAATCTCTGCCCCTGTACAATAACTTGAAGATCCCCTGTGGAGACATATAATAGAACATGGCAGAGCCCTGTGGTAAAATAGTGTCCTACATGTGTTGGACTGATCCTTCTAGAAACTTAAGGATGAGATAGAAGAGAAGCGAAGGCAATCTCTGATCCTGTACAATAACTTGAAGATCCCATGTGGAGACATATAATAGAACATGGCAGAGTCTTGTGTTAACATAGTATCCAACATGTCTTGGAGTGATCCATCTAGATACTTGGGAATGAGGGAGAAGAGAAGGGAATCTCTACTCCTGTAGAATAACTTGAAGATCCCCTGTGGAGACATATACTAGTTAATGGCAGAGCCTTGTGTTAACATAGTATCCAACATGTGTTGGACTGATCCTTCTAGAAACTTGGGGATGAGGGAGAAGAGAAGGGAAGCCAATCTCTGCCCCTGTACAATAACTTGAAGATCCCCTGTGGAGACATATAATAGAACATGGCAGAGCCCTGTGGTAAAATAGTGTCATACATGTGTTGGACTGATCCTTCTAGAAACTTAAGGATGAGATAGAAGAGAAGCGAAGGCAATCTCTGATCCTGTACAATAACTTGAAGATCCCCTGTGGAGACGTATAATAGAACATGGCAGAGTCTTGTGTTAACATAGTATCCAACATGTGTTGTACTGATCCTTTTAGAAACT
The DNA here is from genome assembly GCA_030765065.1 of Deroplatys truncata. NCBI lineage: Eukaryota > Metazoa > Arthropoda > Insecta > Mantodea > Mantidae > Deroplatys > Deroplatys truncata. The sequence continues at coordinate 213,508,545 of CM060988.1, read as the reverse complement.
TAAGGATGAGGGAGAAGAGAAGGGAAGGCAATCTCTGCTCCTGTACAATAACTTGAAGATCTCCTGTGGAGACATTTAATAGAACATGGCAGAGCCCTGTGTTAACATAGTATCCAAGATGTGTTGTACTGATCCTTCTAGAAACTTAAGGATGAGGCAGAAGATAAGGGAATCCCTACTCCTGTACAATAACTTGAAGATCCCCTGTGGAGACATATAGTAGTACATGGCAGAGCCTTGTGTTAACATAGTATCCAACATGAGTTGTACTTATCCTTCTAGATACTTGGGGATGAGGGAGAAGAGAAGGGAAGGCAATCTCTGCTCCTGAACAATAACTTTAAGATCCCATGTGGAGACATATAATAGAACATGGCAGAGCCTTGTGTTAACATAGAATCCTACATGTGTTGTACTTATCCTTCTAGATACTTGGGGATGAGGGAGAAGAGAAGGGAAGGCAATCTCTACTCCTGAACAATAAATTGAAGATCCCATGTGGAGACATATAATAGAAAATGGCAGAGCCTTGTGTTAACATAGAATCCTACATGTGTTGTACTTATCCTTCTAGATACTTGGGGATGAGCGAGAAGAGAAGGGAAGGCAATCTCTGCTCCTGAACAATAACTTGAAGATCCCATGTGGAGACATATAATACAACATGGCAGAGCCTTGTGTTAACATAGAATCCCACATGTGTTGTACTTATCCTTCAAGATACTTGGGGATGAGAGAGAAGAGAAGGGAAGGCAATCTCTGCTCCTGAACAATAACTTGAAGATCCCCTGTGGAGACATATAATAGAACATGGCAGAGTCTAGTGTTAACATAGTATCCAACATGTGTTGGACTGATCCTTCTAGAAACTTGGGGATGAGGGAGAAGAGAAGGGTAGGCAATCTCTGCCCCTGTACAATAACATGAAGATCCCCTTTGGAGACATATAATAGAACAAGGCAAGAGCCTTGTGTTAACATAGAATCCAACATGTGTGGACTGATCCTTCTAGAAACTTAAGGATGAGGCAGAAGAAAAGGGAATCTCTACTCCTGTACAATAAGTTGAAGATCTCCTGTGGAGACATATAATAGAACATGGAAGAGTCTTGTGTTAACATAGTGTCCAAGATGTGTTGGACTGAACCTTTTAGAAACTTGGGGTTGAGGGAGAAGAGAAGGGAAGGCAATCTCTGCACCTGTAAAATAATTTGAAGATCCCCTGTGGAGACATATAATAGAACATGGCAAGAGTCTTGTGTTAACATAGAATCCAACATGTGTTGCACCGATCCTTCTAGAAACTTAAGGATGAGAGAGAAGAGAAGGGAAGGCAATCTCTGCTCCTGAACAATAACTTGAAGATCCCCTGTAGAGACATATATAAGAACATGGCAGAGCCTTGTGTTAACATAGTATCCAACATGTGTTGGACTGATCCTTCTAGAAACTTAAGGATGAGGCAGTAGAAAAGGGAATCTCTAGTCCTGTACAATAACTTGAAGATCCCATGTGGAGACATATAATAGAACATGGCAGGGCCTTGTGTTAACATAGTATCCAACATGTGTCGTACTGATCCTTCTAGAAACTTAAGGATGAGGGAGAAGAGAAGGGAAGGCAATCTCTGCTCCTGTACAATAACTTGAAGATCTCCTGTGGAGACATTTAATAGAACATGGCAGAGCCCTGTGTTAACATAGCATCCAAGATGTGTTGGGCGGATCCTTCTAGAAACTTGAGTATGAGGGAGAAGAGAAGGCAATCTCTGATCCTGTACAATAACTTGAAGATCCCCTGTGGAGACATATAATAGAACATGGCAGAGCCTTGTGTTAACATACTATCCAACATGTGTTGTACTGATCCTTCTAGAAACTTAAGGATGAGGGAGAAGAGAAGGGAAGGCAATCTCTGCTCCTGTACAATAACTTGAAGATCTCCTGTGGAGACATTTAATAGAACATGGCAGAGCCCTGTGTTAACATAGTATCCAAGATGTGTTAGGCGTATCCTTCTAGAAACTTGAGTATGAGGGAGAAGAGAAGGCAATCTCTGATCCTGTACAATAACTTGAAGATCCCTTGTGGAGACATATAATAGAACATGGCAGAGCCTTTTGTTAACATAGTATCCAACATGTGTTGGACTGATCCTTGTAGAAACTTAAGAATGAGAGAGAAGAGAAGGGAAGGCAATCTCTGATCCTGTACAATAACTTGAAGATCCCATGTGGAGACATATAATAGAACATGGCAGAGCCTTTTGTTAACATAGTATCCAACATGTGTTGGACTGATCCTTGTAGAAACTTAAGAATGAGAGAGAAGAGAAGGGAAGGCAATCTCTGCTCCTGAACAATAACTTGAAGATCCCCTGTGGAGGCATATAATAGAACATGGCAGAGCCTTGTGTTAACATAGAATCCTACATGTGTTGGACTTATCCTTCTAGAAACTTAAGGATGAGAGAGAAGAAAAGGGAATCTTTACTCCTGTACAATAACTTGAAGATCTCCTGTGGAGACATATAATAGAACATGGCAGAGTCTAATGTTAACATAGTATCCAACATGTGTTGGACTGATCCTTCTAGAAACTTGGGGATGAGGGAGAAGAGAAGGGAAGGCAATCTCTGCTCCTGAACAATAACTTGAAGATCCCCTGTGGAGACATATAAAAGAACATGGCAGAGCCTTGTGTTAACATAGTATCCAACATGTGTTGGACTGATCCTTCTACAAACTTAAGGATGAGGCAGAAGAGAAGGGAATCTCTACTCCTGTACAATAACTTGAAGATCCCATGTGGAGACATATAGTAGTACATGGCAGAGCCTTGTGTTAACATAGTATCCAACATGTGTTGGACTGATCCTTCTAGAAACTTGGGGATGAGGGAGAAGAGAAGGGAAGGCAATCTCTGCCCCTGTACAATAACTTGAAGATCCCCTGTGGAGACATATAATAGACATGGCAGAGCCTTGTGTTAACATAGTATCCTACATGTGTTGGACTGATCCTTCTAGAAACTTAAGGATGAAATGGAAGAGAAGCGAAGACATTCTCTGATCCTTTACAATAACTTGAAGATCCCCTGTGGAGACATATAAAAGAACATGGCAGAGTCTTGTGTTAACATAGTATCCAACATGTATTGGACTGATCCTTCTAGAAACTTGGGGATGAGGGAGAAGAGAAGGGAAGGCAATCTCTGCCCCTGTACAATAACTTGAAGATCCCCTGTGGAGACATATAATAGACATGGCAGAGCCTTGTGTTAACATAGTATCCTACATGTGTTGGACTGATCCTTCTAGAAACTTAAGGATGAAATGGAAGAGAAGCGAAGACATTCTCTGATCCTTTACAATAACTTGAAGATCCCCTGTGGAGACATATAAAAGAACATGGCAGAGCCTAGTGTTAACATAGTATCCAACATGTGTTGCACTGATCCTTCTAGATACTTAAGGATGGGAGAGAAGAGAAGGGAAGGCAATCTCTGCTCCTGAACAATAACTTGAAGATCCCCTGTAGAGACATATAAAAGAACATGGCAGAGCCTTGAGTTAACATAGTATCCAACATGTGTTGGACTGATCATTCTAGAAACTTAAGGATGAGGCAGAAGAAAAGGGAATCTCTACTCCTGTAGAATAACTTGAAGATCCCCTGTGGAGACATATAGTAGTTAATGGCAGAGCCTTGTGTTAACATAGTATCCAACATGTGTTGGACTGATCCTTCTAGAAACTTGGCGATGAGGGAGAAGAGAAGGGAAACCAATATCTGCCCCTGTACAATAACTTGAAGATCCCCTGTGGAGACATATAATAGAACATGGCAGAGCCCTGTGGTAACATAGTGTCCTACATGTGTTGGACTGATCCTTCTAGAAACTTAAGGATGAGATAGAAGAGAAGCGAAGGCAATCTCTGCTTCTGTACAATAACTTGAAGATCTCCTGTGGAGACATATAATAGAACATGGCAGAGTCTTGTGTTAACATAGTATCCAACATGTCTTGGAGTGATCCATCTAGATACTTGGGGATGAGGGAGAAGAGAAGGGAATCTTTACTCCTGTACAATAACTTGAAGATCTCCTGTGGAGACATATAATAGAACATGGCAGTGTCTAGTGTTAACATAGTATCCAACATGTGTTGGACTGATCCTTCTAGAAACTTAAGGATGAGGGAGAAGAGAAGGGAAGGCAATCTCTGCTCCTGTACAATAACTTGAAGATCTCCAGTGGAGACATATAATAGAACATGGCAGAGTCTTGTGTTAACATAATATCCAACATGTGTTGGACTGATCCTTCTAGAAACTTAAGGATGAGGGAGAAGAGAAGCGAAGGCAATATCTGCTCCTGTACAATAACTTGAAGATCCCATGTGGAGACATATAATAGAACATGACAGAGCCTTGTGTTAACATAGTATCCAACATGTCTTGGAGTGTACCATCTAGATATTTGGGGATGAGGGAGAAGAGAAGGGAATCTCTACTCCTGTACAATAACTTGAAGATCCCATGTGGAGACATATAATAGAACATGGCAGAGTCTTGTGTTAACATAGTATCCAACATGTCTTGGAGTGATCCATCTAGATACTTGGGGATGAGGCAGTAGAAAAGGGAATCTCTACTCCTTTACAATAACTTGAAGATCCCATGTGGAGACATATAATAGAACATGGCAGAGTCTTGTGTTAACATAGTATCCAACATGTGTTGGACTGATCCTTCTAGATACTTGGGGATGAGGGAGAAGAGAAGGGTAGGCAATCTCTGCTCCTGTACAATAACTTGAAGATCCCATGTGGAGACATATAATAGAACATGGCAGAGTCTTGTGTTAACATAGTATCCAACATGTCTTGGAGTGATCCATCTAGATACTTGGGGATGAGGGAGAAGAGAAGGGAATCTCTACTCCTGTGCAATAACTTGAAGATCCCATGTGGAGACATATAATAGAACATGGCAGAGTCTTGTGTTAACATAGTATCCAACATGTCTTGGAGTGATCCATCTAGATATTTGGGGATGAGGGAGAAGAGAAGGGAATCTCTACTCCTGTACAATAACTTGAAGATCCCATGTGGAGACATATAATAGAACATGGCAGAGTCTTGTGTTAACATAGTATCCAACATGTCTTGGAGTGATCCATCTAGATACTTGGGGATGAGGCAGTAGAAAAGGGAATCTCTACTCCTGTACAATAACTTGAAGATCCCATGTGGAGACATATAATAGAACATGGCAGAGCCTTGTGTTAACATAGTATCCAACATGTGTTGAACTGATCCTTCTAGAAACTTAAGGATGAGCGAGAAGAGAAGGGAAGGCAATCTCTGCTCCTGTACAATAACTTGAAGATCTCCTGTGGAGACATTTAATAGAACATGGCAGAGCCCTGTGTTAACATAGTATCCAAGATGTGTTGGGCTGATCCTTCTAGAAACTTGAGTATGAGGGAGAAGAGAAGGCAATCTCTGATGCTGTACAATAACGTGAAGATCCCATGTGGAGACATATAATAGAACATGGCAGAGCCTTTTGTTAACATAGTATCCAACATGTGTTGGACTGATCCTTGTAGAAACTTAAGAATGAGAGAGAAGAGAAGGGAAGGCAATCTCTGCTCCTGAACAATAACTTGAAGATCCCCTGTGGAGGCATATAATAGAACATGGCAGAGCCTTGTGTTAACATAGAATCCTACATGTGTTGACTTATCCTTCTAGAAACTTAAGGATGAGAGAGAAGAAAAGGGAATCTTTACTCCTGTACAATAATTTGAAGATCTCCTGTGGAGACATATAATAGAACATGGCAGAGTCTAGTGTTAACATAGTATCCAACATGTGTTGGACTGATCCTTCTAGAAACTTGGGGATGAGGGAGAAGAGAAGGGAAGGCAATCTCTGCTCCTGAACAATAACTTGAAGATCCCCTGTGGAGACATATAATAGAACATGGCAGAGCCTTGTGTTAACATAGTATCCAACATGTGTTGGACTGATCCTTCTAGAAACTTAAGGATGAGGCAGAAGAGAAGGGAATCTCTACTCCTGTACAATAACTTGAAGATCCCCTGTGGAGACATATAGTAGTACATGGCAGAGCCTTGTGTTAACATAGTATCCAACATGTGTTGTACTTATCCTTCTAGATACTTGGGGATGAGGGAGAAGAGAAGGGAAGGCAATCTCTGCTCCTGAACAATAACTTGAAGATCCCATGTGGAGACATATAATAGAACATGGAAGAGTCTGGTGTTAACATAGTATCCAACATGTGTTGGACTGATCCTTCTAGAAACTTAAGGATGAGGCAGAAGAAAAGGGAATCTCTACTCCTGTACAATAAGTTGAAGATCTCCTGTGGAGACATATAATAGAACATGGAAGAGTCTGGTGTTAACATAGTATCCAACATGTGTTGGACTGATCCTTCTAGAAACTTAAGGATGAGGCAGAAGAAAAGGGAATCTCTACTCCTGTACAATAAGTTGAAGATCTCCTGTGGAGACATATAATAGAACATGGAAGAGTCTGGTGTTAACATAGTATCCAACATGTGTTGGACTGATCCTTCTAGAAACTTAATGATGAGGCAGAAGAAAAGGGAATCTCTACTCCTGTACAATAAGTTGAAGATCTCCTGTGGAGACATATAATAGAACATGGAAGAGTCTGGTGTTAACATAGTATCCAACATGTGTTGGACTAATCCTTTAGAAACTTGGCGATGAGGGAGAAGAGAAGGGAAGCCAATATCTGCCCCTGTACAATAACTTGAAGATCCCCTGTGGAGACATATAATAGAACATGGCAGAGTCTTGTGTTAACATAGAATCCTACATGTGTTGGACTGATCCTTCTAGAAACTTAAGGATGAGGGAGAAGAGAAGGGAATCTCTACTCCTGTACAATAACTTGAAGATCCCATGTGGAGACATATAATAGAACATGGCAGAGTCTTGTGTTAACATAGAATCCTACATGTGTTGGACTGATCCTTCTAGAAACTTAAGGATGAGGGAGAAGAGAAGCGAAGGCAATCTCTGATCCTGTACAATAACTTGAAGATCCCATGTGGAGACATATAATAGAACATGGCAGAGCCTTTTGTTAACATAGTATCCAACATGTGTTGGACTGATCCTTGTAGAAACTTAAGAATGAGAGAGAAGAGAAGGGAAGGCAATCTCTGCTCCTGAACAATAACTTGAAGATCCCCTGTGGAGGCATATAATAGAACATGGCAGAGCCTTGTGTTAACATAGAATCCTACATGTGTTGGACTTATCCTTCTAGAAACTTAAGGATGAGAGAGAAGAAAAGGGAATCTTTACTCCTGTACAATAACTTGAAGATCCCCCGTGGAGACATATAAAAGAACATGGCAGAGTCTAGTGTTAACATAGTGTCCAAGATGTGTTGGACTGAACCTTTTAGAAACTTGGGGTTGAGGGAGAAGAGAAGGGAAGGCAATCTCTGCACCTGTAAAATAATTTGAAGATCCCCTGTGGAGACATATATAAGAACATGGCAGAGCCTTGTGTTAACATAGTATCCAACATGTGTTGGACTGATCCTTCTAGAAACTTGGGGATGAGGGAGAAGAGAAGGAAAGCCAATCTCTGCCCCTGTACAATAACTTGAAGATCCCCTGTGGAGACATATAATAGAACATGGCAGAGTCTAGTGTTAACATAGTATCCAACATGTGTTGGACTGATCCTTCTAGAAACTTGGTGATGAATGAGAAGAGAAGGGAAGCCAATCTCTGCCCCTGTACAATAACTTGAAGATCCCCTGTGGAGACATATAATAGAACATGGCAGAGCCCTGTGGTAAAATAGTGTCCTACATATGTTGGACTGACCCTTCTAGAAACTTAAGGATGAGATAGAAGAGAAGCGAAGGCAATCTCTGATCCTGTACAATAACTTGAAGATCCCCTGTGGAGACATATACTAGTTAATGGCAGAGCCTTGTGTTAACATAGTATCCAACATGTGTTGGACTGATCCTTCTAGAAACTTGGGGATGCGGGAGAAGAGAAGGGAAGCCAATCTCTGCCCCTGTACAATAACTTGAAGATCCCCTGTGGAGACATATAATAGAACATGGCAGAGCCCTGTGGTAAAATAGTGTCCTACATGTGTTGGACTGATCCTTCTAGAAACTTAACGATGAGATAGAAGAGAAGCGAAGGCAATCTCTGATCCTGTACAATAACTTGAAGATCCCCTGTGGAGACATATAATAGAACATGGCAGAGTCTTGTGTTAACATAGTATCCAACATGTGTTGTACTGATCCTTCTAGAAACTTAAGGATGAGGGAGAAGAGAAGGGAAGGCAATCTCTGCTCCTGTACAATAGCTTGAAGATCTCCTGTGGAGACATTTAATAGAACATGGCAGAGCCCTGTGTTAACATAGTATCCAAGATGTGTTGGGCTGATCCTTCTAGAAACTTGAGTATGAGGGAGAAGAGAAGGCAATCTCTGATCCTGTACAATAACGTGAAGATCCCATGTGGAGACATATAATAGAACATGGCAGAGCCTTTTGTTAACATAGTATCCAACATGTGTTGGACTGATCCTTGTAGAAACTTAAGAATGAGAGAGAAGAGAAGGGAAGGCAATCTCTGCTCCTGAACAATAACTTGAAGATCCCCTGTGGAGACATATAAAAGAACATGGCAGAGCCTTGTGTTAACATAGTATCGAACATGTGTTGTACTGATCCTTCTAGAAACTTAAGGATGAGGCAGAAGAGAAGGGAATCTCTACTCCTGTACAATAACTTGAAGATCCCCTGTGGAGACATATAGTAGTACATGGCAGAGCCTTGTGTTAACATAGTATCCAACATGTGTTGTACTTATCCTTCTAGATACTTGGGGATGAGGGAGAAGAGAAGGGAAGGCAATCTCTGCTCCTGAACAATAACTTGAAGATCCCATGTGGAGACATATAATAGAACATGGCAGAGCCTTGTGTTAACATAGAATCCTACATGTGTTGTACTTATCCTTCTAGATACTTGGGGATGAGGGAGAAGAGAAGGGAAGGCAATCTCTGCTCCTGAACAATAACTTGAAGATCCCATGTGGAGACATATAATAAAACATGGCAGAGCCTTGTGTTAACATAGAATCCTACATGTGTTGTACTTATCCTTCTAGATACTTGGGGATGAGGGAGAAGAGAAGGGAAGGCAATCTCTGCTCCTGTACAATAATTTGAAGATCCCCTGTGGAGACATATAATAGAACATGGCAGAGTCTAGTGTTAACATTGTATCCAACATGTGTTGGACTGATCCTTCTAGAAACTTGGGGATGAGCGAGAAGAGAAGGGTAGGCAATCTCTGCCCCTGTACAATAACATAAAGATCCCCTGTGGAGACATATAATAGAACAAGGCAAGAGCCTTGTGTTAACATAGAATCCAACATGTGTTGGACTGATCCTTCTAGAAACTTAAGGATGAGGCAGAAGAAATGGGAATCTCTACTGCTTTACAATAACCTGAAAATCCCCTGTGGAGACATATAATAGAACATGGCAGGGTCTAGTGTTAACATAGTATCCAACATGTGTTGGACTGATCCTTCTAGAATCTTAAGGATGAGACAGAAAAAAAGGTAATCTCTACTCCTGTACAATAAGTTGAAGATCTCCTGTGGAGACATATAATAGAACATGGAAGAGTCTGGTGTTAACATAGTGTCCAAGATGTGTTGGACTGAACCTTTTAGAAACTTGGGGTTGAGGGAGAAGAGAAGGGAAGGCAATCTCTGCACCTGTAAAATAATTTGAAGATCCCCTGTGGAGACATATAATAGAACATGGCAAGAGTCTTGTGTTAACATAGAATCCAACATGTGTTGCACCGATCCTTCTAGAAACTTAAGGATGAGAGAGAAGAGAAGGGAAGGCAATCTCTGCTCCTGAACAATAACTTGAAGATCCCCTGTAGAGACATATATAAGAACATGGCAGAGCCTTGTGTTAACATAGTATCCAACATGTGTTGGACTGATCCTTCTAGAAACTTAAGGATGAGGCAGTAGAAAAGGGAATCTCTACTCCTGTACAATAACTTGAAGATCCCATGTGGAGACATATAATAGAACATGGCAGATCCTTGTATTAACATAGTATCCAACATGTGTTGTACTGATCCTTCTAGAAACTTAAGGATGAGGGAGAAGAGAAGGGAAGGCAATCTCTGCTCCTGTACAATAACTTGAAGATCTCCTGTGGAGACATTTAATAGAACATGGCAGAGCCCTGTGTTAACATAGTATCCAAGATGTGTTGGGCTGATCCTTCTAGAAACTTGAGTATGAGGGAGAAGAGAAGGGAATCCCTGATCCTGTACAATAACTTGAAGATCCCCTGTGAAGACATATAATAGAACATGGCAGAGCCTTGTGTTAACATACTATCCAACATGTGTTGTACTGATCCTTCTAGAAACTTAAGGATGAGCGAGAAGAGAAGGGAAGGCAATCTCTGCTCCTGTACAATAACTTGAAGATCTCCTGTGGAGACATTTAATAGAACATGGCAGAGCCCTGTGGTAAAATAGTGTCCTACATGTGTTGGACTGATCCTTCTAGAAACTTAAGGATGAGATAGAAGAGAAGCGAAGGCAATCTCTGATCCTGTACAATAACGTGAAGATCCCATGTGGAGACATATAATAGAACATGGCAGAGCCTTTTGTTAACATAGTATCCAACATGTGTTGGACTGATCCTTGTAGAAACTTAAGAATGAGAGAGAAGAGAAGGGAAGGCAATCTCTGCTCCTGAACAATAACTTGAAGATCCCCTGTGGAGGCATATAATAGAACATGTCAGAGCCTTGTGTTAACATAGAATCCTACATGTGTTGGACTTATCCTTCTAGAAACTTAAGGATGAGAGAGAAGAAAAGGGAATCTTTACTCCTGTACAATAACTTGAAGATCTCCTGTGGAGACATATAATAGAACATGGCAGAGTCTAGTGTTAACATAGTATCCAACATGTGTTGGACTGATCCTTCTAGAAACTTGGGGATAAGGGAGAAGAGAAGGGAAGGCAATCTCTGCTCCTGAACAATAACTTGAAGATCCCCTGTGGAGACATATAAAAGAACATGGCAGAGCCTTGTGTTAACATAGTATCCAACATGTGTTGGACTGATCCTTCTAGAAACTTAAGGATGAGGCAGAAGAGAAGGGAATCTCTACTCCTGTACAATAACTTGAAGATCCCCTGTGGAGACATATAGTAGTACATGGCAGAGCCTTGTGTTAACATAGTATCCAACATGTGTTGTACTTATCCTTCTAGATACTTGGGGATGAGGGAGAAGAGAAGGGAAGGCAATCTCTGCTCCTGAACAATAACTTGAAGATCCCATGTGGAGACATATAATAGAACATGGCAGAGCCTTGTGTTAACATAGAATCCTACATGTGTTGTACTTATCCTTCTAGATACTTGGGGATGAGGGAGAAGAGAAGGGAAGGCAATCTCTGCTCCTGAACAATAACTTGAAGATCCCATGTGGAGACATATAATAGAACATGGCAGAGCCTTGTGTTAACATAGTATCCAACATGTGTTGGACTGATCCTTCTAGAAACTTAAGAATGAGAGAGAAGAGAAGGGAAGGCAATCTCTGCTCCTGAACAATAACTTGAAGATCCCATGTGGAGACATATAATAGAACATGGCAGAGCCCTGTGTTAACATAGAATCCTACATGTGTTGTACTTATCCTTCTAGATACTTGGGGATGAGGGAGAAGAGAAGGGAAGGCAATCTCTGCTCCTAAACAATAACTTGAAGATCCCCTGTGGAGACATATAATAGAACATGGCAGAGTCTAGTGTTAACATAGTATCCAAAATGTGTTGGACTGATCCTTCTAGAAACTTGGGGATGAGGGAGAAGAGAAGGGTAGGCAATCTCTGCCCCTGTACAATAACATGAAGATCCCCTGTGGAGACATATAATAGAACAAGGCAAGAGCCTTGTGTTAACATAGAATCCAACATGTGTTGGACTGATCCTTCTAGAAACTTAAAGATGAGGCAGAAGAAAAGGGAATCTCTGCTCCTGAACAATAACTCGAAGATCCCCTGTGGAGACATATAATAGAACATGGCAGAGTCTAGTGTTAACATAGTATCCAACATGTGTTGGACAGATCCTTCTAGAATCTTAAGGATGAGACACAAGAAAAGGTAATCTCTACTCCTGTACAATAAGTTGAAGATCTCCTGTGGAGACATATAATAGAACATGGAAGAGTCTGGTGTTAACATAGTATCCAAGATGTGTTGGACTGAACCTTTTAGAAACTTGGGGTTGAGGGAGTAGAGAAGGGAAGGCAATCTCTGCACCTGTAAAATAATTTGAAGATCCCCTGTGGAGACATATAATAGAACATGGCAGAGCCTTGTGTTAACATAGTATCCCACATGTGTTGTACTGATCCTTCTAGAAACTTAAGGATGAGGGAGAAGAGAAGGGAAGGCAATCTCTGCTCCTGTACAATAACTTGAAGATCTCCTGTGGAGACATTTAATAGAACATGGCAGAGCCGTGTGTTAACATAGTATCCAAGATGTGTTGGGCTGATCCTTCTAGAAACTTGAGTATGAGGGAGAAGAGAAGGCAATCTCTGATCCTGTACAATAACTTGAAGATCCCATGTGGAGACATATAATAGAACATGGCAGAGCCTTTTGTTAACATAGTATCCAACATGTGTTGGACTGATCCTTGTAGAAACTTAAGAATGAGAGAGAAGAGAAGGGAAGGCAATCTCTGCTCCTGAACAATAACTTGAAGATCCCCTGTGGAGACATATAAAAGAACATGGCAGAGCCTTGTGTTAACATAGTATCGAACATGTGTTGTACTGATCCTTCTAGAAACTTAAGGATGAGGCAGAAGAGAAGGGAATCTCTACTCCTGTACAATAACTTGAAGATCCCCTGTGGAGACATATAAAAGAACATGGCAGAGTCTTGTGTTAACATAGTATCCAACATGTGTTGGACTGATCCTTCTAGAAACTTGGGGATGAGGGAGAAGAGAAGGGAAGGCAATCTCTGCCCCTGTACAATAACTTGAATATCCCCTGTGGAGACATATAATAGTTATGGCAGAGCCTTGTGTTAACATAGTATCCTACATGTGTTGGACTGATTCTTCTAGAAACTTAAGGATGAAGTGGAAGAGAAGCGAAGACATTCTCTGATCCTTTACAATAACTTGAAGATCCCCTGTGGAGACATATAAAAGAACATGGCAGAGTCTAGTGTTAACATAGTATCCAAAATGTGTTGCACTGATCCTTCTAGATACTTAAGCATGGGAGAGAAGAGAAGGGAAGGCAATCTCTGCTCCTGAACAATAACTTGAAGATCCCCTGTAGAGACATATAAAAGAACATGGCAGAGCCTTGAGTTAACATAGTATCCAACATGTGTTGGACTGATCATTCTAGAAACTTAAGGATGAGGCAGAAGAAAAGGGAATCTCTACTCCTGTAGAATAACTTGAAGATCCCCGGTGGAGACATATAGTAGTACATGGCAGAGCCTTGTGTTAACATAGTATCCAACATGTGTTGGACTGATCCTTCTAGAAACTTGGCGATGAGGGAGAAGAGAAGGGAAGCCAATATCTGCCCCTGTACAATAACTTGAAGATCCCCTGTGGAGACATATAATAGAACATGGCAGAGCCCTGTGGTAACATAGTGTCCTACATGTGTTGGACTGATCCTTCTAGAAACTTAAGGATGAGATAGAAGAGAAGCGAAGGCAATCTCTGCTCCTGTACAATAACTTGAAGATCTCCTGTGGAGACATATAATAGAACATGGCAGAGTCTTGTGTTAACATAGTATCCAACATGTCTTGGAGTGATCCATCTAGATACTTGGGGATGAGGGAGAAGAGAAGGGAATCTTTACTCCTGTACAATAACTTGAAGATCTCCTGTGGAGACATATAATAGAACATGGCAGAGTCTAGTGTTAACATAGTATCGAACATGTGTTGGACTGATCCTTCTAGAAACTTAAGGATGAGGGAGAAGAGAAGGGAAGGCAATCTCTGCTCCTGTACAATAACTTGAAGATCTCCTGTGGAGACATATAATAGAACATGGCAGAGTCTTGTGTTAACATAGTATCCAACATGTCTTCGAGTGATCCATCTAGATACTTGGGGATGAGAGAGAAGAGAAGGGAAGGCAATCTCTGATCCTGTACAATAACTTGAAGATCCTATGTGGAGATATATAATAGAACATGGCAGAGCCTTTTCTTAACATAGAATCCAACATGTGTTGGACTGATCCTTGTAGAAACTTAAGAATGAGAGAGAAGAGAAGGGAAGGCAATCTCTGCTCCTGAACAATAACTTGAAGATCCCCTGTGGAGGCATATAATAGAACATGGCAGAGCCTTGTGTTAACATAGAATCCTACATGTGTTGGACTTATCCTTCTACAAACTTAAGGATGAGAGAGAAGATAAGGGAATCTTTACTCCTGTACAATAAGTTGAAGATCTCCTGTGGAGACATATAATAGAACATGGCAGAGTCTAGTGTTAACATAGTATCCAACATGTAATGGACTGATCCTTCGAGAAACTTAAGGATGAGAGAGAAGAAAACGGAATCTTTACTCCTGTACAATAACTTGAAGATCTCCTGTGGAGACATATAATAGAACATGGCAGAGTCTAGTGTTAACATAGTATCCAACATGTGTTGGACTTATCCTTCTAGAAACTTAAGGATGAGAGAGAAGAAAAGGGAATCTTTACTCCTGTACAATAACTTGAAGATCTCCTGTGGAGACATATAATAGAACATGGCAGAGTCTAGTGTTAAAATAGTATCCAACATGTGTTGGACTTATCCTTCTAGAAACTTAAGGATGAGAGAGAAGAAAAGGGAATCTTTACTCCTGTACAATAACTTGAAGATCTCTTGTGGAGACATATAATAGAACATGGCAGAGTCTAGTGTTAACATAGTATCCTACATGTGTTGGACTTATCCTTCTAGAAACTTAAGGATGAGAGAGAAGAAAAGGGAATCTTTACTCCTGTACAATAACTTGAAGATCTCCTGTGGAGACATATAATAGAACATGGCAGAGTCTAGTGTTAACATAGTATCCAACATGTGTTGGACTGATCCTTCCAGAAACTTGGGGATGAGGGAGAAGAGAAGGGAAGGCAATCTCTGCTCCTGAACAATAACTTGAAGATCCCCTGTGGAGACATATAAAAGAACATGGCAGAGCCTTGTGTTAACATAGTATCCAACATGTGTTGGACTGATCCTTCTACAAACTTAAGGATGAGGCAGAAGAGAAGGGAATCTCTACTCCTGTACAATTACTTGAAGATCCCCTGTGGAGACATATAGTAGTACATGGCAGAGCCTTGTGTTAACATAGTATCCAACATGTGTTGGACTGATCCTTCTAGAAACTTGGGGATGAGGGAGAACAGAAGGGAAGGCAATCTCTGCCCCTGTATAATAACTTGAAGATCCCCTGTGGAGACATATAATAGACATGGCAGAGCCTTGTGTTAACATAGTATCCTACATGTGTTGGACTGATCCTTCTAGAAACTTAAGGATGAAATGGAAGAGAAGCGAAGACATTCTCTGATCCTTTACAATAACTTGAAGATCCCCTGTGGAGACACATAAAAGAATATGGCAGAGTCTTGTGTTAACATAGTATCCAACATGTGTTGGACTGATCCTTCTAGAAACTTGGGGATGAGGGAGAAGAGAAGGGAAGGCAATCTCTGCCCCTGTACAATAACTTGAAGATCCCCTGTGGAGACATATAATAGACATGGCAGAGCCTTGTGTTAACATAGTATCCTACATGTGTTGGACTGATCCTTCTAGAAACTTAAGGATGAAATGGAAGAGAAGCGAAGACTTTCTCTGATCCTTTACAATAACTTGAAGATCCCCTGTGGAGACATATAAAAGAACATGGCAGAGTCTAGTGTTAACATAGTATCCAACATGTGTTGCACTGATCCTTCTAGATACTTAAGGATGGGAGAGAAGAGAAGGGAAGGCAATCTCTGCTCCTGAACAATAACTTGAAGATCCCCTGTAGAGACATATAAAAGAACATGGCAGAGCCTTGTGTTAACATAGTATCCAACATGTGTTGGACTGATCATTCTAGAAACTTAAGGATGAGGCAGAAGAAAAGGGAATCTCTACTCCTGTAGAATAACTTGAAGATCCCCTGTGGAGACATATAGTAGTTAATGGCAGAGCCTTGTGTTAACATAGTATCCAACATGTGTTGGACTGATCCTTCTAGAAACTTGGCGATGAGGGAGAAGAGAAGGGAAGCCAATATCTGCCCCTGTACAATAACTTGAAGATCCCCTGTGGAGACATATAATAGAACATGGCAGAGCCCTGTGGTAACATAGTGTCCTACATGTGTTGGACTGATCCTTCTAGAAACTTAAGGATGAGATAGAAGAGAAGCGAAGGCAATCTCTGCTCCTGTACAATAACTTGAAGATCTCCTGTGGAGACATATAATAGAACATGGCAGAGTCTTGTGTTAACATAGTATCCAACATGTGTTGGACTGATCCTTCTAGAAACTTAAGGATGAGGGAGAAGAGAAGCGAAGGCAATATCTGCTCCTGTACAATAACTTGAAGATCCCATGTGGAGACATATAATAGAACATGGCAGAGCCTTGTGTTAACATAGTATCCAACATGACTTGGAGTGATCCATCTAGATACTTGGGGATGAGGCAATAGAAAAGGGAATCTCTACTCCTGTACAATAACTTGAAGATCCCATGAGGAGACATATAATAGAACATGGCAGAGTCTTGTGTTAACATAGTATCCAACATGTGTTGGACTGATCCTTCTAGATACTTGGGGATGAGGGAGAAGAGAAGGGTAGGCAATCTCTGCTCCTGTACAATAACTTGAAGATCCCATGTGGAGACATATAATAGAACATGGCAGAGTCTTGTGTTAACATAGTATCCAACATGTCTTGGAGTGATCCATCTAGATACTTGGGGATGAGGGAGAAGAGAAGGGAATCTCTACTCCTGTACAATAACTTGAAGATCCCATGTGGAGACATATAATAGAACATGGCAGAGTCTTGTGTTAACATAGTATCCAACATGTCTTGGAGTGATCCATCTAGATACTTGGGGATGAGGGAGAAGAGAAGGGAATCTCTACTCCTGTACAATAACTTGAAGATCCCATGTGGAGACATATAATAGAACATGGCAGAGCCCTGTGTTAACATAGTATCCAACATGTGTTGAACTGATCCTTCTAGAAACTTAAGGATGAGGGAGAAGAAAAGGGAAGGCAATCTCTGCTCCTGTACAATAACTTGAAGATCCCATGTGGAGACATATAATAGATCATGGCAGAGCCTTGTGTTAACATAGTATCCAACATGTGTTGAACTGATCCTTCTAGAAACTTAAGGATGAGGGAGAAGAGAAGGGAAGGCAATCTCTGCTCCTGTACAATAACTTGAAGATCTCCTGTGGAGACATTTAATAGAACATGGCAGAGCCCTGTGTTAACATAGTGTCCAAGATGTGTTGGGCTGATCGTTCTAGAAACTTGAGTATGAGGGAGAAGAGAAGACAATCTCTGATCCTGTACAATAACGTGAAGATCCCATGTGGAGACATATAATAGAACATGGCAGAGCCTTTTGTTAACATAGTATCCAACATGTGTTGGACTGATCCTTGTAGAAACTTAAGAATGAGAGAGAAGAGAAGGGAAGGCAATCTCTGCTCCTGAACAATAACTTGAAGATCCCCTGTGGAGGCATATAATAGAACACGACAGAGCCTTGTGTTAACATAGAATCCTACATGTGTTGGACTTATCCTTCTATAAACTTAAGGATGAGGCAGAAGAGAAGGGAATCTTTACTCCTGTACAATAACTTGAAGATCTCCTGTGGAGACATATAATAGAACATGGCAGAGTCTAGTGTTAACATAGTATCCAACATGTGTTGGACTGATCCTTCTAGAAACTTGGGGATGAGGGAGAAGAGAAGAGAAGGCAATCTCTGCTCCTGAACAATAACTTGAAGATCCCCTGTGGAGACATATAAAAGAACATGGCAGAGCCCTGTGTTAACATAGTATCCAACATGTGTTGGACTGATCCTTCTAGAAACTTAAGGATGAGGCAGAAGAGAAGGGAATCTCTACTCCTGTACAATAACTTGAAGATCCCCTGTGGAGACATATAGTAGTACATGGTAGAGCCTTGTGTTAACATAGTATCCAACATGTGTTGTACTTATCCTTCTAGATACTTGGGGATGAGGGAGAAGAGAAGGGAAGGCAATCTCTGCTCCTGAACAATAACTTGAAGATCCCATGTGGAGACATATAATAGAACATGGCAGAGCCTTGTGTTAACATAGAATCCTACATGTGTTGTACTTATCCTTCTAGATACTTGGGGATGAGGGAGAAGAGAAGGGAAGGCAATCTCTGCTCCTGAACAATAACTTGAAGATCCCATGTGGAGACATATAATAGAACATGGCAGAGCCCTGTGTTAACATAGAATCCTACATGTGTTGTACTTATCCTTCTAGATACTTGGGGATGAGGGAGAAGAGAAGGGAAGGCAATCTCTGCTCCTGAACAATAACTTGAAGATCCCCTGTGGAGACATATAATAGAACATGGCAGAGTCTAGTGTTAACATAGTATCCAACATGTGTTGGACTGATCCTTCTAGAAACTTGGGGATGAGGGAGAAGAGAAGGGTAGGCAATCTGTGCCCCTGTACAATAACATGAAGATCCCCTGTGGAGACATATAATAGAACAAGGCAAGAGCCTTCTGTTAACATAGAATCCAACATGTGTTGGACTGATCCTTCTAGAAACTTAAAGATGAGGCAGAAGAAAAGGGAATCTCTGCTCCTGAACAATAACTCGAAGATCCCCTGTGGAGACATATAATAGAACATGGCAGAGTCTAGTGTTAACATAGTATCCAACATGTGTTGGACTGATCCTTCTAGAATCTTAAGGATGAGACAGAAGAAAAGGTAATCTCTACTCCTGTACAATAAGTTGAAGATCTCCTGTGGAGACATATAATAGAACATGGAAGAGTCTGGTGTTAACATAGTGTCCAAGATGTGTTGGACTGAACCTTTTAGAAACTTGGGGTTGAGGGAGAAGAGAAGGGAAGGCAATCTCTGCACCTGTAAAAAAATTTGAAGATCCCCTGTGGAGACATATAATAGAACATGGCAAGAGTCTTGTGTTAACATAGAATCCAACATGTGTTGCAATGATCCTTCTAGAAACTTAAGGATGAGAGAGAAGAGAAGGGAAGGCAATCTCTGCTCCTGAACAATAACTTGAAGATCCCCTGTAGAGACATATATAAGAACATGGCAGAGCCTTGTGTTAACATAGTATCCAACATGTGTTGGACTGATCCTTCTAGAAATTTAAGGATGAGGCAGTAGAAAAGGGAATCTCTACTCCTGTACAATAACTTGAAGATCCCATGTGGAGACATATAATAGAACATGGCAGAGCCTTGTGTTAACATAGTATCCAACATGTGTTGTACTGATCCTTCTAGAAACTTAAGGATGAGGGAGAAGAGAAGGGAAGGCAATCTCTGCTCCTGTACAATAACTTGAAGATCTCCTGTGGAGACATTTAATAGAACATGGCAGAGCCCTGTGTTAACATAGTATCCAAGATGTGTTGGGCTGATCCTTCTAGAAACTTGAGTATGAGGGAGAAGAGAAGGCAATCTCTGATCCTGTACAATAACTTGAAGATCCCATGTGGAGACATATAATAGAACATGGCAGAGCCTTTTGTTAACATAGTATCCAACATGTGTTGGACTGATCCTTGTAGAAACTTAAGAATGAGAGAGAAGAGAACGGAAGGCAATCTCTGATCCTGTACAATAACGTGAAGATCCCATGTGGAGACATATAATAGAACATGGCAGAGCCTTTTGTTAACATAGTATCCAACATGTGTTGGACTGATCCTTGTAGAAACTTAAGAATGAGAGAGAAGAGAAGGGAAGGCAATCTCTGATCCTGTACAATAACTTGAAGATCCCATGTGGAGACATATAATAGAACATGGCAGAGCCTTTTGTTAACATAGAATCCAACATGTGTTGGACTGATCCTTGTAGAAACTTAAGAATGAGAGAGAAGAGAAGGGAAGGCAATCTCTGCTCCTGAACAATAAGTTGAAGATCCCCTGTGGAGGCATATAATAGAACATGGCAGAGCCTTGTGTTAACATAGAATCCTACATGTGTTGGACTTATCCTTCTAGAAACTTAAGGATGAGAGAGAAGAAAAGGGAATCTTTACTCCTGTACAATAACTTGAAGATCTCCTGTGGAGACATATAATAGAACATGGCAGAATCTAGTGTTAACATAGTATCCAACATGTAATGGACTGATCCTTCGAGAAACTTAAGGATGAGAGAGAAGAAAAGGGAATCTTTACTCCTGTACAATAACTTGAAGATCTCCTGTGGAGACATATAATAGAACATGGCAGAGTCTAGTGTTAACATAGTATCCAACATGTGTTGGACTTATCCTTCTAGAAACTTAAGGATGAGAGAGAAGAAAAGGGAATCTTTACTCCTGTACAATTACTTGAAGATCTCCTGTGGAGACATATAATAGAACATGGCAGATTCTAGTGTTAACATAGTGTCCAACATGTGTTGGACTTATCCTTCTAGAAACTTAAGGATGAGAGAGAAGAAAAGGGAATCTTTACTCCTGTACAATAACTTGAAGATCTCCTGTGGAGACATATAATAGAACATGGCAGAGTCTAGTGTGAACATAGTATCCTACATGTGTTGGACTTATCCTTCTAGAAACTTAAGGATGAGAGAGAAGAAAAGGGAATCTTTACTCCTGTACAATAACTTGAAGATCTCCTGTGGAGACATATAATAGAACATGGCAGAGTCTAGTGTTAACATAGTATCCAACATGTGTTGGACTGATCCTTCCAGAAACTTGGGGATGAGGGAGAAGAGAAGGGAAGGCAATCTCTGCTCCTGAACAATAACTTGAAGATCCCCTGTGGAGACATATAAAAGAACATGGCAGAGCCTTGTGTTAACATAGTATCCAACATGTGTTGGACTGATCCTTCTAGAAACTTGGGGATGAGGGAGAAAAGAAGGGAAGGCAATCTCTGCCCCTGTACAATAACTTGAAGATCCCCTGTGGAGACATATAATAGACATGGCAGAGCCTTGTGTTAACATAGTATCCTACATGTGTTGGACTGATCCTTCAAGAAACTTAAGGATGAAATGAAAGAGAAGCGAAGACATTCTCTGATCCTTTACAATAACTTGAAGATCCCCTGTGGAGACATATAAAAGAACATGGCAGAGTCTAGTGTTAACATAGTATCCAACATGTGTTGCACTGATCCTTCTAGATACTTAAGGATGGGAGAGAAGAGAAGGGAAGGCAATCTCTGCTCCTGAACAATAACTTGAAGATCCCCTGTAGAGACATATAAAAGAACATGGCAGAGCCTTGTGTTAACATAGTATCCAACATGTGTTGGACTGATCATTCTAGAAACTTAAGGATGAGGCAGAAGAAAAGGGAATCTCTACTCCTGTAGAATAACTTGAAGATCCCCTGTGGAGACATATAGTAGTTAATGGCAGAGCCTTGTGTTAACATAGTGTCCTACATGTGTTGGACTGATCCTTCTAGAAACTTAAGGATGAGATAGAAGAGAAGCGAAGGCAATCTCTGCTCCTGTACAATAACTTGAAGATCTCCTGTGGAGACATATAATAGAACATTGCAGAGTCTTGTGTTAACATAGTATCCAACATGTCTTGGAGTGATCCATCTAGATACTTGGGGATGAGGGAGAAGAGAAGGGAATCTTTACTCCTGTACAATAACTTGAAGATCTCCTGTGGAGACATATAATAGAACATGGCAGAGTCTAGTGTTAACATAGTATCCAACATGTGTTGGACTGATCCTTCTAGAAACTTAAGGATGAGGGAGAAGAGAAGGGAAGGCAATCTCTGCTCCTGTACAATAACTTGAAGATCTCCTGTGGAGACATATAATAGAACATGGCAGAGTCTTGTGTTAACATAGTATCCAACATGTGTTGGACTGATCCTTCTAGAAACTTAAGGATGAGGGAGAAGAGAAGCGAAGGCAATATCTGCTCCTGTACAATAACTTGAAGATCCCCTGTGGAGACATATAATAGAACATGGCAGAGTCTTGTGTTAACATAGTATCCAACATGTCTTGGAGTGATCCATCTAGATACTTGGGGATGAGGGAGAAGAGAAGGGAATCTCTACTCCTGTACAATAACTTGAAGATCCCATGTGGAGACATATAATAGAACATGGCAGAGTCTTGTGTTAACATAGTATCCCACATGTCTTGGAGTGATCCATCTAGATACTTGGGGATGAGGGAGAAGAGAAGGGAATCTCTACTCCTGTACAATAACTTGAAGATCCCCTGTGGAGACATATAATAGAACATGGCAGAGTCTTGTGTTAGCATAGTATCCAACATGTCTTGGAGTGATCCATCTAGATACTTGGGGATGAGGGAGAAGAGAAGGGAATCTCTACTCCTGTACAATAACTTGAAGATCCCATGTGGGGACATATAATAGAACATGGCAGAGTCTTGTGTTAACATAGTATCCAACATGTCTTGGAGTGATCCATCTAGAAACTTGGGGATGAGGGAGAAGAGAAGGGAATCTTTACTCCTGTACAATAACTCTGAAGATCTCCTGTGGAGACATATAATAGAACATGGCAGAGTCTAGTGTTAACATAGTATCCAACATGTGTTGGACTGATCCTTCTAGAAACTTAAGGATGAGGGAGAAGAGAAGGGAATCTCTACTCCTGTACAATTACTTGAAGATCCCATGTGGAGACATATAATAGAACATGGCAGAGTCTTGTGTTAACATAGTATCCAACATGTGTTGGACTGATCCTTCTAGAAACTTAAGGATGAGATAGAAGAGAAGGGAAGGCAATCTCTGCTCCTGAACAATAACTTGAAGATCCCCTGTGGAGGCATATAATAGAACATGACAGAGCCTTGTGTTAACATAGAATCCTACATGTGTTGGACTTATCCTTCTATAAACTTAAGGATGAGGCAGAAGAGAAGGGAATCTTTACTCCTGTACAATAACTTGAAGATCTCCTGTGGAGACATATAATAGAACATGGCAGAGTCTAGTGTTAACATAGTATCCAACATGTGTTGGACTGATCCTTCTAGAAACTTGGGGATGAGGGAGAAGAGAAGAGAAGGCAATCTCTGCTCCTGAACAATAACTTGAAGATCCCCTGTGGAGACATATAAAAGAACATGGCAGAGCCCTGTGTTAACATAGTATCCAAAATGTGTTGGACTGATCCTTCTAGAAACTTAAGGATGAGGCAGAAGAGAAGGGAATCTCTACTCCTGTATAATAACTTGAAGATCCCCTGTGGAGACATATAGTAGTACATGGCAGAGCCTTGTGTTAACATAGTATCCAACATGTGTTGTACTTATCCTTCTAGATACTTGGGGATGAGGCAGAAGAGAAGGGAAGGCAATCTCTGCTCCTGAACAATAACTTGAAGATCCCATGTGGAGACATATAATAGAACATGGCAGAGCCTTGTGTTAACATAGAATCCTACATGTGTTGTACTTATCCTTCTAGATACTTGGGGATGAGGGAGAAGAGAAGGGAAGGCAATCTCTGCTCCTGAACAATAACTTGAAGATCCCATGTGGAGACATATAATAGAACATGGCAGAGCCCTGTGTTAACATAGAATCCTACATGTGTTGTACTTATCCTTCTAGATACTTGGGGATGAGGGAGAAGAGAAGGGAAGGCAATC
The DNA here is from genome assembly GCA_030765065.1 of Deroplatys truncata. NCBI lineage: Eukaryota > Metazoa > Arthropoda > Insecta > Mantodea > Mantidae > Deroplatys > Deroplatys truncata. The sequence continues at coordinate 213,484,466 of CM060988.1, read as the reverse complement.
TCTGCTCCTGAACAATAACTTGAAGATCCCCTGTGGAGACATATAATAGAACATGGCAGAGTCTAGTGTTAACATAGTATCCAACATGTGTTGGACTGATCCTTCTAGAAACTTGGGGATGAGGGAGAAGAGAAGGGTAGGCAATCTCTGCCCCTGTACAATAACATGAAGATCCCCTGTGGAGACATATAATAGAACAAGGCAAGAGCCTTCTGTTAACATAGAATCCAACATGTGTTGGACTGATCCTTCTAGAAACTTAAAGATGAGGCAGAAGAAAAGGGAATCTCTGCTCCTGAACAATAACTCGAAGATCCCCTGTGGAGGCATATAATAGAACATGGCAGAGCCTTGTGTTAACATAGAATCCTACATGTGTTGGACTTATCCTTCTAGAAACTTAAGGATGAGAGAGAAGAAAAGGGAATCTTTACTCCTGTACAATAACTTGAAGATCTCCTGTGGAGACATATAATAGAACATGGCAGAATCTAGTGTTAACATAGTATCCAACATGTAATGGACTGATCCTTCGAGAAACTTAAGGATGAGAGAGAAGAAAAGGGAATCTTTACTCCTGTACAATAACTTGAAGATCTCCTGTGGAGACATATAATAGAACATGGCAGAGTCTAGTGTTAACATAGTATCCAACATGTGTTGGACTTATCCTTCTAGAAACTTAAGGATGAGAGAGAAGAAAAGGGAATCTTTACTCCTGTACAATTACTTGAAGATCTCCTGTGGAGACATATAATAGAACATGGCAGATTCTAGTGTTAACATAGTGTCCAACATGTGTTGGACTTATCCTTCTAGAAACTTAAGGATGAGAGAGAAGAAAAGGGAATCTTTACTCCTGTACAATAACTTGAAGATCTCCTGTGGAGACATATAATAGAACATGGCAGAGTCTAGTGTGAACATAGTATCCTACATGTGTTGGACTTATCCTTCTAGAAACTTAAGGATGAGAGAGAAGAAAAGGGAATCTCTACTCCTGTAGAATAACTTGAAGATCCCCTGTGGAGACATATAGTAGTTAATGGCAGAGCCTTGTGTTAACATAGTGTCCTACATGTGTTGGACTGATCCTTCTAGAAACTTAAGGATGAGATAGAAGAGAAGCGAAGGCAATCTCTGCTCCTGTACAATAACTTGAAGATCTCCTGTGGAGACATATAATAGAACATTGCAGAGTCTTGTGTTAACATAGTATCCAACATGTCTTGGAGTGATCCATCTAGATACTTGGGGATGAGGGAGAAGAGAAGGGAATCTTTACTCCTGTACAATAACTTGAAGATCTCCTGTGGAGACATATAATAGAACATGGCAGAGTCTAGTGTTAACATAGTATCCAACATGTGTTGGACTGATCCTTCTAGAAACTTAAGGATGAGGGAGAAGAGAAGGGAAGGCAATCTCTGCTCCTGTACAATAACTTGAAGATCTCCTGTGGAGACATATAATAGAACATGGCAGAGTCTTGTGTTAACATAGTATCCAACATGTGTTGGACTGATCCTTCTAGAAACTTAAGGATGAGGGAGAAGAGAAGCGAAGGCAATATCTGCTCCTGTACAATAACTTGAAGATCCCCTGTGGAGACATATAATAGAACATGGCAGAGTCTTGTGTTAACATAGTATCCAACATGTCTTGGAGTGATCCATCTAGATACTTGGGGATGAGGGAGAAGAGAAGGGAATCTCTACTCCTGTACAATAACTTGAAGATCCCATGTGGAGACATATAATAGAACATGGCAGAGTCTTGTGTTAACATAGTATCCCACATGTCTTGGAGTGATCCATCTAGATACTTGGGGATGAGGGAGAAGAGAAGGGAATCTCTACTCCTGTACAATAACTTGAAGATCCCCTGTGGAGACATATAATAGAACATGGCAGAGTCTTGTGTTAGCATAGTATCCAACATGTCTTGGAGTGATCCATCTAGATACTTGGGGATGAGGGAGAAGAGAAGGGAATCTCTACTCCTTACAATAACTTGAAGATCCCATGTGGGGACATATAATAGAACATGGCAGAGTCTTGTGTTAACATAGTATCCAACATGTCTTGGAGTGATCCATCTAGAAACTTGGGGATGAGGGAGAAGAGAAGGGAATCTTTACTCCTGTACAATAACTCTGAAGATCTCCTGTGGAGACATATAATAGAACATGGCAGAGTCTAGTGTTAACATAGTATCCAACATGTGTTGGACTGATCCTTCTAGAAACTTAAGGATGAGGGAGAAGAGAAGGGAATCTCTACTCCTGTACAATTACTTGAAGATCCCATGTGGAGACATATAATAGAACATGGCAGAGTCTTGTGTTAACATAGTATCCAACATGTGTTGGACTGATCCTTCTAGAAACTTAAGGATGAGATAGAAGAGAAGGGAAGGCAATCTCTGCTCCTGAACAATAACTTGAAGATCCCCTGTGGAGGCATATAATAGAACATGACAGAGCCTTGTGTTAACATAGAATCCTACATGTGTTGGACTTATCCTTCTATAAACTTAAGGATGAGGCAGAAGAGAAGGGAATCTTTACTCCTGTACAATAACTTGAAGATCTCCTGTGGAGACATATAATAGAACATGGCAGAGTCTAGTGTTAACATAGTGTCCAACATGTGTTGGACTGATCCTTCTAGAAACTTGGGGATGAGGGAGAAGAGAAGAGAAGGCAATCTCTGCTCCTGAACAATAACTTGAAGATCCCCTGTGGAGACATATAAAAGAACATGGCAGAGCCCTGTGTTAACATAGTATCCAACATGTGTTGGACTGATCCTTCTAGAAACTTAAGGATGAGGCAGAAGAGAAGGGAATCTCTACTCCTGTATAATAACTTGAAGATCCCCTGTGGAGACATATAGTAGTACATGGCAGAGCCTTGTGTTAACATAGTATCCAACATGTGTTGTACTTATCCTTCTAGATACTTGGGGATGAGGCAGAAGAGAAGGGAAGGCAATCTCTGCTCCTGAACAATAACTTGAAGATCCCATGTGGAGACATATAATAGAACATGGCAGAGCCTTGTGTTAACATAGAATCCTACATGTGTTGTACTTATCCTTCTAGATACTTGGGGATGAGGGAGAAGAGAAGGGAAGGCAATCTCTGCTCCTGAACAATAACTTGAAGATCCCATGTGGAGACATATAATAGAACATGGCAGAGCCCTGTGTTAACATAGAATCCTACATGTGTTGTACTTATCCTTCTAGATACTTGGGGATGAGGGAGAAGAGAAGGGAAGGCAATCTCTGCTCCTGAACAATAACTTGAAGATCCCCTGTGGAGACATATAATAGAACATGGCAGAGTCTAGTGTTAACATAGTATCCAACATGTGTTGGACTGATCCTTCTAGAAACTTGGGGATGAGGGAGAAGAGAAGGGTAGGCAATCTCTGCCCCTGTACAATAACATGAAGATCCCCTGTGGAGACATATAATAGAACAAGGCAAGAGCCTTCTGTTAACATAGAATCCAACATGTGTTGGACTGATCCTTCTAGAAACTTAAAGATGAGGCAGAAGAAAAGGGAATCTCTGCTCCTGAACAATAACTCGAAGATCCCCTGTGGAGACATATAATAGAACATGGCAGAGTCTAGTGTTAACATAGTATCCAACATGTGTTGGACTGATCCTTCTAGAATCTTAAGGATGAGACAGAAGAAAAGGTAATCTCTACTCCTGTACAATAAGTTGAAGATCTCCTGTGGAGACATATAATAGAACATGGAAGAGTCTGGTGTTAACATAGTGTCCAAGATGTGTTGGACTGAACCTTTTAGAAACTTGGGGTTGAGGGAGAAGAGAAGGGAAGGCAATCTCTGCACCTGTAAAATAATTTGAAGATCCCCTGTGGAGACATATAATAGAACATGGCAAGAGTCTTGTGTTAACATAGAATCCAACATGTGTTGCACCGATCCTTCTAGAAACTTAAGGATGAGAGAGAAGAGAAGGGAAGGCAATCTCTGCTCCTGAACAATAACTTGAAGATCCCCTGTAGAGACATATATAAGAACATGGCAGAGCCTTGTGTTAACATAGTATCCAACATGTGTTGGACTGATCCTTCTAGAAACTTAAGGATGAGGCAGTAGAAAAGGGAATCTCTACTCCTGTACAATAACTTGAAGATCCCATGTGGAGACATATAATAGAACATGGCAGAGCCTTGTGTTAACATAGTATCCAACATGTGTTGTACTGATCCTTCTAGAAACTTAAGGATGAGGGAGAAGAGAAGGGAAGGCAATCTCTGCTCCTGTACAATAACTTGAAGATCTCCTGTGGAGACATTTAATAGAACATGGCAGAGCCCTGTGTTAACATAGTATCCAAGATGTGTTGGGCTGATCCTTCTAGAAACTTGAGTATGAGGGAGAAGAGAAGGCAATCTCTGATCCTGTACAATAACTTGAAGATCCCATGTGGAGACATATAATAGAACATGGCAGAGCCTTTTGTTAACATAGTATCCAACATGTGTTGGACTGATCCTTGTAGAAACTTAAGAATGAGAGAGAAGAGAACGGAAGGCAATCTCTGATCCTGTACAATAACGTGAAGATCCCATGTGGAGACATATAATAGAACATGGCAGAGCCTTTTGTTAACATAGTATCCAACATGTGTTGGACTGATCCTTGTAGAAACTTAAGAATGAGAGAGAAGAGAAGGGAAGGCAATCTCTGATCCTGTACAATAACTTGAAGATCCCATGTGGAGACATATAATAGAACATGGCAGAGCCTTTTGTTAACATAGAATCCAACATGTGTTGGACTGACCCTTGTAGAAACTTAAGAATGAGAGAGAAGAGAAGGGAAGGCAATCTCTGCTCCTGAACAATAAGTTGAAGATCCCCTGTGGAGGCATATAATAGAACATGGCAGAGCCTTGTGTTAACATAGAATCCTACATGTGTTGGACTTATCCTTCTAGAAACTTAAGGATGAGAGAGAAGAAAAGGGAATCTTTACTCCTGTACAATAACTTGAAGATCTCCTGTGGAGACATATAATAGAACATGGCAGAATCTAGTGTTAACATAGTATCCAACATGTAATGGACTGATCCTTCGAGAAACTTAAGGATGAGAGAGAAGAAAAGGGAATCTTTACTCCTGTACAATAACTTGAAGATCTCCTGTGGAGACATATAATAGAACATGGCAGAGTCTAGTGTTAACATAGTATCCAACATGTGTTGGACTTATCCTTCTAGAAACTTAAGGATGAGAGAGAAGAAAAGGGAATCTTTACTCCTGTACAATTACTTAAAGATCTCCTGTGGAGACATATAATAGAACATGGCAGATTCTAGTGTTAACATAGTGTCCAACATGTGTTGGACTTATCCTTCTAGAAACTTAAGGATGAGAGAGAAGAAAAGGGAATCTTTACTCCTGTACAATAACTTGAAGATCTCCTGTGGAGACATATAATAGAACATGGCAGAGTCTAGTGTGAACATAGTATCCTACATGTGTTGGACTTATCCTTCTAGAAACTTAAGGATGAGAGAGAAGAAAAGGGAACCTTTACTCCTGTACAATAACTTGAAGATCTCCTGTGGAGACATATAATAGAACATGGCAGAGTCTAGTGTTAACATAGTATCCAACATGTGTTGGACTGATCCTTCCAGAAACTTGGGGATGAGGGAGAAGAGAAGGGAAGGCAATCTCTGCTCCTGAACAATAACTTGAAGATCCCCTGTGGAGACATATAAAAGAACATGGCAGATACTTGTGTTAACATAGTATCCAACATGTGTTGGACTGATCCTTCTACAAACTTAAGGATGAGGCAGAAGAGAAGGGAATCTCTACTCCTGTACAATTACTTGAAGATCCCCTGTGGCGACATATAGTAGTACATGGCAGAGCCTTGTGTTAACATAGTATCCAACATGTGTTGGACTGATCCTTCTAGAAACTTGGGGATGAGGGAGAAAAGAAGGGAAGGCAATCTCTGCCCCTGTACAATAACTTGAAGATCCCCTGTGGAGACATATAATAGACATGGCAGAGCCTTGTGTTAACATAGTATCCTACATGTGTTGGACTGATCCTTCTAGAAACTTAAGGATGAAATGGAAGAGAAGCGAAGACATTCTCTGATCCTTTACAATAACTTGAAGATCCCCTGTGGAGACATATAAAAGAACATGGCAGAGTCTAGTGTTAACATAGTATCCAACATGTGTTGCACTGATCCTTCTAGATACTTAAGGATGGGAGAGAAGAGAAGGGAAGGCAATCTCTGCTCCTGAACAATAACTTGAAGATCCCCTGTAGAGACATATAAAAGAACATGGCAGAGCCTTGTGTTAACATAGTATCCAACATGTGTTGGACTGATCATTCTAGAAACTTAAGGATGAGGCAGAAGAAAAGGGAATCTCTACTCCTGTAGAATAACTTGAAGATCCCCTGTGGAGACATATAGTAGTTAATGGCAGAGCCTTGTGTTAACATAGTGTCCTACATGTGTTGGACTGATCCTTCTAGAAACTTAAGGATGAGATAGAAGAGAAGCGAAGGCAATCTCTGCTCCTGTACAATAACTTGAAGATCTCCTGTGGAGACATATAATAGAACATTGCAGAGGCTTGTGTTAACATAGTATCCAACATGTCTTGGAGTGATCCATCTAGATACTTGGGGATGAGGGAGAAGAGAAGGGAATCTTTACTCCTGTACAATAACTTGAAGATCTCCTGTGGAGACATATAATAGAACATGGCAGAGTCTAGTGTTAACATAGTATCCAACATGTGTTGGACTGATCCTTCTAGAAACTTAAGGATGAGGGAGAAGAGAAGGGAATCTCTACTCCTGTACAATTACTTGAAGATCCCATGTGGAGACATATAATAGAACATGGCAGAGTCTTGTGTTAACATAGTATCCAACATGTGTTGGACTGATCCTTCTAGAAACTTAAGGATGAGATAGAAGAGAAGGGAAGGCAATCTCTGCTCCTGAACAATAACTTGAAGATCCCCTGTGGAGGCATATAATAGAACATGACAGAGCCTTGTGTTAACATAGAATCCTACATGTGTTGGACTTATCCTTCTATAAACTTAAGGATGAGGCAGAAGAGAAGGGAATCTTTACTCCTGTACAATAACTTGAAGATCTCCTGTGGAGACATATAATAGAACATGGCAGAGTCTAGTGTTAACATAGTGTCCAACATGTGTTGGACTGATCCTTCTAGAAACTTGGGGATGAGGGAGAAGAGAAGAGAAGGCAATCTCTGCTCCTGAACAATAACTTGAAGATCCCCTGTGGAGACATATAAAAGAACATGGCAGAGCCCTGTGTTAACATAGTATCCAACATGTGTTGGACTGATCCTTCTAGAAACTTAAGGATGAGGCAGAAGAGAAGGGAATCTCTACTCCTGTATAATAACTTGAAGATCCCCTGTGGAGACATATAGTAGTACATGGCAGAGCCTTGTGTTAACATAGTATCCAACATGTGTTGTACTTATCCTTCTAGATACTTGGGGATGAGGCAGAAGAGAAGGGAAGGCAATCTCTGCTCCTGAACAATAACTTGAAGATCCCATGTGGAGACATATAATAGAACATGGCAGAGCCTTGTGTTAACATAGAATCCTACATGTGTTGTACTTATCCTTCTAGATACTTGGGGATGAGGGAGAAGAGAAGGGAAGGCAATCTCTGCTCCTGAACAATAACTTGAAGATCCCATGTGGAGACATATAATAGAACATGGCAGAGCCCTGTGTTAACATAGAATCCTACATGTGTTGTACTTATCCTTCTAGATACTTGGGGATGAGGGAGAAGAGAAGGGAAGGCAATCTCTGCTCCTGAACAATAACTTGAAGATCCCCTGTGGAGACATATAATAGAACATGGCAGAGTCTAGTGTTAACATAGTATCCAACATGTGTTGGACTGATCCTTCTAGAAACTTGGGGATGAGGGAGAAGAGAAGGGTAGGCAATCTCTGCCCCTGTACAACAACATGAAGATCCCCTGTGGAGACATATAATAGAACAAGGCAAGAGCCTTCTGTTAACATAGAATCCAACATGTGTTGGACTGATCCTTCTAGAAACTTAAAGATGAGGCAGAAGAAAAGGGAATCTCTGCTCCTGAACAATAACTCGAAGATCCCCTGTGGAGACATATAATAGAACATGGCAGAGTCTAGTGTTAACATAGTATCCAACATGTGTTGGACTGATCCTTCTAGAATCTTAAGGATGAGACAGAAGAAAAGGTAATCTCTACTCCTGTACAATAAGTTGAAGATCTCCTGTGGAGACATATAATAGAACATGGAAGAGTCTGGTGTTAACATAGTGTCCAAGATGTGTTGGACTGAACCTTTTAGAAACTTGGGGTTGAGGGAGAAGAGAAGGGAAGGCAATCTCTGCACCTGTAAAATAATTTGAAGATCCCCTGTGGAGACATATAATAGAACATGGCAAGAGTCTTGTGTTAACATAGAATCCAACATGTGTTGCACCGATCCTTCTAGAAACTTAAGGATGAGAGAGAAGAGAAGGGAAGGCAATCTCTGCTCCTGAACAATAACTTGAAGATCCCCTGTAGAGACATATATAAGAACATGGCAGAGCCTTGTGTTAACATAGTATCCAACATGTGTTGGACTGATCCTTCTAGAAACTTAAGGATGAGGCAGTAGAAAAGGGAATCTCTACTCCTGTACAATAACTTGAAGATCCCATGTGGAGACATATAATAGAACATGGCAGAGCCTTGTGTTAACATAGTATCCAACATGTGTTGTACTGATCCTTCTAGAAACTTAAGGATGAGGGAGAAGAGAAGGGAAGGCAATCTCTGCTCCTGTACAATAACTTGAAGATCTCCTGTGGAGACATTTAATAGAACATGGCAGAGCCCTGTGTTAACATAGTATCCAAGATGTGTTGGGCTGATCCTTCTAGAAACTTGAGTATGAGGGAGAAGAGAAGGCAATCTCTGATCCTGTACAATAACTTGAAGATCCCATGTGGAGACATATAATAGAACATGGCAGAGCCTTTTGTTAACATAGTATCCAACATGTGTTGGACTGATCCTTGTAGAAACTTAAGAATGAGAGAGAAGAGAACGGAAGGCAATCTCTGATCCTGTACAATAACGTGAAGATCCCATGTGGAGACATATAATAGAACATGGCAGAGCCTTTTGTTAACATAGTATCCAACATGTGTTGGACTGATCCTTGTAGAAACTTAAGAATGAGAGAGAAGAGAAGGGAAGGCAATCTCTGATCCTGTACAATAACTTGAAGATCCCATGTGGAGACATATAATAGAACATGGCAGAGCCTTTTGTTAACATAGAATCCAACATGTGTTGGACTGACCCTTGTAGAAACTTAAGAATGAGAGAGAAGAGAAGGGAAGGCAATCTCTGCTCCTGAACAATAAGTTGAAGATCCCCTGTGGAGGCATATAATAGAACATGGCAGAGCCTTGTGTTAACATAGAATCCTACATGTGTTGGACTTATCCTTCTAGAAACTTAAGGATGAGAGAGAAGAAAAGGGAATCTTTACTCCTGTACAATAACTTGAAGATCTCCTGTGGAGACATATAATAGAACATGGCAGAATCTAGTGTTAACATAGTATCCAACATGTAATGGACTGATCCTTCGAGAAACTTAAGGATGAGAGAGAAGAAAAGGGAATCTTTACTCCTGTACAATAACTTGAAGATCTCCTGTGGAGACATATAATAGAACATGGCAGAGTCTAGTGTTAACATAGTATCCAACATGTGTTGGACTTATCCTTCTAGAAACTTAAGGATGAGAGAGAAGAAAAGGGAATCTTTACTCCTGTACAATTACTTAAAGATCTCCTGTGGAGACATATAATAGAACATGGCAGATTCTAGTGTTAACATAGTGTCCAACATGTGTTGGACTTATCCTTCTAGAAACTTAAGGATGAGAGAGAAGAAAAGGGAATCTTTACTCCTGTACAATAACTTGAAGATCTCCTGTGGAGACATATAATAGAACATGGCAGAGTCTAGTGTGAACATAGTATCCTACATGTGTTGGACTTATCCTTCTAGAAACTTAAGGATGAGAGAGAAGAAAAGGGAACCTTTACTCCTGTACAATAACTTGAAGATCTCCTGTGGAGACATATAATAGAACATGGCAGAGTCTAGTGTTAACATAGTATCCAACATGTGTTGGACTGATCCTTCCAGAAACTTGGGGATGAGGGAGAAGAGAAGGGAAGGCAATCTCTGCTCCTGAACAATAACTTGAAGATCCCCTGTGGAGACATATAAAAGAACATGGCAGATACTTGTGTTAACATAGTATCCAACATGTGTTGGACTGATCCTTCTACAAACTTAAGGATGAGGCAGAAGAGAAGGGAATCTCTACTCCTGTACAATTACTTGAAGATCCCCTGTGGCGACATATAGTAGTACATGGCAGAGCCTTGTGTTAACATAGTATCCAACATGTGTTGGACTGATCCTTCTAGAAACTTGGGGATGAGGGAGAAAAGAAGGGAAGGCAATCTCTGCCCCTGTACAATAACTTGAAGATCCCCTGTGGAGACATATAATAGACATGGCAGAGCCTTGTGTTAACATAGTATCCTACATGTGTTGGACTGATCCTTCTAGAAACTTAAGGATGAAATGGAAGAGAAGCGAAGACATTCTCTGATCCTTTACAATAACTTGAAGATCCCCTGTGGAGACATATAAAAGAACATGGCAGAGTCTAGTGTTAACATAGTATCCAACATGTGTTGCACTGATCCTTCTAGATACTTAAGGATGGGAGAGAAGAGAAGGGAAGGCAATCTCTGCTCCTGAACAATAACTTGAAGATCCCCTGTAGAGACATATAAAAGAACATGGCAGAGCCTTGTGTTAACATAGTATCCAACATGTGTTGGACTGATCATTCTAGAAACTTAAGGATGAGGCAGAAGAAAAGGGAATCTCTACTCCTGTAGAATAACTTGAAGATCCCCTGTGGAGACATATAGTAGTTAATGGCAGAGCCTTGTGTTAACATAGTGTCCTACATGTGTTGGACTGATCCTTCTAGAAACTTAAGGATGAGATAGAAGAGAAGCGAAGGCAATCTCTGCTCCTGTACAATAACTTGAAGATCTCCTGTGGAGACATATAATAGAACATTGCAGAGGCTTGTGTTAACATAGTATCCAACATGTCTTGGAGTGATCCATCTAGATACTTGGGGATGAGGGAGAAGAGAAGGGAATCTTTACTCCTGTACAATAACTTGAAGATCTCCTGTGGAGACATATAATAGAACATGGCAGAGTCTAGTGTTAACATAGTATCCAACATGTGTTGGACTGATCCTTCTAGAAACTTAAGGATGAGGGAGAAGAGAAGGGAAGGCAATCTCTGCTCCTGTACAATAACTTGAAGATCTCCTGTGGAGACATATAATAGAACATGGCAGAGTCTTGTGTTAACATAGTATCCAACATGTGTTGGACTGATCCTTCTAGAAACTTAAGGATGAGGGAGAAGAGAAGCGAAGGCAATATCTGCTCCTGTACAATAACTTGAAGATCCCCTGTGGAGACATATAATAGAACATGGCAGAGTCTTGTGTTAACATAGTATCCAACATGTCTTGGAGTGATCCATCTAGATACTTGGGGATGAGGGAGAAGAGAAGGGAATCTCTACTCCTGTACAATAACTTGAAGATCCCATGTGGAGACATATAATAGAACATGGCAGAGCCTTGTGTTAACATAGTATATCACATGTCTTGGAGTGATCCATCTAGATACTTGGGGATGAGGGAGAAGAGAAGGGAATCTCTACTCCTGTACAATAACTTGAAGATCCCCTGTGGAGACATATAATAGAACATGGCAGAGTCTTGTGTTAGCATAGTATCCAACATGTCTTGGAGTGATCCATCTAGATACTTGGGGATGAGGGAGAAGAGAAGGGAATCTCTACTCCTGTACAATAACTTGAAGATCCCATGTGGAGACATATAATAGAACATGGCAGAGTCTTGTGTTAACATAGTATCCAACATGTCTTGGAGTGATCCATCTAGAAACTTGGGGATGAGGGAGAAGAGAAGGGAATCTTTACTCCTGTACAATAACTCTGAAGATCTCCTGTGGAGACATATAATAGAACATGGCAGAGTCTAGTGTTAACATAGTATCCAACATGTGTTGGACTGATCCTTCTAGAAACTTAAGGATGAGGGAGAAGAGAAGGGAATCTCTACTCCTGTACAATAACTTGAAGATCCCATGTGGAGACATATAATAGAACATGGCAGAGTCTTGTGTTAACATAGTATCCAACATGTGTTGGACTGATCCTTCTAGAAACTTAAGGATGAGATAGAAGAGAAGCGAAGGCAATCTCTGATCCTGTACAATAACTTGAAGATCCCATGTGGAGACATATAATAGAACATGGCAGAGCCCTGTGTTAACATAGTATCCAACATGTGTTGAACTGATCCTTCTAGAAACTTAAGGATGAGAGAGAAGAAAAGCGAAGGCAATCTCTGATCCTGTACAATAACTTGAAGATCCCATGTGGAGACATATAGTAGAACATGGCAGAGCCCTGTGTTAACATAGTATCCAACATGTGTTGAACTGATCCTTCTAGAAACTTAAGGATGAGATAGAAGAGAAGCGAAGGCAATCTCTGATCCTGTACAATAACTTGAAGATCCCCTGTGGAGACATATAATAGAACATGGCAGAGCCCTGTGTTAACATAGTATCCAACATGTGTTGGACTGATCCTTCTAGAAACTTAAGAATGAGGGAGAAGAGAAGGGAAGGCAATCTCTGCTCCTGTACAATAACTTGAAGATCCCTTGTGGAGACATATAATAGAACATGGCAGAGCCTTTTGTTAACATAGTATCCAACATGTGTTGAACTGATCCTTCTAGAAACTTAAGGATGAGAGAAGAAAAGGGAATCTCTACTCCTGTACAATAACTTGAAGATCCCATGTGGAGACATATAATAGAACATGGCAGAGTCTTGTGTTAACATAGTATCCAACATGTGTTGGACTGATCCTTCTAGAAACTTAAGGATGAGAGAGAAGTAAAGGGAATCTCTACTCCTGTACAATAACTTGAAGATCCCATGTGGAGACATATAATAGAACATGGCAGAGTCTTGTGTTAACATAGTATCCAACATGTGTTGGACTGATCCTTCTAGAAACTTAAGGATGAGAGAGAAGAAAAGGGAATCTCTACTCCTGTACAATAACTTGAAGATCCCATGTGGAGGCATATAATAGAACAGGGCAGAGCCTTGTGTTAACATAGTATCCAACATGTGTTGGACTGATCCTTCTAGAAACTTAAGAATGAGAGAGAAGAGAAGGGAAGGCAATCTCTGCTCCTGTACAATAACTTGAAGATCCCATGTGGAGACATATAATAGAACATGGCAGAGCCTTGTGTTAACATAGTATCCAACATGTGTTGGACTGATCCTTCTAGAAACATAAGAATGAGAGAGAAGAGAAGAGAAGGGAATCTCTACTCCTGTACAATAACTTGAAGATCCCATGTGGAGACATATAATAGAACATGGCAGAGCCTTGTGTTAACATAGTATCCAACATGTGTTGGACTGATCCTTCTAGAGACTTAAGAATGAGAGAGAAGAGAAGAGAAGGGAATCTCTACTCCTGTACAATAACTTGAAGATCCCATGTGGAGACATATAATAGAACATGGCAGAGCCTTCTGTTAACATAGTATCCAACATGTGTTGGACTGATCCTTCTAGAAACTTAAGAATGAGAGAGAGGAGAAGGGAAGGCAATCTCTGCTCCTGTACAATAACTTGAAGATCCCATGTGGAGACATATAATAGAACATGGCAGAGTCTAGTGTTAACATAGTATCCAACATGTGTTGGACTGATCCTTCTAGAAACTTAAGAATGAGAGAGAGGAGAAGGGAAGGCAATCTCTGCTCCTGTACAATAACTTGAAGATCCCATGTGGAGACATATAATAGAACATGGCAGAGTCTAGTGTTAACATAGTATCCAACATGTGTTGGACTGATCCTTCTAGAAACTTAAGGATGAGGGAGAAGAGAAGGGAAGGCAATCTCTGCTCCTGTACAATAACTTGAAGATCCCATGTGGAGACATATAATAGAACATGGCAGAGCCCTGTGTTAACATAGTATCCAACATGTGTTGGGCTGATCCTTCTAGAAACTTGAGTATGAGGGAGAAGAGAAGGCAATCTCTGATCCTGTACAATAACTTGAAGATCCCCTGTGGAGACATATAATAGAACATGGCAGAGCCTTGTGTTAACATAGTATCCAACATGTGTTGGACTGATCCTTCTAGAAACTTAAGGATGAGATGGAAGAGAAGCGAAGACATTCTCTGATCCTTTACAATAACTTGAAGATCCCATGTGGAGACATATAATAGAACATGGCAGAGTCTTGTGTTAACATAGTATCCAACATGTTTTGTACTGATCCTTCTAGAAACTTGGGGATGAGGGAGAAGAGAAGGGAAGGCAATCTCTGCTCCTGTACAATAACTTGAAGATCCCCTGTGGAGACATATAATAGAACATGGCAGAGCCTTGTGTTAACATAGTATCCAACATGTGTTGGGCTGATCCTTCTAGAAACTTGAGTATGAGGGAGAAGAGAAGGCAATCTCTGATCCTGTACAATAACTTGAAGATCCCATGTGGAGACATATAATAGAACATGGCAGAGTCTTGTGTTAACATAGTATCCAACATGTGTTGGGCTGATCCTTCTAGAAACTTGAGTATGAGGGAGAAGAGAAGGCAATCTCTGATCCTGTACAATAACTTGAAGATCCCATGTGGAGACATATAATAGAACATGGCAGAGCCTTGTGTTAACATAGTATCCAACATGTGTTGGGCTGATCCTTCTAGAAACTTAAGGATGAGGGAAAAGAGAAGGGAAGGCAATCTCTGCTCCTGTACAATAACTTGAAGATCCCATGTGGAGACATATAATAGAACATGGCAGAGCCTTTTGTTAACATACTATCCAACATGTGTTGGACTGATCCTTGTAGAAACTTATGGATGAGGGAGAAGAGAAGGGAAGGCAATCTCTGATCCTGTACAATAACTTGAAGATCCCCTGTGGAGACATATAATAGAACATGGCAGAGCCTTGTGTTAACATAGTATCCAACATGTGTTGGACTGATCCTTCTAGAAACTTAAGTATGAGATGGAAGAGAAGCGAAGACATTCTCTGATCCTTTACAATAACTTGAAGATCCCATGTGGAGGCATATAATAGAACATGGCAGAGTCTTGTGTTAACATAGTATCCAACATGTTTTGGACTGATCCTTCTAGAAACTTGGGGATGAGGGAGAAGAGAAGGCAATCTCTGATCCTGTACAATAACTTGAAGATCCCATGTGGAGACATATAATAGAACATGGCAGAGCCTTTTGTTAACATAGTATCCTACATGTGTTGGACTGATCCTTGTAGAAACTTAAGGATGAGGGAGAAGAGAAGGGAAGGCAATCTCTGCTCCTGAACAATAACTTGAAGATCCCCTGTGGAGACATATAATAGAACATGGCAGAGTCTTGTGTTAACATAGAATCCAACATGTGTTGGACTGATCCTTCTAGAAACTTAAGGATGAGGGAGAAGAGAAGGGAAGGCAATCTCTGCTCCTGAACAATAACTTGAAGATCCCATGTAGAGACATATAATAGAACATGGCAGAGTCTTGTGTTAACATAGAATCCAACATGTGTTGGACTGATCCTTCTAGAAACTTAAGGATGAGGGAGAAGAGAAGGGAAGGCAATCTCTGATCCTTTACAATAACTTGAAGATCCCATGTGGAGACATATAATAGAACATGGCAGAGTCTTGTGTTAACATAGAATCCAACATGTGTTGGACTGATCCTTCTAGAAACTTAAGGATGAGGGAGAAGAGAAGGGGAGACAATCTCTGCTCCTGTACAATAACTTGAAGATCTCCTGTGGAGACATATAATAGAACATGGCAGAGCCTTGTGTTAACATAGTATCCAACATGTGTTGTACTGATCCTTCTAGAAACTTAAGGATGAGGGAGAAGAGAAGGGAAGGCAATCTCTGCTCCTGTACAATAACTTGAAGATCCCATGTGGAGACATATAATAGAACATGGCAGAGCCTTCTGTTAGCATAGTATCCAAGATGTGTTGGGCTGATCCTTCTAGATACTTGGGGATGAGGGAGAAGAGAAGGCAATCTCTGCTCCTGTACAATAACTTGAAGATCCCCTGTGGAGACATATAATAGAACATGGCAGAATCTTGTGTTAACATAGTATCCAAGATGTGTTGGGCTGATCCTTCTAGATACTTGGGGATGAGGGAAAAGAGAAGGCAATCTCTGATCCTGTACAATAACTTGAAGATCTCCTGTGGAGACATATAATAGAACATGGCAGAGCCCTGTGTTAACATAGTATCCAAGATGTGTTGGGCTGATCCTTCTAGATATTTGGGGATGAGGGAGAAGAGAAGGCAATCTCTGCTCCTGTACAATAACTTGAAGATCCCCTGTGGAGACATATAATAGAACATGGCAGAGCCTTGTGTTAACATAGAATCCAACATGTGTTGGACTGATCCTTGTAGAAACTTAAGAATGAAAGAGAAGAGAAGGGAAGGCAATCTCTGCTCCTGAACAATAACTTGAAGATCCCCTGTGGAGACATATAACAGAACATGGCAGAGCCTTGTGTTAACATAGAATCCAACATGTGTTGGACTGATCCTTCTAGAAACTTAAGGATGAGAGAGAAGAAAAGGGAATCTCTACTCCTGTACAATAACTTGAAAATCCCCTGTGGAGACATATAATAGAACATGGCAGAGTCTAGTGTTAACATAGTATCCAACATGTGTTGGACTGATCCTTCTAGAAACTTAAGGATGAGACAGAAGAAAAGGTAATCTGTACTCCTGTACAATAAGTTGAAGATCTCCTGTGGAGACATATAATAGAACATGGAAGAGTCTGGTGTTAACATAGTATCCAACATGTGTTGGACTGATCCTTCTAGAAACTTAAGGATGAGGCAGAAGAAAGGGGAATTTCTACTCCTGTACAATAACTTGAAGATCCCCTGTGGAGACATATAAAAGAACATGGCAGAGTCTAGTGTTAACATAGTGTCCAAGATGTGTTGGACTGATCCTTCTAGAAACTTAAGAATGAGAGAGAAGAGAAGGGAAGGCAATCTCTGCTCCTGTACAATAACTTGAAGATCCCATGTGGAGACATATAATAGAACATGGCAGAGCCCTGTGTTAACATAGTATCCAACATGTGTTGAACTGATCCTTCTAGAAACTTAAGGATGAGATAGAAGAGAAGCGAAGGCAATCTCTGATCCTGTACAATAACTTGAAGATCCCCTGTGGAGACATATAATAGAACATGGCAGAGCCCTGTGTTAACATAGTATCCAACATGTGTTGGACTGATCCTTCTAGAAACTTAAGGATGAGGGAGAAGAGAAGGGAAGGCAATCTCTGCTCCTGTACAATAACTTGAAGATCCCTTGTGGAGACATATAATAGAACATGGCAGAGCCTTTTGTTAACATAGTATCCAACATGTGTTGAACTGATCCTTCTAGAAACTTAAGGATGAGAGAAGAAAAGGGAATCTCTACTCCTGTACAATAACTTGAAGATCCCATGTGGAGACATATAATAGAACATGGCAGAGTCTTGTGTTAACATAGTATCCAACATGTGTTGGACTGATCCTTCTAGAAACTTAAGGATGAGAGAGAAGTAAAGGGAATCTCTACTCCTGTACAATAACTTGAAGATCCCATGTGGAGACATATAATAGAACATGGCAGAGTCTTGTGTTAACATAGTATCCAACATGTGTTGGACTGATCCTTCTAGAAACTTAAGGATGAGAGAGAAGAAAAGGGAATCTCTACTCCTGTACAATAACTTGAAGATCCCATGTGGAGGCATATAATAGAACATGGCAGAGCCTTGTGTTAACATAGTATCCAACATGTGTTGGACTGATCCTTCTAGAAACTTAAGAATGAGAGAGAAGAGAAGGGAAGGCAATCTCTGCTCCTGTACAATAACTTGAAGATCCCATGTGGAGACATATAATAGAACATGGCAGAGCCTTGTGTTAACATAGTATCCAACATGTGTTGGACTGATCCTTCTAGAAACATAAGAATGAGAGAGAAGAGAAGAGAAGGGAATCTCTACTCCTGTACAATAACTTGAAGATCCCATGTGGAGACATATAATAGAACATGGCAGAGCCTTGTGTTAACATAGTATGCAACATGTGTTGGACTGATCCTTCTAGAAACTTAAGAATGAGAGAGAAGAGAAGAGAAGGGAATCTCTACTCCTGTACAATAACTTGAAGATCCCATGTGGAGACATATAATAGAACATGGCAGAGCCTTGTGTTAACATAGTATCCAACATGTGTTGGACTGATCCTTCTAGAAACTTAAGAATGAGAGAGAAGAGAAGGGAATCTCTACTCCTGTACAATAACTTGAAGATCCCATGTGGAGACATATAATAGAACATGGCAGAGCCTTCTGTTAACATAGTATCCAACATGTGTTGGACTGATCCTTCTAGAAACTTAAGAATGAGAGAGAAGAGAAGGGAAGGCAATCTCTGCTCCTGTACAATAACTTGAAGATCCCATGTGGAGACATATAATAGAACATGGCAGAGTCTAGTGTTAACATAGTATCCAACATGTGTTGGACTGATCCTTCTAGAAACTTAAGAATGAGAGAGAGGAGAAGGGAAGGCAATCTCTGCTCCTGTACAATAACTTGAAGATCCCATGTGGAGACATATAATAGAACATGGCAGAGTCTAGTGTTAACATAGTATCCAACATGTGTTGGACTGATCCTTCTAGAAACTTAAGGATGAGGGAGAAGAGAAGGGAAGGCAATCTCTGCTCCTGTACAATAACTTGAAGATCCCATGTGGAGACATATAATAGAACATGGCAGAGCCCTGTGTTAACATAGTATCCAACATGTGTTGGGCTGATCCTTCTAGAAACTTGAGTATGAGGGAGAAGAGAAGGCAATCTCTGATCCTGTACAATAACTTGAAGATCCCCTGTGGAGACATATAATAGAACATGGCAGAGCCTTGTGTTAACATAGTATCCAACATGTGTTGGACTGATCCTTCTAGAAACTTAAGGATGAGATGGAAGAGAAGCGAAGACATTCTCTGATCCTTTACAATAACTTGAAGATCCCATGTGGAGACATATAATAGAACATGGCAGAGTCTTGTGTTAACATAGTATCCAACATGTTTTGTACTGATCCTTCTAGAAACTTGGGGATGAGGGAGAAGAGAAGGGAAGGCAATCTCTGCTCCTGTACAATAACTTGAAGATCCCCTGTGGAGACATTTAATAGAACATGGCAGAGCCTTGTGTTAACATAGTATCCAACATGTGTTGGGCTGATCCTTCTAGAAACTTGAGTATGAGGGAGAAGAGAAGGCAATCTCTGATCGTGTACAATAACTTGAAGATCCCATGTGGAGACATATAATAGAACATGGCAGAGTCTTGTGTTAACATAGTATCCAACATGTGTTGGGCTGATCCTTCTAGAAACTTGAGTATGAGGGAGAAGAGAAGGCAATCTCTGATCCTGTACAATAACTTGAAGATCCCATGTGGAGACATATAATAGAACATGGCAGAGTCTTGTGTTAACATAGTATCCAACATGTGTTGGGCTGATCCTTCTAGAAACTTAAGGATGAGGGAAAAGAGAAGGGAAGGCAATCTCTGCTCCTGTACAATAACTTGCAGATCCCATGTGGAGACATATAATAGAACATGGCAGAGCCTTTTGTTAACATACTATCCAACATGTGTTGGACTGATCCTTGTAGAAACTTATGGATGAGGGAGAAGAGAAGGGAAGGCAATCTCTGATCCTGTACAATAACTTGAAGATCCCCTGTGGAGACATATAATAGAACATGGCAGAGCCTTGTGTTAACATAGTATCCAACATGTGTTGGACTGATCCTTCTAGAAACTTAAGGATGAGATGGAAGAGAAGCGAAGACATTCTCTGATCCTTTACAATAACTTGAAGATCCCATGTGGAGACATATAATAGAACATGGCAGAGTCTTGTGTTAACATAGTATCCAACATGTTTTGGACTGATCCTTCTAGAAACTTGGGGATGAGGGAGAAGAGAAGGCAATCTCTGATCCTGTACAATAACTTGAAGATCCCATGTGGAGACATATAATAGAACATGGCAGAGCCTTTTGTTAACATAGTATCCTACATGTGTTGGACTGATCCTTGTAGAAACTTAAGGATGAGGGAGAAGAGAAGGGAAGGCAATCTCTGCTCCTGAACAATAACTTGAAGATCCCCTGTGGAGACATATAATAGAACATGGCGGAGTCTTGTGTTAACATAGAATCCAACATGTGTTGGACTGATCCTTCTAGAAACTTAAGGATGAGGGAGAAGAGAAGGGAAGGCAATCTCTGCTCCTGAACAATAACTTGAAGATCCCATGTAGAGACATATAATAGAACATGGCAGAGTCTTGTGTTAACATAGAATCCAACATGTGTTGGACTGATCCTTCTAGAAACTTAAGGATGAGGGAGAAGAGAAGGGAAGGCAATCTCTGATCCTTTACAATAACTTGAAGATCCCATGTGGAGACATATAATAGAACATGGCAGAGTCTTGTGTTAACATAGAATCCAACATGTGTTGGACTGATCCTTCTAGAAACTTAAGGATGAGGGAGAAGAGAAGGGAAGACAATCTCTGCTCCTGTACAATAACTTGAAGATCTCCTGTGGAGACATATAATAGAACATGGCAGAGCCTTGTGTTAACATAGTATCCAACATGTGTTGTACTGATCCTTCTAGTAACTTAAGGATGAGGGAGAAGAGAAGGGAAGGCAATCTCTGCTCCTGTACAATAACTTGAAGATCCCATGTGGAGACATATAATAGAACATGGCAGAGCCTTCTGTTAGCATAGTATCCAAGATGTGTTGGGCTGATCCTTCTAGATACTTGGGGATGAGGGAGAAGAGAAGGCAATCTCTGCTCCTGTACAATAACTTGAAGATCCCCTGTGGAGACATATAATAGAACATGGCAGAATCTTGTGTTAACATAGTATCCAAGATGTGTTGGGCTGATCCTTCTAGATACTTGGGGATGAGGGAGAAGAGAAGGCAATCTCTGATCCTGTACAATAACTTGAAGATCTCCTGTGGAGACATTTAATAGAACATGGCAGAGCCTGGTGTTAACATAGTATCCAAGATGTGTTGGGCTGGTCCTTCTAGATACTTGGGGATGAGGGAGAAGAGAAGGCAATCTCTGATCCTGTACAATAACTTGAAGATCTCCTGTGGAGACATATAATAGAACATGGCAGAGCCCTGTGTTAACATAGTATCCAAGATGTGTTGGACTGATCCTTGTAGAAACTTAAGAATGAAAGAGAAGAGAAGGGAAGGCAATCTCTGCTCCTGAACAATAACTTGAAGATCCCCTGTGGAGACATATAACAGAACATGGCAGAGCCTTGTGTTAACATAGAATCCAACATGTGTTGGACTGATCCTTCTAGAAACTTAAGGATGAGAGAGAAGAAAAGGGAATCTCTACTCCTGTACAATAACTTGAAAATCCCCTGTGGAGACATATAATAGAACATGGCAGAGTCTAGTGTTAACATAGTATCCAAGTTGTGTTGGACTGATCCTTCTAGAAACTTAAGGATGAGACAGAAGAAAAGGTAATCTGTACTCCTGTACAATAAGTTGAAGATCTCCTGTGGAGACATATAATAGAACATGGAAGAGTCTGGTGTTAACATAGTATCCAACATGTGTTGGACTGATCCTTCTAGAAACTTAAGGATGAGGCAGAAGAAAGGGGAATTTCTACTCCTGTACAATAACTTGAAGATCCCCTGTGGAGACATATAAAAGAACATGGCAGAGTCTAGTGTTAACATAGTGTCCAAGATGTGTTGGACTGATCCTTCTAGAAACTTAAGAATGAGAGAGAAGAGAAGGGAAGGCAATCTCTGCTCCTGTACAATAACTTGAAGATCCCATGTGGAGACATATAATAGAACATGGCAGAGCCTTGTGTTAACATAGTATCCAACATGTGTTGGACTGATCCTTCTAGAAACTTAAGAATGAGAGAGAAGAGAAGAGAAGGGAATCTCTACTCCTGTACAATAACTTGAAGATCCCATGTGGAGACAAATAATAGAACATGGCAGAGCCTTGTGTTAACATAGTATCCAACATGTGTTGGACTGATCCTTCTAGAAACTTAAGAATGAGAGAGAAGAGAAGAGAAGGGAATCTCTACTCCTGTACAATAACTTGAAGATCCCATGTGGAGACATATAATAGAACATGGCAGAGCCTTGTGTTAACATAGTATCCAACATGTGTTGGACTGATCCTTCTAGAAACTTAAGAATGAGAGAGAAGAGAAGAGAAGGGAATCTCTACTCCTGTACAATAACTTGAAGATCCCATGTGGAGACATATAATAGAACATGGCAGAGCCTTCTGTTAACATAGTATCCAACATGTGTTGGACTGATCCTTCTAGAAACTTAAGAATGAGACAGAAGAGAAGGGAAGGCAATCTCTGCTCCTGTACAATAACTTGAAGATCCCATGTGGAGACATATAATAGAACATGGCAGAGTCTAGTGTTAACATAGTATCCAACATGTGTTGGACTGATCCTTCTAGAAACTTAAGAATGAGGGAGAAGAGAAGGGAAGGCAATCTCTGCTCCTGTACAATAACTTGAAGATCCCATGTGGAGACATATAATAGAACATGGCAGAGCCCTGTGTTAACATAGTATCCAACATGTGTTGGGCTGATCCTTCTAGAAACTTGAGTATGAGGGAGAAGAGAAGGCAATCTCTGATCCTGTACAATAAATTGAAGATCCCCTGTGGAGACATATAATAGAACATGGCAGAGCCTTGTGTTAACATAGTATCCAACATGTGTTGGACTGATCCTTCTAGAAACTTAAGGATGAGATGGAAGAGAAGCGAAGACATTCTCTGATCCTTTACAATAACTTGAAGATCCCATGTGGAGACATATAATAGAACATGGCAGAGTCTTGTGTTAACATAGTATCCAACATGTTTTGTACTGATCCTTCTAGAAACTTGGGGATGAGGGAGAAGAGAAGGGAAGGCAATCTCTGCTCCTGTACAATAACTTGAAAATCCCCTGTGGAGACATTTAATAGAACATGGCAGAGCCTTGTGTTAACATAGTATCCAACATGTGTTGGGCTGATCCTTCTAGAAACTTGAGTATGAGGGAGAAGAGAAGGCAATCTCTGATCCTGTACAATAACTTGAAGATCCCATGTGGAGACATATAATAGAACATGGCAGAGTCTTGTGTTAACATAGTATCCAACATGTGTTGGGCTGATCCTTCTAGAAACTTGAGTATGAGGGAGAAGAGAAGGCAATCTCTGATCCTGTACAATAACTTGAAGATCCCATGTGGAGACATATAATAGAACATGGCAGAGTCTAGTGTTAACATAGTATCCAACATGTGTTGGACTGATCCTTCTAGAAACTTAAGAATGAGGGAGAAGAGAAGGGAAGGCAATCTCTGCTCCTGTACAATAACTTGAAGATCCCATGTGGAGACATATAATAGAACATGGCAGAGCCCTGTGTTAACATAGTATCCAACATGTGTTGGGCTGATCCTTCTAGAAACTTGAGTATGAGGGAGAAGAGAAGGCAATCTCTGATCCTGTACAATAACTTGAAGATCCCCTGTGGAGACATATAATAGAACATGGCAGAGCCTTGTGTTAACATAGTATCCAACATGTGTTGGACTGATCCTTCTAGAAACTTAAGGATGAGATGGAAGAGAAGCGAAGACATTCTCTGATCCTTTACAATAACTTGAAGATCCCATGTGGAGACATATAATAGAACATGGCAGAGTCTTGTGTTAACATAGTATCCAACATGTTTTGTACTGATCCTTCTAGAAACTTGGGGATGAGGGAGAAGAGAAGGGAAGGCAATCTCTGCTCCTGTACAATAACTTGAAAATCCCCTGTGGAGACATTTAATAGAACATGGCAGAGCCTTGTGTTAACATAGTATCCAACATGTGTTGGGCTGATCCTTCTAGAAACTTGAGTATGAGGGAGAAGAGAAGGCAATCTCTGATCCTGTACAACAACTTGAAGATCCCATGTGGAGACATATAATAGAACATGGCAGAGTCTTGTGTTAACATAGTATCCAACATGTGTTGGGCTGATCCTTCTAGAAACTTGAGTATGAGGGAGAAGAGAAGGCAATCTCTGATCCTGTACAATAACTTGAAGATCCCATGTGGAGACATATAATAGAACATGGCAGAGCCTTGTGTTAACATAGTATCCAACATGTGTTGGACTGATCCTTCTAGAAACTTAAGGATGAGGGAGAAGAGAAGGGAAGGCAATCTCTGCTCCTGTACAATAACTTGAAGATCCCATGTGGAGACATATAATAGAACATGGCAGAGCCTTTTGTTAACATACTATCCAACATGTGTTGGACTGATCCTTGTAGAAACTTATGGATGAGGGAGAAGAGAAGGGAAGGCAATCTCTGATCCTGTACAAAAACTTGAAGATCCCCTGTGGAGACATATAATAGAACATGGCAGAGCCTTGTGTTAACATAGTATCCAACATGTGTTGGACTGATCCTTCTAGAAACTTAAGGATGAGATGGAAGAGAAGCGAAGACATTCTCTGATCCTTTACAATAACTTGAAGATCCCATGTGGAGACATATAATAGAACATGGCAGAGTCTTGTGTTAACATAGTATCCAACATGTTTTGGACTGATCCTTCTAGAAACTTGGGGATGAGGGAGAAGAGAAGGCAATCTCTGATCCTGTACAATAACTTGAAGATCCCATGTGGAGACATATAATAGAACATGGCAGAGCCTTTTGTTAACATAGTATCCTACATGTGTTGGACTGATCCTTGTAGAAACTTAAGGATGAGGGAGAAGAGAAGGGAAGGCAATCTCTGCTCCTGAACAATAACTTGAAGATCCCCTGTGGAGACATATAATAGAACATGGCAGAGTCTTGTGTTGACATAGAATCCAACATGTGTTGGACTGATCCTTCTAGAAACTTAAGGATGAGGGAGAAGAGAAGGGAAGGCAATCTCTGCTCCTGAACAATAACTTGAAGATCCCATGTGGAGACATATAATAGAACATGGCAGAGTCTTGTGTTAACATAGAATCCAACATGTGTTGGACTGATCCTTCTAGAAACTAAAGGATGAGGGAGAAGAGAAGGGAAGGCAATCTCTGATCCTGTACAATAACTTGAAGATCCCATGTGGAGACATATAATAGAACATGGCAGAGTCTTGTGTTAACATAGAATCCAACATGTGTTGGACTGATCCTTCTAGAAACTTAAGGATGAGGGAGAAGAGAAGGGAAGACAATCTCTGCTCCTGTACAATAACTTGAAGATCTCCTGTGGAGACATATAATAGAACATGGCAGAGCCTTGTGTTAACATAGTATCCAACATGTGTTGTACTGATCCTTCTAGAAACTTAAGGATGAGGGAGAAGAGAAGGGAAGGCAATCTCTGCTCCTGTACAGTAACTTGAAGATCCCATGTGGAGACATATAATAGAACATGGCAGAGCCTTCTGTTAGCATAGTATCCAAGATGTGTTGGGCTGATCCTTCTAGATACTTGGGGATGAGGGAGAAGAGAAGGCAATCTCTGCTCCTGTACAATAACTTGAAGATCCCCTGTGGAGACATATAATAGAACATGGCAGAGTCTTGTGTTAACATAGTATCCAAGATGTGTTGGGCTGATCCTTCTAGATACTTGGGGATGAGGGAGAAGAGAAGGCAATCTCTGATCCTGTACAATAACTTGAAGATCTCCTGTGGAGACATTTAATAGAACATGGCAGAGCCTTGTGTTAACATAGTATCCAAGATGTGTTGGGCTGATCCTTCTAGATACTTGGGGATGAGGGAGAAGAGAAGGCAATCTCTGATCCTGTACAATAACTTGAAGATCTCCTGTGGAGACATATAATAGAACATGGCAGAGCCCTGTGTTAGCATAGTATCCAAGATGTGTTGGGCTGATCCTTCTAGATACTTGGGGATGAGGGAGAAGTGAAGGCAATCTCTGCTCCTGTACAATAACTTGAAGATCCCCTGTGGAGACATATAATAGAACATGGCAGAGCCTTGTGTTAACATAGAATCCAACATGTGTTGGACTGATCCTTGTAGAAACTTAAGAATGAAAGAGAAGAGAAGGGAAGGCAATCTCTGCTCCTGAACAATAACTTGAAGATCCCCTGTGGAGACATATAATAGAACATGGCAGAGCCTTGTGTTAACATAGAATCCAACATGTGTTGGACTGATCCTTCTAGAAACTTAAGGATGAGAGAGAAGAAAAGGGAATCTCTACTCCTGTACAATAAGTTGAAGATCTCCTGTGGAGACATATAATAGAACATGGCAGAGTCTAGTGTTAACATAGTATCCAACATGTGTTGGACTGATCCTTCTAGAAACTTAAGGATGAGACAGAAGAAAATGTAATCTGTACTCCTGTACAATAAGTTGAAGATCTCCTGTGGAGACATATAATAGAACATGGAAGAGTCTGGTGTTAACATAGTATCCAACATGTGTTGGACTGATCCTTCTAGAAACTTAAGGATGAGGCAGAAGAAAAGGGAATTTCTACTCCTGTACAATAACTTGAAGATCCCCTGTGGAGACATATAAAAGAACATGGCAGAGTCTAGTGTTAACATAGTGTCCAAGATGTGTTGGACTGAACCTTTTAGAAACTTGGGGTTGAGGGAGAAGAGAAGGGAAGGCAATCTCTGCACCTGTAAAATAATTTGAAGGTCCCCTGTGGAGACATATAATAGAACATGGCAGAGCCTTGTGTTAACATAGTATCCAACATGTTTTTGACTGGTCCTTCTAGAAACTTGAGGATGAGAGAGAAGGGAAGGCAATCTCTGCTCCTGTACTTTAACTTGAAGATACCCTGTGGAGACATATAATAGAACATGGCAGAGCCTTGTGTTAACATAGTATCCAACATGTGTTGCACTGATCCTCCTAGAAACTTGGGGATGAGGGAGAAGAAAAGGGAATCTCTACTCCTAAAGAATAACTTGAAGATCCTCTGTGGAGACATATAGTAGTACATGGCAGAGCCTTGTGTTAACATAGTATCCAACATGTGTTGGACTGATCCTTCTACAAACTTGGGGATGACGGAGAAGAGAAGGGAAGCCAATTTCTGCCCCTGTACAATAACTTGAAGATACCCTGTGGAGACATATAATAGAACATGGCAGAGCCCTGTGTTAACATAGTATCCTACATGTGTTGGACTGATCCTTCTAGAAACTTAAGGATGAGATAGAAGAGAAGCGAAGGCAATCTCTGATCCTGTACAATAACTTGAAGATCCCCTGTGGAGACATATAATAGAACTAGGCAGAGCCTTGTGTTAACATAGAAACCAACATGTGTTGGACTGATCCGTCTAGAAACTTAAGGATGAGAGAGAACAAAGGGAAGGCAATCTCTGCTCTGAACAAAAACTTGAAGATCTCCTGTAGAGACATATAAAAAAACATGGCAGAGCCTTGTGTTAACATAGTATCCAACATGTGTTGGACTGATCCTTCTTGAAACTTAAGGATGAGACAGAAGAAAAGGGAATTTCTACTCCTGTAGAATAACTTGAAGATCCCCTGTGGAGACATATAGTAGTACATGGCAGAGCCTTGTGTTAACATAGTATCCAACACATGTTGGACTGATCCTTCTAGAAACTTGGGGATGAGGGAGAAGAGAAGGGAAGCCAATCTCTGCCCCTGTACAATAACTTGAAGATCCCCTGTGGAGACATATAATAGAACATGGCAGAGCCCTGTGTTAACATAGTGTCCTACATGTGTTGGACTGATCCTTCTAGAAACTTAAGGATGAGATAGAAGAGAAGCAAAGGCAATCTCTGATCCTGTACAATAACTTGAAGATACCCTGTGGAGACATATAATAGAACTAGGCAGAGCCTTGTTTTAACGTAGAAACCAACATGTGTTGGACTGATCCTTCTAGAAACTTAAGGATGAGAGAGAAGACAGAGAAGGCAATCTCTGCTCCTGAACAATAACTTGAAGATCCCCTGTGGAGACATATAATAGAACATGTCAGAGCCTTGTGTTAACATAGTATCCAACATGTGTTGGACTGATCCTTCTAGAAACTTAAGGATGAGGCAGAAGAGAAGGGAATCTCTACTCCTGTACAATAACTTGAAGATCCCCTGTGGAGACATATAATAGACATGGCAGAGCCTTGTGTTAACATAGTATCCTACATGTGTTGGACTGATCCTTCTAGAAACTTAAGGATGGGAGAGAAGAGGAGGGAAGGATACTCTGCTCCTGAACAATAACTTGAAGATCCCCTGTAGAGACATATAAAAGAACATGGCATAGCCTTGTGTTAACATAGTATCCAACATGTGTTGGACTGATCCTTCTAGAAACTTAAGGATGAGGCAGAAGAAAAGGGAATCTCTACTCCTGTAGAATAACTTGAAGATCCCCTGTGGAGACATATAGTAGTTAATGGCAGAGCCTTGTGTTAACATAGTATCCAACATGTGTTGGACTGATCCTTCTAGAAACTTGGGGATGAGGGAGAAGAGAAGGGAAGCCAATCTCTGCCCCTGTACAATAACTTGAAGATCCCCTGTGGAGACATATAATAGAACATGGCAGAGCCCTGTGGTAACATAGTGTCCTACATATGTTGGACTGATCCTTCTAGAAACTCTGATCCTGCATAATAACTTGAAGATCCCATGTGGAGACATATAAAAGAACATAGCAGAGTCTAGTGTTAACATAGTGTCCAAGATGTGTTGGACTGAACCTTTTAGAAACTTGGGGTTGAGGGAGAAGAGAACGGAAGGCAATCTCTGCACCTGTAAAATAATTTGAAGATCCCCTGTGGAGACATATAATAGAACATGGCAGAGCCTTGTGTTAACATAGTATCCAACATGTTTTGGACTGATCCTTCTAGAAACTTGAGGATGAGAGAGAAGGGAAGGCAATCTCTGCTCCTGTACTTTAACTTGAAGATACACTGTGGAGACATATAATAGAACATGGGAGAGCCTTGTGTTAACATAGTATCCAACATGTGTTGCACTGATCCTCCTAGAAATTTGGGGATGAGGGAGAAGAGAAGGGTAGGCAATCTCTGCCCCTGTACAATAACATGAAGATCCCCTGTGGAGACATAATAGAACATGGCAGAGCCTTGTGTTAACATAGAATCCAACATGTGTTGGACTGATCCTTCTAGAAACTTGAGGATGAGAGAGAAGGGAAGGCAATCTCTGCTCCTGTACTTTAACTTGAAGATACCCTGTGGAGACATATAATAGAACATGGCAGAGCCTTGTGTTAACATAGTATCCAACATGTGTTGGACTGAACCTTTTAGAAACTTGGGGTTGAGGGAGAAGAGAAGGGTAGGCAATCTCTGCCCCTGTACAATAACATGAAGATCCCCTGTGGAGACATAATAGAACATGGCAGAGCCTTGTGTTAACATAGAATCCAACATGTGTTGGACTGATCCTTCTAGAAACTTAAGGATGAGGGAGAAGGGAAGGCAATCTCTGCCCCTGAACAATAACTTAAAGATCCCCTGTGGAGACATAATAGAACATGGCAGAGCCTTGTGTTAACATAGAATCCAACATGTGTTGGACTGATCCTTATAGAAACTTAAGGATGAGGGAGAAGGGAAGGCCATCTCTGCTCCTGAACAATAACTTGAGGATCCCCTGTGGAGACATAATAGAACATGGCAGAGCCTTGTGTTAACATAGTATCCAACATGTGTTGGACTGATCTTTCTAGAAACTTAAGGATGAGGCAGAAGAGAACAGAATCTCTACTCCTGTACTATAACCTGAAGATCCCCTGTGGAGACATATAATAGAACATGGCAGAGCCTTGTGTTAACATAGTATCCAACATGTGTTGGACTGATCCTTCTATATACTTGGTGATGAGGGACAAGAGAAGGGAAGGCAATCTCTGCTCCTGTACAATAACTTGAAAATCCCCTGTGGAGACATATAATAGAACATGGCAGATGATGATGATGATGATATGCGGCTTAAGGGCGCTAAACTGCTGAGGTCATCAGCGCCCTTACAATGTAGAAAATATAAAGTCAAAAGATAAAAACAGGTAAAAGAACCGCATAATTATAAAACGGGACGTAAACCCGCGATGTCCAAAAGGCAAAAAATAACAACAAGATAACAATAACAATAATGATAACAATAACAACAAGAATAACAATAACAACAATAAAATCAATAACAACAATAAAATCAATAACAACAATAACAATACAAATATCTGAAAAAACCAACACACTAAAAGCATAGGCAATAAACGATTAAAGCGTGTCAAGAACTATGGAATGCGAGGGACATGAGCGCCATATGTCCACTGGGGAATAGAGTCCCCATAAAAACTGACAGAATAAAAGTAATAAGCTAAAAGACTCTCAGCGCATTAAATGCGCAGATTAAAATCACTGTCATGAATAAAACGTAAAACACATTCCACAGCATGCGTGTCGTCTGCCAAAACGTTGGCTAAGCCAACAGGCAGACCCACACGAGCACGCAATGCAGCTAAAACCTGACACTCTGTTAAAATGTGACGCACCGTTAAGGGCACGTCACACTGCCCACAGAGTGGTGCGGGGTCACCACTGAGCAAATACCTATGACTAAAAACACAAATTCCAATTCGTAAACGGGCTAAAAGTACCTCCTCCCGACGTGAAGAACGAGAAGAGGTAGCCCAGATTAACGGGAGAGGCTTAACCTCCCGCAACTTGTTCCCCCGGAGGGCCGTCCACTCATCGCGCCAGCGCGAGAGGATGCGGCGACGTAAAATAGCACACGAATCTGACGAGGGAACTATAGAGGTAAAAAATCTGGGTAATAAAATCGCCGATTTCGCAGCGGCGTCGGCAGACTCGTTACCTGAGATGCCCACATGACCTGGAATCCACATGAAGGAGACGCTGATGCCAGAGACACCGAGCGAGTGGAGCAGGTCATGCATGCGCTGTACGAGTGGGTGGTAATTGTACAGCGCATGAATAGCCTGAAGGGCACTCAGAGAGTCCGTACAAATAAAACAGTGCCGTAAGTCGTGCCGCTGAATGAATAAAACATATTGATAAATGCTAAAAAGTTCGGCGGTAAAAATTGAACATTGTTGAGGTAAACGAAAAGTAAAACTCTGTACACCAAAAACAAAGGCACATCCTACTCCAACATCAGTCTTAGACCCATCAGTATATATAAAATGACAGTCCCCGAACTGCGCCTGTAGTTCTAAAAAGGCGGATCTAAGAACAGAAGCAGGGGTCGCATTTTTCGGCATCGACGTCAGCCCAAGTTGGATGTGGGCCTCAGCGCGCGACCATGGAGGAAAACGCGTTTCCCCTCGGGTAAGTGGCGGCGCTGGCGGAACGTCCAAATGCCGAAGTAGCAGTCGAAATCGAACCCCTGGGGGGAGCAATGCAGAGGAGCTAACGAAATATTGTCGATCTAGCGAATCCTCGTAAAATACATCGAAGGACGGGTGGTTAGGCAAGCTTGAGAGCCGACAAGCATAGCTACATAAGAGCATCTCACGCCTGAAAGACAGCGGAGGCTCTGCAGCCTCAGCGTAAAGACTGGGCACGGGGCTAGTTGGAAAGGCCCCTGTAGCGACTCTAATACCACGATGATGAATGGGATTCAAACGACGTAACACAGATGGACGTGCCGACGAATAAACTATACACCCGTAATCAAGTTTGGATCGGACCAAAGAGCGATAAAGGCGAAGAAGGACGGTCCGATCAGCTCCCCAGGATGTGCCACTTAAAACACGTAAAAGATTAAGAGAACGGTCACACTTTGCTTTTAAAAAGGAAACGTGCGAGGTCCAACACAACTTCCTGTCAAAAATCAACCCCAAAAATTTCGCCTCGTCTGCAAACGGAAGTATCCCTGGCCCAAGATGGAGAGAGGGCGGAGGGAAATACTTCCGGCGCCAGAAGTTGATGCAGACGGATTTCTCGGCGGAGAAATTAAAGCCGTTGGCGTTACTCCAGGCGTAGAGACGGTCGATACAGCTCTGGAGACGGCGTTCGAGTAGACAGGTCCGCCGTGAACTGCAATAAATAGCGAAATCGTCAACAAAAAGGGACGATGAAATGCCAGGTGGAATACAATCAACAATGGGGTTGATAGCAATCGCAAAAAGTGTGACACTGAGTACAGAGCCCTGCGGTACTCCGTTCTCTTGAATAAAACGACGAGATAAAACCGAGCCCACACGTACACGAAAGACGCGGTCCGTCATAAACTCCCGAAGAAATATGGGAAGACGACCGCGGATATTCCAATCGTGAAGTGTACGTAAAATGCCGCCCCTCCAACAAGTGTCATAAGCTTTCTCCAGGTCGAAAAATACAGCCACGGTTTGACACTTTCTCAGAAATCCATTCATAATATGCGTCGACAAGGACACCAGATGGTCGACGGTAGAGCGATAGCGACGAAACCCGCACTGAGCGTTCGCTAGAAGTTTCTGAGACTCAAGCCACCATGTCAACCGCCCGTTGATCATGCGCTCCATCACCTTACAAATGCAACTGGTGAGGGAGATAGGGCGGTAGCTGGAAGGTAGTTGGCGATCCTTCCCAGGCTTAAGTATAGGGACAATGGTGGCTTCGCGCCAAACGGAAGGAAAAAGGCCGTCTTGCCAAATACGGTTATAGACCTGTAAGAGAAAGAGTTTACTGTCGGCTGAAAGGTTCTTTAACATCAGGACATGAATGCCGTCCGGCCCGGGAGCGGAGTGCCGAGAGCAATGAAGAGCGTGCTCCAGCTCCCTCATTGTGAACAGTTCGTTATAGCATTCAGCATTAGCAGACCGAAAAGTATATGATGCGGAATCCTGCCGGTCTTTAATAGAGCGAAAGCCGGCGGAATAATGGTCTGAACTGGAAACCGCCTCAAAGGCAGAACCCAGAGTGTTAGCGATGGCAGCCGGATCCACTATGGTGGCATTAGAAACCTGAAGCCCAGAAACAGTACAATGTGACACTTTACCTGAGAAGCGACGAAGTTTATCCCAAACAACGGATGAAGGCGTAAAACGATTAAAAGACTCGACAAAACGAGCCCAAGATGCCTTCTTGCTATCCTGAATAATGCGACGAGCCCTGGCGCGCGATTGTTTAAAAGTCACCAAATTATCAAGTGTAGGGTGGCGCCGAAACACCCTAAGTGCAGTCCTACGGGCACGAACGGCGTCCCGACAATCCTCGTTCCACCACGGAACAGGTGGCCGCCGAGGTTGGGAGGATGAACGGGGTATTGCACGTTCGGCGGCTGAGAAAATAATAGACGTAAGGTGCTGCACTAGTTGATTAATGTCGGAGAAGGGCTGGTCGTCAAAATGCACGAGGCTGGAATACAAGCTCCAGTCGGCTTTTGCGAATATCCAGGTAGGTACTCTGGAATGCTGTACGTGGTGCGACAGAAGAGAAACGATGCAGGGGAAATGGTCGCTGGAGTAGGTGTCAGCGACGACGTTCCACTGAAGGCGACGTGCAAGCTGGATTGAGCAAAGGGCAAGGTCCAGGTGAGAGAAAGTACCAGAAGAATCAGAAAGAAAAGTAGGTGCACCTGTATTGAGGATGGAAAGATTGAACTGATAAAAAATGTCGGAAAGAAGAGTTCCCCTCGCACAAGCCCTTGGCGAACCCCATAGTGGGTGATGGGCATTAAAATCTCCCAACAGAAGAAATGGTGTTGGGAGAGCGGACAGGAGAGATCGAATGTCCGCGGGAGCGAGGGGAGACGATGGAGGTGTATACACAGAACAAACAGAAAAGAAAAAACCGGGTAACTGCAGTCTAATGGCAACAGCTTGCAAGTCGGACGTAAGTGTGATAGTTTGAAAATGAACGTCGATACGCACTAAGAACATGACACCTCCATGAGCAGGAGTACCCTCCTCCGGTTCAAGGTCGTAGCGAACCGGAGTATATCCTCGGAGATCAAAAGGATCGTGAGGGCGAAGCTTAGTCTCCTGCAAACATACGACCATAGGCGAATGGGAACGCAATAAAAGTTGCAGTTCCGCCCTATGCGATCGTACACCACGTACATTCCAGGTCAGGATAGCCATTAAGAATAAGGGGATAAACTTTCTATTTAGAAGGGCGGCTTAAAATTACCTTTTGTTTAACCTTTGGGCTCGGGCTTGTGGTATGGAGTTGGTCAGACTCCATAGCTTCCTCGGAGGGAGGGCCCACGCGCTCAGTGCCAGAAACCGATTCAAGCGCCGTGAATCGGTTCTGGGTGGCGATGGGTGAAGGGTGCCGCTGAGCGCGGCTTGTCCCAGGACCATCCTGGGACAGCGACCTCCGAGGAGGAGAAGGTGAACTTTTGTTACCGCGCGCACGCGGAGGGTCTTTCAAAAAATCTTCCCTACGAAGTTTCTGCTTGGGCTTCTTTTCAACGGCTTGCGACTTCATTGACTTGGGACCAGGTTTATACGGCTTGGTAACTGTAGCCCTAATAGACGGCCGGATGGTAGTGGCGGTTAATCCAGTCAAGGTCCAGGTCTGAGTTTCGGCATCTACTCGTGGTACTGGCGAGGCAACAACAGAACTAAATGTGCCAGATCGCAGGAGTGAAGGTTGGCGCGCATGGAAACGCCTCCGGGCTTCAGCGAAGGAGAGTTTTTCCTTTACCCGGATCTCCTGGATCGCCTTCTCGTCCAAATACCGCGGACAGTCGGCAAACGAAGCACAATGTGACCCTTTACAATTAACGCAGACGGGGGCTGTTGAACAGATACCTTCGTGTGAGGGCTGGCTACATGTTGCACAGATGTTAACGGCACTCTTACAGGAGACTTGCGTATGCCCAAAACGTTGGCATTTAAAACAACGCAGAGGTCTAGGAATATAAGGCCTCACAGAAATCCGTTCGTACCCTGCGGAAATGCTCGTGGGCAGATCGACGCCATCAAATGTAATAAACAGGGTACGAGTGGGTACCAATACGCCGTCGCGTTTGGCCTGCACTCGATGGACCGCTGTCACCTTCTGGTCTGCAAGATATTCTACCAGGTCCTCGTCCGATATACCATCGAGGCTATGGGTGGTAATAACGCCTCGACAGGAATTCAATGTGCGGTGCTTCTCCACACGGATGGGATAGCCGTGGAGAAGCGTAGCGCGCAACAAGGTCTTACTTTGCTGATCGGATTTCGTTTGGGCTAATAAGGAACCATTCCGTAGACGAGTACAGGACTGAACCGCACCAGCAATTGCATCAATGCCCTTTTGAATGATGAAAGGGTTCACCTTCTCAAAGCTTTGTCCTTCTTCGGTTCGTGAAATGACCAAGTAACAACCAGTTGTCGGTGGTGTCACTTCTGTTACATAAACTTTTCGGCGCTTGTTAGTAGTAATGGAGGAAGGGTGCTCCATAGCGAAATAAAGCCTCCACCATTGCAACCGTCTCCGACCTCGGGCTCTGACTTCTCGGGCGTTACCCCGGCTTGGGTGAGTGGCCTATCTATACCAGACTCACCCCAGGGTCACACCTCCCAGAACATAGACAGAGGGACCCAATCGCCGTCAGAAGTCAGCAGCTCATGCAATGGCCCCCCCGCGGGACTGCAGTTGAACAGCGGATACGAACACATACCCTACATGACGACCCCGGGTGGTGGGGATGACGCCATTACCCACTCAACCAGCTGCGCACGCGGTGCGCGGGTATCCGTCAGGCTGTGTCCACGGAGGATCTAAATAAAAAGATAAAAGAAACTAAAACTGTGTGGGCGTTTCGCACGCAAGGTAGCCGGCGGGGAAGAAAAAGAGAGATATGCGAATGTCGTGGTGCGAAATGGCCGGAAAGTGACAAGAGAAGAAAGAAACGATGGTGAGGTGCGGTATGAATGGAATGTAACGAACGCACGAGAGCCTACCTTGTGTCCACCGGTCACTTGAAGAACCCACCTCGACCGGATGGGGGTGAGGGGATGAATGTGGCGATGACTGGCTCGGGAACCCCCGGGTGCGCCAAAAACCCGTACTCACATAAGGTGAGCCCCTGAGGGGGACCTGGCAGAGCCCTGTGTTAACATAGTATCCAACATGTGTTGGACTGATCCTTCTAGAAACTTAAGGATGAGGGAGAAACGAAGCGTAGGCAATCTCTGCTCCTGAACAATAACTTGAAGATCCCCTGTAGAGACATATAAAAGAACATGGCAGAGCCTTGTGCTAACATAGTATCCAACATGTGTTGGACTGATCCTTCTAGAAACTTAAGGATGAGGCAGAAGAAATAGGAACCTCTACTCCTGTAGAAAAACTTGAAGATCCCCTGTGGAGACATATAGTAGTTAATGGCAGAGCCTTGTGTTAACATAGTATCCAACATGTGTTGGACTGATCCTTCTAGAAACTTGGGGATGAGGGAGAAGAGAAGGGAAGCCAATCTCTGCCCCTGTACAATAACTTGAAGATCCCATGTGGAGACATATAATAGAACATGGCAGAGCCCTGTGGTAACATAGTGTCCTACATGTGTTGGACTGATCCTTCTAGAAACTTAAGGATGTGATAGAAGAGAAGCGAAGGCAATCTCTGATCCTGTACAATAACTTGAAGATCCCATGTGGAGACATATAATAGAACATGGCAGAGCCTTGTGTTAACATAGTATCCAACATGTCTTGGACTGATCCTTTAGATACTTGGGGATGAGGGAGAAGAGAAGGGAATCTCCACTCCTGTACAATAACTTGAAGATCCCCTGTGGAGACATATACTAGAACATGGCAGAGTCTTGTGTTAACATAGTATCCAACATGTGTCGTACTGATCCTTCTAGAAACTTAAGGATGAGGGAGAAGAGAAGGGAAGGCAATCTCTGCTCCTGTACAATAACTTGAAGATCTCCTGTGGAGACATTTAATAGAACATGGCAGAGCCCTGTGTTAACATAGTATCCAAGATGTGTTGAGCTGATCCTTCTAGAAACTTGAGTATGAGGGAGAAGAGAAGGCAATCTCTGATCCTGTACAATAACTTGAAGATCCCATGTGGAGACATATAATAGAACATGGCAGAGCCTTTTGTTAACATAGTATCCAACATGTGTTGGACTGATCCTTGTAGAAACTTAAGAATGAGAGAGAAGAGAAGGGAAGGCAATCTCTGCTCCTGAACAATAACTTGAAGATCCCCTGTGGAGGCATATACTAGAACATGGCAGAGCCTTGTGTTAACATAGAATCCTACATGTGTTGGACTTATCCTTCTAGAAACTTAAGGATGAGAGAGAAGAAAAGGGAATTTTTACTCCTGTACAATAACTTGAAGATCCCCTGTGGAGACATATAATAGAACATGGTAGAGTCTAGTGTTAACATAGTATCCAACATGTGTTGGACTGATCCTTCTAGAAACTTAGGGATGAGGGAGAAGAGAAGGGTAGGCAATCTCTGCCCCTGTACAATAACATGAAGATCCCCTGTGGAGACATATAATAGAACAAGGCAAGAGCCTTGTGTTAACATACAATCCAACATGTGTTGGACTGATCCTTCTAGAAACTTAAGGATGAGAGAGAAGAAAAGGGAATGTCTACTCCTGTACAATAACTTGAAGATCCCCTGTGGAGACATATAAAAGAACATGGCAGAGTCTAGTGTTAACATAAGGTCCAAGATGTGTTGGACTGAACCTTTTAGAAACTTGGGGTTGAGGGAGAAGAGAAGGGAAGGCAATCTCTGCACCTGTAAAATAGTTTGAAGATCCCCTGTGGAGACATATAATAGAACATGGCAGAGCCTTGTGTTAACATAGTATCCAACATGTTTTGGACTGGTCCTTCTAGAAACTTGAGGATGAGAGAGAAGGGAAGGCAATCTCTGCTCCTGTACTTTAACTTGAAGATACCCTGTGGAGACATATAATAGTACATGGCAGAGCCTTGTGTTAACATAGTATCCTACATGTGTTGGACTGATCCTTCTAGAAACTTAAGGATGAGAGAGAACAAAGGGAAGGCAATCTCTGCTCTGAACAATAACTTGAAGATCCCCTGTAGAGACATATAAAAGAACATGGCAGAGCCTTGTGTTAACATAGTATCGAACATGTGTTGGACTGATCCTTCTTGAAACTTAAGGATGAGACAGAAGAAAAGGGAATTTCTACTCCTGTAGAATAACTTGAAGATCCCCTGTGGAGACATATAGTAGTACATGGCAGAGCCTAGTGTTAACATAGTATCCAACACGTGTTGGACTGATCCTTCTAGAAACTTGGGGATGAGGGAGAAGAGAAGGGCAGCCAATCTCTGCCCCTGTACAATAACCTGAAGATCCCCTGTGGAGACATATAACAGAACTAGGCAGAGCCTTGTGTTAACATAGAAACCAACATGTGTTGGACTGATCCTTCTAGAAACTTAAGGATGAGAGAGAACAAAGGGAAGGCAATCTCTGCTCTGAACAATAACTTGAAGATCCCCTGTAGAGACATATAAAAGAACATGGCAGAGCCTTGTGTTAACATAGTATCCAACATGTGTTGGACTGATCCTTCTTGAAACTTAAGGATGAGACAGAAGAAAAGGGAATTTCTACTCCTGTAGAATAACTTGAAGATCCCCTGTGGAGACATATAGTAGTACATGGCAGAGCCTTGTGTTAACATAGTATCCAACACGTGTTGGACTGATCCTTCTAGAAACTTGGGGATGAGGGATAAGAGAAGGGCAGCCAATCTCTGCCCCTGTACAATAACTTGAAGATCCCCTGTGGAGACATATAATAGAACATGGCAGAGCCCTGTGTTAACATAGTGTCCTACATGTGTTGGACTGATCCTTCTAGAAACTTAAGGATGAGATAGAAGAGAAGCAAAGGCAATCTCTGATCCTGTACAATAACTTGAAGATGCCCTGTGGAGACATATAATAGAACTAGGCAGAGCCTTGTTTTAACGTAGAAACCAACATGTGTTGGACTGATCCTTCTAGAAACTTAAGGATGAGAGAGAAGACAGAGAAGGCAATCTCTGCTCCTGAACAATAACTTGAAGATCCCCTGTGGTGACATATAATAGAACATGGCAGAGCCTTGTGTTAACATAGTATCCAACATGTGTTGGACTGATCCTTCTAGAAACTTAAGGATGAGGCAGAAGTGAAGGGAATCTCTACTCCTGTACAATAACTTGAAGATCCCCTGTGGAGACATATAGTAGTACATGGCAGAGCCTTGTGTTAACATAGTATCCAACATGTGTTGGACTGATCCTTCTAGAAACTTGGGGATGAGGGAGAAGAGAATGGAAGGCAATCTCTGCCCCTGTACAATAACTTGAAGATCCCCTGTGGAGACATATAATAGACATGGCAGAGCCTTGTGTTAACATAGTATCCTACATGTGTTGGACTTATCCTTCTAGAAACTTAAGGATGAGATGGAAGAGAAGCGAAGACATTATCTGATCCTTTACAATAACTTGAGAATCCCCTGTGGAGACATATAAAAGAACATGGCAGAGTCTAGTGTTCACATAGTATCCAACATGTGTTGCACTGATCCTTCTAGATACTTAAGGATGGGAGAGAAGAGAAGGGAAGCCAATCTCTGCTCCTGAACAATAACTTGAAGATCCCCTGTAGAGACATATAAAAGAACATGGCAGAGCCTTGTGTTAACATAGTATCCAACATGTGTTGGACTGATCCTTCTAGAAACTTAAGGATGAGGCAGAAGAAAAGGGAATCTCTACTCCTGTACAATAACTTGAAGATAACCTGTGGAGACATATAATAGAACATGGCACGAGCCTTGTGTTAGCATAGAATCCAACATGTGTTGGACTGATCCTTCTAGAAACTTTAGGATGAGGGAGAAGAGAAGGCAATCTCTGCCCCTGAACAATAACTTGAAGATCCCCTGTGGAGACATAATAGAACATGGCAGAGCCTCATGTTAACATAGAATCCAACATGTGATGGACTGTTCCTTCTAGAAACTTAAGGATGAGGGAGAAGGGAAGGCAATCTCTGCTCCTTAACAATAACTTGAAGATCCCCTGTGGAGACATATAATAGAACATGGCAGAGCCCTGTGTTAACATAGTATCCTACATGTGTTGGACTGATCCTTCTAGAAACTTAAGGATGAGATAGAAGAGAAGCGAAGGCAATCTCTGATCCTGTACAATAACTTGAAGATCCCCTGTGGAGACATATAATAGAACATGGCAGAGCCTTGTGTTAACATAGAAACCAACATGTATTGGACTGATCCTTCTAGAAACTTAAGGATGAGAGAGAACAAAGGGAAGGCAATCTCTGCTCTGAACAATAACTTGAAGATCCCCTGTAGAGATATATAAAAAAACATGGCAGAGCCTTGTGTTAACATAGTATCCAACATGTGTTGGACTGATCCTTCTTGAAACTTAAGGATGAGACAGAAGAAAAGGGAATCTCTACTCCTGTAGAATAACTTGAAGATCCCTGGTGGAGACATAAAGTAGGACATGGCAGACCCTTGTGTTAACATAGTATCCAACATGTGTTGGACTGATCCTTCTAGATACTTGGGGATGAGGGAGAAGAGAAGGGAAGCCAATCTCTGCCCCTGTACAATAACTTGAAGATCCCCTGTGGAGACATATAATAGAACATGGCAGAGCCCTGTGTTAACATAGTGTCCTACATGTGTTGGACTGATCCTTCTAGAAACTTAAGGATGAGAGAGAAGACAGAGAAGGCAATCTCTGCTCCTGAACAATAACTTGAAGATCCCCTGTGGAGACATATAATAGAACATGGCAGAGTCTAGTGTTAACATAGTATCCAACATATGTGGACTGAACCTATTAGAAACTTGGGTTTGAGGGAGAAGAGAAGGGAAAGCAATCTCTGCACCTGTAAAATAACTTGAAGATCCCCTGTGTAGAGATATAATAGAACATGGCAGAGCCCTGTGTTAACATAGTATCCAACATGTGTTGGGCTGATCCTTCTAGAAACTTGGGGATGAGGGAGAAGAGAAGGCAATCTCTGATCCTGTACAATAACTTGAAGATCCCCTGTGGAGACATATAGTAGTACATGGCAGAGCCTTGTGTTAACATAGTATCCAACATGTGTTGGACTGATCCTTCTAGAAACTTAAGAATGAGAGAGAAGAGAAGGGAAGGCAATCTCTGCTCCTGAACAATAACTTGAAGATCCCCTGTGGAGACATATAATAGAACATGGCAGAGCCTTGTGTTAACATAGAATCCAACATGTGTTGGAATGATCCTTCTAGAAACGTAAGGATGAGAGAGAAAGAAAAGGTAATCTCTACTCCTGTACAATAACTTGAAGATCCCATGTGGAGACATATAATAGAACATGGCAGAGTCTAGTTTTAACATAGTATCCAACATGTGTTGGACTGATCCTTCTAGAAACTTAAGGATGAGACAGAAGAAAAGGTAATCTCTACTCCTGTACAATAAGTTGAAGATCTCCTGTGGAGACATATAATAGAACATGGAAGAGTCTGGTGTTAACATAGTATCCAACATGTGTTGGACTGATCCTTCTAGAA
Organism: Deroplatys truncata; assembly: GCA_030765065.1. NCBI lineage: Eukaryota > Metazoa > Arthropoda > Insecta > Mantodea > Mantidae > Deroplatys > Deroplatys truncata. The sequence goes on along the minus strand of CM060988.1, from coordinate 213,442,399 downwards.
ACTTAAGGATGAGGCAGAAGAAAAGGGAATTTCTACTCCTATACAATAACTTGAAGATCCCCTGTGGAGACATATAAAAGAACATGGCAGAGTCTAGTGTTAACATAGTGTCCAAGATGTGTTGGACTGAACCTTTTAGAAACTTGGGGTTGAGGGATAAGGGAAGGGAAGGCAATCTCTGCACCTGTAAAATAATTTGAAGATCCCCTGTGGAGACATATAATAGAACATGGCAGAGCCTTGTGTTAACATAGTATCCAACATGTTTTGGACTGATCCTTCTAGAAACTTGAGGATGAGAGAGAAGGGAAGGCAATCTCTGCTCCTGTACTTTAACTTGAAGATTACCTGTGGAGACATATAATAGAACATGGCAGAGCCTTGTGTTAACATAGTATCCAACATGTGTTGCACTGATCCTCCTAGAAACTTGGGGATGAGGGAGAAGAAAAAGGAATCTCTACTCCTAAAGAATAACTTGTAGATCCTCTGTGGAGACATATAGTAGTACATGGCAGAGCCTTGTGTTAACATAGTATCCAACATGTGTTGGACTGATCCTTCTATAAACTTGGGGATAACGGAGAAGAGAAGGGAAGCCAATTTCTGCCCCTGTACAATAACTTGAGGATCCCCTGTGGAGACATATAATAGAACATGGCAGAGCCCTGTGTTAACATAGTATCCTACATGTGTTGGACTGATCCTTCTAGAAACTTAAGGATGAGATAGAAGAGAAGCGAAGTCAATCTCTGATCCTGTACAATAACTTGAAGATCCCCTGTGGAGACATATAATAGAACATGGCAGAGCCTTGTGTTAACATAGAAACCAACATGTGTTGGACTGATCCTTCTAGAAACTTAAGGATGAGAGAGAACAAAGGGAAGGCAATCTCTGCTCTGAACAATAACTTGAAGATCCCCTGTAGAGATATTTAAAAAAACATGGCAGAGCCTTGTGTTAACATAGTATCCAAGATGTGTTGGACTGATCCTTCTTGAAACTTAAGGATGAGACAGAAGAAAAGGGAATCTCTACTCCTGTAGAATAACTTGAAGATCCCTGGTGGAGACATATAGTAGTACATGGCAGAGCCTTGTGTTAACATAGTATCCAACATGTGTTGGAATGATCCTTCTAGAAACTTAAGAATGAGAGAGAAGACAGAGAAGGCAATCTCTGCTCCTGAACAATAACTTGAAGATCCCCTGTGGAGACATATAATAGAACATGGCAGAGCCCTGTGATAACATAGTGTCCCTCATATGTTGGACTGATCCTTCTAGAAACTTAAGGATGAGAGAGAAGACAGAGAAGGCAATGTCTGCTCCTGAACAATAACTTGAAGATCCCCTGTGGAGACATATAATAGAACATAGCAGAGCCTTGTGTTAACATAGTATCCAACATGTGTTGGACTGATTATTCTAGAAACTTGGGGATGAGGGAGAAGAAAAGGGAAGCCAATCTCTGTCCCTGTACAATAACTTGAAGATCCCCTGTGGAGACATATAATAGAACATGGCAGAGCCCTGTGTTAACATAGTGTCCCTCATGTGTTGGACTGATCCTTCTAGAAACTTAAGGATGAGAGAGAAGACAGAGAAGGCAATCTCTGCTCCTGAACAATAACTTGAAGATCCCCTGTGGAGACATATAATAGAACATAGCAGAGCCTTGTGTTAACATAGTATCCAACATGTGTTGGACTGATTATTCTAGAAACTTGGGGATGAGGGAAAAGAGAAGGGAAGCCAATCTCTGCCCCTGTACAATAACTTGAAGATCCCCTGTGGAGACATATAATAGAACATGGCAGAGCCCTGTGGTAACATAGTGTCCTACATGTGTTGGACTGATCCTTCTAGAAACTTAAGGATGAGATAGAAGAGAAGCGAAGGCAATCTCTGATCCTGTACAATAACTTGAAGATCCCATGTGGAGACATATAATAGAACATGGCAGAGCCATTTGTTAACATAGTATCCAACATGTGTTGAACTGATCCTTCTAGAAACTTAAGAATGAGAGAGAAGAGAACGGAAGGCAATCTCTGCTCCTGAACAATAACTTGAGGATCCCCTGTGGAGGCATATACTAGAACATGGCAGAGCCTTGTGTTAACATAGAATCCTACATGTGTTGGACTTATCCTTCTAGAAACTTAAGAATGAGAGAGAAGAGAAGGGAAGGCAATCTCTGATCCTGTACAATAACTTGAAGATCCCCTGTGGAGACATATAATAGAACATGGCAGAGCCTTTTGTTAACATAGAATCCTACATGTGTTGGACTGATCCTTGTAGAAACTTAAGAATGAGAGAGAAGAGAAGGGAAGGCAATCTCTGATCCTGTACAATAACTTGAAGATCCCCTGTGGAGACATATAATAGAACATGGCAGAGCCTTTTGTTAACATAGAATCCTACATGTGTTGGACTGATCCTTGTAGAAACTTAAGAATGAGAGAGAAGAGAAAAGAAGGCAATCTCTGCTCCTGAACAATAACTTGAAGATCCCCTGTGGAGGCATATACTAGAACATGGCAGAGCCTTGTGTTAACATAGAATCCTACATGTGTTGGACTGATCCTTGTAGAAACTTAAGAATGAGAGAGAAGAGAAGGGAAGGCAATCTCTGATCCTGTACAATAACTTGAAGATCCCCTGTGGAGACATATAATAGAACATGGCAGAGCCTTTTGTTAACATAGAATCCTACATGTGTTGGACTGATCCTTCTAGAAACTTAAGAATGAGAGAGAAGAGAAGGGAAGGCAATCTCTGATCCTGTACAATAACTTGAAGATCCCATGTGGAGACATATAATAGAACATGGCAGAGCCTTTTGTTAACATACTATCCAACATGTGTTGGACTGATCCTTGCAGAAACTTAAGAATGAGAGAGAACAGAAGGGAAGGCAATCTCTGCTCCTGAACAATAACTTGAAGATCCCCTTTGGAGACATATAATAGAAGATGGCAGAGCCCTGTGTTAACATAGTATCCAAGATGTGTTGGACTGATCCTTGTAGAAACTTGAGTATGAGGGAGAAGAGAAGGCAATCTCTGATCCTGTACAATAACTTGAAGATCCCATGTGGAGACATATAATAGAACATGGCAGAGCCTTGTGTTAACATAGTATCCAACATGTGTTGGACTGATCCTTCTACAAACTTGGGGATGACGGAGAAGAGAAGGGAAGTCAATTTCTGCCCCTGTACAATAACTTGAAGATCCCATGTGGAGACATATAATAGAACATGGCCGAGCCCTGTGTTAACATAGTATCCTACATGTGTTGGACTGATCCTTCTAGAAACTTAAGGATGAGAGAGAACAAAGGGAAGGCAATCTCTGCTCTGAACAATAACTTGACGATCCCCTGTAGAGACATATAAAAAAACATGGCAGAGCCTTGTGTTAACATAGTATCCAACATGTGTTGGACTGATCCTTCTTGAAACTTAAGGATGAGACAGAAGAAAAGGGAATTTCTACTCCTGTAGAATAACTTGAAGATCCCCTGTGGAGACATATAGTAGTACATGGCAGAGCCTTGTGTTAACATAGTATCCAACACGTGTTGGACTGATCCTTCTAGAAGCTTGGGGATGAGGGAGAAGAGAAGGGCAGCCAATCTCTGCCCCTGTACAATAACTTGAAGATCCCCTGTGGAGACATATAATAGAACATGGCAGAGCCCTGTGTTAACATAGTGTCCTACATGTGTTGGACTGATCCTTCTAGAAACTTAAGGATGAGATAGAAGAGAAGCAAAGGCAATCTCTGATCCTGTACAATAACTTGAAGATGCCCAGTGGAGACATATAATAGAACTAGGCAGAGCCTTGTTTTAACGTAGAAACCAACATGTGTTGGACTGATCCTTATAGAAACTTAAGGATGAGAGAGAAGACAGAGAAGGCAATGTCTGCTCCTGAACAATAACTTGAAGATCCCCTGTGGAGACATATAATAGAACATGGCAGAGCCTTGTGTTAACATAGTATCCAACATATGTTGGACTGATCCTTCTAGAAACTTAAGGATGAGGCAGAAGAGAAGGGAATCTCTACTCCTGTATAATAACTTGAAGATCCCCTGTGGAGACATATAGTAGTACATGGCAGAGTCTTGTGTTAACATACTATCCAACATGTGTTGGACTGATCCTTCTAGAAACTTGGGGATGAGGGAAAAGAGAATGGAAGGCAATCTCTGCCCCTGTACAATAACTTGAAGATCCCCTGTGGAGACATATAATAGACATGGCAGAGCCTTGTGTTAACATAGTATCCAACATGTGTTGGACTGATCCTTCTAGAAACTTAAGGATGAGATGGAAGGGAAGCGAAGACATTCTCTGATCCTTTACAATAACTTGAAGATCCCCTGTGGAGACATATAAAAGAACATGGCAGAGTCTAGTGTTAACATAGTATCCAACATGTGTTGCACTGATCCTTCTAGATACTTAAGGATGGGAGAGAAGTGAAGGGAAGGCAATCTCTGCTCCTGCACAATAACTTGAAGATCCCCTGTAGAGACATATAAAAGAACATGGCAGAGCCTTGTGCTAACATAGTATCCAACATGTGTTGGACTGATCCTTCTAGAAACTTAAGGATGAGGCAGAAGAAAAGGGAATCTCTACTCCTGTAGAATAACTTGAAGATCCCCTGTGGAGACATATAGTAGTTAATTGCAGAGCATTGTGTTAACATAGTATCCAACATGTGTTGGACTGATCCTTCTAGAAACTTGGGGATGAGGGAGAAGAGAAGGGAAGCCAATCTCTGCCCCTGTACAATAACTTGAAGATCCCCTGTGGAGACATATAATAGAACATGGCAGAGCCCTGTGGTAACATAGTGTCCTACATATGTTGGACTGATCCTTCTAGAAACTTAAGGATGAGATAGAAGAGAAGCGAAGGCAATCTCTGATCCTGTACAATAACTTGAAGATCCCATGTGGAGACATATAATAGAACATGGCAGAGTCTTGTGTTAACATAGTATCCAACATGTCTTGGACTGATCCATCTAGAAACTTGGGGATGAGGGAGAAGAGAAGGGAATTTCTACTCCTGTACAATAACTTGAAGATACCCTGTGGAGCCATATAATAGAACATGTCAGAGCCTTGTGTTAACATAGTATCCAACATGTGTTGGACTGATCCTTCTAGAAATTTGGGGATGAGGGAGAAGAGAAGGGAAGGCAATCTCTGCCCCTGTACAATAACATGAAGATCCCCTGTGGAGACATATAATAGAACATGGCAAGAGACTTGTGTTAACATAGAATCCAACATGTGTTGGACTGATCCTTCTAGAAACTTAAGGATGAGGGAGAAGAGAAGGCAATCTCTGCCCCTGAACAATAACTTGAAGATCCCCTGTGGAGACATAATAGAACATGGCAGAGCCTCATGTTAACACAGAATCCAACATGTGTTGGACTGATCCTTCTAGAAACTTAAGGATGAGGGAGAAGGGAAGGCAATCTCTGCTCCTTAACAATAACTTGAAGATCCCCTGTGGAGACATATAATAGAACATGGCAGAGCCCTGTGTTAACATAGTATCCTACATGTGATGGACTGATCCTTCTAGAAACTTAAGGATGAGATAGAAGAGAAGCGAAGTCAATCTCTGATCCTGTACAATAACTTGAAGATCCCCTGTGGAGACATATAATAGAACATGGCAGAGCCTTGTGTTAACATAGTATCCAACATGTGTTGGGCTGATCCTTCTAGAAACTTGGGGATGAGGGAGAAGAGAAGGCAATCTCTGATCCTGTACAATAACTTGAAGATCCCATGTGGAGACATATAATAGAACATGGCAGAGCCTTGTGTTAACATAGTATCCAACATGTGTTGGACTGATCCTTCTAGAAACTTAGGAATGAGAGAGAAGAGAAGGGAAGGCAATCTCTGCTCCTGAACAATAACTTAAAGATCCCCTGTGGAGACATATAATAGAACATGGCAGAGCCTTGTGTTAACATAGAATCCAACATGTGTTGGACTGATCCTTCTAGAAACTTAAGGATGAGAGAGAAGAAAAGGGAATCTCTACTCCTGTACAATAACTTGAAAATCTCCTTTGGAGACATATAATAGAACATGGCAGAGTCTAGTGTTAACATAGTATCCAACATGTGTTGGACTGATCCTTCTAGAAACTTAAGGATGAGAGAGAAGAAAAGGGAATCTCTACTCCTGTACAATAACTTGAAAATCTCCTGTGGAGACATATAATAGAACATGGCAGAGTCTGGTGTTAACATAGTATCCAACATGTGTTGGACTGATCCTTCTAGAAACTTAAGGATGAGAGAGAAGAAAAGGGCATCTCTACTCCTGTACAATAACTTGAAAATCTCCTGTGGAGACATATAATAGAACATGGCAGAGTCTGGTGTTAACATAGTGTCCAAGATGTGTTGGACTGAACCTTCTAGAAACTTAACGATGAGAGAGAAGAAAAGGGAATCCCTACTACTGTACAATAAGTTGAAGATCCCGTGTGGAGACATATAAAAGAACATGGCAGAGTCTAGTGTTAACATAGTGTCCAAGATGTGTTGGAATGAACCTTTTAGAAACTTGGGGTTGAGGGAGAAGAGAACGGAAGGCAATCTCTGCACCTGTAAAATAATTTGAAGATACCCTGTAGAGACATTTAATAGAACATGGCAGAGCCTTGTGTTAACATTGTATCCAACATGTGTTGCACTGATCCTCCTAGAAACTTGGGGATGAGGGAGAAGAGAAGGGTAGGCAATCTCTGCCCCTGTACAATAACATGAAGATCCCCTGTGGAGACATATAATAGAACATGGCAGAGCCTTGTGTTAACATAGAATCCAACATGTGTTGGACTGATCCTTCTAGAAACTTAAGGATGAGGGAGAAGGGAAGGCAATCTCTGCCCCTGAAGAATAACTTAAAGATCCCCTGTGGAGACATAATAGAACATGGCAGAGCCTTGTGTTAACATAGAATCCAACATGTGTTGGACTGATCCTTATAGAAACTTAAGGATGAGGGAGAAGGGAAGGCAATCTCTGCTCCTGAACAATAACTTGAAGATCCCCTGTGGAGACATAATAGAACATGGCAGAACCCTGTGTTAACATAGTATCCAACATGTGTTGGACTGATCTTTCTAGAAACTTAAGGATGAGGCAAAAGAGAACAGAATCTCTACTCCTGTACTATAACCTGATGATCCCCTGTGGAGACATATAATAGAACATGGCAGAGCCTTGTGTTAACATAGTATCCAACATGTGTTGGACTGATCCTTCTAGATACTTGGGAATGAGGGACAGGAGAAGGGAAGGCAATCTCTGCTCCTGTACAATAACTTGAAAATCCCCTGTGGAGACATATAATAGAACATGGCAGAGCCTTGTGTTAACATAGTATCCAACATGTGTTGGACTGATCCTTCTAGAAACTTAAGGATGAGAGAGAAGACAGAGAAGGCAATCTCTGCTCCTGAACAATAACTTGAAGATCCCCTGTGGAGACATATAATAGAACATGGCAAGAGTCTTGTGTTAACATAGAATCCAACATGTGTTGAACTGATCCTTCTAGAAACTTAAGGATGGGAGAGAAGAGAAGGGAAGGCAATCTCTGCTCCTGAACAATAACTTGAAGATCCCCTGTGGAGACATATAAAAGAACATGGCAGAGCCTTGTGTTAACATAGTATCCAACATGTGTTGGACTGATCCTTCTAGAAACTTAAGGATGAGGCAGAAGAGAAGGGAATCTCTACTCCTGTACAATAACTTGAAGATCCCCTGTGGAGACATATAGTAGTACATGGCAGAGCCTTGTGTTAACATAGTATCCAACATGTGTTGGACTGATCCTTCTGGAAACTTAAGAATGAGAGAGAAGAGAAGGGATAGCAATCTCTGCTCCTGAACAATAACTTGAAGATCCCCTGTGGAGACATATAATAGAACATGGCAGAGCCTTGTGTTAACATAGAATCCAACATGTGTTGGACTGATCCTTCTAGAAACTTAAGGATGAGAGAGAAGAAAAGGGAATCTCTACTCCTGTACAATAACTTGAAAATCCCCTGTGGAGACATATAATAGAACATGGCAGAGTCCAGTGTTAACATAGTATCCAACATGTGTTGGACTGATCCTTCTAGAAACTTAAGGATGAGACAGAAGAAAAGGTAATCTCTACTCCTGTACAATAAGTTGAAGATCTCCTGTGGAGACATATAATAGAACATGGAAGAGTCTGGTGTTAACATAGTATCCAACATGTGTTGGACTGATCCTTCTAGAAACTTAAGGATGAGGCAGAAGAGAAGGGAATCTCTACCCCTGTACAATAACTTGAAGATCCCCTGTGGAGACATATAGTAGTACATGGCAGAGCCTTGTGTTAACATAGTATCCAACATGTGTTGGACTGATCCTTCTAGAAACTTAAGAATGAGAGAGAAGAGAAGGGAAGGCAATCTCTGCACCTGTAAAATAATTTGAAGATCCCCTGTGGAGACATATAATAGAACATGACAGAGCCTTGTGTTAACATAGTATCCAACATGTTTTGGACTGGTCCTTCTAGAAACCTGAGGATGAGAGAGAAGGGAAGGCAATCTCTGCTCCTGTACTTTAACTTGAAGATTACCTGTGGAGACATATAATAGAACATGGCAGAGCCTTGTGTTAACATAGTATCCAACATGTGTTGGACTGATCCTTCTAGAAACTTGGGGATGACGGAGAAGAGAAGGGAAGACAATTTCTGCCCCTGTACAATAACTTGAAGATCCCCTGTGGAGACATATAATAGAACATGGCAGAGCCCTGTGTTAACATAGTATCCTACATGTGTTGGACTGATCCTTCTAGAAACTTAAGGATGAGATAGAAGAGAAGCGAGGGCAATCTCTGATCCTGTACAATAACTTGAAGATCCCCTGTGGAGACATATAATAGAACTAGGCAGACCCTTGTGTTAACATAGAAACCAACATGTGTTGGACTGATCCTTCTAGAAACTTAAGGATGAGAGAGAACAAAGGGAAGGCAATCTCTGCTCTGAACAATAACTTGAAGATCCCCTGTGGAGACATATAATAGAACATGGCAGAGCCTTGTGTTAACATAGTATCCAACATGTGTTGGACTGATCCTTCTAGAAACTTAAGGATGAGGCAGAAGAGAAGGGAATCTCTACTCCTGTACAATAACTTGAAGATCCCCTGTGGAGACATATAGTAGTACATGGCAGAGCCTTGTGTTAACATAGTATCCAACATGTGTTGGACTGATCCTTCTAGAAACTTGGGGATGAGGGAGAAGAGAATGGAAGGCAATCTCAGCCCCTCTACAATAACTTGAAGATCCCCTGTGGAGACATATAATAGACATGGCAGAGCCTTGTATTAACATAGTATCCTACATGTGTTGGACTGATCCTTCTAGATACTTAAGGATGGGAGAGAAGAGAAGGGAAGGCAATCTCTGCTCCTGAACAATAACTTGAAGATCCCCTGTGGAGACATATAAAAGAACATGGCAGAGCCTTGTGTTAACATAGTATCCAACATGTGTTGGACTGATCCTTCTAGAAACTTAAGGATGAGGCAAAAGAGAAGGGAATCTCTACTCCTGTACAATAACTTGAAGATCCCCTGTGGAGACATATAGTAGTACATGGCAGAGCCTTGTGTTAACATAGTATCCAACATGTGTTGGACTGATCCTTCTAGAAACTTAAGAATGAGAGAGAAGAGAAGGGATAGCAATCTCTGCTCCTGAACAATAACTTGAAGATCCCCTGTGGAGACATATAATAGAACATGGCAGAGCCTTGTGTTAACATAGAATCCAACATGTGTTGGACTGATCCTTCTAGAAACTTAAGGATGAGAGAGAAGAAAAGGGAATCTCTGCTCCTGTACAATAACTTGAAAATCCCCTGTGGAGACATATAATAGAACATGGCAGAGTCCAGTGTTAACATAGTATCCAACATGTGTTGGACTGATCCTTCTAGAAACTTAAGGATGAGACAGAAGAAAAGGTAATCTCTACTCCTGTACAATAAGTTGAAGATCTCCTGTGGAGACATATAATAGAACATGGAAGAGTCTGGTGTTAACATATTATCCAACATGTGTTGGACTGATCCTTCTAGAAACTTAAGGATGAGGGAGAAGGGAAGGCAATCTCTGCTCCTGAACAATAACTTGAAGATCCCCTGTGGAGAAATAATAGAACATGGCAGAACCCTGTGTTAACATAGTATCCAACATGTGTTGGACTGATCTTTCTAGAAACTTAAGGATGAGGCAAAAGAGAACAGAATCTCTACTCCTGTACTATAACCTGATGATCCCCTGTGGAGACATATAATAGAACATGGCAGAGCCTTGTGTTAACATAGTATCCAACATGTGTTGGACTGATCCTTCTAGAAACTTAAGGATGAGGGAGAAACGAAGCGTAGGCAATCTCTGATCCTGTACAATAACATGAAGGTCCCCTGTGGAGACATATAATAGAACATGGCAAGAGTCTTGTGTTAACATAGAATCCAACATGTGTTGAACTGATCCTTCTAGAAACTTAAGGATGAGAGAGAAGAGAAGGGAAGGCAATCTCTGCTCCTGAACAATAACTTGAAGATCCCCTGTGGAGACATATAAAAGAACATGGCAGAGCCTTGTGTTAACATAGTATCCAACATGTGTTGGACTGATCCTTCTAGAAACTTAAGGATGAGGCAGAAGAGAAGGGAATCTCTACTCCTGTACAATAACTTGAAGATCCCCTGTGGAGACATATAGTAGTACATGGCAGAGCCTTGTGTTAACATAGTATCCAACAAGTGTTGGACTGATCCTTCTAGAAACTTAAGAATGAGAGAGAAGAGAAGGGATAGCAATCTCTGCTCCTGAACAATAACTTGAAGATCCCCTGTGGAGACATATAATCGAACATGGCAGAGCCTTGTGTTAACATAGAATCCAACATGTGTTGGACTGATCCTTCTAGAAACTTAAGGATGAGAGAGAAGAAAAGGGAATCTCTACTCCTGTACAATAACTTGAAAATCCCCTGTGGAGACATATAATAGAACATGGCAGAGTCCAGTGTTAACATAGTATCCAACATGTGTTGGACTGATCCTTCTAGAAACTTAAGGATGAGACAGAAGAAAAGGTAATCTCTACTCCTGTACAATAAGTTGAAGATCTCCTGTGGAGACATATAATAGAAAATGGAAGAGTCTGGTGTTAACATAGTATCCAACATGTGTTGGACTGATCCTTACAGAAACTTAAGGATGAGGCAGAAGAAAAGGGAATTTCTACTCCTGTACAATAACTTGAAGATCCCCTGTGGAGACATATAAAAGAACATGGCAGAGTCTGGTGTTAACATAGTGTCCAAGATGTGTTGGACTGAACCTTTTAGAAACTTGGGGTTGAGGGATAAGAGAAGGGAAGGCAATCTCTGCACCTGTAAAATAATTTGAAGATCCCCTGTGGAGACATATAATAGAACATGACAGAGCCTTGTGTTAACATAGTATCCAACATGTTTTGGACTGGTCCTTCTAGAAACCTGAGGATGAGAGAGAAGGGAAGGCAATCTCTGCTCCTGTACTTTAACTTGAAGATTACCTGTGGAGACATATAATAGAACATGGCAGAGCCTTGTGTTAACATAGTATCCAACATGTGTTGGACTGAACCTTCTAGAAACTTGGGGATGACGGAGAAGAGAAGGGAAGACAATTTCTGCCCCTGTACAATAACTTGAAGATCCCCTGTGGAGACATATAATAGAACATGGCAGAGCCCTGTGTTAACATAGTATCCTACATGTGTTGGACTGATCCTTCTAGAAACTTAAGGATGAGATAGAAGAGAAGCGAAGGCAATCTCTGATCCTGTACAATAACTTGAAGATCCCCTGTGGAGACATATAATAGAACTAGGCAGACCCTTGTGTTAACATAGAAACCAACATGTGTTGGACTGATCCTTCTAGAAACTTAAGGATGAGAGAGAACAAAGGGAAGGCAATCTCTGCTCTGAACAATAACTTGAAGATCCCCTGTAGAGACATATAAAAAAACATGGCAGAGCCTTGTGTTAACATAGTATCCAACATGTGTTGGACTGATCCTTCTTGAAACTTAAGGATGAGACAGAAGAAAAGGGAATTTCTACTCCTGTAGAATAACTTGAAGATCCCCTGTGGAGACATATAGTAGTACATGGCAGAGCCTTGTATTAACATAGTATCCAACACGTGTTGGACTGATGCTTCTAGAAACTTGGGGATGAGGGAGAAGAGAAGGGAAGCCAATCTCTGCCCCTGTACAATAACTTGAAGATCCCCTGTGGAGACATATAATAGAACATGGCAGAGCCCTGTGTTAACATAGTGTCCTACATGTGTTGGACTGATCCTTCTAGAAACTTAAGGATGAGATAGAAGAGAAGCAAAGGCAATCTCTGATCCTGTACAATAACTTGAAGATGCCCTGTGGAGACATATAATAGAACTAGGCAGAGCCTTGTTTTAACGTAGAAACCAACATGTGTTGGACTGATCCTTCTAGAAACTTAAGGATGAGAGAGAAGACAGAGAAGGCAATCTCTGCTCCTGAACAATAACTTGAAGATCCCCTGTGGAGACATATAATAGAACATGGCAGAGCCTTGTGTTAACATAGTATCCAACATGTGTTGGACTGATCCTTCTAGAAAGTTAAGGATGAGGCAGAAGAGAAGGGAATCTCTACTCCTGTACAATAACTTGAAGATCCCCTGTGGAGACATATAGTAGTACATGGCAGAGCCTTGTGTTAACATAGTATCCAACATGTGTTGGACTGATCCTTCTAGAAACTTGGGGATGAGGGAGAAGAGAATGGAAGGCAATCTCATCCCCTCTACAATAACTTGAAGATCCCCTGTGGAGACATATAATAGACATGGCAGAGCCTTGTATTAACATAGTATCCTACATGTGTTGGACTGATCCTTCTAGATACTTAAGGATGGGAGAGAAGAGAAGGGAAGGCAATCTCTGCTTCTGAACAATAACTTGAAGATCCCCTGTAGAGACATATAAAAGAACATGGCAGAGCCTTGTGTTAACATAGTATCCAACATGTGTTGGACTGATCCTTCTAGAAACTTAAGGATGAGGCAGAAGAAAAGGGAATCTCTACTCCTGTAGAATAACTTGAGGATCCCCTGTGGAGACATATAGTAGTTAATGGCAGAGCCTTGTGTTAACATAGTATCCAACATGTGTTGGACTGATCCTTCTAGAAACTTGGGGATGAGGGAGAGAGAAGGGAAGCCAATCTCTGCCCCTGTACAATAACTTGAAGATCCCCTGTGGAGACATATAATAGAACATGGCAGAGCCCTGTGGTAACATAGTGTCCTACATGTGTTGGACTGATCCTTCTAGAAACTTAAGGATGAGATAGAAGAGAAGCGAAGGCAATCTCTGATCCTGTACAATAAGTTGAAGATCCCATGTGGAGACATATAACAGAACATGGCAGAGTCTTGTGTTAACATAGTATCCAACATGTCTTGGACTGATCCTTCTAGATACTTGGGGATGAGACAGAAGAGAAGGGAATATCTACTCCTGTACAATAACTTGAAGATCCCCTGTGGAGACATATAATAGAACATGGCAGAGTCTTGTGTTAACATAGTATCCAACATGTCTTGGACTGTTCCATCTAGAAACTTGGGGATGAGGGAGAAGAGAAGGGAATTTCTACTCCTGTACAATAACTTGAAGATACCCTGTGGAGCCATATAATAGAACATGGCAGAGTCTTTGTTAACATAGTATCCAACATGTGTTGGACTGATCCTTCTAGAAACTTGGGGATGAGGGAGAAGAGAAGGGAAGCCAATCTCTGCCCCTGAACAATAACTTGAAGATCCCCTGTGGAGACATATAATAGAACATGACAGAGCCCTGTGTTAACATAGTGTCCTACATGTGTTGGACTGATCCTTCTAGAAACTTAAGGATGAGATAGAAGAGAAGCAAAGGCAATCTCTGATCCTGTACAATAACTTGAAGATGCCCTGTGGAGACATATAATAGAACTAGGCAGAGCCTTGATTTAACGTAGAAACCAACATGTGTTGGACTGATCCTTCTAGAAACTTAAGGATGAGAGAGAAGACAGAGAAGGCAATCTCTGCTCCTGAACAATAACTTGAAGATCCCCTGTGGAGACATAATAGAACATGGCAGAGCCTTGTGTTAACATAGAATCCAACATGTGTTGGACTGATCCTTCTAGAAACTTAAGGATGAGGGAGAAGAGAAGGCAATCTCTGCCCCTGAACAATAACTTGAAGATCCCCTGTGGAGACATAATAGAACATGGCAGAGCCTTGTGTTAACATAGAATCCAACATGTGTTGGACTGATCCTTCTAGAAACTTAAGGATGAGGGACAAGGGAAGGCAATCTCTGCTCCTGAACAATAACTTGAAGATCCCCTGTGGAGACATAATAGAACATGGCAGAACCTTGTGTTAACATAGTATCCAACATGTGTTGGACTGATCCTTCTAGATACTTGGGGATGAGGGACAAATGAAGGGAAGGCAATCTCTGCTCCTGTACAATAACTTGAAGATCCCCTGTGGAGACATATAGTAGAACATGGAAGAGCCCTGTGTTAACATAGTATACTACATGTGTTGGACTGATCCTTCTAGAAACTTAAGGATGAGAGAGAAGACAGAGAAGGCAATCTCTGTTCCTGAACAATAACTTGAAGATCCCCTGTGGAGACTTATAATAGAACTAGGCAGAGCCTTGTGTTAACATAGAAACCAACATGTGTTGGACTGATCCTTCTAGAAACTTAAGGATGAGAGAGAAGACAGAGAAGGCAATCTCTGCTCCTGAACAATAACTTGAAGATCCCCTGTGGAGACATATAATAGAACATGGCAGAGCCCTGTGTTAACATAATATCCAACATGTGTTGGACTGATCCTTCTAGAAACTTAAGGATGAGGGAGAAGAGAAGGCAATCTCTGCTCCTGAACAATAACTTGAAGATACCCTGTGGAGACATATAATAGAACATGGCAGAGCCCTGTGTTAACATAGTATCCAACATGTGTTGGACTGATCCTTCTAGAAACTTAAGGATGAGGCAGAAGAAAAGGGAATCGCTACTCCTGTTCAATAACTTGAAGATCCCCTGTGGAGTCATATAATAGAACATGGCAGAGCCTTGTGTTAACATAGAAACCAACATGTGTTGGACTGATCATTCTAGAAACTTAAGGATGAGAGAGAGGAAAAGGGAATCTCTACTCCTGTACAATAACTTGAAGATCCCCTGTGGAGACATATAATAGAACATGGCAGAGTCTAGTGTTAACATAGTATCCAACATGTGTTGGACTGATCCTTCTAGAAACTTAAGGATGAGGCAGAAGAAAAGGGAATCGCTACTCCTGTTCAATAACTTGAAGATCCCCTGTGGAGTCATATAATAGAACATGGCAGAGCCCTGTGTCAACATAGTATCCAACATGTGTTGGACTGATCCTTCTAGAAACTTAAGGATGAGGCAGAAGAAAAGGGAATCGCTACTCCTGTTCAATAACTTGAAGATCCCCTGTGGAGTCATATAATAGAACATGGCAGAGCCCTGTGTTAACATAGTATCCAACATGTGTTGGGCTGATCCTTCTAGAAACTTGGGGATGAAGGAAAAGAGAAGACAATCTCTGATTCTGTACAATAACTTGAAGATCCAATGTGGAGACATATAATAGAACATGGCAGAGCCTTGTGTTAACATAGTATCCAACATGTGTTGGACTGATCCTTCTAGAAACCTGGGGATGAGAGAGAAGAGAACGCAATCTCTGATCCTGTACAATAACTTGAAGATCCCCTGTGGAGACATATAATAAAACATGGCAGAGCCTTGTGATAACATAGTATCCAACATATGTTGGACTGATCCTTCTAGAAACTTGAGGATGAGAGAGAAGCGAAGGCAGTCTCTGCTCCTGTACAATAACTTGAAGATCCCCTGTGGACACATATAATAGAACATGGCAAAGCCATGTGTTAACATAGTATCCAACATGTGTTGGACTGATCCTTCTAGAAACTTGAGGATGAGGGAGGAGAGAAGGGAGGGCAATCTCTGCTCCTGTACAATAACTTGAAGATCCCTGTGGAGACATATAATAGAACATGGCAGAGTCTTGTGTTAACGTAGTATCCAACATGTGTTGGATTGATCCTTCTAGAAATTTGGGGATGAGGGAGAAGAGAAGGGAAGGCAATCTCTGCCCCTGTACAATAACATGAAGATCCCCTGTGGAGACATATAATAGAACATGGCAAGAGACTTGTGTTAACATAGAATCCAACATGTGTTGGACTGATCCTTCTAGAAACTTAAGGATGAGGGAGAAGAGAAGGCAATCTCTGCCCCTGAACAATAACTTGAAGATCCCCTGTGGAGACATAATAGAACATGGCAGAGCCTCATGTTAACACAGAATCCAACATGTGTTGGACTGATCCTTCTAGAAACTTAAGGATGAGGGAGAAGGGAAGGCAATCTCTGCTCCTTAACAATAACTTGAAGATCCCCTGTGGAGACATATAATAGAACATGGCAGAGCCCTGTGTTAACATAGTATCCTACATGTGATGGACTGATCCTTCTAGAAACTTAAGGATGAGATAGAAGAGAAGCGAAGTCAATCTCTGATCCTGTACAATAACTTGAAGATCCCCTGTGGAGACATATAATAGAACATGGCAGAGCCTTGTGTTAACATAGTATCCAACATGTGTTGGGCTGATCCTTCTAGAAACTTGGGGATGAGGGAGAAGAGAAGGCAATCTCTGATCCTGTACAATAACTTGAAGATCCCATGTGGAGACATATAATAGAACATGGCAGAGCCTTGTGTTAACATAGTATCCAACATGTGTTGGACTGATCCTTCTAGAAACTTAGGAATGAGAGAGAAGAGAAGGGAAGGCAATCTCTGCTCCTGAACAATAACTTAAAGATCCCCTGTGGAGACATATAATAGAACATGGCAGAGCCTTGTGTTAACATAGAATCCAACATGTGTTGGACTGATCCTTCTAGAAACTTAAGGATGAGAGAGAAGAAAAGGGAATCTCTACTCCTGTACAATAACTTGAAAATCTCCTTTGGAGACATATAATAGAACATGGCAGAGTCTAGTGTTAACATAGTATCCAACATGTGTTGGACTGATCCTTCTAGAAACTTAAGGATGAGAGAGAAGAAAAGGGAATCTCTACTCCTGTACAATAACTTGAAAATCTCCTGTGGAGACATATAATAGAACATGGCAGAGTCTGGTGTTAACATAGTATCCAACATGTGTTGGACTGATCCTTCTAGAAACTTAAGGATGAGAGAGAAGAAAAGGGCATCTCTACTCCTGTACAATAACTTGAAAATCTCCTGTGGAGACATATAATAGAACATGGCAGAGTCTGGTGTTAACATAGTGTCCAAGATGTGTTGGACTGAACCTTCTAGAAACTTAACGATGAGAGAGAAGAAAAGGGAATCCCTACTACTGTACAATAAGTTGAAGATCCCGTGTGGAGACATATAAAAGAACATGGCAGAGTCTAGTGTTAACATAGTGTCCAAGATGTGTTGGAATGAACCTTTTAGAAACTTGGGGTTGAGGGAGAAGAGAACGGAAGGCAATCTCTGCACCTGTAAAATAATTTGAAGATACCCTGTAGAGACATTTAATAGAACATGGCAGAGCCTTGTGTTAACATTGTATCCAACATGTGTTGCACTGATCCTCCTAGAAACTTGGGGATGAGGGAGAAGAGAAGGGTAGGCAATCTCTGCCCCTGTACAATAACATGAAGATCCCCTGTGGAGACATATAATAGAACATGGCAGAGCCTTGTGTTAACATAGAATCCAACATGTGTTGGACTGATCCTTCTAGAAACTTAAGGATGAGGGAGAAGGGAAGGCAATCTCTGCTCCTGAACAATAACTTGAAGATCCCCTGTGGAGACATAATAGAACATGGCAGAACCCTGTGTTAACATAGTATCCAACATGTGTTGGACTGATCCTTCTAGAAACTTAAGGTTGAGATAGAAGAGAAGCAAAGGCAATCTCTGATCCTGTACAATAACTTGAAGATGCCCTGTGGAGACATATAATAGAACTAGGCAGAGCCTTGTTTTAACGTAGAAACCAACATGTGTTGGTCTGATCCTTCTAGAAACTTAAGGATGAGAGAGAAGACAGAGAAGGCAATCTCTGCTCCTGAACAATAACTTGAAGATCCCCTGTGGAGACATATAATAGAACATGGCAGAGCCTTGTGTTAACATAGTATCCAACATGTGTTGGACTGATCCTTCTAGAAACTTAAGGATGAGGCAGAAGAGAAGGGAATCTCTACTCCTGTACAATAACTTGAAGATCCCCTGTGGAGACATATAGTAGTACATGGCAGAGCCTTGTGTTAACATAGTATCCAACATGTGTTGGACTGATCCTTCTAGAAACTTGGGGATGAGGGAGAAGAGAATGGAAGGCAATCTCAGCCCCTCTACAATAACTTGAAGATCCCCTGTGGAGACATATAATAGACATGGCAGAGCCTTGTATTAACATAGTATCCTACATGTGTTGGACTGATCCTTCTAGATACTTAAGGATGGGAGAGAAGAGAAGGGAAGGCAATCTCTGCTCCTGAACAATAACTTGAAGATCCCCTGTGGAGACATATAAAAGAACATGGCAGAGCCTTGTGTTAACATAGTATCCAACATGTGTTGGACTGATCCTTCTAGAAACTTAAGGATGAGGCAAAAGAGAAGGGAATCTCTACTCCTGTACAATAACTTGAAGATCCCCTGTGGAGACATATAGTAGTACATGGCAGAGCCTTGTGTTAACATAGTATCCAACATGTGTTGGACTGATCCTTCTAGAAACTTAAGAATGAGAGAGAAGAGAAGGGATAGCAATCTCTGCTCCTGAACAATAACTTGAAGATCCCCTGTGGAGACATATAATAGAACATGGCAGAGCCTTGTGTTAACATAGAATCCAACATGTGTTGGACTGATCCTTCTAGAAACTTAAGGATGAGAGAGAAGAAAAGGGAATCTCTGCTCCTGTACAATAACTTGAAAATCCCCTGTGGAGACATATAATAGAACATGGCAGAGTCCAGTGTTAACATAGTATCCAACATGTGTTGGACTGATCCTTCTAGAAACTTAAGGATGAGACAGAAGAAAAGGTAATCTCTACTCCTGTACAATAAGTTGAAGATCTCCTGTGGAGACATATAATAGAACATGGAAGAGTCTGGTGTTAACATATTATCCAACATGTGTTGGACTGATCCTTCTAGAAACTTAAGGATGAGGGAGAAGGGAAGGCAATCTCTGCTCCTGAACAATAACTTGAAGATCCCCTGTGGAGAAATAATAGAACATGGCAGAACCCTGTGTTAACATAGTATCCAACATGTGTTGGACTGATCTTTCTAGAAACTTAAGGATGAGGCAAAAGAGAACAGAATCTCTACTCCTGTACTATAACCTGATGATCCCCTGTGGAGACATATAATAGAACATGGCAGAGCCTTGTGTTAACATAGTATCCAACATGTGTTGGACTGATCCTTCTAGAAACTTAAGGATGAGGGAGAAACGAAGCGTAGGCAATCTCTGATCCTGTACAATAACATGAAGGTCCCCTGTGGAGACATATAATAGAACATGGCAAGAGTCTTGTGTTAACATAGAATCCAACATGTGTTGAACTGATCCTTCTAGAAACTTAAGGATGAGAGAGAAGAGAAGGGAAGGCAATCTCTGCTCCTGAACAATAACTTGAAGATCCCCTGTGGAGACATATAAAAGAACATGGCAGAGCCTTGTGTTAACATAGTATCCAACATGTGTTGGACTGATCCTTCTAGAAACTTAAGGATGAGGCAGAAGAGAAGGGAATCTCTACTCCTGTACAATAACTTGAAGATCCCCTGTGGAGACATATAGTAGTACATGGCAGAGCCTTGTGTTAACATAGTATCCAACAAGTGTTGGACTGATCCTTCTAGAAACTTAAGAATGAGAGAGAAGAGAAGGGATAGCAATCTCTGCTCCTGAACAATAACTTGAAGATCCCCTGTGGAGACATATAATCGAACATGGCAGAGCCTTGTGTTAACATAGAATCCAACATGTGTTGGACTGATCCTTCTAGAAACTTAAGGATGAGAGAGAAGAAAAGGGAATCTCTACTCCTGTACAATAACTTGAAAATCCCCTGTGGAGACATATAATAGAACATGGCAGAGTCCAGTGTTAACATAGTATCCAACATGTGTTGGACTGATCCTTCTAGAAACTTAAGGATGAGACAGAAGAAAAGGTAATCTCTACTCCTGTACAATAAGTTGAAGATCTCCTGTGGAGACATATAATAGAACATGGAAGAGTGTGGTGTTAACATAGTATCCAACATGTGTTGGACTGATCCTTCTAGAAACTTAAGGATGAGGCAGAAGAAAAGGGAATTTCTACTCCTGTACAATAACTTGAAGATCCCCTGTGGAGACATATAAAAGAACATGGCAGAGTCTGGTGTTAACATAGTGTCCAAGATGTGTTGGACTGAACCTTTTAGAAACTTGGGGTTGAGGGATAAGAGAAGGGAAGGCAATCTCTGCACCTGTAAAATAATTTGAAGATCCCCTGTGGAGACATATAATAGAACATGACAGAGCCTTGTGTTAACATAGTATCCAACATGTTTTGGACTGGTCCTTCTAGAAACCTGAGGATGAGAGAGAAGGGAAGGCAATCTCTGCTCCTGTACTTTAACTTGAAGATTACCTGTGGAGACATATAATAGAACATGGCAGAGCCTTGTGTTAACATAGTATCCAACATGTGTTGGACTGATCCTTCTAGAAACTTGGGGATGACGGAGAAGAGAAGGGAAGACAATTTCTGCCCCTGTACAATAACTTGAAGATCCCCTGTGGAGACATATAATAGAACATGGCAGAGCCCTGTGTTAACATAGTATCCTACATGTGTTGGACTGATCCTTCTAGAAACTTAAGGATGAGATAGAAGAGAAGCGAAGGCAATCTCTGATCCTGTACAATAACTTGAAGATCCCCTGTGGAGACATATAATAGAACTAGGCAGACCCTTGTGTTAACATAGAAACCAACATGTGTTGGACTGATCCTTCTAGAAACTTAAGGATGAGAGAGAACAAAGGGAAGGCAATCTCTGCTCTGAACAATAACTTGAAGATCCCCTGTAGAGACATATAAAAAAACATGGCAGAGCCTTGTGTTAACATAGTATCCAACATGTGTTGGACTGATCCTTCTTGAAACTTAAGGATGAGACAGAAGAAAAGGGAATTTCTACTCCTGTAGAATAACTTGAAGATCCCCTGTGGAGACATATAGTAGTACATGGCAGAGCCTTGTATTAACATAGTATCCAACACGTGTTGGACTGATGCTTCTAGAAACTTGGGGATGAGGGAGAAGAGAAGGGAAGCCAATCTCTGCCCCTGTACAATAACTTGAAGATCCCCTGTGGAGACATATAATAGAACATGGCAGAGCCCTGTGTTAACATAGTGTCCTACATGTGTTGGACTGATCCTTCTAGAAACTTAAGGATGAGATAGAAGAGAAGCAAAGGCAATCTCTGATCCTGTACAATAACTTGAAGATGCCCTGTGGAGACATATAATAGAACTAGGCAGAGCCTTGTTTTAACGTAGAAACCAACATGTGTTGGACTGATCCTTCTAGAAACTTAAGGATGAGAGAGAAGACAGAGAAGGCAATCTCTGCTCCTGAACAATAACTTGAAGATCCCCTGTGGAGACATATAATAGAACATGGCAGAGCCTTGTGTTAACATAGTATCCAACATGTGTTGGACTGATCCTTCTAGAAAGTTAAGGATGAGGCAGAAGAGAAGGGAATCTCTACTCCTGTACAATAACTTGAAGATCCCCTGTGGAGACATATAGTAGTACATGGCAGAGCCTTGTGTTAACATAGTATCCAACATGTGTTGGACTGATCCTTCTAGAAACTTGGGGATGAGGGAGAAGAGAATGGAAGGCAATCTCATCCCCTCTACAATAACTTGAAGATCCCCTGTGGAGACATATAATAGACATGGCAGAGCCTTGTATTAACATAGTATCCTACATGTGTTGGACTGATCCTTCTAGATACTTAAGGATGGGAGAGAAGAGAAGGGAAGGCAATCTCTGCTTCTGAACAATAACTTGAAGATCCCCTGTAGAGACATATAAAAGAACATGGCAGAGCCTTGTGTTAACATAGTATCCAACATGTGTTGGACTGATCCTTCTAGAAACTTAAGGATGAGGCAGAAGAAAAGGGAATCTCTACTCCTGTAGAATAACTTGAGGATCCCCTGTGGAGACATATAGTAGTTAATGGCAGAGCCTTGTGTTAACATAGTATCCAACATGTGTTGGACTGATCCTTCTAGAAACTTGGGGATGAGGGAGAGAGAAGGGAAGCCAATCTCTGCCCCTGTACAATAACTTGAAGATCCCCTGTGGAGACATATAATAGAACATGGCAGAGCCCTGTGGTAACATAGTGTCCTACATGTGTTGGACTGATCCTTCTAGAAACTTAAGGATGAGATAGAAGAGAAGCGAAGGCAATCTCTGATCCTGTACAATAAGTTGAAGATCCCATGTGGAGACATATAACAGAACATGGCAGAGTCTTGTGTTAACATAGTATCCAACATGTCTTGGACTGATCCTTCTAGATACTTGGGGATGAGACAGAAGAGAAGGGAATATCTACTCCTGTACAATAACTTGAAGATCCCCTGTGGAGACATATAATAGAACATGGCAGAGTCTTGTGTTAACATAGTATCCAACATGTCTTGGACTGTTCCATCTAGAAACTTGGGGATGAGGGAGAAGAGAAGGGAATTTCTACTCCTGTACAATAACTTGAAGATACCCTGTGGAGCCATATAATAGAACATGGCAGAGTCTTTGTTAACATAGTATCCAACATGTGTTGGACTGATCCTTCTAGAAACTTGGGGATGAGGGAGAAGAGAAGGGAAGCCAATCTCTGCCCCTGAACAATAACTTGAAGATCCCCTGTGGAGACATATAATAGAACATGACAGAGCCCTGTGTTAACATAGTGTCCTACATGTGTTGGACTGATCCTTCTAGAAACTTAAGGATGAGATAGAAGAGAAGCAAAGGCAATCTCTGATCCTGTACAATAACTTGAAGATGCCCTGTGGAGACATATAATAGAACTAGGCAGAGCCTTGATTTAACGTAGAAACCAACATGTGTTGGACTGATCCTTCTAGAAACTTAAGGATGAGAGAGAAGACAGAGAAGGCAATCTCTGCTCCTGAACAATAACTTGAAGATCCCCTGTGGAGACATAATAGAACATGGCAGAGCCTTGTGTTAACATAGAATCCAACATGTGTTGGACTGATCCTTCTAGAAACTTAAGGATGAGGGAGAAGAGAAGGCAATCTCTGCCCCTGAACAATAACTTGAAGATCCCCTGTGGAGACATAATAGAACATGGCAGAGCCTTGTGTTAACATAGAATCCAACATGTGTTGGACTGATCCTTCTAGAAACTTAAGGATGAGGGACAAGGGAAGGCAATCTCTGCTCCTGAACAATAACTTGAAGATCCCCTGTGGAGACATAATAGAACATGGCAGAACCTTGTGTTAACATAGTATCCAACATGTGTTGGACTGATCCTTCTAGATACTTGGGGATGAGGGACAAATGAAGGGAAGGCAATCTCTGCTCCTGTACAATAACTTGAAGATCCCCTGTGGAGACATATAGTAGAACATGGAAGAGCCCTGTGTTAACATAGTATACTACATGTGTTGGACTGATCCTTCTAGAAACTTAAGGATGAGAGAGAAGACAGAGAAGGCAATCTCTGTTCCTGAACAATAACTTGAAGATCCCCTGTGGAGACTTATAATAGAACTAGGCAGAGCCTTGTGTTAACATAGAAACCAACATGTGTTGGACTGATCCTTCTAGAAACTTAAGGATGAGAGAGAAGACAGAGAAGGCAATCTCTGCTCCTGAACAATAACTTGAAGATCCCCTGTGGAGACATATAATAGAACATGGCAGAGCCCTGTGTTAACATAATATCCAACATGTGTTGGACTGATCCTTCTAGAAACTTAAGGATGAGGGAGAAGAGAAGGCAATCTCTGCTCCTGAACAATAACTTGAAGATACCCTGTGGAGACATATAATAGAACATGGCAGAGCCCTGTGTTAACATAGTATCCAACATGTGTTGGACTGATCCTTCTAGAAACTTAAGGATGAGGCAGAAGAAAAGGGAATCGCTACTCCTGTTCAATAACTTGAAGATCCCCTGTGGAGTCATATAATAGAACATGGCAGAGCCTTGTGTTAACATAGAAACCAACATGTGTTGGACTGATCATTCTAGAAACTTAAGGATGAGAGAGAGGAAAAGGGAATCTCTACTCCTGTACAATAACTTGAAGATCCCCTGTGGAGACATATAATAGAACATGGCAGAGTCTAGTGTTAACATAGTATCCAACATGTGTTGGACTGATCCTTCTAGAAACTTAAGGATGAGGCAGAAGAAAAGGGAATCGCTACTCCTGTTCAATAACTTGAAGATCCCCTGTGGAGTCATATAATAGAACATGGCAGAGCCCTGTGTCAACATAGTATCCAACATGTGTTGGACTGATCCTTCTAGAAACTTAAGGATGAGGCAGAAGAAAAGGGAATCGCTACTCCTGTTCAATAACTTGAAGATCCCCTGTGGAGTCATATAATAGAACATGGCAGAGCCCTGTGTTAACATAGTATCCAACATGTGTTGGGCTGATCCTTCTAGAAACTTGGGGATGAAGGAAAAGAGAAGACAATCTCTGATTCTGTACAATAACTTGAAGATCCAATGTGGAGACATATAATAGAACATGGCAGAGCCTTGTGTTAACATAGTATCCAACATGTGTTGGACTGATCCTTCTAGAAACCTGGGGATGAGAGAGAAGAGAACGCAATCTCTGATCCTGTACAATAACTTGAAGATCCCCTGTGGAGACATATAATAAAACATGGCAGAGCCTTGTGATAACATAGTATCCAACATATGTTGGACTGATCCTTCTAGAAACTTGAGGATGAGAGAGAAGCGAAGGCAGTCTCTGCTCCTGTACAATAACTTGAAGATCCCCTGTGGACACATATAATAGAACATGGCAAAGCCATGTGTTAACATAGTATCCAACATGTGTTGGACTGATCCTTCTAGAAACTTGAGGATGAGGGAGGAGAGAAGGGAGGGGAATCTCTGCTCCTGTACAATAACTTGAAGATCCCTGTGGAGACATATAATAGAACATGGCAGAGTCTTGTGTTAACGTAGTATCCAACATGTGTTGGATTGATCCTTCTAGAAACTTGGAGATGAGGGAGAAGAGAAGGGAAGGCAATCTCTGCTCCAGTACAATAGCTTGAAGATCCCCTGTGGAGACATATAATAGAACATGGCACAGTCCTGTGTTAACATAGTATCCAACATGTGTTGAACTGATGCTTCTAGAAACTTAAGGATGAGGGAGAAGAGAAGGGAGGGTGATCTCTGCTCCTGTACAATAGCTTCAAGATCCCCTGTGGAGACATATAATAGAACATGGCACAGTCCTGTGTTAACATAATATCCAACATGTGTTGAACTGATGCTTCTAGAAACTTAAGGATGAGGGAGAAGAGAAGGGAGGGTGATCTCTGCTCCTGTACAATAGCTTCAAGATCCCCTTTGGAGACATATAATAGAACATGGCACAGTCCTGTGTTAACATAGTATCCAACATGTGTTGGACTGAACCTTCTAAAAACATAAGGATGAGGGAGAAGAGAACGGAAACCAATCTCTGCCCCTGTAAATTAACTTGAAGATCCCCTGTGGAGATATATAATAGAACATGGCAGAGCCCTGTATTAACATAGTGTCCTACATGTGTTGGACTGATCCTTCTAGAAACTTAAGGATGAGATAGAAGAGAAGCGAAGGCAATCTCTGATCCTGTACAATAACGTGAAAATCCCCTGTGGAGACATATAATAGAACTAGGCAGAGCCTTGTGTTAACATAGAAACCAACATGTGTTGGACTGATCCTTCTAGAAACTTAAGGATGAGGGAGAAGCGAAGTGTAGGCAATCTCTGATCCTGTACAATAACTTGAATATCCCCTGTGGAGACATATAATAGAACATGGCAAGAGTCTTGTGTTAACATAGAATCCAACATGTGTTGCACTGATCCTTCTAGAAACTTAAGGATGATAGAGAAGAAAAAGGAATCTCTACTCCTGTACAATAACTTGAAGATCCCCCGTGGAGACATATAACAGAACATGGCAGAGCCCTGTGTTAACATAGTATCCAAGATGTTTTGGGCTGATCCTTCTAGAAACTTGGGGATGAGGGAAAAGAGAAGGCAATCTCTGATCCTGTACAACAACTTGAAGATCCCCTGTGGAGACATATAATAAAACATGGCAGAGCCTTGTGTTATCATAGTATCCAACATGTTTTGGACTGATCCTTCTAGAAACTTGAGGATGAGAGAGAAGCGAAGGCAGTCTCTGCTCCTGTACAATAGCTTGAAGATCCCCTGTGGAGACATATAATAGAACATGGCAGAGCCATCTGTTAACATAGTATCCAACATGTGTTGGACTGATCCTTCTAGAAACTTGAGGATGAGGGAGGAGAGAAGGGAGGGCAATCTCTGCTCCTGTACAATAACTTGAAGATCCCTGTGGAGACATATAATAGAACATGGCAGAGTCTTGTGTTAACGTAGTATCTAACATGTGTTGGATTGATGCTTCTAGAAACTTGGAGATGAGGGAGAAGAGAAGGGAAGGCAATCTCTGCTCAAGTACAATAGCTTAAAGATCCCCTGTGGAGACATATAACAGAACATGGCAGATCCTTGTGTTAACATAATATCCAACATGTGTTGAACTGATGCTCCTAGAAACTTAAGGATGAGGGAGAAGAGAAGGGAGGGTGATCTCTGCTCCTGTACAATAGCTTCAAGAT
The DNA here is from genome assembly GCA_030765065.1 of Deroplatys truncata. Classification (NCBI taxonomy): domain Eukaryota; kingdom Metazoa; phylum Arthropoda; class Insecta; order Mantodea; family Mantidae; genus Deroplatys; species Deroplatys truncata. The sequence goes on along the minus strand of CM060988.1, from coordinate 213,415,087 downwards.
CCCCTGTGGAGACATATAATAGAACATGGCACAGTCCTGTGTTTACATAGTATCCAACATGTGTTGGACTAATCCTTCTTAAAACATAAGGATGAGGGAGAAGAGAAGGGAAGGCAATCTCTGCTCCTGTACAATAACTTGAAGATCCCTTGTGGAGACATATAATAGAACATGGCAGAGTCTAGTGTTAAAATAGTATCCAACATGTGTTGGACTGAACCTTTTAGAAACTTGGGGTTGAGGGAGAAGAGAAGGGAAGGCAATCTCTGCACCTGTAAAATAACTTGAAGATCCCGTGTGGAGACATATAATAGAACATGGCAGCGCCTTGTGTTAACATAGTATCCAACATGTTTTGGACTGATCCTTCTAGAAACTTGAGGATGAGAGAGAAGGGAAGGCAATCTCTGCTCGTGTACAATAACTTAAAAATCCCCTGTGGAGACATATAATAGAACATGGCGGAGCCTTGTGTTAACATAGTATCCAACATGTGTTGGGCTGATCCTTCTAGAAACTTGGGGATGAGGGCAAAGAGAAGGCAATCTCTGATCCTGTACAATAACTTGAAGATCCCCTGTGGAGACATATAATAAAACATGGCAGGGCCTTGTGTTAACATAGTATCCAACATGTTTTGGACTGATCCTTCTAGAAACTTGAGGATGAGAGAGAAGCGAAGGCAGTCTCTGCTCCTGTACAATATCTTGAAGATCCCCTGTGGAGACATATAATAGAACATGGCAGAGCCATGTGTTAGCATAGTATCCAACATGTGTTGGACTGATCCTTCTAGAAACTTGAGGATGAGGGAGAAGAGATGGGAGGGCAATCTCTGCTCCTGTACAATATTTTGACGATCCCTGTGGAGACATATAATAGAACATGGCAGAGTCTTGTGTTAACGTAGTATCCAACATGTGTTGGATTGATCCTTCTAGCAACTTGGAGATGACGGAGAAGAGAAGGCAACCTCTGCTCCTAAACAATAACATGAAGATCCCCTGTGGAGACATAATAGAACATGGCAGAGACTTGTGTTAACATAGTATCCAACATGTGTTGGACTGATCCTTCTAGATACTTGGGGATGAGGGACAAGAGAAGGGAAGGCAATCTCTGCTCCTGTACAATAACTTGAAGATCCCCTGTGGAGACATATAATAGAACATGGCAGAGCCCTGTGTTAACATAGTGTCCTACATGTGTTGGACTGATCCTTCTAGAAACTTAAGGATGAGATAGAAGAGAAGCAAAGGCAATCTCTGATCCTGTACAATAACTTGAAGATGCCCTGTGGAGACATATAATAGAACTAGGCAGAGCCTTGTTTTAACGTAGAAACCAACATGTGTTGGACTGATCCTTCTAGAAACTTAAGGATGAGAGAGAAGACAGAGAAGGCAATCTCTGCTCCTGAACAATAACTTGAAGATCCCCTGTGGAGACATATAATAGAACATGGCAGAGCCTTGTGTTAACATAGTATCCAACATGTGTTGGACTGATCCTTCTAGAAAGTTAAGGATGAGGCAGAAGAGAAGGGAATCTCTACTCCTGTACAATAACTTGAAGATCCCCTGTGGAGACATATAGTAGTACATGGCAGAGCCTTGTGTTAACATAGTATCCAACATGTGTTGGACTGATCCTTCTAGAAACTTGGGGATGAGGGAGAAGAGAATGGAAGGCAATCTCATCCCCTCTACAATAACTTGAAGATCCCCTGTGGAGACATATAATAGACATGGCAGAGCCTTGTATTAACATAGTATCCTACATGTGTTGGACTGATCCTTCTAGATACTTAAGGATGGGAGAGAAGAGAAGGGAAGGCAATCTCTGCTTCTGAACAATAACTTGAAGATCCCCTGTAGAGACATATAAAAGAACATGGCAGAGCCTTGTGTTAACATAGTATCCAACATGTGTTGGACTGATCCTTCTAGAAACTTAAGGATGAGGCAGAAGAAAAGGGAATCTCTACTCCTGTAGAATAACTTGAGGATCCCCTGTGGAGACATATAGTAGTTAATGGCAGAGCCTTGTGTTAACATAGTATCCAACATGTGTTGGACTGATCCTTCTAGAAACTTGGGGATGAGGGAGAGAGAAGGGAAGCCAATCTCTGCCCCTGTACAATAACTTGAAGATCCCCTGTGGAGACATATAATAGAACATGGCAGAGCCCTGTGGTAACATAGTGTCCTACATGTGTTGGACTGATCCTTCTAGAAACTTAAGGATGAGATAGAAGAGAAGCGAAGGCAATCTCTGATCCTGTACAATAAGTTGAAGATCCCATGTGGAGACATATAACAGAACATGGCAGAGTCTTGTGTTAACATAGTATCCAACATGTCTTGGACTGATCCTTCTAGATACTTGGGGATGAGACAGAAGAGAAGGGAATATCTACTCCTGTACAATAACTTGAAGATCCCCTGTGGAGACATATAATAGAACATGGCAGAGTCTTGTGTTAACATAGTATCCAACATGTCTTGGACTGTTCCATCTAGAAACTTGGGGATGAGGGAGAAGAGAAGGGAATTTCTACTCCTGTACAATAACTTGAAGATACCCTGTGGAGCCATATAATAGAACATGGCAGAGTCTTTGTTAACATAGTATCCAACATGTGTTGGACTGATCCTTCTAGAAACTTGGGGATGAGGGAGAAGAGAAGGGAAGCCAATCTCTGCCCCTGAACAATAACTTGAAGATCCCCTGTGGAGACATATAATAGAACATGACAGAGCCCTGTGTTAACATAGTGTCCTACATGTGTTGGACTGATCCTTCTAGAAACTTAAGGATGAGATAGAAGAGAAGCAAAGGCAATCTCTGATCCTGTACAATAACTTGAAGATGCCCTGTGGAGACATATAATAGAACTAGGCAGAGCCTTGATTTAACGTAGAAACCAACATGTGTTGGACTGATCCTTCTAGAAACTTAAGGATGAGAGAGAAGACAGAGAAGGCAATCTCTGCTCCTGAACAATAACTTGAAGATCCCCTGTGGAGACATAATAGAACATGGCAGAGCCTTGTGTTAACATAGAATCCAACATGTGTTGGACTGATCCTTCTAGAAACTTAAGGATGAGGGAGAAGAGAAGGCAATCTCTGCCCCTGAACAATAACTTGAAGATCCCCTGTGGAGACATAATAGAACATGGCAGAGCCTTGTGTTAACATAGAATCCAACATGTGTTGGACTGATCCTTCTAGAAACTTAAGGATGAGGGACAAGGGAAGGCAATCTCTGCTCCTGAACAATAACTTGAAGATCCCCTGTGGAGACATAATAGAACATGGCAGAACCTTGTGTTAACATAGTATCCAACATGTGTTGGACTGATCCTTCTAGATACTTGGGGATGAGGGACAAATGAAGGGAAGGCAATCTCTGCTCCTGTACAATAACTTGAAGATCCCCTGTGGAGACATATAGTAGAACATGGAAGAGCCCTGTGTTAACATAGTATACTACATGTGTTGGACTGATCCTTCTAGAAACTTAAGGATGAGAGAGAAGACAGAGAAGGCAATCTCTGTTCCTGAACAATAACTTGAAGATCCCCTGTGGAGACTTATAATAGAACTAGGCAGAGCCTTGTGTTAACATAGAAACCAACATGTGTTGGACTGATCCTTCTAGAAACTTAAGGATGAGAGAGAAGACAGAGAAGGCAATCTCTGCTCCTGAACAATAACTTGAAGATCCCCTGTGGAGACATATAATAGAACATGGCAGAGCCCTGTGTTAACATAATATCCAACATGTGTTGGACTGATCCTTCTAGAAACTTAAGGATGAGGGAGAAGAGAAGGCAATCTCTGCTCCTGAACAATAACTTGAAGATACCCTGTGGAGACATATAATAGAACATGGCAGAGCCCTGTGTTAACATAGTATCCAACATGTGTTGGACTGATCCTTCTAGAAACTTAAGGATGAGGCAGAAGAAAAGGGAATCGCTACTCCTGTTCAATAACTTGAAGATCCCCTGTGGAGTCATATAATAGAACATGGCAGAGCCTTGTGTTAACATAGAAACCAACATGTGTTGGACTGATCATTCTAGAAACTTAAGGATGAGAGAGAGGAAAAGGGAATCTCTACTCCTGTACAATAACTTGAAGATCCCCTGTGGAGACATATAATAGAACATGGCAGAGTCTAGTGTTAACATAGTATCCAACATGTGTTGGACTGATCCTTCTAGAAACTTAAGGATGAGGCAGAAGAAAAGGGAATCGCTACTCCTGTTCAATAACTTGAAGATCCCCTGTGGAGTCATATAATAGAACATGGCAGAGCCCTGTGTCAACATAGTATCCAACATGTGTTGGACTGATCCTTCTAGAAACTTAAGGATGAGGCAGAAGAAAAGGGAATCGCTACTCCTGTTCAATAACTTGAAGATCCCCTGTGGAGTCATATAATAGAACATGGCAGAGCCCTGTGTTAACATAGTATCCAACATGTGTTGGGCTGATCCTTCTAGAAACTTGGGGATGAAGGAAAAGAGAAGACAATCTCTGATTCTGTACAATAACTTGAAGATCCAATGTGGAGACATATAATAGAACATGGCAGAGCCTTGTGTTAACATAGTATCCAACATGTGTTGGACTGATCCTTCTAGAAACCTGGGGATGAGAGAGAAGAGAACGCAATCTCTGATCCTGTACAATAACTTGAAGATCCCCTGTGGAGACATATAATAAAACATGGCAGAGCCTTGTGATAACATAGTATCCAACATATGTTGGACTGATCCTTCTAGAAACTTGAGGATGAGAGAGAAGCGAAGGCAGTCTCTGCTCCTGTACAATAACTTGAAGATCCCCTGTGGACACATATAATAGAACATGGCAAAGCCATGTGTTAACATAGTATCCAACATGTGTTGGACTGATCCTTCTAGAAACTTGAGGATGAGGGAGGAGAGAAGGGAGGGCAATCTCTGCTCCTGTACAATAACTTGAAGATCCCTGTGGAGACATATAATAGAACATGGCAGAGTCTTGTGTTAACGTAGTATCCAACATGTGTTGGATTGATCCTTCTAGAAACTTGGAGATGAGGGAGAAGAGAAGGGAAGGCAATCTCTGCTCCAGTACAATAGCTTGAAGATCCCCTGTGGAGACATATAATAGAACATGGCACAGTCCTGTGTTAACATAGTATCCAACATGTGTTGAACTGATGCTTCTAGAAACTTAAGGATGAGGGAGAAGAGAAGGGAGGGTGATCTCTGCTCCTGTACAATAGCTTCAAGATCCCCTGTGGAGACATATAATAGAACATGGCACAGTCCTGTGTTAACATAATATCCAACATGTGTTGAACTGATGCTTCTAGAAACTTAAGGATGAGGGAGAAGAGAAGGGAGGGTGATCTCTGCTCCTGTACAATAGCTTCAAGATCCCCTTTGGAGACATATAATAGAACATGGCACAGTCCTGTGTTAACATAGTATCCAACATGTGTTGGACTGAACCTTCTAAAAACATAAGGATGAGGGAGAAGAGAACGGAAACCAATCTCTGCCCCTGTAAATTAACTTGAAGATCCCCTGTGGAGATATATAATAGAACATGGCAGAGCCCTGTATTAACATAGTGTCCTACATGTGTTGGACTGATCCTTCTAGAAACTTAAGGATGAGATAGAAGAGAAGCGAAGGCAATCTCTGATCCTGTACAATAACGTGAAAATCCCCTGTGGAGACATATAATAGAACTAGGCAGAGCCTTGTGTTAACATAGAAACCAACATGTGTTGGACTGATCCTTCTAGAAACTTAAGGATGAGGGAGAAGCGAAGTGTAGGCAATCTCTGATCCTGTACAATAACTTGAATATCCCCTGTGGAGACATATAATAGAACATGGCAAGAGTCTTGTGTTAACATAGAATCCAACATGTGTTGCACTGATCCTTCTAGAAACTTAAGGATGATAGAGAAGAAAAAGGAATCTCTACTCCTGTACAATAACTTGAAGATCCCCCGTGGAGACATATAACAGAACATGGCAGAGCCCTGTGTTAACATAGTATCCAAGATGTTTTGGGCTGATCCTTCTAGAAACTTGGGGATGAGGGAAAAGAGAAGGCAATCTCTGATCCTGTACAACAACTTGAAGATCCCCTGTGGAGACATATAATAAAACATGGCAGAGCCTTGTGTTATCATAGTATCCAACATGTTTTGGACTGATCCTTCTAGAAACTTGAGGATGAGAGAGAAGCGAAGGCAGTCTCTGCTCCTGTACAATAGCTTGAAGATCCCCTGTGGAGACATATAATAGAACATGGCAGAGCCATCTGTTAACATAGTATCCAACATGTGTTGGACTGATCCTTCTAGAAACTTGAGGATGAGGGAGGAGAGAAGGGAGGGCAATCTCTGCTCCTGTACAATAACTTGAAGATCCCTGTGGAGACATATAATAGAACATGGCAGAGTCTTGTGTTAACGTAGTATCTAACATGTGTTGGATTGATGCTTCTAGAAACTTGGAGATGAGGGAGAAGAGAAGGGAAGGCAATCTCTGCTCAAGTACAATAGCTTAAAGATCCCCTGTGGAGACATATAACAGAACATGGCAGATCCTTGTGTTAACATAATATCCAACATGTGTTGAACTGATGCTCCTAGAAACTTAAGGATGAGGGAGAAGAGAAGGGAGGGTGATCTCTGCTCCTGTACAATAGCTTCAAGATCCCCTGTGGAGACATATAATAGAACATGGCACAGTCCTGTGTTTACATAGTATCCAACATGTGTTGGACTAATCCTTCTTAAAACATAAGGATGAGGGAGAAGAGAAGGGAAGGCAATCTCTGCTCCTGTACAATAACTTGAAGATCCCTTGTGGAGACATATAATAGAACATGGCAGAGTCTAGTGTTAAAATAGTATCCAACATGTGTTGGACTGAACCTTTTAGAAACTTGGGGTTGAGGGAGAAGAGAAGGGAAGGCAATCTCTGCACCTGTAAAATAACTTGAAGATCCCGTGTGGAGACATATAATAGAACATGGCAGCGCCTTGTGTTAACATAGTATCCAACATGTTTTGGACTGATCCTTCTAGAAACTTGAGGATGAGAGAGAAGGGAAGGCAATCTCTGCTCGTGTACAATAACTTAAAAATCCCCTGTGGAGACATATAATAGAACATGGCGGAGCCTTGTGTTAACATAGTATCCAACATGTGTTGGGCTGATCCTTCTAGAAACTTGGGGATGAGGGCAAAGAGAAGGCAATCTCTGATCCTGTACAATAACTTGAAGATCCCCTGTGGAGACATATAATAAAACATGGCAGGGCCTTGTGTTAACATAGTATCCAACATGTTTTGGACTGATCCTTCTAGAAACTTGAGGATGAGAGAGAAGCGAAGGCAGTCTCTGCTCCTGTACAATATCTTGAAGATCCCCTGTGGAGACATATAATAGAACATGGCAGAGCCATGTGTTAGCATAGTATCCAACATGTGTTGGACTGATCCTTCTAGAAACTTGAGGATGAGGGAGAAGAGATGGGAGGGCAATCTCTGCTCCTGTACAATATTTTGACGATCCCTGTGGAGACATATAATAGAACATGGCAGAGTCTTGTGTTAACGTAGTATCCAACATGTGTTGGATTGATCCTTCTAGCAACTTGGAGATGACGGAGAAGAGAAGGCAACCTCTGCTCCTAAACAATAACATGAAGATCCCCTGTGGAGACATAATAGAACATGGCAGAGACTTGTGTTAACATAGTATCCAACATGTGTTGGACTGATCCTTCTAGATACTTGGGGATGAGGGACAAGAGAAGGGAAGGCAATCTCTGCTCCTGTACAATAACTTGAAGATCCCCTGTGGAGACATATAATAGAACATGGCAGAGCCCTGTGTTAACATAGTATACTACATGTGTTGGACTGATCCTTCTAGAAACTTAAGGATGAGATAGAAGAGAAGCGAAGGCAATCTCTGATCCTGTACAATAACTTGAAAATCCCCTGTGGTGACATATAAGTAGTAATAGTCCCGGATGAGCCAATTGTTTTTAACGATAATCCTGCCGCTAGGGGCGCTAGTGTCGCTAGTGTCGCTGCGTGCGACGGCGGCGGCGGTAAGTTTGAAAAGCGCCCTGAGCGTTAGGATTATCGTTAAATCGGTTGGCTCATCCGGGACGAGTTGAAAGAATTGAGGAAGTGACGTGGAGTGTTTTGATTGGTTCGTTAATTTGGGGTGGGAGATGGAGGAAGGGAGATGGAGGAGTATGGAGGTCGCGTGATGGAGAGGAGCTGGGTGGCGAGGTGTTGTCTGTGCGGAGGTCGGTACTGAAAGAGGGGTAAAGATGGGAGCGAGGGATAAAAAGTGTAACAGAAAGTGACGTGTGAAGTTGTGATTGGTGGGAGTAAGAAGTGATTTTATTGGTGGAAAGGAACAAATGAGAGTTGTTGATTGGTAGGAATAAGAGGGATTATGATTGGTGGAAAAGAAAAAGTTGTGGGAGTGGGGTATGTTGGAGGTGATGGGAAAGGTGAGTTTTGCTAGCAGCAAGATTTGCAAAAGCCTGTCTTGAACTGATCAGCAATTTTTGAACGTCGGATGGTAGTTTTCTTGAGTGGATAGAGAGATGGGGGCGATATGAGATGCGGTGGCGAAAATGGGAACTAGACAAGGTTGTTGAGACAAGAGGTTTAAGGACGAGGAAATTTGGAGGTTAGTGGTGAACACGGCGGTCGCAAGAGGTGGGGGTAAGGAGACGCGGTGGTGAGAATGGGAACTAAAAGAAGATGGCGGTAGCAAGAGGTTAGAAGAGTAGATTTTGAGGTTAAAATAGCGGGAACTAAAAATGGCGGAGGGTCTGCGACAAGGAGATGCGGTGAGAACTAAACAAGATGGCGGACGCAAGAGGTGGGAAAGGAGGTTTGAGGTTACAGTACCAAAACATGAAAGGATATATTCCTACGCCAAGCAGGTCCGAAAAATAATTATGCGTGTGTTACTTACCTGTTACCGGTGTGGATGCGTCACCAAAAGCGCGGCACGCGACGCGAAAAAATAAAAGCAAACTGTTTTTGAAAATGCTTAACCAGCTTTAAGATCAACCAACATCACTACGCACTGATATACCTAGGTTTTTAAAGCGGTACAGACACCCTTTGCAGAGGCGTAATTTAACTATACCAAAAACCTGGTACTGGACCATCGTGATGGTCGCTAGCGTACGTAGGAGCAGGGTTCTCAAGCCGGTCGAAAGCGGTCAAAAACGTGTACGACGTAGGTGTTCGCAGTAGCTGCTGTCGAGTCAACCGTCGAGGTGTGAATAAACGAGATCTGTTCTCGCCGGCAATTTGGTTCGGAGATGTGAGCAGCGGCGAGGTGTTGTCTGTGCGGAGGTCGGGACTGAAAGAGGGAAAAGATGGGGAGCGAGGGATAAAAAGTGTAACAGAAAGTGACGTGTGAAGTTGTGATTGGTGGGAATAAGAAGTGATTTTATTGGTGGAAAGGAGCAAATGAAAGTTGCTGATTGGTAAGAATAAGAGAGGTTATGATTGGTGGAAAGAAAAAGGAGTGGGGTATGTTGGAGGTGATGGGAAAGGTAAGTTTTGCTAGCAACAAGATTTGCAAAAGCCTGTCGTGAACTGATCAGCAATTTTTGAACGTTGGATGGTAGTTTTCTTGAGTGGATAGAGAGATGGGGCGATATGAGATGCGGTGGCGAAAATGGGAACTAAACAAGGTGGTTGAGACAAGAGGTTTAAGGACGAGGAAAGTTGGAGGTTAGTGGTGAACATGGCGGTCGCAAGAGGTGGGGGTAAGGAGATGCGGTGGTGAGAATGGGAACTAAAAGAAGATGGCGGTAGCAAGAGGTTAGAAGAGTAGATTTTGAGGTTAAAATAGCGGGAACTAAAAATGGCGGAGGGTTTGCGACAAGGAGATGCGGTGAGAACTAAACAAGATGGCGGACGCAAGAGGAGGGTAAGGAGGTTTGAGGTTACAGTACCAAAACACGAAAGGATATATTCCTACGCCAAGCAGGTCCGAAAAATAATTATGCGTGTGTTACTTACCTGTTACCGGTGTGGATGCGTCACCAAAAGCGCGGCACGCGAGGCGGAAAAATAAAAGCAAACTGTTTTTGAAAATGCTTAACCAGCTTTAAGATCAACCAACATCACTACGCACTGATATACCTAGGTTTTTAAAGCGGTACAGACACCCTTTGCAGAGGCGTAATTTAACTATACCAAAACCTGGTACTGGACCATCGTGATGGTCGCTAGCGTACGTAGGAGCAGGGTTCTCAAGCCGGTCGAAAGCGGTCAAAAACGTGTACGACGTAGGTGTTGGCAGTAGCTGCTGCCGAGGCAACCGTCGAGGTGCGAATGAACGAGATCTGTTCTTGCAGGCAATCTGGTTGAGAGATGAGAGGCGCGGTGGTAAAAATGTGAACTAAATAAGATGGCGGAGGCACGAAGTTGAGGTTAAGGAGCGGCGAGGCGTTGACTGTGCGGCGGTTGGGGTCTGAAAGAGGGGGAAAGATGGCGAACGAGGGATAAAAAGTATAACAGAAAGTGACGTGTGAAGTTGTGATTGGTGGGAATAAGAAGTGACGTTATTGGTGGAAAGGAACAAATGAAAGTTGCTGATTGGCGAGAATAAGAGAGATTATGATTGGTGGAAAGAAAAAAGGTGTGGGAGTGGGGTATGTTGGAGGTGATGGAAAAGGTGAGTTTTGCTACCAACAACATTTGCAAAAGCCTATGCAGAACTCATCAGCAATTTTAAATAACTAGTGTTTCGGGGGTTTTCTCTGGTTGGTAGACGAATGCAAGCTGTTTCTACCATACTTATATTATTCGTCTTTTTCCTTTTTTTTTTTAAAATGACTAGTTTTTTTTTTTTTTTTTTTTTTTTTTTTTGGGAGTTTTCTGCGGATGGTAAACAAATGCAAGCTCTTTCTGCTTTTTCATAGGTTTTCCCTGGTTGGTAGGCGTGATCGGTAAGCGTTAGAATACTCTTAGAGCTTTTTTCAGGTTTTTTAGCGGTTGTCCCTGGCCGGTAGGCAAATGATAAAGTTTTTCTATAACGTCGTCGTTTTGGCTTGTGGCGCACGGATACTAGGCACGTACTCGCGCGCGCGCGCGCGCGCGCGCACACACACACACACACACACACTAAAATAGTAGCGTATAAAAAAAAACTGATGTGTTACACTCACATGACTTTCTCTACTCTTGTACAATCTAATTGGTAGCTTTTAAGCGATAGTCAAATATTTTAACGCTGGTTGCTATGTGGCGAATTCCATTCTGTTTGCATGTTCAGGACATAAAAAAAATGAATAAACGAATTTGAGAAAAAGTATAAGTATTGGAAAATTTAAGGAAATAACAAGCAATATCTCGAAAACGGTTCCCTCAACAAAAGAAACGTATATGACATAAGTTGTGTATTTTAACGCGATCTACATTTTTTGTGTAGTAAAATTTTGTCTATCTCTTATGGTTTACCAGTTATGCAAAAGTCGTTCACAATGAAGAATATTTTTGGAGACATTCCCAGAAAATTCGAGATATACATTTTATTTGACATGACAATATCTTAAACATATGATGTTTTAATCAAAATCGTTAGAGCCGTTTTTGAGAAAATTAAAATTTTCGAAAAATGTTCCATGTAAAGGGTAGTCTGGGGTGGGGGGATTTTCTTGAAAACCTTCATGTCGTATCTCTGGAAGATACTGAACCTAAATACCAAGTTTGGTGTTTATCCGACTGTTCGTTTTTGAGTTATGCTGTTCACAGACACACAGACACACAGACAGACACACACACGGACATGTTTCCAAAAATGCTTTTTTTTTTTTTTTTTTTCTGGATTCAGTGATTCTCAAAACATGTATTTCGAGTGAAATCTCGGTATCGAATTTTTGGGTGGAATGCAATACTTCCCCTACTTACTATACGTAGTAGAGAAAGTAAAAATGAATAACGCATTTGAGAAAAAGTATAAGTATTGGAAAATTTAAAGGAAATAACAAGCAATATCTCGAAAAACGGTTCACTCAACAAAATAAATGTATATGGCATAAGTTGTGTATTTTAACGCGATCTACATTTTTTGTGTAGCAAACTTTTGTCTATCTCTTACGGTTTATCAGTTATGAAAAAGTCGTTCACAATGAAGAATTCTTTTGGAGACATTCCCAGAAAATTCGAGATATACATTTCATTTCTCTCGACATTATCTTAAATATATGATATTTTCATCAAAATCGTTAGAGCCATTTTTTAATACAAAGAGAACGGGATTTCACAAGTGAAACAGTACTGTGATAACGATACCACTGAAACAAAAAAAAAAATCTGATGTGTAACACTCACATGACTTTCTCAACTCTTGTACAAAGTATTTTTACAAACGCTTATTCCCCATCTAGTTCATGTTAATCGAGATAAACATTTGCAAAATCTATTTTATTGCTAATTTTCTTGTATAAAAAAAAAATCTGATGTGTAACACTCACATGACGTTCTCTACTCTTGTACAAAGTATTTTTACAAACGCTTATGCTCCATCTAGTTCATGTTAATCGAGATAAACATTTGCAAACTCTATTTTATTGCTAATTTTCTTGTAGATGTAGGGGAAAATATATTTACAAGGGGAATATAGAAAAACAGTAGCCTTTAAGCACATACATATCTCTTAATAGCTGGTTGCTATGTGCAACACCATTCTTTTTGCCACAGATTAATACTGTTTGCATATCAAAGACAAAAAAAAATGAATAACGAAGTCCCATTTGAGAAAATAAATATTGGAAAATTAACAAACAATATCTCGAAAACGGTTCACTCAACAACAAAAATGTATATTACATAAGATGTGTATTTTAACGCGATCTACATTTTTTGTGTAGTAAAATTTTGTCTATCTCTTACGGTTTTTCAGTTATGAAAAAGACGTTCACAATGAAGAATACTTTTGGAGACATTCCCAGAAAATTCGAGATATACATTTCATTTCTCACGACATTATATTAAACATACGATATTTTTCATCAAAATCGTTAGAGCCATTTTTTTTTAATACAAAGAGAACGGGATTTCACAAGTGAAACAGTACTGTGATAACGATACCAACAAAACTAATTATTATTCACCCACTGAAACACATAAAAAAAATCTGATGTGTAACACTCACATGACTTTTCTCATCTCTTGTACAAAGTATTTTTACAAACGCTTATTCCCCATCTAGTTCATGTTAATCGAGATAAACATTTGCAAACTCTGTTTTATTGCTAATTTTGTTGTAGATGTAGGGAAAATATATTTACAAGGGGAATATAGAAAAACAGTAGCCTTTAAGCACATACATATCTCTTAATAGCTGGTTGCTATGTGCAACACCATTCTTTTTGCCACAGATTAATACTGTTTGCATATCAAAGACAAAAAAAAAATGAATAACGAAGTCCCATTTGAGAAAATAAATATTGGAAAATTAACAAACAATATCTCGAAAACGGTTCACTCAACAACAAAAATGTATATTACATAAGATGTGTATTTTAACGCGATCTACATTTTTTGTGTAGTAAAATTTTGTCTATCTCTTACGGTTTTTCAGTTATGAAAAAGACGTTCACAATGAAGAATACTTTTGGAGACATTCCCAGATAAATTCGAGATATACATTTCATTTCTCACGACATTATATTAAACATACGATATTTTTCATCAAAATCGTTAGAGCCATTTTTTTTAATACAAAGAGAACGGGATTTCACAAGTGAAACAGTACTGTGATAACGATACCAACAAAACTAATTATTATTCACCCACTGAAACACATAAAAAAAATCTGATGTGTAACACTCACATGACTTTTCTCATCTCTTGTACAAAGTATTTTTACAAACGCTTATTCCCCATCTAGTTCATGTTAATCGAGATAAACATTTGCAAACTCTGTTTTATTGCTAATTTTGTTGTAGATGTAGGGAAAATATATTTACAAGGGGAATATAGAAAAACAGTAGCCTTTAAGCACATACATATCTCTTAATAGCTGGTTGCTATGTGCAGTACCATTCTTTTTGCCACAGATTAATACTCTTTGCATATCAAAGACAAAAAAAAAATGAATAACGAATTCCCATTTGAGAAAATAACTATTGGAAAATTTAAGTAAATAAACAAGCAATATCTCGAAAACGGTTCACTCAACAATAAAGATGTATATGACATAAGTTGTGTATTTTAACGCGATCTACATACTTTCGTACTCACCTATAAGATATAGAGGGTAGAGGTCGTACGAACGTAGCACTTTGAGAATCTATATTCAACAGTTGGTGTTACTCCTTAGAAAGGAAGTATCTGCTGATTTTTATTTAATTCTTTACATTTTACATAACACGTATGCACTGGCACAGCACAAAAGCACTACACACAATACTCAGTTTTAATATTTGCACTAATAACATCAGGAATAACTGAAGTCTGCAAACAGTCATTTCCCATGGGCAGCCTTACGTACAGAAAACGTGTGTGGCTGATCTATGCGTAAAAAGAGCCTGAGAGCGGATGTACGTCAGCGGTAAAATCTTTTAAATGCATTTTTATTGGCGATGGTAGAAAACGTGCAGTGGTGGATCGTGAAAATTCATATAAATGGATGTATCACCTCATAATAAGCCTCTATATACCAAGAATATTGAGTTTTTAAAAAGTCAGCAACTGTACCTGTGTTTCTATACGTGAACGTCAGATGGCAGCTTCGATACGTGTCCACGGAGACCTTAGTGCTAGGCAACTGTACCTCTGTTTCTATACGTGAACGGCAGATTGCAGCTTCGATACGTGTCCACGGAGACCTTAGTGCTAGGCAACTGTACCTCTGTTTCTATACGTGAACGGCAGATTGCAGCTTCGATACGTGTCCACGGAGACCTTAGTGCTAGGCAACTGCACCTCTGTTTCTATACGTGAACGGCAGATTGCAGCTTCGATACGTGTCCACGGAGACCTTAGCGCTAGGCAACTGCACCTCTGTTTCTATACGTGAACGGCAGATTGCAGCTTCGATACGTGTCCACGGAGACCTTAGTGCTAGGCAACTGTACCTCTGTTTCTATACGTGAACGGCAGATTGCAGCTTCGATACGTGTCCACGGAGACCTTAGTGCTAGGCAACTGTACCTCTGTTTGTATACGTGAACGGCAGATTGCAGCTTCGATACGTGTCCACGGAGACCTTAGTGCTAGGCAACTGCACCTCTGTTTCTATACGTGAACGGCAGATTGCAGCTTCGATACGTATCCACGGAGACCTTAGTGCTAGGCAACTGCACCTCTGTTTCTATACGTGAACGGCAGATTGCAGCTTCAATACGTGTCCACGGAGACCTTAGTGCTAGGCAACTGTACCTCTGTTTCTATACGTGAACGGGAGATTGCAGCTTCGATACGTGTCCACGGAGACCTTAGTGCTAGGCAACTGCACCTCTGTTTCTATACGTGAACGTCAAATTGCAGCTTCGATACGTGTCCACGGAGACCTTAGTGCTAGGCAACTGCACCTCTGTTTCTATACGTGAACGGCAGATTGCAGCTTCGATACGTATCCACGGGGACCTTAGTGCTAGGGAACTGCACCTCTGTTTGTATACGTGAACGGCAGATTGCAGCTTCAATACGTGTACACGGAGACCTTAGTGCTAGGCAGCTGTACCTCTGTTTCTATACGTGAACGGCAGATTGCAGCTTCGATACGTGTCCACGGAGATCTTAGTGCTAGGCAGCTATACCTGTTTCTATACGTGAACGTCAGATTGCAGCTTCGATACGTGTTCACGGAGACCTTAGTGCTAGGCAACTGTACCTGTGTTTCTATACGTGTCCACGGAGACCTTAGTGCTAGACAACTGTACCTCTGTTTCTATACGTGAACGGCAGATTGCAGCTTCAATACGTGTCCACGGAGACCTTAGTGCTAGTGCTAGGCAACTATACCTCTGTTTCTATACGTGAACGGCAGATTGCAGGTTCGATACGTGTCCACGGAGATCTTAGTGCTAGGCAACTATACCTGTTTCTATACGTGAACGGCAGATTGCAGCTTCGATACGTGTCCACGGAGACCTTAGTGCTAGGCAACTGTACCTGTGTTTCTATACGTGAACGTCAGATGGCAGCTTCGATACGTGTCCACGGAGACCTTAGTGTTAGGCAACTGTACCTCTGTTTCTATACGTGAACGGCAGATTGCAGCTTCGATACGTGTCCACGGAGACCTTTCGCTTCAGGTGACAAAATAACACTAGGCACTTGTGTGCCGTGGTGTAAGCCGCAATCACGGTATTGGTAGCGTGGATCTCCTTGGGGCTCTCCTCGGAGTTACCTCAACACCACGTACATGACCTGGTTCGTCACGGGTACGCAGGTCTGCACTACCACTTCCTCGGCGTTGAGCAGGCCCAGGAGGCGATCGTACCGGTACACCAGCTAGCACGTGGACATGTTATCGCGCGGTGGTGTTGCGTGTGCGAGGTATGGAAACTCAAGGACGCAAAACATGCACGACCGAGGGTTAAAAAGCAGAACAAGTAGTGACGTGGAGCGTTGTGATTGGTGTAAATAAGACGATCTCTGATAGGTGGACAAATTGAAATAACGTGATGTGATAGGCGAAAATAAAATCAAAGGTGATTGGATGAAAAATGACGAGAAGGAATTAGCGGTGAATTTGTGAACTAAGATGGCGAAGATTTTTTTTTTTTTTAAAAAAAAGGATAATATAAGTACGGCAACTGTAACGGTTTACGGCAAACGCGCGCCGCGCAATGCGTCACGCCCGGGCAATAAAACAAAAATCATATTGAGCAAGATGCCCGGCGTGACGCATTGCGCGGCGCGCGTTTGCCGTAAACCGTTACAGTTGCCGTACTTATATTATCCTTTTTTTTAAAAAAAAAAAAAATCTTCGCCATCTTAGTTCACAAATTCACCGCTAATTCCTTCTCGTCATTTTTCATCCAATCACCTTTGATTTTATTTTCGCCTATCACATCACGTTATTTCAATTTGTCCACCTATCAGAGATCGTCTTATTTACACCAATCACAACGCTCCACGTCACTACTTGTTCTGCTTTTTAACCCTCGGTCGTGCATGTTTTGCGTCCTTGAGTTTCCATACCTCGCACACGCAACACCACCGCGCGATAACATGTCCACGTGCTAGCTGGTGTACCGGTACGATCGCCTCCTGGGCCTGCTCAACGCCGAGGAAGTGGTAGTGCAGACCTGCGTACCCGTGACGAACCAGGTCATGTACGTGGTGTTGAGGTAACTCCGAGGAGAGCCCCAAGGAGATCCACGCTACCAATACCGTGATTGCGGCTTACACCACGGCACACAAGTGCCTAGTGTTATTTTGTCACCTGAAGCGAAAGGTCTCCGTGGACACGTATCGAAGCTGCAATCTGCCGTTCACGTATAGAAACAGAGGTACAGTTGCCTAACACTAAGGTCTCCGTGGACACGTATCGAAGCTGCCATCTGACGTTCACGTATAGAAACACAGGTACAGTTGCCTAGCACTAAGGTCTCCGTGGACACGTATCGAAGCTGCAATCTGCCGTTCACGTATAGAAACAGGTATAGTTGCCTAGCACTAAGATCTCCGTGGACACGTATCGAACCTGCAATCTGCCGTTCACGTATAGAAACAGAGGTATAGTTGCCTAGCACTAGCACTAAGGTCTCCGTGGACACGTATTGAAGCTGCAATCTGCCGTTCACGTATAGAAACAGAGGTACAGTTGTCTAGCACTAAGGTCTCCGTGGACACGTATAGAAACACAGGTACAGTTGCCTAGCACTAAGGTCTCCGTGAACACGTATCGAAGCTGCAATCTGACGTTCACGTATAGAAACAGGTATAGCTGCCTAGCACTAAGATCTCCGTGGACACGTATCGAAGCTGCAATCTGCCGTTCACGTATAGAAACAGAGGTACAGCTGCCTAGCACTAAGGTCTCCGTGTACACGTATTGAAGCTGCAATCTGCCGTTCACGTATACAAACAGAGGTGCAGTTCCCTAGCACTAAGGTCCCCGTGGATACGTATCGAAGCTGCAATCTGCCGTTCACGTATAGAAACAGAGGTGCAGTTGCCTAGCACTAAGGTCTCCGTGGACACGTATCGAAGCTGCAATTTGACGTTCACGTATAGAAACAGAGGTGCAGTTGCCTAGCACTAAGGTCTCCGTGGACACGTATCGAAGCTGCAATCTCCCGTTCACGTATAGAAACAGAGGTACAGTTGCCTAGCACTAAGGTCTCCGTGGACACGTATTGAAGCTGCAATCTGCCGTTCACGTATAGAAACAGAGGTGCAGTTGCCTAGCACTAAGGTCTCCGTGGATACGTATCGAAGCTGCAATCTGCCGTTCACGTATAGAAACAGAGGTGCAGTTGCCTAGCACTAAGGTCTCCGTGGACACGTATCGAAGCTGCAATCTGCCGTTCACGTATACAAACAGAGGTACAGTTGCCTAGCACTAAGGTCTCCGTGGACACGTATCGAAGCTGCAATCTGCCGTTCACGTATAGAAACAGAGGTACAGTTGCCTAGCACTAAGGTCTCCGTGGACACGTATCGAAGCTGCAATCTGCCGTTCACGTATAGAAACAGAGGTGCAGTTGCCTAGCGCTAAGGTCTCCGTGGACACGTATCGAAGCTGCAATCTGCCGTTCACGTATAGAAACAGAGGTGCAGTTGCCTAGCACTAAGGTCTCCGTGGACACGTATCGAAGCTGCAATCTGCCGTTCACGTATAGAAACAGAGGTACAGTTGCCTAGCACTAAGGTCTCCGTGGACACGTATCGAAGCTGCAATCTGCCGTTCACGTATAGAAACAGAGGTACAGTTGCCTAGCACTAAGGTCTCCGTGGACACGTATCGAAGCTGCCATCTGACGTTCACGTATAGAAACACAGGTACAGTTGCTGACTTTTTAAAAACTCAATATTCTTGGTATATAGAGGCTTATTATGAGGTGATACATCCATTTATATGAATTTTCACGATCCACCACTGCACGTTTTCTACCATCGCCAATAAAAATGCATTTAAAAGATTTTACCGCTGACGTACATCCGCTCTCAGGCTCTTTTTACGCATAGATCAGCCACACACGTTTTCTGTACGTAAGGCTGCCCATGGGAAATGACTGTTTGCAGACTTCAGTTATTCCTGATGTTATTAGTGCAAATATTAAAACTGAGTATTGTGTGTAGTGCTTTTGTGCTGTGCCAGTGCATACGTGTTATGTAAAATGTAAAGAATTAAATAAAAATCAGCAGATACTTCCTTTCTAAGGAGTAACACCAACTGTTGAATATAGATTCTCAAAGTGCTACGTTCGTACGACCTCTACCCTCTATATCTTATAGGTGAGTACGAAAGTATGTAGATCGCGTTAAAATACACAACTTATGTCATATACATCTTTATTGTTGAGTGAACCGTTTTCGAGATATTGCTTGTTATTTACTTAAATTTTCCAATAGTTATTTTCTCAAATGGGAATTCGTTATTCATTTTTTTTTTGTCTTTGATATGCAAAGAGTATTAATCTGTGGCAAAAAGAATGGTACTGCACATAGCAACCAGCTATTAAGAGATATGTATGTGCTTAAAGGCTACTGTTTTTCTATATTCCCCTTGTAAATATATTTTCCCTACATCTACAACAAAATTAGCAATAAAACAGAGTTTGCAAATGTTTATCTCGATTAACATGAACTAGATGGGGAATAAGCGTTTGTAAAAATACTTTGTACAAGAGATGAGAAAAGTCATGTGAGTGTTACACATCAGATTTTTTTTATGTGTTTCAGTGGGTGAATAATAATTAGTTTTGTTGGTATCGTTATCACAGTACTGTTTCACTTGTGAAATCCCGTTCTCTTTGTATTAAAAAAAATGGCTCTAACGATTTTGATGAAAAATATCGTATGTTTAATATAATGTCGTGAGAAATGAAATGTATATCTCGAATTTATCTGGGAATGTCTCCAAAAGTATTCTTCATTGTGAACGTCTTTTTCATAACTGAAAAACCGTAAGAGATAGACAAAATTTTACTACACAAAAAATGTAGATCGCGTTAAAATACACATCTTATGTAATATACATTTTTGTTGTTGAGTGAACCGTTTTCGAGATATTGTTTGTTAATTTTCCAATATTTATTTTCTCAAATGGGACTTCGTTATTCATTTTTTTTTTGTCTTTGATATGCAAACAGTATTAATCTGTGGCAAAAAGAATGGTGTTGCACATAGCAACCAGCTATTAAGAGATATGTATGTGCTTAAAGGCTACTGTTTTTCTATATTCCCCTTGTAAATATATTTTCCCTACATCTACAACAAAATTAGCAATAAAACAGAGTTTGCAAATGTTTATCTCGATTAACATGAACTAGATGGGGAATAAGCGTTTGTAAAAATACTTTGTACAAGAGATGAGAAAAGTCATGTGAGTGTTACACATCAGATTTTTTTTATGTGTTTCAGTGGGTGAATAATAATTAGTTTTGTTGGTATCGTTATCACAGTACTGTTTCACTTGTGAAATCCCGTTCTCTTTGTATTAAAAAAAAATGGCTCTAACGATTTTGATGAAAAATATCGTATGTTTAATATAATGTCGTGAGAAATGAAATGTATATCTCGAATTTTCTGGGAATGTCTCCAAAAGTATTCTTCATTGTGAACGTCTTTTTCATAACTGAAAAACCGTAAGAGATAGACAAAATTTTACTACACAAAAAATGTAGATCGCGTTAAAATACACATCTTATGTAATATACATTTTTGTTGTTGAGTGAACCGTTTTCGAGATATTGTTTGTTAATTTTCCAATATTTATTTTCTCAAATGGGACTTCGTTATTCATTTTTTTTTGTCTTTGATATGCAAACAGTATTAATCTGTGGCAAAAAGAATGGTGTTGCACATAGCAACCAGCTATTAAGAGATATGTATGTGCTTAAAGGCTACTGTTTTTCTATATTCCCCTTGTAAATATATTTTCCCCTACATCTACAAGAAAATTAGCAATAAAATAGAGTTTGCAAATGTTTATCTCGATTAACATGAACTAGATGGAGCATAAGCGTTTGTAAAAATACTTTGTACAAGAGTAGAGAACGTCATGTGAGTGTTACACATCAGATTTTTTTTTTATACAAGAAAATTAGCAATAAAATAGATTTTGCAAATGTTTATCTCGATTAACATGAACTAGATGGGGAATAAGCGTTTGTAAAAATACTTTGTACAAGAGTTGAGAAAGTCATGTGAGTGTTACACATCAGATTTTTTTTTTTGTTTCAGTGGTATCGTTATCACAGTACTGTTTCACTTGTGAAATCCCGTTCTCTTTGTATTAAAAAATGGCTCTAACGATTTTGATGAAAATATCATATATTTAAGATAATGTCGAGAGAAATGAAATGTATATCTCGAATTTTCTGGGAATGTCTCCAAAAGAATTCTTCATTGTGAACGACTTTTTCATAACTGATAAACCGTAAGAGATAGACAAAAGTTTGCTACACAAAAAATGTAGATCGCGTTAAAATACACAACTTATGCCATATACATTTATTTTGTTGAGTGAACCGTTTTTCGAGATATTGCTTGTTATTTCCTTTAAATTTTCCAATACTTATACTTTTTCTCAAATGCGTTATTCATTTTTACTTTCTCTACTACGTATAGTAAGTAGGGGAAGTATTGCATTCCACCCAAAAATTCGATACCGAGATTTCACTCGAAATACATGTTTTGAGAATCACTGAATCCAGAAAAAAAAAAAAAAAAAAAGCATTTTTGGAAACATGTCCGTGTGTGTGTCTGTCTGTGTGTCTGTGTGTCTGTGAACAGCATAACTCAAAAACGAACAGTCGGATAAACACCAAACTTGGTATTTAGGTTCAGTATCTTCCAGAGATACGACATGAAGGTTTTCAAGAAAATCCCCCCACCCCAGACTACCCTTTACATGGAACATTTTTCGAAAATTTTAATTTTCTCAAAAACGGCTCTAACGATTTTGATTAAAACATCATATGTTTAAGATATTGTCATGTCAAATAAAATGTATATCTCGAATTTTCTGGGAATGTCTCCAAAAATATTCTTCATTGTGAACGACTTTTGCATAACTGGTAAACCATAAGAGATAGACAAAATTTTACTACACAAAAAATGTAGATCGCGTTAAAATACACAACTTATGTCATATACGTTTCTTTTGTTGAGGGAACCGTTTTCGAGATATTGCTTGTTATTTCCTTAAATTTTCCAATACTTATACTTTTTCTCAAATTCGTTTATTCATTTTTTTTATGTCCTGAACATGCAAACAGAATGGAATTCGCCACATAGCAACCAGCGTTAAAATATTTGACTATCGCTTAAAAGCTACCAATTAGATTGTACAAGAGTAGAGAAAGTCATGTGAGTGTAACACATCAGTTTTTTTTTATACGCTACTATTTTAGTGTGTGTGTGTGTGTGTGTGTGCGCGCGCGCGCGCGCGCGCGAGTACGTGCCTAGTATCCGTGCGCCACAAGCCAAAACGACGACGTTATAGAAAAACTTTATCATTTGCCTACCGGCCAGGGACAACCGCTAAAAAACCTGAAAAAAGCTCTAAGAGTATTCTAACGCTTACCGATCACGCCTACCAACCAGGGAAAACCTATGAAAAAGCAGAAAGAGCTTGCATTTGTTTACCATCCGCAGAAAACTCCCAAAAAAAAAAAAAAAAAAAAAAAAAAAAACTAGTCATTTTAAAAAAAAAAAGGAAAAAGACGAATAATATAAGTATGGTAGAAACAGCTTGCATTCGTCTACCAACCAGAGAAAACCCCCGAAACACTAGTTATTTAAAATTGCTGATGAGTTCTGCATAGGCTTTTGCAAATGTTGTTGGTAGCAAAACTCACCTTTTCCATCACCTCCAACATACCCCACTCCCACACCTTTTTTCTTTCCACCAATCATAATCTCTCTTATTCTCGCCAATCAGCAACTTTCATTTGTTCCTTTCCACCAATAACGTCACTTCTTATTCCCACCAATCACAACTTCACACGTCACTTTCTGTTATACTTTTTATCCCTCGTTCGCCATCTTTCCCCCTCTTTCAGACCCCAACCGCCGCACAGTCAACGCCTCGCCGCTCCTTAACCTCAACTTCGTGCCTCCGCCATCTTATTTAGTTCACATTTTTACCACCGCGCCTCTCATCTCTCAACCAGATTGCCTGCAAGAACAGATCTCGTTCATTCGCACCTCGACGGTTGCCTCGGCAGCAGCTACTGCCAACACCTACGTCGTACACGTTTTTGACCGCTTTCGACCGGCTTGAGAACCCTGCTCCTACGTACGCTAGCGACCATCACGATGGTCCAGTACCAGGTTTTGGTATAGTTAAATTACGCCTCTGCAAAGGGTGTCTGTACCGCTTTAAAAACCTAGGTATATCAGTGCGTAGTGATGTTGGTTGATCTTAAAGCTGGTTAAGCATTTTCAAAAACAGTTTGCTTTTATTTTTCCGCCTCGCGTGCCGCGCTTTTGGTGACGCATCCACACCGGTAACAGGTAAGTAACACACGCATAATTATTTTTCGGACCTGCTTGGCGTAGGAATATATCCTTTCGTGTTTTGGTACTGTAACCTCAAACCTCCTTACCCTCCTCTTGCGTCCGCCATCTTGTTTAGTTCTCACCGCATCTCCTTGTCGCAAACCCTCCGCCATTTTTAGTTCCCGCTATTTTAACCTCAAAATCTACTCTTCTAACCTCTTGCTACCGCCATCTTCTTTTAGTTCCCATTCTCACCACCGCATCTCCTTACCCCCACCTCTTGCGACCGCCATGTTCACCACTAACCTCCAACTTTCCTCGTCCTTAAACCTCTTGTCTCAACCACCTTGTTTAGTTCCCATTTTCGCCACCGCATCTCATATCGCCCCATCTCTCTATCCACTCAAGAAAACTACCATCCAACGTTCAAAAATTGCTGATCAGTTCACGACAGGCTTTTGCAAATCTTGTTGCTAGCAAAACTTACCTTTCCCATCACCTCCAACATACCCCACTCCTTTTTCTTTCCACCAATCATAACCTCTCTTATTCTTACCAATCAGCAACTTTCATTTGCTCCTTTCCACCAATAAAATCACTTCTTATTCCCACCAATCACAACTTCACACGTCACTTTCTGTTACACTTTTTATCCCTCGCTCCCCATCTTTTCCCTCTTTCAGTCCCGACCTCCGCACAGACAACACCTCGCCGCTGCTCACATCTCCGAACCAAATTGCCGGCGAGAACAGATCTCGTTTATTCACACCTCGACGGTTGACTCGACAGCAGCTACTGCGAACACCTACGTCGTACACGTTTTTGACCGCTTTCGACCGGCTTGAGAACCCTGCTCCTACGTACGCTAGCGACCATCACGATGGTCCAGTACCAGGTTTTTGGTATAGTTAAATTACGCCTCTGCAAAGGGTGTCTGTACCGCTTTAAAAACCTAGGTATATCAGTGCGTAGTGATGTTGGTTGATCTTAAAGCTGGTTAAGCATTTTCAAAAACAGTTTGCTTTTATTTTTTCGCGTCGCGTGCCGCGCTTTTGGTGACGCATCCACACCGGTAACAGGTAAGTAACACACGCATAATTATTTTTCGGACCTGCTTGGCGTAGGAATATATCCTTTCATGTTTTGGTACTGTAACCTCAAACCTCCTTTCCCACCTCTTGCGTCCGCCATCTTGTTTAGTTCTCACCGCATCTCCTTGTCGCAGACCCTCCGCCATTTTTAGTTCCCGCTATTTTAACCTCAAAATCTACTCTTCTAACCTCTTGCTACCGCCATCTTCTTTTAGTTCCCATTCTCACCACCGCGTCTCCTTACCCCCACCTCTTGCGACCGCCGTGTTCACCACTAACCTCCAAATTTCCTCGTCCTTAAACCTCTTGTCTCAACAACCTTGTCTAGTTCCCATTTTCGCCACCGCATCTCATATCGCCCCCATCTCTCTATCCACTCAAGAAAACTACCATCCGACGTTCAAAAATTGCTGATCAGTTCAAGACAGGCTTTTGCAAATCTTGCTGCTAGCAAAACTCACCTTTCCCATCACCTCCAACATACCCCACTCCCACAACTTTTTCTTTTCCACCAATCATAATCCCTCTTATTCCTACCAATCAACAACTCTCATTTGTTCCTTTCCACCAATAAAATCACTTCTTACTCCCACCAATCACAACTTCACACGTCACTTTCTGTTACACTTTTTATCCCTCGCTCCCATCTTTACCCCTCTTTCAGTACCGACCTCCGCACAGACAACACCTCGCCACCCAGCTCCTCTCCATCACGCGACCTCCATACTCCTCCATCTCCCTTCCTCCATCTCCCACCCCAAATTAACGAACCAATCAAAACACTCCACGTCACTTCCTCAATTCTTTCAACTCGTCCCGGATGAGCCAACCGATTTAACGATAATCCTAACGCTCAGGGCGCTTTTCAAACTTACCGCCGCCGCCGTCGCACGCAGCGACACTAGCGACACTAGCGCCCCTAGCGGCAGGATTATCGTTAAAAACAATTGGCTCATCCGGGACTATTACTACTCATATAATAGAACTAGGCAGAGCCTTGTGTTAACATAGAAACCAACATGTGTTGGACTGATCCTTCTAGAAACTTAAGGATGAGAGAGAAGAAAGGGAAGGCAATATCTGCTCTGAACAATAACTTGAAGATCCCCTGTAGAGACATATAAAAGAACATGGCAGAGCCTTGTGTTAACATAGTATCCAACATGTGTTGGACTGATCCTTCTAGAAACTTAAGGATGAGACAGAAGAAAAGGGAATCTCTACTCGTGTAGAAAAACTTGAAGATCCCCTGTGGAGACATATAATAGAACATGGCAAGAGTCTTGTGTTAACATAGAATCCAACATGTGTTGCACTGATCCTTCTAGAAACTTAAGGATGAGATAGAAGAGAAGCGAACGCAATCTCTGATCCTGTACAACAACTTGAATATCCTTTGTGGAGACATATAATGGAACTAGGCAGAGCCTTGTGTTAACATAGAAACCAACATGTGTTGGGCTGATCCTTCTAGAAACTTAAGGATGAGAGAGAAGACAGAGAAGGCAATCTCTGCTCCTGAACAATAACTTGAAGATCCCCTGTGGAGACATATAATAGAACATGGCAGAGCCTTGTGTTAACATAGTATCCAACATGTGTTGGACTGATCCTTCTAGAAACTTAGGGATGAGGGAGAAGAGAAGGGAAACCAATCTCTGCCCCTGTAAATTAACTTGAAGATCCCCTGTGGAGATATATAATAGAACATGGCAGAGCCCTGTGTTAACATAGTGTCCTACATGTGTTGGACTGATCCTTCTAGAAACTTAAGGATGAGATACAAGAGAAGCGAAGGCAATCTCTGATCCTGTACAATAACGTGAAAATCCCCTGTGGAGACATATAATGGAACAAGGCAGAGCCTTGTGTTAACATAGAATCCAACATGTGTTGCACTGATCCTTCTAGAAACTTAAGGATGAGAGAGAAGAAAAAGGAATCTCTACTCCTGTACAATAACTTGAAGATCCCCCGTGGAGACATATAATAGAACATGGCAGAGCCCTGTGTTAACATAGTATCCAACATGTGTTGGGCTGATCTTTCTAGAAACTTGGGGATGAGGGAAAAGAGAAGGCAATCTCTGATCCTGTACAATAACTTGAAGATCCCCTGTGGAGACATATAATAAAACATGGCAGAGCCTTGTGTTATCATAGTATCCAACATGTTTTGGACTGATCCTTCTAGAAACTTGAGGATGAGAGAGAAGGGAAGGCAGTCTCTGCTCCTGTACAATAGCTTGAAGATCCCCTGTGGAGACATATAATAGAACATGGCAGAGCTCTGTGTTAAAATAGTATACTACATGTGATGGACTGATCCTTCTAGAAACTTAACGATGAGATAGAAGAGAAGCGAAGGCAATCTCTGATCCTGTACAATAACTTGAAAATCCCCTGTGGAGACATATAGTAGTACATGGCAGAGCCTTGTGTTAAAATAGAAACCAACATGTGTTTGACTGATCCTTCTAGAAACTTAAGGATGAGAGAGAAGGCAGAGAAGGCAATCTCTGCTCCTGAACAATTACTTGAAGATACCCTGTGGAGACATATAATAGAACATGGCAGAGCCTTGTGTTAACATAGTATCCAACATGTGTTGGACTGATCCTTCTAGAAACTTAAGGATGAGGCAGAAGAAAAGGGAATCGCTACTCCTGTACAACAACTTGAAGATCCCCTGTGGAGACATATAATAGAACATGGCACAGTCTAGTGTTAATATAGTGTCCAAGATGTGTTGGACTGAACCTTTTAGAAACTTGGGGTTGAGGGAGAAGAGAAGGGAAAGCAATCTCTGCACCTGTAAAATAATTTGAAGATCCCCTGTGGAGACATTTAATAGAACATGGCAGAGCCTTGTGTTAACATAGTATCCAACATGTTTTAGACTGATCCTTCTAGAATCTTGAGGATGAGAGAGAAGGGAAGGCAATTTCTGCTCCTGTACAATAACTTGAAGATACCCTGTGGAGTCATATAATAGAACATGGCAGAGCCCTGTGTTAACATAGTAACCAACATGTGTTGGGCTGATCCTTCTAGAAACTTGGGGATGAGGGAAAAGAGAAGGCAATCTCTGATCCTGTACAATAACTTGAAGATCCCCTGTGGAGACATATAATAAAACATGGCAGGGCCTTGTGTTAACATAGTATCCAACATGTTTTGGACTGATCCTTCTAGAAACTTCAGGATGAGAGAGAAGCGAAGGCAGTCTCTGCTCCTGTACAATAGCTTGAAGATCCTCTGTGGAGACATATAATAGAACATGGCAGAGCCATGTGTTAGCATAGTATCCAACATGTGTTGGACTGATCCTTCTAGAAACTTGAGGATGAGGGAGAAGAGAAGGGAGGGCAATCTCTGCTCCTGTACAATATCTTGACGATCCCTGTGGAGACATATAATAGAACATGGCAGAGTCTTGTGTTAACGTAGTATCCAACATGTGTTGGATTGATCCTTCTAGAAACTTGGAGATGACGGAGAAGAGAAGGCAATCTCTGCTCCTGAACAATAACATGAAGATCCCCTGTGGAGACATAATAGAACATGGCAGAGACTTGTGTTAACATAGTATCCAACATGTGTTGGACTGATCCTTCTAGATACTTGGGGATGAGGGACAAGAGAAGGGAAGGCAATCTCTGCTCCTGTACAAAAACTTGAAGATCCCCTGTGGAGACATATAATAGAACATGGCAGAGCCCTGTGTTAACATAGTATACTACATGTGTTGGACTGATCCTTCTAGAAACTTAAGGATGAGATAGAAGAGAAGCGAAGGCAATCTCTGATCCTGTACAATAACTTGAAGATCCCTGTGGAGACATATAATAGAACTAGGCAGAGCCTTGTGTTAACATAGAAACCAACATGTGTTGGACTGATCCTTCTAGAAACTTAAGGATGAGAGAGAAGAAAGGGAAGGCAGTATCTGCTCTGAACAATAACTTGAAGATCCCCTGTAGAGACATATAAAAGAACATGGCAGAGCCTTGTGTTAACATAGTATCCAACATGTGTTGGACTGATCCTTCTAGAAACTTAAGGATCAGACAGAAGAAAAGGGAATCTCTACTCCTGTAGAAAAACTTGAAGATCCCCTGTGGAGACATATAGTAGTACATGGCAGAGCCTTGTGTTAACATAGTATCCTACATGTGTTGGAATGATCCTTCTAGAAACTTGGGGATGAGGGAGAAGAGAAGGGAAGCCAATCTCTGCCCCTGTAAATTAACTTGGAGATCCCCTGTGGAGACATATAATAGAACATGGCAGAGCCCTGTGTTAACATAGTGTCCTACATGTGTTGGACTGATCCTTCTAGAAACTTAAGGATGAGATAGAAGAGAAGCGAACGCAATCTCTGATCCTGTACAATAACTTGAATATCCTTTGTGGAGACATATAATAGAACTAGGCAGATCCTTGTGTTAACATAGAAACCAACATGTGTTGGACTTATCCTTCTAGAAACTTAAGGATGAGAGAGAAGACAGAGAAGGCAATCTCTTCTCCTGAACAATAACTTGAAGATCCCCTGTGGAGACATATAATAGAACATGGCAGAGCCTTGTGTTAACATAGTATCCAACATGTGTTGGACTGATCCTTCTAGAAACTTAAGGATGAGGCAGAAGAAAAGGGAATCGCTACTCCTGTACAATAACTTGAAGATCCCCTGTGGAGACATATACTAGAACATGGCTGAGTCTAGTGTTAACATAGTATCAAACATGTGTTGGACTGAACCTTTTAGAAACTAGGGGTTGAGGGAGAAGAGACGGGAAGGCAATCTCTGCACCTGTAAAATAACTTGAAGATCCCATGTGGAGACACATAATAGAACATGGCAGCGCCTTGTGTTAACATAGTATCCAACATGTTTTGGACTGATCCTTCTAGAAACTTGAGGATGAGAGAAGGGAAGGCAATCTCTGCTCCTGAACAATAACTTGAAGATCCCCTGTGGAGACATAATAGAACATAGCAGAGCCTTGTGTTAACATAGTATCCAACATATGTTGGTCTGATCCTTCTAGAAACTTGGGGACGAGGGAGAAGAGAAGGGAAGCCAATCTCTGCCCCTGTAAATTAACTTGAAGATTCCCTGTGGAGACATATAATAGAACATGGCAGAGCCCTGTGGTAACATAGTGTCCTACATGTGTTGAACTGATCCTTCTAGAAACTTAAGGATGAGATGGAAGAGAAGCGAAGGCAATCTCTGATCCTGTACAATAACTTGAATATCCCCTGTGGAGACATATAATAGAACTAGGCAGAGCCTTGTGTTAACATAGAAACCAACATGTGTTGGACTGATCCTTCTAGAAACTTAGGGATGAGAGAGAAGACAGAGAAGGTAATATCTGCTCATGAACAATAACTTGGAGATCCCCTGTGGAGACATATAATAGAACATGGCAGAGCCTTGTGTTAACATAGTAACCAACATGTGTTGGACTGATCCTTCTAGAAACTTAAGGATGAGGCAGAAGAAAAGGGAATCGCTACTCCTGTGCAATAACTTGAAGATCCCCTGTGGAGACATATAATAGAACATGGCAGAGTCTAGTGTTAACATACTATCCAACATGTGTGGACTGAACCTTTTAGAAACTTGGGGTTGAGGGAGAAGAGAAGGGAAGGCAATCTCTGCACCTGTACAATAACTTGAAGATCCCCTGTGGAGACATATAATAGAACATGGCAGAGTCTTGTGTTAACATAGTATCCAACATGTCTTGGACTAATGCATCTAGAAACTTGGGGATGAGGGAGAAGAGAAGGGAATCTCTACTCCTGTACAATAACTTGAAGATCCCCTGTGGAGACATATAATAGAACATGGCAGAGTCTTGTGTTAACATAGTATCCAACATGTGTTGGACTGATCCTTCTAGAAGCTTAAGGATGAGGGAGAAGAGAAGGGAAGGCAATCTCTGCTCCTGTACAATAACTTGAAGATCTCCTGTGGAGACATATAATAGAACATGGCAGAGCCCTGTGTTAACATAGTATCCAACATGTGTTGGAATGAACCTTTTAGAAACTTGGGGTTGAGGGAGAAGAGAAGGGAAGGCAATCTCTGCACCTGTAAGATAACTTGAAGATCCCCTGTGGAGACATATAATAGAACATGGCAGCGCCCGTTGTTAACATAGTATCCAACATGTTTTGGACTGATCCTTCTAGAAACTTGAGGATGAGACAGAAGGGAAGGCAATCTCTGCTCCTGTACAATAACTTGAAGATACCCTGTGGAGACATATAATAGAACATGGCAGAGCCTTGTGTTAACATAGTATCCAACATGTGTTGAACTGATCCTTCTAGAAACTTGAGGATGAGGGAGAAGAGAAGGGAAGGCAATCTCTGGCCCTGTACAATAACATGAAGATCCCCTGTGGAGACATATAATAGAACATGGCAAGAGCCTTGTGTTAACATACAATCCAACATGTGTTGGACTGATCCTTCTAGAAAGTTAAGGATGAGGCAGAAGAGAAGGCAATCTCTGCCCCTGAACAATAACTTGAAAATCCCCTGTGGAGACATAATAGAACATGGCAGAGCCTTGTGTTAAAATAGCAACCCACATGTGTTGGACTGATCCTTCTAGAAACTTAAGGATGAGGGAGAAGGGAAGGCAATCCCTGCTCCTGAACAATAACTTGAAGATCCCCTGCGGAGACATAATAGAACATGGCAGAGCCTTGTGTTAACATAGTATCCAACATGTGTTGGACTGATCCTTCTAGAAACTTAAGGATGAGGGAGAATCGAAGTGTAGGCAATCTCTGATCCTGTACAATAACTTGAATATCCCCTGTGGAGACATATAATAGAACATGGAAAGAGTCTTGTGTTAACATAGAATCCAACATGTGTTGCACTGATCCTTCTAGAAACTTGGGGATGAGTTAAAAGAGAAGGCAATCTCTGATCCTGTACAATAACTTGAAGATCCCCTGTGGAGACATATAGTAAAACATGGCAGAGCCTTGTCTTAACATAGTATCCAACATGTTTTTGACTGATCCTTCTAGAAACTTGAGGATGAGAGAGAAGCGAAGGCAGTCTCTGCTCCTGTACAATAGCTTGAAGATCCCCTGTGGAGACATATAATAGAACATGGCAGAGCCATGTGTTAACATAGTATCCAACATGTGTTGGACTGATCCTTCTAGAAACTTGAAGATGAGGGAGGAGACAAGGGAGGGCAATCTCTGCTCCTGTACAATAACTTGAAGATCCCTGTGGAGACATATAATAGAACATGGCAGATCCTTGTGTTAACATAATATCCAACATGTGTTGAACTGATGCTTCTAGAAACTTAAGGATGAGGGAGAACAGAAGGGAGGGTGATCTCTGCTCCTGTACAATAGCTTCAAGATCCCCTGTGGAGACATATAGAAGAACATGGCACAGTCCTGTGTTAACATAGTATCCAACATGTGTTGGACTGAACCTTCTAAAAATATAAGGATGAGGGAGAAGAGAAGGGAAGGCAATCTCTGCTCCTGTACAATAACTTGAAGATCCCCTGTGGAGACATATAATAGAACATGGCAGAGTCTAGTGTTAACATAGTATCCAACATGTGTTGGACTGAACCTTTTAGAAACTTGGGGTTGAGGGAGAAGAGAAGGGAAGGCAATCTCTGCACCTGTAAAATAACTTGAAGATCCCTGTGGAGACATATAATAGAACATGGCAGCGCCTTGTGTTAACATAGTATCCAACATGTGTTGGACTGAACCTTTTAGAAACTTGGGGTTGAGGGAGAAGGGAAGGGAAGGCAATCTCTGCACCTGTAAAACAATTTGAAGATCCCCTGTGGAGACATTTAATAGAACATGGCAGAGCCTTGTGTTAACATAGTATCCAACATGTTTTTGACTGATCCTTCTAGAAACTTGAGGATGAGAGAGAAGGGAAGGCAATCTCAGCTCCTGTACAATAACTTGAAGATACCCTGTGGAGTCATATAATAGAACATGGCAGAGCCCTGTGTTAACATAGTATCCAACTTGTGTTGGACTGATCCATCTAGAAACTTGGGGATGAGGGAAAAGAGAAGGCAATCTCTGATCCTGTACAATAACTTGAAGATCCCTTGTGGAGACATATAATAAAACATGGCAGGGCCTTGTGTTAACATAGTATCCAACATGTTTTGGACTGATCCTTCTAGAACCTTGAGGATGAGAGAGAAGCGAAGGCAGCCTCTGCTCCTGTACAATAGCTTGAAGATCCCCTGTGGAGACATATAATAGAACATGGCAGAGCCATGTGTTAACATAGTATCCAACATGTGTTGGACTGATCCTTCTAGAAACTTGAGGATGAGGGAGAAGAGAAGGGAGGGCAATCTCTGCTCCTGTACAATAACTTGACGATCCCTGTGGAGACATATAATAGAACATGGCAGAGTCTTGTGTTAACGTAGTATCCAACATGTGTTGGATTGATCCTTCTAGAAACTTGGAGATGACGGAGAAGAGAAGGCAATCTCTGCTCCTGAACAATAACATGAAGATCCCCTGTGGAGACATAATAGAACATGGCAGAGCCTTGTGTTAACATAGTATCCAACATGTGTTGGACTGATCCTTCTAGATACTTGGGGATGAGGGACAAGAGAAGGGAAGGCAATCTCTGCTCCTGTACAATAACTTGAAGATCCCCTGTGGAGACATATAATAGAACATGGCAGAGCCCTGTGTTAACATAGTATACTACATGTGTTGGAGTGATCCTTCTAGAAACTTAAGGATGAGATAGAAGAGAAGCGAAGGCAATCTCTGATCCTGTACAATAACTTGAAGATCCCCTGTGGAGACATATAATAGAACTAGGCAGAGCCTTGTGTTAACACAGAAACCAACATGTGTTGGACTGATCCTTCTAGAAACTTAAGGATGAGAGAGAAGACAGAGAAGGCAATCTCTGCTCCTGAACAATAACTTGAAGATCCCCTGTGGAGACATATAAAAGAACATGGCAGAGCCTTGTGTTAACATAGTATCCAACATGTGTTGGACTGATCCTTCTAGAAACTTAAGGATGAGACAGAAGAAAAGGGAATCTCTACTCCTGTAGAAAAACTTGAAGATCCCCTGTGGAGACATATAGTAGTACATGGCAGAGCCTTGTGTTAACATAGTATCCAACATGTGTTGGACTGATCCTTCTAGAAAATTGGGGATGAGGGAGAAGAGAAGGGAAGCCAATCTCTGCCCCTGTAAATTAACTTGAAGATCCCCTGTGGAGACATATAATAGAACATGGCAGAGCCCTGTGTTAACATAGTGTCCTACATGTGTTGGAGTGATCCTTCTAGAAACTTAAGGATGAGATAGAAGAGAAGCGAAGGCAATCTCTGATCCTGTACAATAACTTGAATATCCTTTGTGGAGACATATAATAGAACTAGGCAGAGCCTTGTGTTAACATAGAAACCCATGTGTGGGACTGATCCTTCTAGAAACTTAAGGATGAGAGAGAAGACAGAGAAGGCAATCTCTGCTCCTGAACAATTACTTGAAGATCCCCTGTGGAGACATATAATAGAACATGGCAGAGCCTTGTGTTAACATAGTATCCAACATGTGTTGGACTGATCCATCTAGAAACTTAAGGATGA
Organism: Deroplatys truncata; assembly: GCA_030765065.1. Lineage (NCBI taxonomy): Eukaryota > Metazoa > Arthropoda > Insecta > Mantodea > Mantidae > Deroplatys > Deroplatys truncata. The sequence goes on along the minus strand of CM060988.1, from coordinate 213,380,615 downwards.
GGCACAAGAAAAGGGAATCGCTACTCCTGTACAATAACTTGAAGATCCCCTGTGGAGACATATAATAGAACATGGCAGAGTCTATTGTTAACATAGTATCCAACATGTGTGGACTGAACCCTTTAGAAACTTAAGGTTTAGATCGAAGAGAAAGGAAGGCAATCTCTGCACCTGTAAAATAACTTGAAGATCACCTGTGGAGACATATAATAGAACATGGCAGAGCCCTTTCTTAACATAGTGTCCAACATGTGTTGGACTGATCCTTCTAGAAACTTAAGGATGAGGGAGAAGAGAAGGGAAGGCAATCTCTGCTCCTGTACTATAACTTGAAGATCTCCTGTGGAGACATATAATAGAACATGGCAGAATCTTGTGTTAACATAGTATCCAACATGTCTTGGACTGATCCATCCAGAAACTTGGGCATGAGGGAGAAGAGAAGGGAATCTCTACTCCTGTACAATAACTTGAAGATCTCCTGTGGAGACATAGAATAGAAGATGGCAGAGCCCTGTGTTAACATAGTATCCAACATGTGTTGGGCTGATCCTTCTAGAAACTTTGGGATGAGGGAGAAGAGCAGGCAATCTCTGATCCCGTACAATAACTTGAAGATCCCGTGTGGAGACATATAATAGAACATGGCAGAGCCTTGTGTTAACATAGTATCCAACATGTGTTGGACTGATCCTTCTGGAAACTTAAAGATGAGACAGAAGAAAAGGGAATCTCTACTCCTGTAGAATAACTTGAAGATCCCCTGTGGAGACATATAGTAGTACATGGCAGAGCCTTTTGTTAACATAGTATCCAACATGTTTTGGACTGATCCTTCTAGAAACTTGGGGATGAGGGAGAAGAGAAGAGAAGCCAAGCTCTGCCCCTGTACAATAACTTGAAGATCCCCTGTGGAGACATATAATAGAACATGGCAGAGCCCTGTGTTAACATAGTGTCCTACATGCGTTGGACTGATCCTTCTAGAAACTTAAGGATGAGATAGAAGAGAAGCGAAGGCAATCTCTGATCCTTTACAATAACTTAAAAATCCCCTGTGAAGACATATAATAGAACTAGGCAGAGCCTTGTGTTAACATAGAAACCAACATGTGTTGGACTGATCCTTCTAGAAACTTAAGGTTGAGAGAGAAGACAGAGAAGGCAATCTCTGCTCCTGAACAATAACTTGAAGATCCCCTGTGGAGACATAATAGAACATGGCAGAGCCTTGTGTTAACATAGTATCCAACATGTGTTGGACTGATCTTTCTAGAAACTTAAGGATGAGGCAGAAGAGAACAGAATCTCTGCTCCTGTACAATAACTTAAAGATCCCCTGTGGAGACATATAGAAGTACATGGCAGAGCCTTGTGTTAACATAGTATCCAACATGTGTTGGACTGATCCTTTAGAAACTTGGGGATGAGGGAGAAGAAAAGAGAAGGCAATCTCTGCCCCTGTACAATAACTTAAAGATCCCCTGTGGAGACATATAATAGACATGGCAGAGCCCTGTGTTAACATAGTATCCTACATGTGTTGGACTGATCCTTCTAGAAACTTAAGGATGAGATAGAAGAGAAGCGAAGGCAATCTCTGATCCTGTGCAATAACTTGAAGATCCCCTGAGGAGACATATAATAGAACATGGCAGAGCCTTGTGTTAACATAGAATCCAACATGTGTTGGACCGATCCTTCTAGTAACTTAAGGATGAGAGAGAAGAGAAGGGATGGCAATCTCTGCTCCTGAACAATAACTTGAAGATCCGCTGTGGAGACATATAATAGAACATGGCAGAGCGTTGTGTTAACATAGAATCCAACATGTGTTGGTCTGATCCTTCTAGAAACTAAAGAATGAGAGCGAAGAAAAGGGAATCTCTACTCCTGAACAATAACTTGAGGATCCCCTGTGGAGACATAATAGAACATGGCAGAGCCTTGTGTTAAAATAGAATCCCACATGTGTTGGACTGTTCCTTCTAGAAACTTAAGGATGAGGGAGAAGGGAAGGCAATCCCTGCTCCTGAACAATAACTTAAGGATCTCATGTGGAGACATATAATAGAAAATGGCAGAGCCTTGTGTTAACATAGTATCCAACATGTGTTGGACTGATCCTTCTAGAAACTTAAGAATGAGAGAGAAGAGAAGGGAAGGCAATCTCTGCTCCTGAATAACAACTTGAAGATCCCCTGTGGAGGCATATAATAGAACATGGCAGAGCCTTGTGTTAACATAGAAGCCAACATGTGTTGGACTGATCCTTTTAGAAACTTAAGGATGAGAGAGAAGAAAAGGGAATCTCTACTCCTGTACAATAACTTGAAGATCCCCTGTGGAGACATATAATAGAACATGGCAGAGTCTGGTGTTAACATAGTATCCAACATGTGTTGGACTGATCCTTCTAGAAACTTAAGGATGAGGAAGAAGAAAAGGGAAATTCTACTCCTGTACAATAACTTGAAGATCCCCTGTGGAGACATATAAAAGAACATGGCAGAGTCTAGTGTTAACATAGTGTCCAAGATGTGTTGGACTGAACCTTTTATAAACTTGGGGTTGACGGAGAAGAGAAGGGAAGGCAATCTCTGCACCTGTAAAATAATTTGAAGATCCCTTGTGGAGACATATAATAGAACATGGCAGAGCGTTGTGTTAACATAGTATCCAACATGTTTTGGACTGATCCTTCTAGAAACTTGAGGATGAGAGAGAAGAGAAGGCAATCTCTGCTCCTGTACAATAACTTGAAGATCCCCTGTGGAGACATATAATAGAACATGGCAGAGCCTTGTGTTAACATAGTATCCAACATGTGTCGGACTGATCCTTCTAGAAACTTGAGGATGAGAGAGAAGAAAAGGGAATCTCTACTCCTGTACAATAACTTGAAAATCTCCTGTGGAGACATATAATAGAACATGGCAGAGTCTAGTGTTAACATAGTATCCAACATGTGTTGGAGTGATCCTTCTAGAAACTTAAGGATGAGGCAGAAGAAAAGGAAACTCTACTCCTGTACAATAAGTTGAAGATCCCCTTTGGAGACATATAAAAGAACATGGCAGAGTCTAGTGTTAACATATTATCCAAGATTTGTTGGACTGAACCTTTTAGAAACTTGGGGTTCAGGGAGAAGAGAAGGGAAGGCGATCTCTGCACCTGTAAAATAACTTGAAGATACCCTGTGGAGAAATATAATAGAACATGGCAGAGCCTTGTTTTAACATAGTATCCAACATGTGTTGGACTGATCCTTCTAGAAACTTGGGGATGAGGGAGAAGAGAAGGGTAGGCAATCTCTGCCCCTGTACAATTACATGAAGATCCCCTGTGGAGACATATAATAGAACATGGCAAGAGCCTTGTGTTAACATAGAATCCAACATGTGTTGGACTGATCCTTCTAGAAACTTAAGGATGAGACAGAAGAGAAGGCAATCTCTGCCCCTGAACAATAACTTGAAGATCCCCTGTGGAGACATAATAGAACATGGCAGAGCCTTGTGTTGACATAGAATCCAACATGTGTTGGACTGAACCTTCTAGAAACTTAAGGATGAGGGAGAAGGGAAGGCAATCTCTGCTCCTGAACCATAACTTGAAGATCCCCTGTGGAGACATAATAGAACATGGCAGAGCCTTGTGTTAACATAGTATCCAACATGTGTTGGACTGATCTTTCTAGAAACTTAAGGATGAGGCAGAAGAGAAAAGAATCTCTACTCCTGTACAATAACTTGAAGATCCCCTGTGGAGACATATAGTAGTACATGGCAGAGCCTTGTGTTAACATAGTATCCAACATGTGTTGGACTGATCCTTTTAGAAACTTGGGGATGAGGGAGAAGAGAAGGGAAGGCAATCTCTGCCTCTGTACAATAACTTGAAGATCCCCTGTGGAGACATATAATAGACATGGCAGAGCCCTGTGTTAACATAGTATCCTACTTGTGTTGGACTGATCCTTCTAGAAACTTAAGGATGAGATAGAAGAGAAGGGAAGGCAATCTCTGATCCTGTACAATAACTTGAAGATACCCTGTGGAGACATAAATTAGAACATGGCGGGGTCTAGTGTTAACATAGTATCCAACATGTGTTGGACTGATCCTTCTAGAAACTTAAGGATGAGAGAGAAGGCAAGGGAAGGCAATCTCTGCTCCTGAACAATAACTTGAACATCCCCTGTGGAGACATATAATAGAACATGGCAGAGCCTTGTGTTAACATAGAATCCAACATGTGTTGGACTGATCCTTCTAGAAACTAAAAGATGAGAGAGAAGAAAAGGGAATCTCTACTCCTGTACAATAACTTGAAGATCCCCTGTGGAGACATATAATAGAACAAGGCAGAGTCTAGTGTTAACATAGTATCCAACATGTGTTGGACTGATCCTTCTAGAAACTTAAGGATGAGGCAGAAGAAAAGGGAATCTCTACTCCTGTACAATAACTTGAAGATACCCTGTGGAGACATATAATAGTACATGGCAGAGTCTAGTGTTAACATAGTATCCAACATGTGTTGGACTGAACCTTTTAGAAACTTGGGGTTGAGGGAGAAGAGAAGGGAAGGCAATCTCTGCACCTGTACAATAACATGAAGATCCCCTGTGGAGACATATAATAGAACATGGCAAAAGCCTTGTGTTAACATAGAATCCAACATGTGTTGGACTGATCCTTCTAGAAACTTAAGGATGAGGGAGAAGAGAAGGCAATCTCTGCCCCTGAACAATAACTTGAAGATCCCCTGTGGAGACATAATAGAACATGGCAGAGCCTTGTGTTAAAATTGAATCCCACATGTGTTGGACTGTTCCTTCTAGAAACTTAAGGATGAGAGAGAAGAGAAGGGAAGGCAATCTCTGCTCCTGAACAATAACTTGAAGATCCCCTGTGGAGACATAATAGAACATGGCAGAGCCTTGTGTTAAAATAGAATCCCACATGTGTTGGACTGTTCCTTCTAGAAACTTAAGGATGAGGGAGAAGGGAAGGGAAGGCAATCTCTGCTCCTGAACAATAACTTGAAGATCCCATGTGGAGACATATAATAGAACAAGGCAGAGCCTTGTGTTAACATAGTATCCAACATGTGTTGGACTGATCCTTCTATAAACTTAAGAATGAGAGAGTAGAGAAGGGAAGGCAATCTCTGCTCCTGAACAATAACTTGAAGATCCCTGTGGAGGCATATAATAGAACATGGCAGAGCCTTGTGTTAACATAGAATCCAACATGTGTTGGACTGATCCTTCTAGAAACTTAAGGATGAGAGAGAAGAAAAGGGAATCTCTACTCCTGTGCAATAACTTGAAGATCCCCTCTGGAGACATATAATAGAACATGGCAGAGTCTGGTGTTAACATAGTATCCAACATGTGTTGGACTGATCCTTCTAGAAACTTAAGGATGAGGCAGAAGAAAAGGGAATTTCTACTCCTGTACAATAACTTGAAGATCCCCTGTGGAGACATATAAAAGAACATGGCAGAGTCTAGTGTTAACATAGTGTCCAAGATGTGTTGGACTGAACCTTTTAGAAACTTGGGGTTGAGGGAGAAGAGAAGGGAAGGCAATCTCTGCACCTGTAAAATAATTTGAATATCCCTTGTGGAGACATATAATAGAAAATGGCAGAGCCTTGTGTTAACATAGTATCCAACATGTTTTGGACTGATCCTTCTAGAAACTTGAGGATGAGAGAGAAGGGAAGGCAATCTCTGCTCCTTTACTTTAACTTGAAGATACCCTGTGGAGACATATAATAGAACATGGCAGAGCCTTGTGTTAACATAGTATCCAACATATGTTGGACTGATCCTCCTAGAAACTTGGGGATGAGGGAGAAGAGAAGGGTAGGCAATCTCTGCCCCTTTACAATAACATGAAGATCCCCTGTGGAGTCATAATAGAACATGGCAGAGCCTTGTGTTAACATAGAATCCAACATGTGTTGGACTGATCCTTCTAGAAACTTAAGGATGAGGGAGAAGGGAAGGCAATCTCTGCTCCTGTACAATAACTAGAAAATCCCCTGTGGAGACATATAATAGAACATGGCAAGAGTCCTGTGTTAACATAGTATCCAACATGTGTTACACTGATCCTTCTAGAAACTTAAGGATGAGGGAGAAACGAAGCGTAGGCAATTTCTGATCCTGTGCAATAACATGAAGATCCCCTGTGGAGACATATAATAGAACATGGCAGAGCCCTGTGTTAACATAGTACACTACATGTGTTGGACTGATCCTTCTAGAAACTTAAGGATGAGAAGGAAGAGAAGGGAAGGCAATCTCTGCTCCTGAACAATAACTTGAAGATCCCCTGTGGAGACATATAATAGAACATGGCAGAGGCTTGTGTTAACATAGAATCCAACATGTGTTGGACTGATCCTTCTAGAAATTTAAGGATGAGGCAGTAGAAAATGGAATCTCTACTCCTGTAGAATAACTTGAAGATCCCCTGTGGAGACATATAGTAGTACATGGCAAGAGTCCTGTGTTAACATAGTATCCAACATGTGTTACACTGATCCTTCTAGAAACTTAAGGATGAGAAGGAAGAGAAGGGAAGGCAATCTCTGCTCCTGAACAATAACTTGAAGATCCCCTGTGGAGACATATAATAGAACATGGCAGAGGCTTGAGTTAACATAGAATCCAACATGTGTTGGACTGATCCTTCTAGAAATTTAAGGATGAGGCAGTAGAAAATGGAATCTCTACTCCTGTAGAATAACTTGAAGATCCCCTGTGGAGACATATAGTAGTAGATGGCAGAGCCTTGTGTTAACATAGTATCCAACATGTGTTGGACTGATCCTTCTAGAAACTTAGGGATGAGGGAGAAGAGAAGGGAAGCCAATCTCTGCCCCTGTACAATAACTTGAAGATCCCCTGTGGAGACATATAATAGAACATGGCAGAGCCCTGTGTTAACATAGTATCCTACATGTGTTGGACTGATCCTTCTAGAAACTTAAGGATGAGATAGAAGAGAAGCGAAGACAATCTCTGATCCTGTACAATAACTTGAAGATCCCCTGTGGAGACATATAATAGAACTACGCAGAGCCTTGTGTTAACATAGAAACCAACATGTGTTGGACTGATCCTTCTAGAAACTTAAGGATGAGAGAGAAGAAAGGGAAGGCACTCTCTGCTCTGAACAATAACTTGAAGTTCCCCTGTGAAGACGTATAATAGAACATGGCAGAGCCTTGTGTTAACATAGTATCCAGCATGGCTTGGACTAATCCATCTAGAAACTTGGGGATGAGGGAGAAGAGAAGGGAATCTCTACTCCTGTACAATAACTTGAAGATCCCATGTGCAGACATATAATAGAACTAGGCAGAGCCTTGTGTTAACATAGAAACCAACATGTGTTGGTCTGATCCTTCTAGAAACTTAAGGATGAGAGAGAAGACAGAGAAGGCAATCTCTGCTCCTGAACAATAACTTGAAGATCCCCTGTGGAGACATATAATAGAACATGGCAGAGCCTTGTGTTAACATAGTATCCAACATGTGTTGGACTGATCCGTCTAGAAACTTAAGGATGAGGCAGAAGTAAAGGGAATCTCTACTCCTGTAGAATAACTTGAAGATCCCCTGTGGAGACATATAGTAGTACATGGCAGAGCCTTGTGTTAACATAGTATCCAACATGTGTTGGACTGATCCTTCTAGAAACTTAAGGATGAGGCAGTAGAAAAGGGAATCTCTACTCCTGTAGAATAACTTGAAGATCCCCTGTGGAGACATATAGTAGTACATGGCAGAGCCTTGTGTTAACATAGTATCCAACATGTGTTGGACTGATCCTTCTAGAAACTTGGGGATGAGGTAGAAGAGAAGGGAAGCCAATCTCTGCCCCTGTACAATAACTTGAAGATCCCCTGTGGAAACATATAATAGAACATGGCAGAGCCCTGTGTTAACATAGTATCCTACATGTGTTGGACTGATCCTTCTAGAAACTTAAGGATGAGATAGAAGAGAAGCGAAGACAATCTCTGATCCTGTACAATAACTTGAAGATCCCCTGTGAAGACGTATAATAGAACATGGCAGAGCCTTGTGTTAACATACTATCCAACATGTCTTGGACTGATCCATCTAGAAACTTGGGGATGAGGGAGAAGAGAAGGGAATCTCTACTCCTGTACAATAACCTGAAGATCCCATGTGACGACGTATAATAGAACATGGCAGAGGCTTGTGTTAACATAGTATCCAACATGTCTTGGACTGATCCATCTAGAAACTTGGGGATGAGAGAGAAGAAAAGGGAATCTCTACTCCTGTACAATAACTTGAAGATCCCATGTGGAGACATATAATAGAACATGGCAGAGCCTTGTGTTAACATAGTATCCAACATGTGTTGGACTGATCCTTCTAGAAACCTGGGGATGAGAGAGAAGAAAAGGCAATCTCTGCTCCTGTACAATAACTTGAAGATCCCATGTGGAGACGTATAATAGAACATGGCAGAGCCTTGTGTTAACATAGTATCCAACATGTGTTGGACTGATCCATCTAGAAACCTGGGATTGAGAGAGAAGAAAAGGCAATCTCTGCTCCTGTACAATAACTTGAAGATCCCATGTGGAGACGTATAATAGAACATGGCAGAGCCTTGTGTTAACATAGTATCCAACATGTGTTGGACTGATCCTTCTAGAAACCTGGGGATGAGAGAGAAGAAAAGGGAATCTCTACTCCTGTACAATAACTTGAAGATCCCAGGTGGAGACGTATAATAGAACATGGCAGAGGCTTGTGTTAACATAGTATCCAACATGTGTTGGACTGATCCTTCTAGAAACTTGGGGATGAGGCAAAAGAGAACAGAATCTCTACTCCTGTACTATAACCTGATGATCCCCTGTGGAGACATATAATAGAACATGGCAGAGCCTTGTGTTAACATAGTATCCAACATGTGTTGGACTGATCCTTCTAGATACTTGGGGATGAGGGACAAGAGAAGGGAAGGCAATCTCTGCTCCTGTACAATAACTTGAAAATCGCCTGTGGAGACATATAATAGAACATGGCAGAGCCCTGTGTTAACATAGTACACTCCATGTGTTGGACTGATCCTTCTAGAAACTTAAGGATGAGGGAGAAACGAAGCATAGGCAATTCCTGATCCTGTGCAATAACATGAAGATCCCCTGTGGAGACATATAATAGAACATGGCAAGAGTCTTGTGTTAACATAGAATCCAACATGTGTTACACTGATCCTTCTAGAAACTTAAGGATGAGAAGGAAGAGAAGGGAAGGCAATCTCTGCCCCTGTACAATAACATGAAGGTCCCCTGTGGAGACATATAATAGAACATGGCAGAGGCTTGTGTTAACATAGTATCCAACATGTGTTGGACTGATCCTTCTAGATACTTGGGGATGAGGGACAAGAGAAGGGAAGGCAATCTCTGCTCCTGTACAATAACTTGAAAATCCCCTGTGGAGACATATAATAGAACATGGCAGAGGCTTGTGTTAACATAGTATCCAACATGTGTTGGACTGATCCTTCTAGATACTTGGGGATGAGGGACAAGAGAAGGGAAGGCAATCTCTGCTCCTGAACAATAACTTGAAAATCCCCTGTAGAGACATATAATAGAACATGCCAGAGGCTTGTGTTAACATAGTATCCAACATGTGTTGGATTGATCCTTCTAGAAACTTAAGGATGAGAAGGAAGAGAAGGGAAGGCAATCTCTGCTCCTGAACAATAACTTGAAGATCCCCTGTGGAAACATATAATAGAACATGGCAGAGGCTTGTGTTAACATAGTATCCAACATGTGTTGGACTGATCCTTCTAGAAATTTAAGGATGAGGCAGTAGAAAATGGAATCTCTACTCCTGTAGAATAACTTGAAGATCCCCTGTGGAGGCATATAGTAGTACATGGCAGAGCCTTGTGTTAACATTGTATCCAAAATGTGTTGGACTGATCCTTCTAGAAACTTAGGGATGAGGGAGAAGAGAAGGGAAGCCAATCTCTGCCCCTGTACAATAACTTGAGGATCCACTGTAGAGACATATAATAGAACATGGCAGAGCCCTGTGTTAACATAGTATCCTACATGTGTTGGACTGATCCTTCTAGAAACCTAAGGATGAGAAGGAAGAGAAGGGAAGGCAATCTCTGCTCCTGAACAATAACTTGAAGATCCCCTGTGGAGACATATAATAGAACATGGCAGAGGCTTGTGTTAACATAGTATCCAACATGTGTTGGACTGATCCTTCTAGAAACTTAAGGATGAGAGAGAAGAAAGGGAAGGCACTCTCTGCTCTGAACAATAACTTGAAGTTCTCCTGTGAAGACGTATAATAGAATATGGCAGAGCCTTGTGTTAACATAGTATCCAACATGGCTTGGACTGATCCATCTAGAAACTTGGGGATGAGGGAGAAGAGAAGGGAATCTCTACTCCTGTACAATAACTTGAAGATCCCATGTGCAGACATATAATAGAACTAGGCAGAGCCTTGTGTTAACATAGAAACCAACATGTGTTGGTCTGATCCTGCTAGAAACTTAAGGATGAGAGAGAAGACAGAGAAGGCAATCTCTGCTCCTGAACAATAACTTGAAGATCCCCTGTGGAGACATATAATAGAACATGGCAGAGCCTTGTGTTAACATAGTATCCAACATGTGTTGGACTGATCCGTCTAGAAACTTAAGGATGAGGCAGAAGTAAAGGGAATCTCTACTCCTGTAGAATAACTTGAAGATCCCCTGTGGAGACATATAGTAGTACATGGCAGAGCCTTGTGTTAACATAGTATCCAACATGTGTTGGACTGATCCTTCTAGAAACTTAAGGATGAGGCAGTAGAAAAGGGAATCTCTACTCCTGTAGAATTACTTGAAGATCCCCTGTGTAGACATATAGTAGTACATGGCAGAGCCTTGTGTTAACATAGTATCCAATATGTGTTGGACTGATCCTTCTAGAAACTTGGGGATGAGGTAGAAGAGAAGGGAAGCCAATCTCTGCCCCTGTACAATAACTTGAAGATCCCCTGTGGAGACATATAATAGAACATGGCAGAGCCCTGTGTTAACATAGTATCCTACATGTGTTGGACTGATCCTTCTAGAAACTTAAGGATGAGATAGAAGAGAAGCGAAGACAATCTCTGATCGAATACAATAACTTGAAGATCCCCTGTGAAGACGTATAATAGAACATGGCAGAGCATTGTGTTAACATAGTATCCAACATGTCTTGGACTGATCCATCTAGAAACTTGGGGATGAGAGAGAAGAAAAGGGAATCTCTACTCCTGTACAATAACTTGAAGATCCCATGTGGAGACATAAAATAGAACATGGCAGAGCCTTGTGTTAGCATAGTATCCAACATGTGTTGGAGTGATCCTTCTAGAAACTTAAGGATGAGGCAGAAGAAAAGGGAATCTCTACTCCTGTACAATAACTTGAAGATCCCCTGTGGAGACATATAAAAGAACATGGCAGAGTCTAGTGTTAACATAGTGTCCAAGATGTGTTGGACTGAACCTTTTAGAAACTTAAGGATGAGGCAGAAGAAAAGGGAATCTCTACTCCTGTACAATTACTTGAAGATCCCCTGTGGAGACATATAAAAGAACATGGCAGAGTCTAGTGTTAACATATTATCCAAGATTTGTTGGACTGCACCTTTTAGAAACTTGGGGTTGAGGGAGAAGAGAAGGGAAGGCGATCTCTGCACCTGTAAAAAACCTTGAAGATCCCCTGTGGAGACATACAATAGAACATGGCAGAGCCTTGTGTTAACATAGTATCCAACATGTTTTGGACTGATCCTTCTAGAAACTTGAGGATGAGAGAGAAGGGAAGGCAATCTTTGCTCCTGTACAATAACGTGAAGATACCCTGTGGAGAAATATAATGGAACATGGCAGAGCCTTGTGTTAACATAGTATCCAACATGTGTTGGAGTGATCCTTTTAGAAACTTGGGGATGAGGGAGAAGAAAAGGGAATCTCTACTTCTGTACAATAAGTTGAAGATCCCCTGTGGAGACATATAAAAGAACATGACAGAGTCTAGTGTTAACATATTATCCAAGATTTGTTGGACTGAACCTTTTAGAAACTTGGGGTTGAGGGAGAAGAGAAGGGAAGGCGATCTCTGCACCTGTAAAATAACTTGAAGATCCCCTGTGGAGACATACAATAGAACATGGCAGAGCCTTGTGTTAACATAGTATCCAACATGTGTTGGACTGATCCTTCTAGAAACCTAAGGATGAGAAGGAAGAGAAGGGAAGGCAATCTCTGCTCCTGAACAATAACTTGAAGATCCCTTGTGGATACATAAATTATAACATGGCGGAGTCTAGTGTTAACATAGTATCCAACATGTGTTGGACTGATCCTTCTAGAAACTTAAGGATAAGAGAGACGAGAAGGGAAGGCAATCTCTGCTCCTGAACAATAACTTGAACATCCCTTGTGGAGACATATAATAGAACATGGCAGAGCCTTGTGTTAACATAGAATCCAACATGTGTTGGACTGATCCTTCTAGAAACTAAAATATGAGAGAGAAGAAAAGGGAATCTCTACTCCTGTACAATAACTTGAAGATACCCTGTGGAGACATATAATAGAACATGGCAAGAGCTTTGTGTTAACATAGAATCCAACATGTGTTGGACTGATCCTACTAGAAACTTAAGGATGAGGCAGAAGAAAAGGGAATCTCTACTCCTGTACAATAACTTGAAGATCCCCTGTGGAGACATATAATAGAACATGGCAAGAGCTTTGTGTTAACATAGAATCCAACATGTGTTGGACTGATCCTTCTAGAAACTTAAGGATGAGAGAGAAGAGAAGGGAAGGCAATCTCTGCTCCTGAACAATAACTTGAAGATCCCCTGTGGAGACATATAATAGAGCATGGCAGAGCCCTGTATTAACATAGTATCCTACATGTGTTGGACTGATCCTTCTAGAACATTAAGGATGAGATAGAAGAGAAGCGAAGGCAATCTCTGATGCCGTACAATAACTTGAAGATCCCCTGTGGAGACATATAATAGAACATGGCAGAGTCTAGTGTTAACATAGTATCCAACATGTGTTGGACTGATCCTTCTAGAAACTTAAGGATGAGAGAGAAGAGAAGGGAAGGCAATCTCTGCTCCTGAACAATAACTTGAAGATCCCCTGTGGAGACATATAATAGAACATTGCAGAGCCTTGTGTTAACATAGAATCCAACATGTGTTGGACTGATCGATCTAGAAACTTAAGGTAGAGGCAGAAGAAAAGGGAATTTCTACTACTGTACAATAACTTGAAGATCCCCTGTGGAGACATATAATAGAACATGGCAGAGTCTATTGTTAACATAGAATCCAACATGTGTTGGACTGATCCTTCTAGAAACTTAAAGATGGGAGGGAAGAGAAGGGAGGGCAATCTCTGCTCCTGAACAATAAGTTGAAGATCCCCTGTGGAGACATATAATAGAACATGGCAGAGCCTTGTGTTAACATAGAATCCAACATGTGTTGGACTGATCCTTCTAGAAACTAAAAGATGAGAGAGAAGAAAAGGGAATCTCTACTCCTGTACAATAACTTGAAGATCCCCTGTGGAGACATATAATAGAACATGGCAGAGTCTAGTGTTAACATAGTATCCAACATGTGTTGGACTGAACCTTTTACAAACTTGGGGTTGAGGGAGAAGAGAAGGGAAGGCAATCTCTGCACCTGTATAATAACTTGAAGATACCCTGTAGAGACATATAATAGAACATGGCAGAGCCTTGTGTTAACATAGTATCTAACATGTGTTGGACTGATCCTTCTAGAAACTTGGGGATGAGGGAGAAGAGAAGGGAAGGCAATCTCTGCTCCTGTACAATAAAATGAGGATCCCCTGTGGAGACATATAATAGAACATGGCAGAGCCTTGTGTTAACATAGTATCCAACATGTGTTGGACTGATCCTTCTAGAAACTTGAGGATGAGAGAGAAGGGAAGACAATCTCTGCTCCTGTATAATAACTTGAAGATACCCTGTGGAGACATATAATAGAACATGGCAGAGCCTTGTGTTAACATAGTATCCAACATGTGTTGTACTGATCCTTCTAGAAACTTGGGGATGAGGGAGAAGAGAAGGGAAGGCAATCTCTGCCCCTGTACAATAACATGAAGATCCCCTGTGGAGACATATAATAGAACATGGCAAGACCTTGTGTTAACATAGAATCCAGCATGTGTTGGACTGATCCTTCTAGAAACTTAAGGATGAGGCAGAAGAGAAGGCAATCTCTGCCCCTGAACAATAACTTGAAGATCCCCTGTGGAGACATAATAGAACATGGCAGAGCCTTGTGTTAAATAAGCATCCCACATGTGTTGGACTGATCCTTCTAGAAACTTAAGGATGAGGGAGAAGGGAAGGCAATCTCTGCTCCTGTACAATAACGTGAAGATACCCTGTGGAGAAATATAATGGAACATGGCAGAGCCTTGTGTTAACATAATATCCAACATGTGTTGGAGTGATCCTTTTAGAAACTTGGGGATGAGGGAGAAGAAAAGGGAATCTCTACTTCTGTACAATAAGTTGAAGATCCCCTGTGGAGACATATAAAAGAACATGACAGAGTCTAGTGTTAACATATTATCCAAGATTTGTTGGACTGAACCTTTTAGAAACTTGGGGTTGAGGGAGAAGAGAAGGGAAGGCGATCTCTGCACCTGTAAAATAACTTGAAGATCCCCTGTGGAGACATACAATAGAACATGGCAGAGCCTTGTGTTAACATAGTATCCAACATGTTTTGGACTGATCCTTCTAGAAACTTGAGGATGAGAGAGAAGGGAAGGCAATCTCTGCTCCTGTACAATAACTTGAAGATACCCTGTGGAGAAATATAATAGAACATGGCAGAGCCTTGTGTTAACATAGTATCCAACATGTGTTGGACTGATCCTTCTAGAAACTTGGGGATGAGGGAGAACAGAAGGGTAGGCAATCTCTGCCCCTGTATAATTACATGAAGATCCCCTGTGGAGACATAATAGAACATGGCAGAGCCTTGTGTTGACATAGAATCCAACATGTGTTGGACTGATCCTTCTAGAAACTTAAGGATGAGGGAGAAGGGAAAGCAATCTCTGCTCCTGAACAATAACTTGAAGATCCCCTGTGGAGACATAATAGAACATGGCAGAGCCTTGTGTTAACATACTATCCAACATGTGTTTGACTGATCTTTCTAGAAACTTAAGGATGAGGCAGAAGAGAACAGTATCTCTACTCCTGTACAATAACTTGAAGATACCCTGTGGAGACATATAGTAGTACATGGCAGAGCCTTGTGTTAACATAGTATCCAACATGTGTTGGACTGATCCTTTTAGAAACTTGGGGATGAGGGAGAAGAGAAGGGAAGGCAATCTCTGCCCCTGTACAATATCTTGAAGATCCCCTGTGGAGACATATAATAGACATGGCAGAGCCCTGTGTTAACATAGTATCCTACATGTGTTGGACTGATCCTTCTAGAAACTTAAGGATGAGATAGAAGAGAAGCGAAGGCAATCTCTGATCCTGTACAATAACTTGAAGATCCCTTGTGGAGACATAAATTAGAACATGGCGGAGTCTAGTGTTAACATAGTATCCAACATGTGTTGGACTGATCCTTCTAGAAACTTAAGGATGAGAGAGAAGTGAAGGGAAGGCAATCTCTGCTCCTGAACAATAACTTGAACATCCCTTGTGGAGACATATAATAGAACATGGCAGAGCCTTGTGTTAACATAGAATCCAACATGTGTTGGACTGATCCTTCTAGAAACTAAAAGATGAGAGAGAAGAAAAGGGAAACTCTACTCCTGTACAATAACTTGAAGATCCCCTGTGGAGACATATAATAGAACATGGCAAGAGCTTTGTGTTAACATAGAATCCAACATGTGTTGGACTGATCCTACTAGAAACTTAAGGATGAGGCAGAAGAAAAGGGAATCTCTACTCCTGTACAATAACTTGAAGATCCCCTGTGGAGACATATAATAGAACATGGCAAGAGCTTTGTGTTAACATAGAATCCAACAAGTGTTGGACTGATCCTTCTAGAAACTTAAGGATGAGAGAGAAGAGAAGGGAAGGCAATCTCTGCTCCTGAACAATAACTTGAAGATCCCCTGTGGAGACATATAATAGAGCATGGCAGAGCCCTGTATTAACATAGTATCCTACATGTGTTGGACTGATCCTTCTAGAACATTAAGGATGAGATAGAAGAGAAGCGAAGGCAATCTCTGATGCCGTACAATAACTTGAAGATCCCCTGTGGAGACATATAATAGAACATGGCAGAGTCTAGTGTTAACATAGTATCCAACATGTGTTGGACTGATCCTTCTAGAAACTTAAGGATGAGAGAGAAGAGAAGGGAAGGCAATCTCTGCTCCTGAACAATAACTTGAAGATCCCCTGTGGAGACATATAATAGAACATTGCAGAGCCTTGTGTTAACATAGAATCCAACATGTGTTGGACTGATCGTTCTAGAAACTTAAGGATGAGGCAGAAGAAAAGGGAATTTCTACTACTGTACAATAACTTGAAGATCCCCTGTGGAGACATATAATAGAACATGGCAGAGTCTGTTGTTAACATAGAATCCAACATGTGTTGGACTGATCCTTCTAGAAACTTAAAGATGAGAGGGAAGAGAAGGGAGGGCAATCTCTGCTCCTGAACAATAAGTTGAAGATCCCCTGTGGAGACATATAATAGAACATGGCAGAGCCTTGTGTTAACATAGAATCCAACATGTGTTGGACTGATCCTTCTAGAAACTAAAAGATGAGAGAGAAGAAAAGGGAATCTCTACTCCTGTACAATAACTTGAAGATCCCCTGTGGAGACATATAATAGAACATGGCGGAGTCTAGTGTTAACATAGTATCCAACATGTGTTGGACTGAACCTTTTACAAACTTGGGGTTGAGGGAGAAGAGAAGGGAAGGCAATCTCTGCACCTGTATAATAACTTGAAGATACCCTGTGGAGACATATAATAGAACATGGCAGAGCCTTGTGTTAACATAGTATCCAACATGTGTTGGACGGAACCTTTTACAAACTTGGGGATGAGGGAGAAGAGAAGGGAAGGCAATCTCTGCACCTGTATAATAACTTGAAGATACCCTGTGGAGACATATAATAGAACATGGCAGAGCCTTGTGTTAACATAGTATCCAATATGTTTTGGACTGAACCTTTTACAAACTTGGGGATGAGGGAGAAGAGAAGGGAAGGCAATCTCTGCACCTGTATAATAACTTGAAGATACCCTGTGGAGACATATAATAGAACATGGCAGAGCCTTGTGTTAACATAGTATCCAACATGTGTTGGACTGATCCTTCTAGAAACTTGGGGATGAGGGAGAAGAGAAGGGAAGGCAATCTCTGCTCCTGTACAATAACATGAGGATCCCCTGTGGAGACATATAATAGAACATGGCAGAGCCTTGTGTTAACATAGTATCCAACATGTGTTGGACTGATCCTTCTAGAAACTTGAGGATGAGAGAGAAGGGAAGACAATCTCTGCTCCTGTATAATAACTTGAAGATACCCTGTGGAGACATATAATAGAACATGGCAGAGCCTTGTGTTAACATAGTATCCAACATGTGTTGGACTGATGCTTCTAGAAACTTGGGGATGAGGGAGAAGAGAAGGGAAGGCAATCTCTGCCCCTGTACAATAACATGAAGATCCCCTGTGGAGACATATAATAGAACATGGCAAGACCTTGTGTTAACATAGAATCCAGCATGTGTTGGACTGATCCTTCTAGAAACTTAAGGATGAGGCAGAAGAGAAGGCACTCTCTGCCCCTGAACAATAACTTGAAGATCCCCTGTGGAGACATATAATAGAACATGGCAAGAGTCTTGTGTTAACATAGAATCCAACATGTGTTGCACTGATCCTTCTAGAAACTTAAGGATGAGAGAGAAGAGAAGGGAAGGCAATCTCTGCTCCTGAACAATAACTTGAATATCCCCTGTGGAGACATATAATAGAACATGGCAAGAATCTTGTGTTAACATAGAATCCAACATGTGTTGCACTGATCCTTCTAGAAACTTATGGATGAGAGAGAAGAGAAGGGAAGGAAATCTCTGCTCCTGAACAATAAGCTGAAGATCCCCTGTAGAGACATATAAAAGAACATGGCAGAGCCTTGTGTTAACATAGTATCCAACATGTTTTGGACTGATCCTTCTAGAAACTTAAGGATGAGGCAGAGGAGAAGGGAATCTCTACTCCTGTAGAATAACTTGAAGATCCCCTGTGGAGACATATAATAGAACATGGCAGAGTCTAGTGTTAACATAGTATCCAACATGTGTTGGACTGAACCTTTTAGAAACTTGGGGTTGAGGGAGAAGAGAAGGGAAGTCAATCTCTGCACCTGTAAAATTACTTGAAGATCCCCTGTGGAGACATATAATAGAACATGGCAGCGCCCTGTGTTAACATAGTATGCAAGATGTTTTGGACTGATCCTTCTAGAAACTTAAGGATGAGAGAGAAGGAAAGGCAATCTCTGCTCCTGTAGAATAACTTGAAGATACCCTCTGGAGACATATAATAGAACATGGCAGAGCCTTGTGTTAACATAGTATCCAACATGTGTTGGACTGATCCTTCTAGAAACTGAAGAATGAGGCAGAAGAGAAGGGAATCTCTACTCCTGTACAATAACTTGAAGATCCCCTGTGGAGACATATAGTAGTACATGGCAGAGCCTTGTGTTAACATAGTATCCAACATGTGTTGGACTGATCCTTCTAGAAACTTGGGGATGAGGGAGAAGAGAAGGGAAGGCAATCTCTGCCCCTGTACAATAACTTGAAGATCCCCTGTGGAGACATATAGTAGTTATGGCAGAGCCCTGTGTTAACATAGTGTCCAACATGTGTTGGACTGATCCTTCTAGAAACTTAAGGATGGGAGAGAAGAGAAGCGAAGGCAATCTCTGCACCTGTACAATAAATTGAAGATCCCCTGTGGAGACATATAATAGAACATGGCAGAGCCTGGTGTTAACATAGAATCCAACATGTGTTGGACTGATCCTTCCAGAAACCTAAGGATGAGAGAGAAGAGAAGGGAAGGCAATTTCTGCTCCTGAACAATAACTTGAAGATCCCCTGTGGAGACATATAATAGAACATGGCAGAGCCCTGTATTAACATAGTATCCTACATGTGTTGGACTGGTCCTTCTAGAAACTTAAGGATGAGATAGAAGAGAAGCGAAGGCAATCTCTGATCCCGTACAATAACTTGAAGATCACCTTTGGAGACATATAATAGAACATGGCAGAGTCTAGTGTTAACATAGTATCCAACATGTGTTGGACGGATCCTTCTAGAAACTTAAGGATGAGAGAGAAGAGAAGGGAAGGCAATCTCTGCTCCTGAAAAATAACTTGAAGATCCCCTGTGGAGACATATAATAGAACATGGCAGAGCGTTGTGTTAACATAGAATCCAACATGTTTTGGACTGATCGTTCTAGAAACTTAAGGATGAGGCAGAAGAAAAGGGAATCTCTACTACTGTACATAAACTGGAAGATCCCCTGTGGAGACATATAATAGAACATGGCAGAGCCTTGTTTTAACATAGAATCCAACATGTGTTGGACTGATCGTTCTAGAAACTTAAGTATGAGAGATAAGAGAAGGGAAGGCAATCTCTGCTCCTGAACAATAACTTGAAGATCCCCTGTGGAGACATATAATAGAACATGGCAGAGCCTTGTGTTAACATAGAATACAACATGTATTGGACTGATCCTTCTAGAAACTTAAGGATGAGAGATAAGAGAAGGGAAGGCAATCTCTGCTCCTGAACAATAACTTGAAGATCCCCTGTGGAGACATATAAAGAACATGGCAGAGCCTTGTGTTAACATAGAATACAACATGTATTGGCCTGATCCTTCTAGAAACTTAAGGATGAGAGAGAAGAGAAGGGAAGGCAATCTCTGCTCCTGAACAATAACTTGAAGATCCCCTGTGGAGACATATAATAAAACATGGCAGAGCCTTGTGTTAACATGGAATCCAACATGTGTTGGACTGATCCTTCTAGAAACTTAAAGATGAGAGAGAAGAGAAGGGAGGGCAATCTCTGCTCCTGAACAATAAGTTGAACATCCCCTGTGGAGACATATAATAGAACATGGCAGAGCCTTGTGTTAACATAGAATCCAACATGTGTTGGACTGATTCTTCTGAAACTAAAAGATGAGAGAGAAGAAAAGGGAATCTCTACTCCTGTACAATAACTTGAAGATCCCCTGTGGAGACATATAATAGAACATGGCAGAGTCTAGTGTTAACATAGTATCCAACATGTGTTGGACTGAATCTTTTAGAAACTTGGGGTTGAGGGAGAAGAGAAGGGAAGGCAATCTCTGCACCTGTAAAATAACTTGAAGATCCCCTGTGGAGACATATAATAGAACATGGCAGCGCCTGTTGTTAACATAGTATCCAAGATGTTTTGGACTGATCCTTCTAGAAACTTGAGGATGAGAGAGAAGGGAAGACAATCTCTGCACCTGTACAATAACTTGAAGATACCCTGTGGAGACATTTAATAGAACATGGCAGAGCCTTGTGTTAACATAGTATCTAACATGTGTTGGACTGAACCTTCTAGAAACTTGGGGATGAGGGAGAAGAGAAGGGAAGGCATTCTCTGCCCCTGTACAATAACATGAAGATCCCCTGTGGAGACATATAATAGAACATGGCAAGAGCCTTGTGTTAACATAGAATCCATTATGTGTTGGACTGATCCTTCTAGAAACTTAAGGATGAGGGAGAAGGGAAGGCAATCCCTGCTCCTGAACAATAACTTGAAGATCCCCTGCGGAGACATAATAGAACATGGCAGATCCTTGTGTTAACATAGTATCCAACATGGGTTGGACTGATCCTTCTAGAAACTTAAGGATGAGGGAGAAGCGAAGTGTAGGCAATCTCTGATCCTGTACAATAACTTGAATATCCCGTGTGGAGACATATAATAAAACATGGCAAGAGTCTTGTGTTAACATAGAATCCAACATGTGTTGCACTGATCCTTCTAGAAACTTAAGGATGAGACAGAAGAGAAGGGAAGGCAATCTCTGCTCCTGAACAATAAGTTGAAGATCCCCTGTGGAGACATATAATAGAACATGGCAGAGTCTAGTGTTAACAAAGTATCCAACATGTGTTGGACTGATCCTTCTAAATACTTAAGGATGAGGCAGAAGAAAAGGGAATCTCCACTCCTGTACAATACCTTGAAGATCCCCTGTGGAGACATATAATAGAACATGGCAGAGTCTAGTGTTAACATAGTATCCAACATGTGTTGGACTGAACCTTTTACAAACTTGGGGTTGAGGGAGAAGAGAAGGGAAGGCAATCTCTGCACCTGTAATATAACTTGAAGATCCCCTGTGGAGACATATAATAGAACATGGCAGCGCCTGTTGTTAACATAGTATCCAACATGTTTTGGACTGATCCTTCTATAAACTTGGGGATGAGAGAGAAGGGAAGGGAAGGCAATCTGTGCCCCTGTACAATAACATGAAGATCCCCTGTGGAGACATATAATAGAACATGGCAAGAGCCTTGTGTTAACATAGAATCCAACATGTGTTGGACTGATCCTTCTAGAAACTTAAGGATGAGGCAGAAGAGAAGGCAATCTCTGCCCTTGAACAATAACTTGAAGATCCCCTGTGGAGACATAATAGAACATGGCAAATCCTTGTGTTAACATAGTATCCAACATGGGTTGGACTGATCCTTCTAGAAACTTAAGGATGAGGGAGAAGCGAAGTGTAGGCAATCTCTGATCCTGTACAATAACTTGAATATCCCCTGTGGAGACATATAATAGAACATGGCAAGAGTCTTGTGTTAACATAGAATCCAACATGTGTTGCACTGATCCTTCTAGGAACTTATGGATGAGAGAGAAGAGAAGGGAAGGCAATCTCTGCTCCTGAACAATAAGTTGAAGAACCCTGTAGAGACATATAAACGAACATGGCAGAGCCTTGTGTTAACATAGTATCCAACATGTTTTGGACTGATCCTTCTAGAAACTTAAGGATGAGGCAGAGGAAAAGGGAATCTCTACTCCTGTAGAATAACTTGAAGATCCCCTGTGGAGACATATAATAGAACATGGCAGAGTCTAGTGTTAACATATTATCCAACATGTGTTGGACTGAACCTTTTAGAAACTTGGGGTTGAGGGAGAAGAGAAGGGAAGGCAATCGCTGCACCTGTAAAATTACTTGAAGATCCCCTGTGGAGACATATAATAGAACATGGCAGCGCCCTGTGTTAACATAGTATGCAACATGTTTTGGACTGATCCTTCTAGAAACCTAAGGATGAGGGAGAGGAGAAGGCAATCTCTGCTCCTGTAGAATAACTTGAAGATCCCCTGTGGAGACATATAATAGAACATGGCAGCGCCCTGTGTTAACATAGTATGCAACATGTTTTGGACTGATC